>JAHLJT010009419.1:191016266-191616266 GCA_031308135.1 Acheta domesticus | reverse complement strand
AGTATGCTGTTCAAATAGTGCTTCAAGTAGTTTTTCACGTATTCAGGAAAAAAAATCTGCCAAGTTGCAGCACCTACCAAGAGTTGTTTGTTCATATTTTATATTTGTGCCTGCAACAGCTGAGAGCTGTAGTTGGAAGTTGGCTGACGCGAATTTGCAAAATTATACAGCCTATTCCTTAAATGTGATCTCAAAATATGTATATTTTTATATCACTGTTGATGCCAATAAAATAATGGAAAAACATGTTTGTGTGTAATAATTATGAATATATAATTATACCTATGCAATATTGGAATTTCTTTCCCACGAAAAACATACACTTTTCAAGCGGAATTTCAAAAATGGTAGAAACAAACGAGCCTATTGATGAAAAATGTCACTGTAAAGAGGAAATGTTACTTATAACATTAGAATAACATGATAAAAACCTTAAAGCTGTATTTTTAGTAAAACAGAAAAATAGTCAAAAACCAGCCAGTTGGCTGGGATCAAGAACTATCAAGAGGAGCAGTCCGGAAAGTGTTTAATCTCTGCACATACTACCAAAACCAAAGAAGGTTGTTGTGACTCCACCTAACACTCTTCTGTGCACAAAATAAAGGGACTTGGTGAGAATTAATTCATAAGGATGTTTTAAATTCAATGAATCACTCTGAAATATGCGTTATAATATATCTCTTCTCCGGCATTTATGGATGGGATATGGAGAAATCAATTAAACATACACACAACACAAGTTTATACTTCTGCAGATCTTAAAGTTACATTTCTTATCAAATCATTCATCTATATTCAGCATCCTCTTGAACAAAATCTTTGGTAAAAATCCTAAGCCAATCTCTTGTGTCTCAATGGCATTAACTCACTCATGAATATAGAATATCACTTACTTTATTTAAATTTTTAACACAACTGTGACTACATATTTATGTGTATAGTAACTAAAACTAGCAATTTGTCAAGGGCAGAAAAAAAAATTCTGAACAAAATTTTCCTGACAAAATTTTAACTTTCAGAAAGATTTTGAATTGATTCTTTTTTTTTCTTCATATTTATTGTACATGTTTTGATCCCTGCAATTAAAATGAAGAATCCAAGCTGAAGAAAATCCCAAAACTCTTTGTAATTACAAGACAAGTGACTTTTGTGATGGATACTGAATTGGAAAACAAAATACAACAGACTACCAGTATACTAACTTGTACTAAAGAAATTTTTTTCTCTTGTTGAACTTTTAAATGCAACATTTTGCAATTTGATACACTAATTAACTGCATGGAGATTTGTTCCTCTAATAATTAAAATAAAAAACCTGTCACTCAACACAGACAAATAAGGCAGAAATGTCCACGACTTCTTTAAAATAAAACAGTACATGAATAGAGGAAATTGTTTTTGCAAAGAGAAGAAACTTCAGAATCCATGGAGATAAATGTTATATCCACGATGTCTGGTGAAAGACAGTAAAAGGCAGTTCCTAAACAATTAATTCAAGAGATGACAACAAAATGAACGAAATGCCAGATAACAGATAGTTGTGGTCAATTTCTAAAATAAATAAAAAAAAATGATTTGATGTATTTATATAGAATAATTGCATTAAGAATGTAAGATTATACATTTGAATGTCAGCACGTCAAAAATACATTCTGCTTCAGTAAAATGGTTCAATTTCTTTACGACATAAACACTTAAATACAAAACACCATAATTTTATGGATGCAGTGCAACATATATACAACTGTACTATATAGAAAAATATCCACCGTTTCTCTAGATTTATTCAAAGGGTTCTTCGAACTATAATACTTGCATAATGATTGTCGAAAGTGAAAATATTTTTTGTAGTTTCAATAATCGGGAAAATTTCTTTTCACATCAATGCTGGATATATATATTAATTAACCTAAGAGATTCAATTATTATCATTGTCAGGATGCTTAGCTCGTATGTGTCGGCGTAAATTGTCTGCACGAGTGGTTGTCGCAAAACAAATAGGACATTGATGTTTCTCAGGTTTGTGTGTCAAGAAATGATTTCTCGTGTTTGACACTGTTTTTCCACACAACCTACACAATGCCAAACCATTTCGAAGCCTTTCAAACAAGGAAGAAATGAGTTCCGAGCCATTCTCTCTCTTTGGTATTGATAGTCCTGCAAAAAACAAAAACACCAATGTCACTTATTTGTTTGTCACTGCATGCATCTTCAATTCTACTAAACAACAGTGAATGGCTTTCCAGAACGGATAGTTCAGAAAAAATATACAGTATTTGAGAGAGATGGCAACGGTGAGAGAATACTGAGAACACGTTGTTCTCAGCTTTAAAAATGAACAATCACAAGAAGTAAATACTGCGGTTATTTGTGAAAAATTCCTAAGGTTTCTAGTTACTTTGATATTTCTCCTCTATAATCCATTTAAAAATCTTTTCTTGCAAAAATCTTGGCACTGTGACTTTCTGAGCCAATGGACAAATAAAGCAGCTGAAAGTTTTGTATATTTAATGACAATAAATTTTGTGTTTCCTAGATTCATGATGAATCATAGAATAGAATTATAAAAGGATAATTGAGACATACTGCAAAAGAATCTGGGGTTTGTAACGGAGTGTATTGGCAATAAATAAGCACACAAATAAAATGTCTTACAGAACAATATTTTCCTTATGGTCAGGCTGTTTGATTTTCAATTTCAATCGACACAGCAACAAGTTTCTGAATTCCTAGAGTTCTACAAATGCAATATTATTTCCATTATTTCACTATCGAGCATCTTAAAAAGGCTTATATTCAATCATTAAATATCGCAACTCACTTCTGCTAAATGCACAGTCACTAACAACTAGTTAATTGTGTTCCAAATCATCAAGAATTCTGAAAATCAGACATCAAAAATACAGATTCAGTTTCCACCCGTACTATGAATATGCATGCATTTGATTAAAAGCTTTGACCTAACCAAACAATTGTAATAAAATGATTGGAGAAAATTAGGTACTGCCTAGATCATAACTAAACTATAAACAAAATAATTTTCAACAATAACAATAATAACTTTCATATTTAAAGAAAAAACATAAATGGGAACATTATAAGCAGTATGTAAAATTGATCTAGGAGGAATTTCCCAGAAACTGCAGCTTGGATATTCACTTCAAACAATGACTTTTCATATGCCTAATTAAATACGATTTTCTCAAGAATTTATCAGAACGGGTGCTTTTAAACACTCAAGTATTGTTTTTGTCATGGCCTATGGTCTTTTTATTGGTTCATTTCAAAATCTTTACAATTTGATAATCCAAAACAGGCCTGGTTTCAATTACTCTAAATGATAACTATTTTACTGTACCGTGATAAACATTTTGAAAAATATTCTAGAAAAACACAACAACAAATCTTAATTAAAATGATTATTTTTATGCTTTTGACATTTAGTCCTATATTTTTGGCAATGTTAGGCACCAATGAAACTGAAAAAACACGAATTATGAATAAATGCTTTTGAAATGTCATTTAAAGAAAGATTTCAATTATATCAACCTTAATTACAGAAAAGATAATCCAAAGAATGAAGCATATGAATGAACAAACATATGCAGACTTCACTCATCCCTTTCCCCTTTTCATGATCTTCACAATTTCTAATTATTTTACACAGACCTTTCAGAAATGCCCAAATCCTTTTTATTATAGCAGTAAATTTTTATAGGATTGTTATTTCCAGTTCTTCTAAAATATGAACCTCATTTTAAAGGTTTACGCAGCATATAAATTAATACTGACTCACTCATTGTATGAAGCAAAAAATTTAAAATTTGATTACAAATGTTGGCAACTGCTTCTGCAAAACAAGAGTCAAGGACATTGAAGAGTTAATATAAATATCAGATTGAACCCACTGATGAAGCAAATTCATAAAAGAGATGTCCTTTGATGATTGCACAGATCTATTCAACACTAACAGTCTTTCACATTCCATTAGCACAGCAAATACCAATGAAGGTAGTAGGTGAGATCAAGGTGAATATGACAATGCCTTTTGCACACTGCCATTGGTTTGAATGAAGTTATGGTTCTAAAAATAACAAATGCAGAAGAACAAAAACGCGTATGATTACATACTTCCTTTAAGAAGCAAAAAATTTATCTGAATATTGAAACTTTTGTTGAATTGAGAACAATGTATGATGAGAGTTAATTTAATGCTGCAGTATGACTTATGACCTGAACAATTCTCTAACTACGGTATGCTTTTGATTTTTACACACTCATTAGTTTTTCTGCTAAGTGATTTCAAAATTATGTAAATAAAGCTTTATTGAATATACTGACATGTTAAATCTAAAATCAGATCATTCATTTTCATGTAACACACCTTATTTATATGAGGTTTAGTATAGTAAACAAATAACACCATTTGTTTCTTTGCCAAAACAATTTTCAGACCATTATTCACACATTTTTATAATCTGCAAATTTATTATCTAAGTTCAATCTCTTATTGTAGGAAAGTTTCTATTTACTTACATAATTGCCTCTTAAGAAGGCTACTCAACTTACAAACACACAACCAACGCAGAAAATTAGCAGATTATTTGAAACCTCAAGAAACTGCAAAATTCTGCAGAATAAAACAAATTTACATATGTTCACAAAAAAATCCTTGGAGAAGTAAATAGATTTGTTTGTATTTAGCAATGAAATGTATGAATCCTGTTGTTTAGAAGTCACTGGTTATTTTTGGTTTTAAAAGAGAAAAATTGCATGAAACAGGAAAATTTTAATGCTCCTTTGGTAAAGGTTAGGTGATTGAAGTAATGTCTGGCAAAGATAAGGAATAAATTCGTAATCCCCCACAGCATGCTGTTTTTCAGAATTGGTCAGGAATTCCTGAAGAAGCATATTCTGAAAATATACATAAGAGGATAGTTTCTTACAAAGGGCAGCAGTAATTTGAATATTTGGAGAACAAGGTTACACACACCTCATCAAACGAAAGTAAAGCAAAATGCTTCAAAATAAATACAAGATTTGAGATAATTTTCTTTCTGTTACAATATGTATGCATGCAAAGCAGGTAAAATAATTTCACAATATACAAAACCCGTCTTTGAAATTTCTCTCAATTTTGCACAAAAAAAATTAGAGAATTCAAATTTTAGACTAAAATAGAATCACCGTGTAAGCACTTTTGTTAATATAAAATATCATCTTAATACCTCACAAGCTCAGAGAAATCAGAAGATACAACAAAAATACATGACAAAAAGGTATGGTCACAGTTTTGCTTTCTGAGATCTGTTTTGTATCATTTCATTTCATTTCATTTAAGGTGGTGGTAAAATGAGTCCCTCCACCCTTTTCCAGGTTTGCAACTTAACCGATTTCACAAAATTATTCCAAAATATTTTAAAATCCATTTCCTTGATTATGTAATTTTATTTCATATACTAATAATTTTGCATGTTTATTTTTCAAAAATAAATGAATGACAATGTGTGTCAGAAGTACGGTTTGTAAGGAGAAAACACATTCAACAGGAAAAAAGAAATAATGTATGAAGAAAAACCACGGAATATAGCAATGAGTGAGGTTCTTTTCTGATGAAAATGTTCCCCTCTTCAATAAATAGACTAATTTTATAATTAATAAAAATGACATGCTCAATAATTATCAAAATAAGAAGAAAAAAAAATAAAATAAAATATTTTTCAGAGTTATTTGAATTATTATACTTTTATTTACATAATTTTGTGGTTTAAAAAAATTGTTTAATATAGTTAGACATAGAATAGAAATCCAGTAAAATAAAATCTTGACTGACAAAATTCACTGCCACTTCTTTCATTCCCTCTTTCATTTGGGGCTGATCACAGAGAAAATGCAAAGTTCACAACTTGTGATGTTGAACTTATGATAACCACTTAATAGAATAAAATGTATTTTGACAGACTGAAATGTGTTGACTCTATGAGACAAAAATAACTAGTATTAAAAATTACCATCATAGTTATTTGCCTTTTAATTATCAATTATTATTCTCTTCTAAAATAAAAAAAGTTTCATAACACTTTTGGACACTGTTCAATATCTTGCTACATTTTCTACACCAGGAAAGCTGACTCTTGACCTGGTAAAATAAGAGTTCTCATATTATGAGTTAGTTTGTTTATTAATTTATCTCCCCTCATTTAAAGAGATTTCAAAACATTTCACTTTGTTGAACACTATTCTGTGAGATTGCTCCCATGGAATATTATTCTCCTCTGCTGAAATTGAAATCAGTATCTTTAATATTATTCAATCAAACCCTGCAATTTGAGAAAAGAAAATTCTACAAAAATTGTAATTCCTCACAATCTTATCTGAACACCATTATTAAGGCTCCCTCATTTGCAGAAGTGAAAGACAACCAAGAAACAGTACATGGCCATTTGGTTGTCTCTTCCTCAACGAATTTGAAATTGCATTAAGAAATAAACCAAGTTATAAACATTACAGGACTTTGAACAGCATCACTGAAGAGTCCAAGATCTAGATCAGGGATTCCCAACCCTTTTTAAAAGAAGGGTTTGCTTCATTGACTCCCTCAAGTTTTGCTCTATGATACCAGCAAACAACATAATTCATAACACAATTAATGGCACACAAACAACTTAAGGACATATGTACAAATAAAAATAAAAGTTTAGGGAAAAGATATCTTTTTTTACATTTATGTTTTACTATTTTTTGTACTATTATGATTTTTAATTTATCACGAGTTTTCAGAAACAAAATTACAGATTCTAATTGCTCAAAAGTCTAAAATGCATTCATGCGAATGATGTGAAATTCCAAAAGAGGAGAAAATATGTAATTTAGTACTAGATGACAACATATAATATAAACAAATAATAACAGAAAACAAAAATTATCAACTTCATTCATAGTTTTTCATACCATAATTAATGGGATCTTGATTTTACTGATCAATCAGCAGTGTATAATCTGGTTTCGACCACCAATCCACTCCATCATTCATATCCTTTAAAATAACACGGACTCCTAGGGAGTCAATGCCAACCCTGTTGGGAACACTGATGTAATGGATATTCAGAAATGAGCTACAAAAATTAGGTGCAAACTGGCACAATAGAATTAAAATAAGGGAGGTGAACCATTACTTCAGAGATATATATACAGAAGTTACACACAAATTCTGCATGGCAAGTCCTACAATAAAATTAGAAATGCTTTGTACTCTGTCACTTTTAACTATAGTATTATATAT
Source organism: Acheta domesticus (assembly GCA_031308135.1). Lineage (NCBI taxonomy): Eukaryota > Metazoa > Arthropoda > Insecta > Orthoptera > Gryllidae > Acheta > Acheta domesticus. The sequence continues at coordinate 191,608,984 of JAHLJT010009419.1, read as the reverse complement.
TACTGTTTCAATTAGCAATTGCTTTACGCTCAAGGAATAATGTTATACCCAGATAAATATAGGGTAAAACTTCTCACACCAGAACAAAAAAGGTGGTGGAAAGGAACAGCACTGTTAAATATCATTCTTTGAGAGTGAATATTACAAACATCTCAATGATGAGCTGTTTCCCCCCCATTCTTTTGGGATGAAATGGATATATAATAATAAACAGATAGTTTTCTAAATTTCATCAGCTTTGCCACTTACAATGGTTTCACACAAGACGATATCTAAGAAAACTTTACTCTTGATAAAAAAAAAAAGACACCTATACAAAAATCATATTTCCCCACATAAATAGTGACAACATACACAATTTTAATCATGAGGTTTCCTCATGCCTGTCCAAGAGACCAAAAGAGAATATTACTTACATTGGAACAGAAATGAAATACATCCAATTTTTAAAATCATTATTGTAATTGTTCATACAACTGGGAACAATTTCAAATAAATAAATGAGATTAAATTTCTCCACTACAGCACCTGAATCTATAATAAATAATATCTATAGCAAAATGCCTAAGTTCCCTAATGTTCCACTCCACTCTCTTCCAATAAGTTGTTATAAAACAAGATTGAAACTGAACAGAAAGTTATTTACTTGACCATGAAGCATATTTCTATTTTCTTAAATATTTTGTTGAAAGGTTTCTGCTGTGAATTATTTGTTACTGAACAAGTAGGTGGCCTTTAAATGTTCACATAAATGAACATGAATTAATTTGATTAAGTGCCCCACACCATTTGTTAACAATCAGATTCACTTCATTTGAGAGTTACAGAACAGTTATTCTTATATTAACTGCATGAAATGGTTATTTATTTTTCCCTATCAATATTGGAGGGTGCCAAGAAAAAAAACTGAGATCAAGAAAAAACTATAATTTCACTGATTAAATATAAACAATTTTTTTTATGATCATGTAAAAAGGTTACTAATCATGATTTATTTATTTAACACTTCACAGAAAAATTGTCTGTCTATTGTCTATATTAATAACTTCTTAATGAATCTGGCCACAGATTGTTTAGAACAGACGAAAATTTTTTATTGCAATATCTAGGTACAAAAATTGAAAATTCACAAAAGTGACGTTTCAAGGACTAATTTTTCCTCATCTTCAGGCTATAACAGTAAAGAAATTTAGATTGTATCTTCTTTCTTGTGGTAGTTAAATGAGAAAAAATGTTAAATATATCTTAATTTGAATTCGTCTCAGCAAACACTCCCACAAAAAGAAAACTGACGATGGTGCCTGGGTCTGGATATTTATAACCTAAAAATATTAGAAATACGTAAGTGTTTATGACCTAAAAAATATGAAAATATGACCATAAATATTAAAAATCTTTTGGTTGCATTTTCCAAACCTTCAAAATCTTTCTGCTGTTTAAGTAATCATTATATTGTAAATATACTTTTAAAATCTAGCACATTCATCCTTCACCCCTTCACCCTTGGCGCTTCATGAAGACAATTATACCTACTAAAGCTATGTATAGAAGTGGTTGACCTTCGCACAAAAGCTGACAAAACTAAACTAACACTTCCTCCACATCCGGAGCTATCTACGCTTTCTTTTTCTCCTTTATATAGCTTTCCCTCCTAATTCACACACATATATATTAACAGGAAAGACAGCAATTAGATTTCCAACAATCAGATACAATAATTGCAGGAAATTAGATAACAGTGAGAAGTTATGAAAAATGTCTTTGAGACCACATGGGAAGATGGAATTAAAATGATAAAAATATGACAATATAAAAATTTATGGAAAAATATGACCATTGTATGAAACATTAATAGAAAATGACAAAAAAGTTAAAAAAGCCAAAATATGACTCTATACGACATGTGAAAATTGCATAATTTTAGTCGTACATAAAATCATGCTTAAATCATATTTTCCAAGGAAATAACACAAAGAAAAAATATGACATGTCATAAACATCTGGGCCCTAGTGATAACAAACACAACTTGAAATAGTTTTAAGTATCACATTCACATGAAGGGCTGAAAACATGGCAATTAAAAATAATGAATCACAAATACTCAAATTTTCATTCTCTATTTTTTTTTATGTTTAAATGTATATATATTTCAATGAGGGTATCTCCAATTCTTTCGGCACAGTATTGAAAAAGAGTGATAATCCAAAAGAATGTCCTTTTAGAAAATAGTAATCTGAAGAGAAAGAAAGGTGAGAGTAGTTCCTTCAATAAGTTTTTCTTTTTAATCTATTTTCCAATGGAGTAAAAATTGTACGTTTTGTTTGAAATATGAAATCTGGAAATACTTTTCACATAAAATGTTCAGGGAATAGATCATGACTTTTCCTAACATGACGTTTGAGGCTGTCCATTCTAGTGAACTCAGCACCGCACACTACACACCGGTGATGACCTGGGTTGTGAACAAGGTAGTGGTTTTTCATGTTAGTCACAATTTTGCCGCATAATTTGCACTCCGCCAATGCATCTGCACGTTTAACAAACATTGCAGAAAAGTGAGTCCTGTCACCAATTTTTTCACATGTCAGCCCTGAAAAAAAACAAAGAAATACGCGCATGTCATATTTTCAAAAAAATTTAGCTGCAATTCTACAAGGGAAATCTTCCAAGAAAAAAGAAATGAATTTGCATTTTCTCTGATGCTGCCCATGCCAAATAATAACAATAATAATAATAACAAAAAAATCATGTCAAATATGAGAAAACTACTTAATATGTTGGTTATCATTTAAAGACAAATGGCTATCTTAACATTACAATCATATAATGGATCTATTTTGAGTAACGGCTATCAAATTCAAGATCTTCCTTTCTACTGGAATTACGATCTATTTCAGATGCACAGTTCCTTGAGTAAGTCCCAAAAAATACTCATGTTAACAGTAAATGGATTAAATGGATCAGAAAAAAAAAATGTTTTCCATATTTAATTATCATTATTATAATAACAAATGTAAAATTAACAGTTTGAACTTAAACATTAGAAGAATTAATTACTCTAAAAATATTATGCTTCAATATTAGAAACTTTTCATTTCTTTTATAAACAACTATTCAAATATTTTTAATTCCCATAGTAGATAACAAATTTAAGTGTCTACTTGATTTTTACCAGTATTTACACTAAGCTAGCTGCAAAAGTTTAAGATCTTATTATCAATAAATAACACGGATTTACTTAAAGGAGCAACAAAACAAACAGAACATCTTCATCACTCAAGTGGCTTCAACAATGAGAATGAGATGTAACCATAATGTAACTGATCATGAAACCAGCTTCAGAAAATGAACTTCTCATTTCAATATCAACAAATATATTTTCTCCTACAAGTATATAACACTTTTCCTCACTCTCATTACTACAGACCTTCTTTCCATATGATTATAAAATTTGGAATAACATTATAAAAGACTCAAACACATATTATAATAATAATAATAATAATAAAGCTAAAAAAAACTTGATTAAAGATGGCTTGACTATGTCTTGGAAAAAACATAGGTAAACTAAATTAACAAAGGTAAATTGTAAGTTAGATTGAAAGTACAAGGAGAAATTTCTAAAACAAATATATATATTTATATACATATAAATAAAAATACAATAAAGTATAAGAAATGGAAAACACAAAATTAAAATTTGATAACTTAACAGTGGATTTGGACCAGTTTAACATACTGGGATATGTGACATGCCAAAGGCCTGTGATGGTAAAGGCTCCACACCAATTGATTTTGAAAAACTAATTGTATTAGTATTTTTGAATATGCCTTATGAACTAGGTAAATAGATGTTGGTAACATTTACCAATCTATTGCTTCTCTTCTGAATTTTAAAAACATGCAGCATATTATGAATTGATTATTAGTGAATGTGGCAGTATAATGTTGGAAAATTAGCTTGGTAAAACTGTGCAACAGCTTTACTGTTTTACTATTGAAAATTTACTTAGCAACCTTTTTTCACAGATTAAACTCTTTAGTTTCGCCTCTACAGAAATCTCTACAAAAATTCATATTAATTTATGTATTACATTTAACATGTACATTTATACTCTTATTGTAATCTTATAATTTTCTCCCTAGTGGTGCAAAACACTTATAAATAAATACTACGTAAGTACACTCAGTGGAGACCCTCCTTTTTGGGAGTTCCACTACTTGTAACCCACCCATCAGTGACCTTCAACATGTAGGAAATATGAGGATACTTTGTCAAAGATTTACAGAGCAGGCAACGTCCACTAACAGAACACTATTGAAGCTATTTATCCTACGCCATACCTCTCCCAAAAACAAGGTCATTTAAAGATACCCAAATAGTTATTGCACAGCAAGTGTTGACAGAGTTTTCACATGGATTTTATCAGAATGTAAGAATGCTGTAATTATATATATATTCTGAATAAACCAGCAACAAACTGGCTGATCATTCACTAGACATGTCTTCTAAAAAGCCAACTGATTATTAGCAAATTATCATAACAATCTCATTCAATAGGAACAAGGGTAATAACAAATTGTATTCACACAGAAGCAATGAAACAATTTTCAGAATAAGAAGCTTATAGCCATTGTGTGCAACTAGTTTCTTACATTTGGTTGATTAATTATTTAATACATAATCTTTCTTCCAAGCTCCAATAATGAGAACAACAGCTTTTACACTATTTATGAAAATGATGTCCAGCCTAATTGACTACAAAAAAAGGGAAAGCAAATAATTTTTTAAGTACTTGTCTAGGAAGATAAAAATTATAAAGAAATCTTTGCTGTGGATAAAAAGGACATCTCCAAAATTACCATTACCACTAAGTAATTACAATCCCCATTAAGTAATTTTTTCTCATAGGGATCAGTCAAATTCTCAACAATAAAAATTAATGCTTTGTTTTCTGTAACTCATGATTCATATATCACTTGATAACAATCAGAAATTCACTCTTAACACATTACCATAACTTTTTCACCCTTCCTTACTTAGATGTATTTCATGGATACATTAAAAAATCCACTATGGGTACCCTGGGGATTTGCTTCTTTAGCAATCCAAATGTTTTGTTTCCATTTGAAATTTCTTCTCATGCTAGCGTGAACAAAACTACTGCAATAATATTTTATTACTGTAGTCATGTAGGCTGCCCCTAATATACTATTATAGAGTACAATTTTTGTAGAATGTGTGGAACTTTCAATGTCCACAATCACATTTCAGCAATAGTATGAAATAACAACATAGGTAGTCATTTTCTCCAACTACTCACATACTGAGATCCCAATTAATACAGGAAATTAAGAAAATATATAGAAAGCAAGAAATGTGGATAGTTAACTTAAATGCATAAGTGGGAAGAAGTTTACTAAGGAGAATACACATGTTATGCATACTTCATTTGTTGAAAGCTGTTGTCAACTAAACAATTGTAAGTTTTCATAACTAGTTTTGCCAACCACATAATTGACTGAGGTATGGCAATGAACTGGCTGAATTTAGTAGAAATTGCGCAAGATCAAACGTCATGTTTAGAATGGTGCAGAGAAAAAAATCTTATTCCCTTGATAGTCTGTTTTTGATACACACAATATTTTATATAAATCTGGAAGGCCACAGTCTCTGAGTTTGACTTTGGAAATGCATTGGACGGGCTTAAGGATGTTTTATGTTAATCGCATAGGCCAAAGGCCAGAACATTGTAAAATTCAATATGCGTAGTGAAGTGTCACAGTGCCTTAAAGTTTAGTTTAGCTCGCCAGTTTATCTAATTAACGTATGATTTATAATAAGACACTTTTCCACAAGTGGGTATTTGAATATGCTTACAACAATACACTAGTTCTGTTATGTTGGCTAAATCAACCCACACTTCACTTTTAAAATCCATGAGATTGATACTGTGTGAAAGCAAAAACTGCATCAAATGCCAGTAAGTCCCTGAATCTCAATGAATCTCAAAATTCTTGTAAAGATGAGGCAATATTAAAAATACATGTATCCTATAACAGAAATCACAAACCTTTAGCACTTTTTAGTTAGAAGAGTTTCAATTTTAACTCACTCGAAAAGTCATTAGCAGGTACATACCAATAGGATGGGGTGGGGGTAGGGGTGTAGGGCAGTATGGTTATTTCCTTTTTTCTCTATCTTTGTTAAGGTACAGTAATCATTGTTAAGTTGGTAATCTTTGTTAAAGTACTCTATTCCTGTTCTTCAAGAATTTTTCTTGTGGAACACCTGTATACTTCTTTACTGTCATGCAGAAATTGTGTGAAAGCTACTAGTTTTTAAAAAAAATTTTACATGACCTTCTTGAATGAGTTGATTTTTTAGATCAGATTTTTTTTATGGCAAAAATCTCTACCTTCAATTTTGTAATATTTAAATGTCAATATTGCAATTTTTGAAAATACAGATTTCAATGGAATTGAGGCATGCACCATTCTTTTAAGAGTATTCTTGCATATTCTTATCTTTTCCTCCCTTGTTCTTTCCACGGAAAAAATTTGGAGCGGTTTTAAAATTAAAATTTAAAAAAAGCATACATTTCAAGCACATTACATAAAAACGACTTGTTTTTTCAAAAAATTGTACATGACCTTTTTTAAAAACCAGTTATTAGAAAATATTTTGTTGAAAGCAAAAATGTTTCTTCAATTTTGTAATTTTTAAGGTCAAAATTTTGCAATTTTCAAAAATTGAGTTTGACGGAAATGAGACTAGCATCACTTTTTTCATCATCTTCCATGAGAAAATTTAAAGAAAAAAATTGGCGCCAATTTTGAGAGAGGGAAAAAAGTTAAAAAAAAAAAAAATATAAAGTACCTTTATTTCACAAAAAATTATGTGAAAATATTTCTTAAAAAATCGTTCATGACCTTATTTTAAAATCTTTCTCTAAAGAACAGATTTCATCATGGAAAAAAATATTTATCTTTAATATTTCACTTGTGTCACAAGTGATTCAGGCCTTCAGGTGCCAACGTTGACCAGGGATGGACAGAACAGAAAAGAATAGAATATCCTGCACAATTAACACACAAATTCTGATGCCAATAACTAGTTTTAAATATTTAAGAAACAAATTATATCCCTCTGAAATGTTATGTTTATACAAACACTGTATAAGCAACGCGTAAATTTGACTGATATTGTTTTTCTTGCTTCATAATTTGTAATGTGAAAGAAGAGAAAAATGAGCTAACATAAAATATCACAAATCATTCACCACATATCATGTATAATCCATAAGTGCATGTGAACAAAAAGAAGTCAAGAGAAAAATGAAACTCGGGGACAGGCTACTTGATTCAAAATGGCTATCTTTGCTACATGTACAAACTGAAAAATTTAGAATAGTAATAGAATGACAGGAAATCACTTGCAACTTACTTGATTCGAAGAAAGATTTTATGCCACAGTAAAACTTCATTTCATAGTGCATTTGCTAAAGATAGATCATGCAGAAGCATTCCCACCATCTTTAAAATAAAACTGAAATGGAAACCTACACCATTCAATATATTTTTAACACTTTTTCAGTAAAACAAAAATGGAGACCAATTTTATTGTAATACTTTAATTTTTCTGTTGAACGTGATATATAATTATGCTCTTCTGGTTTGAAGAAAAAAAGAACAAGGTAATTCTCGGAAGCAGGCACAGTAAGGCAAAAGAACTGTTGAAAAAGACATGTTGGAAAAGGAAAGCCAAGGTATGTAAGTCAGCACAAATTCATAGGACACCTGTAAGAGGAGAAAGTCCTTGGTATGAGATGAAATTGATCACTACAAAGACAAAACTAGTGGTGCTACAGAATGGCACAGGCTTCCTCATAGTTTTCTAATTTTGTTTGGTCTGAGATAAATTTTTGGTTTTGTCTCAAGTCATCGTCTTCCCAGTTGCCATCTATCACTGCCCATTTTTTTGGGCTCAATTTTTCAAATCAAAGTGATATTTATGTCAGTACACTTAGCACTATCTATTAAAAATAAATAAAATAAAATTACAAAGAGAGAGAGAGAGAGAGAAAGAGAGAGAAAGAAAAGAAAAAAGAAAGAAAACTTCCACGATTTTAAGAAACTTTATCAATAAAATATTATTTGAAGTATACACACTCATAAATGCAATAATGCATACAAATGGCAGTAATGTAAATACTAATGACATGAGAAATATGCCAAAACCATTACAATTGTGTAATTTTTGAAGGAAAAAAAGAATAAAGGGGGGGAAAGAAAGAATACACTCAAATGGAGTTTATGTCATTACAATACATTTAGCACTATACCTACCAAAAGTTAAAAAAAAAGAACAATAAAAGTATTTAAGCAGTTTTTGAGAATTTATAGTTTTTGATATTTTTATTAATTGCACATATTTGATTCAATATTGCACAAAAACTGCTAAAAAAAGCATGACCTTAATGAAAGAACTAGTTATGGAGAATAAATTTCATGTGATGATCTTTATCTTCAATTTTGTAGCAGTAGAAAACTGCCAAAAAAAATCTCGAATTTTTGCAATTTTGAAAAACTGGAGTAAACAATGAAAATCAGAACTATGCTACTTTTATAAGTGTATTTTCCTGTCATATTACAAAAATTTGAAGAAAAAATTGAGAAATTTTTGAAGATGTCCCAGGGACTTCCAGTACAATACCTCCCAAAATTAAAGAATGTTATTCCAAATTGCAAAGCTTTGAGTGCGACCAGGTTGACCAGTAAATAATCAGTTTGAAAAAAATCCTACGCATAGTTTAGGCAACAGTGTTGTTTACATATAACAGACGGACATTTTGAAAAAGAAGGGAGCATGGGGGAAGTTTGGCGCCATCTGGAGACCCTAAAACGTGTATTTCCATTGAAATCATGAAACTGATTTTCTGCAGCATTACATAACTATCTCTATATTAATCTGTATATATGTACATATACGAGAAAGAATGATGTCTCAAATCACGCTAAAGGTGGATGTACCTCTAATGTAGAAATGAAACCTTAAGGAAATGCTCCTGCTGTTGATAGTATTCTGAGAAGCATGAAGAAATAATTCAATGAGACAGTGTAACAGTCTTTCAACAAGAAAAAAAGCCGAGAAAATCATAGAAATGTTTATAAGATGAATTTGCCAGGTACAACAATGATTGATAGAATAACTATTGAATCATTATTCATTGTTCCAGCGTTTTCCTTTAATCTATCAAATTAAGTTACTTTCGTGTCCTTGGCATGGAATCACATTATACTTATACGATTGTTGTAACAGATAGCACACATTACAAATTGTCATCAATTGAGATTGGAAAGTTTTCTTTACTGTCACAAGCTACAAGTTCAGAACAACTTACAATGATGGTGCATCTCATTTTGAATGCACTTCACAGATTTAAAAGGTAGTAATTGCTTACAACCAGAAAGTGCAATACAAAATGCAAAAATAGGCCACAAAACAAAATAAGTTAGATAGCAAAGAACTAGTACACAATTATGCCAAGAAAAATACTATATTTTTTAACACATTTGAGTATAATCAGTGTTACTGTAATCAGTTTTTAAAATTAAACAATTAAAATGAATTTAAATGTATTTCCATTTTGTTTGCTGTAATTATGGTAAATGGTATTGTCTTCTGGGTTCAATTGAAAACCATCAACAAATAACCTTCCGCTGTTACTCTTGTATGAGAATAGTAGTCATCAGTAATGAAATTTTGAAAATCATCAAAATTTCCAATTTTTCAATATAAAAGGATTTTAATCCACAGTTTTCTGTGTTTTTTGACAGTACATTCAATTCTTATGCAACATAATTTGTTAGACATCATAAAGTACGAATTTTTATATTTAATAAAAAATGCATTAATACAAAAGGTATCCAGGAAACCGATATGTAAATGAATGATTTTAGAAAATGGAATTTAAAGGAAACATCAATTGTGAGAATGTAACTAGTATCATTAGTGCAGTACTTCTTCATAACTCAAAAACAAATACAGTTATTGATGTGAAACATTCTCATTCATTGAATTTTTAAATATGGTTTTGGAAAAATACATTTTGAGCACAGATAACTGTAACTACTTCTGTGACATATCCTATTAACTTACATAAAAAAATTAACAGACTACAGTGGCAAAAGATAATAACAGAGACATTAAATAAGATAATATGTAATATGAAGGGAAAATGACTTTTGTTTTATCCAGACTCAAATTAACAAAGAGTAATAACTAGTCTTTGATCATTACATTTTAATCTGTTATGTTCATTAATTTTTAATTGTTAATTGTCATATCTGGATTAACGGTGGAATTCAATTACATTTAAAAATGACTAAAATGTGTAAAGAACGTAAAAAAGGCAAAACTGACAACAAAGAAAGCCGCATTGACATTTCAACATAACTGTAAAATATACAGTAAAATTTAACTAGACAATTCATTGTTTTATATTTATTAATAAAATATTAATTTATAAAATACAAATTTATTAATAAATAATTATTATTGCTCCAGTTTCACCATTGTTAAAGTTAACATTTTTGTTGTTAAGTACAAGAAAATTAGATTTCTGGTACTTAATAACAAAGCTTTGCTGCCCTCTTAGTGGAAATGGAATTCACATTCACATTTATGTCAAAATGTTATGTTTTGGTAGAAGCACATTTAGTATTAACTGATATTATTGTTGACATCAGGATGTTTCAATTGGTTAATTTCAACTCGATCTCCACTTCGATAGAGGCTTAACGTGACCCACAGAATTGGGGTACACGATACACAGGGGAAAGCAAGAGAAAATTTGGAGATTAAAACATAAGGTACATGAAAAAAACACGAAACCAATTTTTTTTTTTTACTGGGGAACCATCATCAGTTATTCATTCTCACAGACTTGTTACTTTATTTACAAGTCTAGTTTAAAAAAACCCTAAAAAACTCACTGCCGAGAAAAATACACTCACTTCCTGCACACAAATTCTTGGTTTTGAATATTTTTTCACTTATTTAAAAGTGCCAATCTCTCATAAAAACTGGCATTTACCATTCATCATGTTTCAAATACACCTTCTAATTCATAATATTTTGTTTTTTAACAATTGTGTATATAGTTAAAGCTCCATTTCGTTTAACTTTTCTTTAGAATTCAGAGAAGAAAACAGTGGGAAGCAAGAGTAAATCTTGTTCCATTATTTTGAAGTTCTCAGCACTAAAATATTTTAACATTTGTTTCACTGCAGCCAAAACATTAAAAACTGTATTGATAATATTTTAATATAAAATATAACACTTTTCTTTCCAATTTTTATTTACTGCCTCCACCTGCAGACGATATATTCAATTTTTCCCTTATGTTGATACCATCTTCTGAAGCTATTGATTTACACATATTTTGTCGTTTAAATTCAATAGGGAACAATTCAAAGTTTAGCCCTGTTATACTGGGTTACAATGTTTTAATAAAAGAAAAAAAATGTTTAAAAAAAAAGAAAAGAAAAATCCACAATAGTGAGAGGTAAATAAAAAAATGCATTACATTTCTCCAATCACAATTTCCAATTCTTAATGAAAAATAAATGTGTTGTTCTTTAATAATGTAGAAACAGTATGGCAATTAAACCAATCAAGAAGGGTAATTTTTCTCCACATCCACCCCGCCACCAGAGTAAGACTAATGAGCACTGATTCAGCCAACACCAAGCCCACTCCCACCACCTGTTCTGAACTCATGAGGGAATTCTGGGAAATTAATATTTCCCCACATGTTATAAATTCTTTGTTAACCATTTAAAATATATACCCTTTGAATATTTCAGTTGTTCATGTATTAAAATTATTTTGCATTTCTACACATTTTCAATCAATTAAAACTTTCATTTATGTTTAAAATGCTGTATGTGGTAAAAAAGAGCTAATCTTCCCAATAATTTGAAGTTGATATGTGGCAAAATGTACCATCACTCCACCACAGAGATGTTCCAGAAATATTTCCGAAGATGCTTATAACCAGAGTACAACACTTATCCATCATTAATCTGTTATTGAAACAACTGCAACCTCATGTTCATGATTCAATAGGTTTTGAAATTTACATTAGGTTTTCTTCATTTGCACATGCACCAAGTGGTATTAAATTCCAAGATGTCAAAACAACACTCATTTTGGAGTGTTTTGCAGTAAATTGTGAAGACACTGCACTAATTATTCCCACATTAAGACTACTGATTTAGTCAAAAAGCCAATTTTAAAACATTTCCATTGTAATCTGAATTTGTGCCATCTAAATTTTGTTTTCGTAAGTTCAAAATTCCTCAACGTACTGTTGCTCACTTGGTGCATAAGTAATTCTATGGCCAGGCATCTCTATGTGATTTCTGCACGAGGCCTTACCCTCTTTAAGAATAAACAAACAAAAACAAACAAACAAACAAACAATAAAAACAAAGCTAACAGAAAAAAATCATGAAATACCAACAATACCAAGAACAATGACCAAGCAAAGCAATTTTGATGGATCAAAAGGATTATCTACTGAAAAATTTTATGGAAACATTTCAAAAGCCAATAGCTGAACATTTCAAAATCAAATGATATCTAATTACACAAATAAATATATTAATAAAATGATTTGCTAGGTCCTGTCTTGTCCAAAGCATTTCCTTCCACAACATAAATACAACTATTTACAAAAATCACAAACTACTACTATCTGCGTCAACCTACCCAAATTACCTGTAGATGTCATCTTCAGCACCTCTTGGCTTAACATTGCCCGCATTGGATTACTTGCATCAATAAATTTTCCAGCAAATACGTTAAAATTGAACAGTTCAATTTCCACCTAACGATGCATCATCAATTCTAACAGTCATGAGTAGAAGGTTTTAAGTTGCAAATTAAAAAGCACCTTTCCCCCCCTTCAGCATTACAAAACATTTTCTTTTTACTATGCATAAGTAAAAATGAATCCATAATAAGTAAAGCTATACACATTTCTAGATAATTACAAACACAGATAAAACGCACATTAAGAAGTTCCTCAAGAAAGAAGTTTCAAATGAATTGCAAGTCCGTAACAGCCTACAGTAGTTTATAAAATAAACTGCTTTTTAAGTTCCAGGCATTTTTATCAGAATAGTTTTTGTTATTTTGTGGTGGGTACATGTCCTTGTGTGAAATTACATTGTTTCTATTCAAACTCCTCATCAGTTTACAAAATGTGTTTTGTCAATAGTTCCATATCTTTAAAAATAAAAAAAATAAAAACTAACGAAAAAATAATCTTCTTGGATTTAAACTTAGAAAAAACAAAATAATATATTTTTCTTCCATAGTTGAGAGTGGAAATGTGCACATCAATGTATTTCAAAAGATTTTTTCCTTGAAAACAGTGCATGTCCTCATAACTCTGCAAAGCTTTTCTAAACACAAGTAGTTCCTCCACACAATACAGTCAATCAACATAGGAAATGCTTTGGAAAACAAAATAGCAAAGGAGCTCTTACCATCCAGTCCATCCAGTGCGTCCTGAGTAGCAGGGCCCTGCTCCGCATCTGCGCCTTCACCTGAGCCCATTGGGCCCGAGAGGGAATTTAAGTCACTTTGGTGCAAACCAGCAGACCCAGCCTAAACACACAAGAACACCAAGTTTTCTTTCTCATTCACATTTTAAACAAACTATGCTAAAAAGCCTCATGAATTTTATCAGAACTAAGAAATCCTTTGATGTTCAGCCAGCTCTCAGTGCTCGAGTCACATCCTTTGGAATAGAAATAAAACAGAAATGGAAGGGAAATAATTTAAGTCTATTTTATCTTTCAGTGCCACATTTTCTTTGGCTAAGTCTTCTATTTTTCACAGGCATTGGATGCTGCTTCTATCTACTTCTTATCAACCAACAATTTGGAACATCAAATCCAAACAAAGTGCAGTTAGAAGATGGCAAAAATTAAAATAATGCATGGAAGAATCAATACTATAACTGCATCAAATAAATTCCTTGAGCAATTGATGCCAGTAGGTAATTGGTAGTATGTCACAAACCAACATGGGGTCAAATATAAGGAGATTTATACAAAATCTTGGCAGTTTTCAATTCCTCCAGCATACAAAAATGAGGGAAAAAACAAACAAACAACAACACCACCACCACCACCACCATCATTCCCAAATAGCACAATAAAATACAATCCAAATGCCAGGCAAAAAGTTGTTAGGAATAAAATGTAAGTGATTCAGCACAATAGGTGGCACCATTCTGGGAAATAAAATGTATAGTAGAGTGTCAACAGATGAACACAAGCAATGATATGGTCATTCAAAGATACAAGTCTTGAGCTTATAAGCAGCTATTGGATATAAAAGAAGTCAAGAAGTTCTATTGTCTGAGATGCTATTTATATTCGTTCTACATTTCAACACTTTTATAAAAATATTATTATACAAAATACAAATAGTGCCAATTGGTAGTTTTTGTCCACAATAGATGAACCAATGTGATGATTGTTAAACATTTCAAAATTAAGCTGATGTAAGTCATAGTTCCTAGTCACCAAAATAACATAAAAAATATATTTATAAAATACTAAATAGGAAATTGTCATATTTTTCTATTTTCCAACTAAAAAACAAACCCATCAAACGTCATTATACTTTCTATGTGTATAAAAATGCATGTTAGTATTTATAACAGCAGTGAACTTCAACACCATGTGACCTATCTCCATGAAAGTTTTCATGGAGATAGATCTGTGTGTTTTTTTTTTATCCAGAAGGTTTATGTGCTGTTAATTTTGTTGCAACTCTACCAGATGGCGCTGTAGAACAAAACTAAGTATTCTTATCAAATGCAATCCGCAACTATCAGCAGCATTTTTGAATCTTTATCGTTAATAACACCTAAACAAAGCATTTTAGGGCATTAAAAACTAAAACTTTGAGGCCACAGGCCTCAAAGAAACATTTGATCGTGATCTACAGGATGAGATCTTGAACATTCTATTACATTTCATTTCTGCTGGTCCAGTGCTTCTCGATATTACCCCACCTGCTCAGAGACATGCTGAACCTGCGAGAGAGAGAGAGATGAGAGAGAGAAGAGGAGAGAGTGAGAGAGGAGAGAGAGGAGAGAGAGAAGAGGAGAGGAGAGAAGAAAGAGGAGAGAGCAAGAGGAGAAGAAAGGGGAGAGAGTGAGCGAGAGAGAGAGGAGAGGAAAGAGGAGAGAGAGACAGAGACAGAGAAACAGAGAGAGAGAGATAGAGATGGAGGCAAAAAGAGAAAGGGAAGGAGAAGGAGGGAGATGAAGGACAGAACAATGTCTGCCGGGTTCCATGATGCCTAGTATAATACGAGGCATATTCATAAAGTAAGGGAATGTGCTCTCGTAAATTTCAAAATTGGCAGGTCTAAATAAAGTTGTAAGCATACAGCACCATCTATCGGGTGTTTAAGAAGGCATGACAGCCGCCCTTGAGTTTGCTAGTCAATGATTGCAGTCAAACATGTCCACGACAATCTTTGATCCCACCAGTTGCGAAGTGCGAGCCGTGATTTGTTTTCTATGTGCTAAAGGATATTCTGCTGTTGAAATCCACAAGGAGTTATGCCTCTTTCATGGACCAACAGTAAAGAATGAAAGAAAGGTTAGACAGTGGTGTCGTGAATTCAAAAATGACTGCACTAATGTTCAAGATGAGGAGTGGAGGAGCGGAGCCGTGTTCAGATCCATGAACTCGTTCAACAGGCGGAATAAAAGCTTCTATCTGATAGACGATGACAATTAGTGCCCTTGCTGATGTATTTCCTAGCGTTAAACGCACTGCCATATTCAAGATTGTTACCGAAAGACTTGGATATCACAAGTTGTGTGCACCGTGGTGCAAGGTAGGTACCGAAAATGCTCACCGACCAACACAAAAAGCAACGTATGTCAAATGGACGTTTTTGGGAGGGTTCGTTATCGACAAGATGATGATTTGTTTTCCCCACATTGTCATGGATGACAAGACTTGGATATCCTATGACATCCAAAAAACAAAAAAGTCAATGCAGTGGCGATACTCAACTTCACCAAAATCGAACAAAATTCAAGCCAAATCCATACTCGACCAGAAAAAGTATGGCTACAGTTTTCTGGGTTGATAAGGGTTTTCTTTTGGTTGAGTTCATGGAACAAGGGACAACAATTATAGTTGAGTACCTTCGAAATCCTAACAAGACTGAGATGTACGATTCAAAATTGTAGGCTCAGGAAACTGTCGTTGGGAATAGTTCTCCTCCACAATAATGCGAGTCTTCACAGCGCTGCCAAAACGAAGAAGATCCAAGAATTTCGTTTAAAACATTTTGACCAACCACCATGCAGTCCCGACCTTGCACCAAGCGACTATTTTCTCTTCTTGCACTTCAAACAGTGGCTTACTGGACAACGCTTTGAGAACGACTTCAGAAGTTTTGAGAATGATTTCAGAAGTTTCAAGTTGGTTTCATAACAAAAAATTAATAGTTAATGAAGGAAAAACGGTTTCAATGCATTTTTGCATCTCAAATTGGCAATCACATATTCCACTGAAAAATTGAACAATATGCAATTAGCTGATGTTAAGGTAACAAAATTTCTTTGTCCCTCACTTCAGTCAAACCTCAAATGGAATGTACATATAACAGAATTAAACACTAAATTAAGTTCATTATGTTACGCATTCAGAATTCTTTCAAATTCTGTCAGCCTTCATGCAGCTCGTTGCGTGCATTTTGCAAATGTACATCCCCACCTGAGATATGGCATAATATTCTGGGAAGCTCATCCTATAGTACGCAGACCTTTAGATTGCAAAAGAAAATAAGTCGAATAATGAAAAAATGTTATCCACGTGAATCCTGCAAGCCCCTTTTCATAGAGCTTGGAATCTTACCATTGCCTTGCCTATTTTTTAGGAATCTGTAATCTTTGTCAAAACTGACTTACTTAACGGTGGGAGCATATTTTCATGTAAAGATATTTATAATTACACACGTCGTACAAATCACGTTCATCAAACGTCATCATGTCAGTATCAACAGCTCACTACAAGAAATCTACATACAATACATGTACGTTACTTTACAACGCATTGCCAGATGACATTAAAAAATATTAAAGTCGGTACACAAATGTAAGTTAAAAGTAAAATCTTTTCTGCTGCATAACTGTTTCTATACAATTAGAGTCTATACTGACCATCAAAAAGAAAAATCATGTTCGTTTTAACAAAACAATGATATATAGTGAATTAGTTCGCATTTGTATTGAATAATTAAAAAAGAAGACTTAATACGCCTGTAACAAGTAATGTACTTCAGCTTCTGAGTCAATGATCCCCATCTGGATCAGGTTTTTGTCCAGTTTCCCTGATCCATTGAGCAAATGCTGAGATGGCCCCTTCTTTTGTTTTGGACGTAAATGTAGCTTCACTATGCACATGTTTTGTTGAGCACTCCTTTTGCTTTTAGTGTTAGGAGTAGAGCTGAGGGTGAGTTACTATTTTGTTAGCAATGCAGAAAAATCACATCTGCATTTCGTTTACCGTTGCAAGTATGTTTTCTATAACTCGGGAAAGAAATACATAGTTTTTCAAATGTTGCTAATCTCGCGCTTTTTTAATTTTTATTATTATATCTTTTTTATATTTTATTCGTATTTCAACCATTGTATTTATAGTTAAAATGTTGGGAAGGGATTTCGGAACTTAAGAAAACGTGCGCAAATAATCTTCTCCCTATACGTCATACACAGTTGTCACAGTTTTTTGACCGTTTAAATCAAATCAAAAGACGAGGACCTCAAGACCACCGCTATGAACTGATTCTATTCCAAGGCGGCAGCGTTCTATGTAGAGGGGTTAAAGAAGCTGGTAAAATGGTACGAGAAATAGAAGTAAACAGCGAGTATGTGGAAATGTGAAGTAGATATGTAAGAAACTAAAATTGCTAATAACATATTTTTCCAGCGAAGATTTTGTTTTTAATGACCAAATGGAATTTTTATTCAGCTGTATTCCTGCATACCTCCAAGATCTCCACTTTACCATACAAATGGCAGTTTGTGGTACACTGTGTGATTGTACAATTATGTCCTATATAATCAGCGCCGGATTTGCCTACAAGCAAAACAAGCAGTTGCTTGGGGGCCCTCCATCCATGAGGGGGTTTTGCACTTTGGAAAAGTATGCATTACATATTTTGAACATAAAATGTATTTAATGTAATAAATATAATCATGCAACATATAATCATAAAAATTGTATATGACGTGAGGGGAAAGAAATTTATCTGCGCACATTTTCTTGTGGGCCAGAATTAAAAAGAAAGAAAGAAAGAAAGAAAGAAAGAAAAAAGAAAGAAAGAATTTAGAAAATAGTTATTTTAGAAAAATAAAAATATTTGAAACATGTTTTTCCTGAGTTATAGAAAATCAATTTCAAAGGTAAATGAACTACAAGCAAAAGGAGTGCTCAACAAAACGTGCGCACAGTGAAGCTACATTTACGTCCAGAAGCTAAACAAGGGGCCATCTCAGCATTTGCTCAATGGATCAGGGAAACTGGACAAAACCTGATCCAGATGGGGGTCATTGACCCGGAAGCTGAAGTACATTACTTGTTACAGGCGTATTAAATATTTTTTTAAAATGTATACAATGCAAACGTAAACTAATTCATTATATATCTTTGTTTTGTTACATTAAACATTGACAGCTTTTGACAGCTTGACTTTGACAGTTTGACAGCTTAACTTTCAAGATCTGTATGATCTTGATGATGGTGACTCTCAAAGGTTCAAGTGTATGGGAGAATTGAAACTATATGTTATAGTACATGTTACTATAGAAAAATTTGAATGCATAAGTAACAGTTAAAAAAGTGAATGTGGGTGAGACTATGAAAACTGAAACAAACAACTTGCTACTCCCAAACTAAGTGATGGGAAATCTATGGGGGAAGACGTCAATTCACTGATGAACCAATAGAAAGGTTGCAGAAATATTATGGTTATGTCCTAAGGCAAAATATCTAATGCTGAAGACATGAAGAGAGCAGTATGTGCATTGTTCTTCCACGTGGCATATGAGACTCCAACCATAGCACTCGCGTAGTGTTGTCGATTCTATGCATGCAGTCATTGTTGGAGATTCCTGGTTACATGTTTTTGCAATGTTTAGTGCATTGTTGTGTTATGAATTTAAACTATGAGAGCACTACAAAGCGTGAAGAGCTTGTTATACTAGCATTTTTTTGGTTAAACTTTAGACGCTATTTCCCATAAGTTACATATTTTCAGATTCAAGAAACATTTTCTCAAAAACTATGGATGGTAGGTATACCAAACGTTCACAGCGGATTACCAGTAGTTTAGTCTTCATTTTAACATGGGCATTTAGATACCACTCTAGTATTTTGGCAGGAATTAACAGTATTTTTTTTTTTCAAAATTAAGACAAAAATTAGTGTAAAATTTAAAAAACAAGTGATGTAATAAAACAAATAAGATGTTACAAATGTGGGATGGATTTCCGTTTGCAGAACTGGTTCTTTGAAACAAACGCAATGAAATTCTATTGCAATCGGACACATAAACCAAATTGCAATGCTGTCACTCCTTCAAAACGACATCTAAGCATTTTGAGCAGAAATCTGGGAGGAAAGCAGATCCTACAACAATGACGCATCTTGGCTTGAATCTGATGTTGATACTGATGAACTTGAGGAAACAGTGGAACATGTTCATGAATTCTCAGAAGAGGAACTCTTCCAAGCAATTAAGAACATGGAAAACTGGAAATCCCCCGGGATTGATCCCCCATAATTATTGGATTAAGAAATTAACAGCAATACATTCTCTTTCAACAAAGGCTGTTGATAACATTTTAGAAAACCCAATGGAACTCCCGGAATGGCTCACAAGTGGCATCACGTTCTTGCTACCCAAAGCTGAGACAGCTCTTTGGTGAAGAACTACAGGCCAATCACTTGTCTGCCAGTACAGTAATAACTGCAACCATAGCTGAGAAAATGTGTAGACACCCAGAGAAGAACCATCTGTTGTCGGTTGAACAAAAAGGATGTCGTAAAGGTTCCCAGGGATGTAAGGAAATCTTGCTAATAAACAAAGTGTAAGAAATCTTACACTGTGAACGTGCAGGAAGGTCCTAGAGTCTGTTGTAAGAGTCGGATTGGTGGGAATTGGGCATGCCAACCTGTGATCGTCTACATTTAGATTGCATACTTACTGTAGTCGAAGTTTACTGGTGATGGGAGAGTTCAAAATGACAATCTGTGTTAACAGTATTTCCTCTATAATGACTATCCTCTATATGACTGGTGATATGTGCACTGCGATATCCTTCATTGTTTGGACGCGACTGAGTGCTAAAGTTTCCTTTGGACTGGGTATGTTTATGTCAATCCTAACAACCACCTGTCCATCACATTTTGTTCGACAATGTTCTAGGTTTCCTCTTTATTTTCAACCAAAGTGAGTCATGTAACCATTGTGTTCTTATTGACTTGCACCCCAATACAACCTCCAAAATCTGTAAGCCTTTACCAGTATCTTTCATGTTCAAAAAATATTGAAGCTGACGTGGGTCACCTCAAAAAAGATATGTGATTAAACTGATATTGTGGTCTTGGACATTATCATTGTTGGACGTACTCAGGAGGAACATAACTGCCTACTAATGCTGCTCACTGAATATCAAAGAGTAAGGATTCCCACCAAAGAAATCCAATTTCACCACTCTGCTGCAGTATTGGGGCACATGATCAATGCAATGGGCATTACGCTATCGCAAGACAAGTTTGATACAATCATGAAGGCTTCCAAACCTTCAAATATTCAGGAGTTGCCGAGTTTCCTGGGACTGGTATCATGGAAAATTCATATCGAATTTGGCAACAACTGCAGCACCATTGTACGCCTCATTATGAAAGGATGCTAAATGGGCCTGGTCCTATGCTTCTGAGACCACTTTCAAGTCGTTTTGTTCTGGGCTTACATTAATAAAATACTAGTATCTTCTTACCCCCACATTATAAATAAAATTTTTTACGGCTCTCTCACTCAACCTTGTGGAAAAATCCCTTATGCTTTAAAAAAAAAAATGTACATGACATCAAAGTTCTAATTTTGAAAAACAAATTTCTTAGAAAGAAGAAAACTATTGGTGCTACAACAGCACATACTTTCCTGCGTTATTGGAAACAGCTACATAGTACTGCACTGTAAGTGCTACTAACATCTTAGCTATTATTTGAAAACGTCCAATTCAACCAAGAAGCTAACAACTCACTGTTTCCATCGCAGTGTTGACAGAACTACATGAATTCTACAACTGCACAAAAATAGAATACAAAAGTTTTGTAAACCTGTATTGGAAAAAGAAGCCTGATACCCCCAGACAATATAGAAATGCATTCCATAGGGTCATGATTAGAAAAGAGTATTCTAAAACCATGCAACAAATACTCTACTCACTACAAATGGTATAGCATTTGGTGCGAAAACTAAATATTTTCATGCAAATATCTACATAAATTAGACAATTATAATTTCTTTCATACAGCTAGATGAGGTCACAACAATCACATGTAATTCACAAATATTCACGAGCGCAAATGGAATTCTATTGTTGCCACCCTACATTGTCGCTATTCTGAGAGCTATTAATTTTTTTACTTTTTATTTCAAATATTTCAAAATAAACAATTTCTAAAATATTAATGTGTAAACGTAATGTTGCAAATTCTAATTTACAACGCATCCAGCTGTCCAAAACACAGTAAATTTACGACAGGCTATTATGTTTGTCACAAAATTATAGAAAAACTATTCGTATTTTGAAAAAATTAAGTATGACATTATTTGAATATGTAATTGAGAAAAAATTGTATTTTTAAAATTGTAGTTGTAAGAAAACGAGGAAAACAAAGCACAGTCCAATTCCAATTTTGTCAGGAAATTATAGAAAAACTACTCATATTTTCAAACTAGTGGTGCTACAGAATGGCACAGACTTTCCCGTATTAGTTTTCTATTTTCCTGGGTCTTCGCTAGCTATTCGGAATTGCCACATACTCTTTCTTGCCAGCTACCATCTATCATCGCCAAAAGTACATTTTTTGTCATTTTCTTAATTTTTCGGTTTCCTATTGGTAGAACAGAAACATTAATTTTAGAATATTAAAGAACGCAAAGACCTAGCCGTAAATGGCAATTTTCTTTTAAAAATTATGTGCCGTTTAAGAGAAAATGGCGTTTTAGCACTACTAAAAATGCGAAACTTGAAGCTCATTTTCACAGAAAATTTTTGAGTTTTCAAAATACTGTATTTGAAGTTATTTGAAGCACTTACACTCACAAATATAATCATCTTTACAAATTGCGGATAATGTGCATATTAAAGATGTGAGAGATCTTTCAAAAAATTTACATTTATATAATTTTTGAAAAAAACAAAAAAAAACTCAAAATAAACTTCACGCTATACTAATGAGTGTAATTAGCACTATCCATTACAAAAGTTTCAAGAAAAAAATTGCAGCCATATACGAGAAAATGACGTTTGAGCATTTCTGAAAATGCCGAAATTTGAGCTACTTTTCACAGAAAACGGTAGTGTTTTCGAGAAACTTTACTTGACATTATTTAAAGCATATATACTCGTAAATATAATAATGTGAAAAAATCGCCGATAATGTAAATATTAACGACGTGAGAGACAAGTAAAAAAATTTACATTTTTGTAATTTTTGAAAAAACCAACCGATAGACTAAAATGGCTTTTATGTCATTGATAGAGTACATTTACCACTATCCCTACCAAAAGTTTAAAGAAAAAACTTGGAGCCGTTTTTGAGAAAATTTTGTTTTTGTAATTTTTTAAAATTGCACATATTGCACGCAATATTGCACGAAAACTACCAAAATTGGGAAAAACATTTACATGACCTTTATTAAAGAACTCAATATGCAGAACAAATTTTATTGGAAGAAAAAATCTCTATCTTTAATTTTGTAGTTGGAGAAAGACGCCGAAAAAAATTCAAACTTTCACAATTTTCGAAAATTCAGAGTTGTACGTGAAAATCGGACCTATGCCATGTTAAAAAGTGTATTTTCCTCTATTCATACAAGAAATTTAAAGAAAAAATTTGGAGCCGTTTTTGAGAAAATGTTGAAAATCCCCGGGGGGCTTCATATAAAGTACCCCCAAATTTTAAAGAATCTTTTTCAAAATCACAAAGCTTCGACTAGAATCAGATCGACTGGGGAATATCAATTTTGAAGAAAATCGACCGAACGGTTTAGGCGCTAGCGTTGACCACAGACGGACAGACGGACGGAATGCCGTCAATCGATTTTTAAGTATAAAGAAGCAACAAATCATGGATTTTGACCACACCACGTGATAGAGGATTTTTTTTTCTTAATTTAGCAACTGGTTTTATCCACTTATTCGTTTTCACGGCCCGGCAATTAATTTTTTTCCGCCGAAAATTGGCCATTTTTTCGCGCAGCATTACATAACTTTCCCTATACTACGTATATCACTCCGTGTATACGTACGTATACGGGAAAGTAAAAATTCAACATGACCTTATTTGAAAATCTGTTTTTGATGAGCTTATTTCATTACGAAAAACAATTTTATCTTCACAATTGTAGTTGTAGAAAGACGCCGAAATTTTTTTATTTTTAAAAATTTTTGCAAAATCAGGCATTTCAACGAACATGAAACCTGCACCTTTCTCTTAAGCTTCCTGCTATCTCGGGTCCCAATTTAATAAAAAAACGTTGCGCGGTTTTTAAGAAAAAAATGGTTTAAAGAGAAAAAAAAGTTGTCTGGCACAATAAAAAAAGAGAGAAAAGACAAAAGAAAAGAAAAAAGAAGAAGAAAAGAACATGACCTTATTTGAAGACCTGTTTTTTATGAACACATTTCATTAGGAACAAAAATTGTATCTTCATAATTGTAGTTGGAGGAAGATACTGCAACAATTTTGAATTTTTTCAATTCACGAAAAATCAAGAGTTTTTAATCAGCATGAGACCTACACCCCATTCTCTTAAATGACCTTCAGACTATCCAACAACAAAATTCGGTCAAAACTAGCATACCTGTGCGAGAACTCTCGCATGTTAAACCCCACCCTTTCCCTATCCATTAGTCTATCCTTTCCATAAAGAAGGAGATGGAAGGAGAGGAACTACTAATGTATTTATCATCAATACCGAACAAACCAATATCAATCTCAAACAAAATAACAAAGCAATTGATGCCCTTGATGTTGGAAACAAATTTTCAATAAAAGTTTTTTGGTTTCAATTCAAGTTGAGATGTTCTTGGAACAAGTCATACTTCTTTAAAAACAACATTAGAAGAAATTATTCAATCTTCCTTGAGAGTCAGCTTTTCACTTTCCTTGACAGTCACACAAATAGTAGAAAAGGTTAATACTCTTGAGAAAGCAAAGTAAAGTAGTATGAAAATACTGGATCGGACAAGTACAGACCTACTCTTTGCAATATTATTTAACTTTCCTTGATTTGTTATGAGGAACCGAAGGGATTTTGGAGAGTCAGGGTGCCAGCTTGCTGGGGTGCAAAAATTGGAAAATTATTTGTATACTAAAAAATATTGGATTATTTTCTGCGTTCAGAAAAGCAATTCCGAGCCAAAAAGTAATCAAACTAATATTTTCACCTTTGAGTACTGAATACCATTTGTTGCCATTAGAAACTGTTTAGTAGACTTAAGACTTCACTTCGGCACATGGGAACGGTGCTCAAACGGTGTTTGCGTATTGAATATCTTAAAGAACCAACACCTTGAGTTTAATATCAAACGGTGTTTTATTTGCTATATGTGGTTGCAGCTGGATGTACATATTTCCAGTTACCGCCAACATTTAAATCGTGCATTTGGACTGCGATCGTTGGCAGTTGTCGAGTCACATGCACTATTCTTTCCATAATTTTAAATTTAGTTGTTTTTTTAATTAATTCACATAGTATTGTAGGCTAGCGCATTTAGATTTTTGTTTTCCATTTATTTCAATCTATTTTACTTTAGCTACATTGTGCCATCGCACAAGTTTTCCCCCACTACCTCTGTGTACCCGTGCGAGAACTCTTGCAAGTTAGACTCCATACTCATCCCTATCCTTCTATTTTCATTCTAAGAGGGAAAGTAGTTAACGAAACATGTTTATTTGTTCAAAATCTATAAAGGTAACTTGCAATGTACTAACACAAAAACAAATAAAAAAAAACAATGCAATTGATGTGTAAAAGAAATTTTCAATAAATATTTATTCAATATCATGGAGAATTTTCTTGGAACAATTCTCAACACTTCCTAAAAGACATTTGAAGTAATTATTCAATATTCTTTGTCAGTTAGATTTTAGGTTTTCGTGATAGTCACAAAAATATTAGCTTTTTACTTTTGAGAAAGCTACATGTCTGAACCGAATATTTCATCGGATGATAACGAAAATATTGGTACAGGTAAAACACAAACACAGTCTTCACTCTTCACTGTACACCCACCTCCAGAATTAAGTACACAGCACTTACAGACCACGTCAAAACGTTAAGTGAATAGTTTCACTACATGCACAAGAAACAATCTTCATAGGTATCAAGCAACTATAATAGTACTTCTAGTTGTTGCTGGAGAGCAAATCTAGAAATTCATGATTATGCAAATAAACCTAATCAGACTGCACAAACCACGGTGTTTACAGAAAGCGTAAATACAAGATTGAGGATCTGAGCCTTCTAAGCGTGTCATCACAGAAATGGCTACCAGCATCAAGGGCTGAAATATTGAGGTGGCCTTGATAGTATTGAAGCGCGGAACCAAAAATTTAATTGAATATCTAGGAATGTCCCGTCTTACAGATAATGGTTTGAAAAACCTTGCTTTGAGGCCTAATGTTAGTTTTTAAGGCCCTAAAACACTTGGTTTAGGAGTTATTTGACGAAAACTGTAGCAAGTGTTGCGGGTTGCCTTTGACTTGAATATTTAGATGATTTTTTTTAAACAAATTCTTTATATTTTTAAAGTCAAAGTGCAATTCGTCACGTCTTCGTGAAGTTCTTTCTCTTTAGAGACCTCATTTATAAAGACTGGTTGCGTGTGAAGCCGTAACTGAAAGGTATACTACTGAAATAATAAAGGAGACGATTGTTGGCGCAATTTTGTTGAAAATTTTGAAAACGTCCCAGGGGCTTCATATAAAGTATCCTCCAAAATTAAAATATCGGTTTCAAATTCAAGGGGTCGCAAGATCATTCACATCGACCGGGGAGGGTCAATTTTGGAGAAAATCGGCCGAACGGTTTAGACGCTAACGGACGGACGGACGTTTTGCTTTCAATTGGTTGTCCGGTATCAAGGACTCACAAAATAGGGATTCTGGCTGCACCACGTGTTAGATTTTTCTGCCGAAAATCCGTTTTTTTCGCGCAGCATTACATAAGTTTCCCTATACTATACGTACGTACATACGGGGAAGTAAATAATCTATCTGCAATATGAAAAGTACAATTGCATGAGGGAGGCATCAAAGTTTTAAACTTTTGTATTTTTTGAAAAGGCAGAGGTTTTAATTAAAATCAGATCTCTACCATTTTTGTAATATTAAGTACACTCTATTCTAGCAAAACATATAAAGAAAAGATCTGGTGCTATTTATGAGAAAATATGAAAAGTTCCTAGGAGTTATATGTAAGTACTCCTAAAAACTTAAAAGATCCGTTTCACATTTGCAGTGCCTTGAGTTCGGCCAGATCAATCAGGGAGAATCAATTTGAGATAATCCTGCGAACAGATGTGTCCCGTATTGTCCACTGTATGATATATTTGAGCAATGTCTGATGTGTAATTAGGATACCAATTGACTAGCAACTGGTATCTACAGCAACAAAACAACTGAACGCTTGTTTACCTTGATTGTGATAAGTGCTCTCTCTTAAGTAGTCTTAAGTTTGTAATGTAATGAACGTTAATTTAAAATAACACCTGATTTGAGAAAGAATTCTGCCAGAAGGTAATGGGGCACAGACTTATCACGTTTATGAGTTTTGATTGAAGGATTTTCACAAATCCTTGTTACAAAAATATGTTGAAAGAAAATTATGATTAATGAAGATTGTAGCCATGCTAGGCTTCACTAACACTTCAATTTTGCATTTGTCTACTTGTCTATTTGTGGCACAGTTGTGAAACAAATGTTTTCAAAGAATTTAAGTGGGCAAGGGTTATATATATTGCTTGGGATGTTACCATGAATACATATCATGGTATGTATGAAGTTTGAAGCATGAAGTTTGTTACATATCATTCTATTGTACTTAAGTTAACAAAACCTTATTAAAGGTATCTCCTACAAGCTATTGAATACAATTGATTAGTTTTATTCCTAAAATGGACTGGCTTCTCAAATCAGAGAAATTTGATGCAGATCCTAATTTCCTTGAAGCAAAACTTCAATTGGTTTTAGAAGATTTATGAACTTTTGTTCTACAAAAATCAATTCAAGTAATTTGAAAATCCTTTTTAATGATATTTCTGCTCATGTTGATGAACAACCAAGTGACTGCAGAATAGTTATAATGCTTTATCCTTTTTAAGAGGTCTTTAAATAAAACACATTGTTGAAGTTTATAATTGTCATCACCAGAAATCTGATGAATCAGTGGGTTTATTCACGCAAAATCTAAATCTATATCTATTAGCTTAGGATCGTAATTTTAAAGCAACTGTTCAACAACATCATTGTAGTTGTGTATGAGATGTTTTCAAAGATGGTCTTTCTTCTTCACATATCAGAAAGCCTCCTTGAAACTCGATACCCAATTGAAATCATACTTGATGAGACTCTGAGATCTTTGAAATAGCAGTTAAACATTCAATGTCTTATGAACAATTTTCTATGATGAACTCATTTCTCCAAGTCAACAGGATATATTGTGTACTCAGACTTCCTCTAATTCAGATCCAACTCTTGTGGTTTCTATAAAAAAATGTTCTTGTTGTGGAAACAAATTTCATACTTGGAACAAAGTATTGCACAGAATTCTATTTGTAATCTGTCAAAAAAAGGATGATTTACCAAGTTATATCTATCAAGTAAATGGAATGCTAGCAGAATACAATCTGCTTCTCTGGTCACAACAAACTGTATTTCTTCTACGCCTCTTTGTCCAACTAAAGCCATTGTTCCCATTGAAGTAAATAATACAAAACTCAATAGCTCTTACTGCCACTGTAAGTTCTGGTAGTTTTATTAGTGAAAAATCTACTCAAGATTTGAATCTAATTGTACATCCCAGCGAAGAAGTGTGTATGGCTTCAACCACTCTTCATTCTTCAACTAATGGTCAGTGCTCAGTAGATCGTTGCATGTCTGTTCACCTTTATAGAAAGGCACTACTGCCCGTTCTCTCTAACTTACGTTCTGATGTAATAATTGGACATGAGATACTTCGAGAACACTTAGCACTGAGATAAAATCTGAAGTATCTAAGGTGTGTATTAATACAGAGAGGTCCAAAACAATGTATACACTCTTTGACAATGAATATTTGGAACAGAGAGACATTATGGCTGTGATTCTTACTTGCTATTTCAGTTGAATATTTTTACATATTCTTATGATTACGTGTTTAAAGCAGCTGTCACAGCAATGTCGATGCTGCTGAACTGCTGACTGAGAATGTACATTTTTTTGGGAATCCTTATGTATTTGTGCCAATTTGAGATTTCGACACCAGATTGTAAGCCTATAATGAAAAGATCCCATTGATATCCAGAAAGTGATGTAAAATTTTTTTTAGTTGAAATTGATAGACTTAAATGAAGACACAAATTTATGTTGGCTTAGTGAACACAAGTGCTAATAACATCTACAAGAAAAGAATGTATTTTGATTATTCGAGAATTGTAAATCTTTATACTCTCATCAATGCTTATCCTCTTCCTTGCATGGAGGATACTGTAAATAAAAATGCACAGTATCACTTTTATAGTATTGTTGATATACGTAATGTTTCTCATCAAATTCCAGAAACACAAAGATAGTAGGCAATGTATAGAATTTGATGCTGCTTTTTCAATTAACCCTTCTCCGGGCAAGGTACTTTTGTAACGTATCCGGGCAAGCAGTGTCCATCAGACACTGTTGTGCAATACATATTTTCCACAATTCTCTTCTTCAACTTTTCCACACCTATTGTTTTAATTGTTTTAGAATTTCAGTATAATGACGGAAAATTAATAATTAATTAAAATAATTCCTTATTTATCTCAAAAACTTACAAGAAGTGAATATGGAGTGTAATGTTTTTCGTATACTGAGAATACAATGCATATTGAGCAAGTTAAAATTTTTCTTCTCTATAAATTCAGATATTTTGATTAAAGTAATTCATTATTTACAATTCTTGCAAAGATGGGTTACATCACTCTGCTCGTTGCAGACTGACACATGACATTTACTGCAACATTGAGTGCAATCTCGCACGTAGCCACGCAAGCGACATCTTCTTTTTCTTCCTTGATGAGCTCAGTGAACTATAGTAGTCTGGTTTAGTTGCTATGTACCGTTTGAATGGGCATCTGTCCTTTATTAGAATTAGCATTTCGTTGACTAATGTCTGTTCCAGGACGGTAATGCTTTCTCAAATATTCATTGAATTTTTCCCACACGTCCCTCAAAGCGGCACATTTATCATTCCGACGTCTTGTGGACCTTGTGGTTTTGTCATCAAATCGCAGAAAAATAATCACTTGAAACGTTTGAGCCCCATTGTTGCTTCCTATACAGGTGGAACTTAAAAACTGTTCCACAATACTGTTCGCACATACCCCGATCATGCCTCCAGCATCGAAGCTGAGTCTCCTTCCCAGAGACCTCGCGGTTGTGAGAAATTGGAAATCGCTAAAGGTTCCTTCTTACCGAAAGATTATATTTGTCGCATATCAATACAAAGTGTCCAGTTTATGAAAACCGAAAGACTTAATAAACAAAAGAATAACGTTATTTCGACTGTTGTGTCAAAATATAAATCAGGAACAGTTGCCTCTTACCGAAAGAACACAGTGTCTTTTGTACACTGCTTGCCCGGTTATGTTACTCTAAAACAAAAAAATTATTTTCACTTCTTTGACCAAAATTTGTGAAACTTCACACAAAGACGCTCCAATAGATCAGAGACAAAGTCACGAAAGAGTAATCACAGAAAAATTTTAGTTTACATTATATGACAATAAATATAACCCACAGTGTCCAACAGACACTGGTTGCCCGGATAAGGGTTAAAAAAAAAATCCCACAATATGTAAATTTAAAAACAAATTCATTACACAAATTTCCCACATCTTTCAACCTGATCTAGACAGTCTGAAACTCCTGAAAAAACTTAGTCTTCCAGAGGAATTTTCCTTCTCTTAAAAGAGTAGTAGGCACGTTTGCTCACTTCTCTCCCCTTACATTCCTTGATTTTCTCAAAAGAATGTTCTTCTTCCTTGTAGCAGTTTTCCACTTACTCCTGCAGCTCCCAAAACATTTCTTGACAGAAAGCAAGATATTGAAAATATTATATTAGAATAAGTTTCCAATAAATTACGAAACTTGTTGAATCATTGAAAGAGATGCACCTGACAACACTATTGCTGCTATACTCTCACAATTAGGACATCCAGCTGCATTCTTTTCAAGAGTCCTTTCAGGGTTTGAATGAAGGCATTCGTCAGTAAAGAGAGAAGCTCATGTTATCATAGAATTGATGAATAAACGATGCACTTTCTTGTTAGGACAACATTTTCATTTAATTACAGATCAATGAATAGTAATGTTCATGCTTAATTCGAAATGTTTGAGCAAAATAAAGGATGAGAAGATTCTTTGATGGCAGGTAGATTTTAGTTATGTTACCACTTGTAGGCTTGGAAAAGAAAATGTAGCTAATACTTTTTCTCAAATTTGTTGACTTTCAAAACATGAGCCTCTGGTAGAAGTAACTCTCCTTGATAGTCATGCTAAGTATGCTCACATTAAACCACTAGATGGGAAAGACTACCACAAAAAATCTAGATCCTGCTCAACTAATTACTTGTATTCCTAATGACAAGTCATCTGTTGTACCAAAGGCACTGAAGATTACAAATGAAATGCCTTCTTCTGGTGTTTACATGGCAAATCTGTTCACTTTTGAGTGAGGACAATATTCTTCCATACAAAGAAAAACATTCTTCTTAGACACAGTATTGCAAAATATTCTCTTCACTTTCAAGTGTAGACATTCTTCCATACGAAGAAAAAAAATTAATAGGACACAGTATCACAATACATCTCATCTTTGCATTGTCATATTTTGTTGCCTAGAAGCAGCTCGTGAGCAAAGAAATCATCATTGTATTTAATGGACATTTATACTTACATAAAATAAAGTGGGAGAATGATATATTTATCACTACTGGACCTGGCAATGCTTCGCTATTGCAGTGTTTGCTATTGCAGTGTGTGACACATCACACACTGCTGGTCACTTATTTATTTTATTTATTTATGTCAAAAACAGTTTAAAACTGTGTGTGACGAGCTATGGGCAGAAGAAATTTGTGCAAGTTTTCATAATTCTGTGATCTCTATCCTAACCATATTCTAGTCAAATTTTGAATACAGAAAAAAGAGCGTTTTTTTTTTCAAGTTTTGTTGACAAAATATTCGCTCTGGATAATAAAATATATTTTCACACTTGAGTCGTCATAAACGAATAAAACATCAACAACAATGCCCCCACATGCCCGATTTAATTCAAACCACTCTTTAAACACTCCCATTGCTAATAACAAATTGTGAAAATTTCAGCGAAATTGCTCGAGTAGTATTTTATGTCTATATGCGACACACACATGTACATTCCCTGTTATTTATATAAAGAAGTGTTGTTACTATAATACATAAAGTTTGTTACATACAATTCTAATATATATAAGTTAAAAAGTCTAACAAAAACATATTAAAGGTATCTCCAACAATATACTTACTACAGCAAGTACAAATAAAAATAATGTATGTCCTGGTTATATTATTGCTGATTAATTATTTTATAATGGCCATGAATGAGTTGGTTGACTCTTGAAATACAGTGGATTTTGCCATGCTGTTAGAACCATGAAATAACAGGTAATGGAAGAGAGACTTCCAGATTTTGCTTGGGTCTCACCATATTCTTGGAATTGTCAATGGAACTAAGGCAGCGCAAATAGATTCTGAACCAACAACATTTGATAGTTGATATGCCCAAAGGGACCCATACGTGACATTTTTTATTACTTCAACCATCTGTGAAACTTGTATTACTTGGTGTTAATGATCCCAAAGCTGCCAGAGAAATTTAAAAAAACTTCCTTTGAATCTTCATCTAAAACATTTATCGGTTCTCTCTTAGCATCATTTTATAGTGCAACAATGGAACCACACGAAAGAGAGTTCGTCTAAATTGCCAGGTTGAAGGATTTGATGAGGTGCCTCAAGAATGAAAATTGCACTGATGGTAATTTGCATTTGGCCTACAAGGTGATTTCAGAACTTCAACATTAGTTATTGTTCAGAAACTTTATCAACTGAATGATGCTGAATTTAATACTACAAAAGTTGCACAAGCATTATATTGACTAAAGGAAAGAGAACAACATACAGGGTTCATACGCTTTCTCGATTTTCAAATTTTCTGACTTTTCCAGGTTTTCCAGTCACAATAAATTTTTTTCCGAACTCTCAGATGTTACACCCCACCCTCTTCCTTATTTTTCCATTTCCATATTCAGACTGTAATATATATTTTTCTTCAAGACCTTCTTATCCTCAGTCACTTGTTCTATGTCACCTTGTAATCGATAACAATATAATACACTCTTGTCAATACAAACCATTCTTATTTAACTTTATTATCAAGCAAAGAGGTACACTCATGTAATTCCAAGTAATTAGTAATTTCACATCCAGTTGCAGATACAACAGACTAAACAGGAGGAGTACACTCAAGCAGGGTCAAACAAGCAAAAATGTAATAGAATGTTCAAAAAGACAGCAATGATAGAATGGTATAAAATAATGAATATTTAAGGATTTATTTATCCATTGATGTGTAATGAGTCCGTTTCTAAAGTTTTCACACACACATATATATATACAGGGTGAGTCACGTAACTTTAGCACCTCCTGTAACTTTTGAACGGTTGAAGTTATTGCAATGCAGTTTTCATGGAAGTGCATGAGGGGAAGGGGCTAATAGATACGTGCATTGATTTCTATTTTATCACATGTATTTTACGAGATTTTTTAGGTAACTTTGTTTTTTCAAATAGAACTATACATATTTTTTCAGTCCATCATGACGAGCGTAAAAAGACGAATCCAATGATGTACATATTGTCGTATGTTAGATAAGCATTTTTTTGATTTATCTTGATTTTTGCGACTGGGGTTTAACGGACATTTTGAATAGTCTACCACACAAGGTCACCCAGCGCTCCACCAGCAACGCGCGCCCGAGCAAGGGAAGGGAGATTTGAAGATACGAAACATATTCCAAATATTCACAAAACCATTACAGTTTTTTC
This sequence comes from Acheta domesticus, assembly GCA_031308135.1. Taxonomy (NCBI): domain Eukaryota; kingdom Metazoa; phylum Arthropoda; class Insecta; order Orthoptera; family Gryllidae; genus Acheta; species Acheta domesticus. The sequence goes on along the minus strand of JAHLJT010009419.1, from coordinate 191,575,252 downwards.
CTGAACTGTGCTTTCCATCTTTCCGCATTTTCAGATTTTCGACTTTCTTTGACAAAAGGAATTAAAGGATGGAAAATAAGGATTTGTCATTAGTTTGTATCGTATTAAAATTGTTTGTAACTTCAACTCCATTTAATGGGGTTTCATAAGATACGTATTAATGGGATCTTGAAACAAAGCACAGTAAGAATAAATAATTAAAACTGTACAAAAAATATTGCGTATTTTGAGCAAACAATTTCAATGTTAATAAGAATATAATAATAACTTAGGGATAGAAATAATCTTATTTCAATAAATACAACTTAAGACAAATCCGTATTTTCAATCCCTAAGAAACACAAAATATCTGAAAATGGATCAGGATGGAAAGGAGAGTTCAGGAAAAAATGCAACAGTTTTGTGAATATTTTTCGTATCCTCAAGTACTAAAATCCCTTCCCTTTCCCGACCCCGCGTTTGCTGGGGGAGCGCTGCGTGACCTTGTGGGGCTGACAGTTACAAAGAAAATATCCGTTAAACACTAGTCGCAAAAAAATCACAATTACTCAAAAAAATGCTTATCTAACATATGACAATATTTATATCTTTGGATTCGTCTTTTTACGCTTGTCATGATAGTCTGAAAAAATATGTATAGTCCCATTTGAAAAAACAAAGTTACCTCAAATATCTCGTAAAATACAAGTGATAAAAGAGAAATCAATACACATATCAATTAGCCCCATTCCCTCATTCACTTCCGTGAAAACTGCATTGCAATATCTTCGACCGTTCAAAAGTTACAGGAGGTGCTAAAGTTACGTGACTCCTGTATATATAAATATAAATAAAACAATTATAACAATAAAATTAATTTTGAACTTGAATTTTTAAAAAAATTTAAAACATAATGTGTTAATTCTTTTTTCTTCAAAAGGCACAATATTACTGAATTGCCATATTTTACGTGCCGAGACTCAGGCCATGAGGCTTGCTCTTCCATCTGACCACACAAATTTCTTTATGTTCCTTTCACCAACTAGCGGAGAAAGAAGGTATTCCTTGGGCGACGAAACAGGCTATTTTGAATTTAGCACAGAGGCGTCATTTAGGCTTGAGGATCTTTTACATGCAATATATCTACTAACATAGGACAGCCAGCTTTACTTCCCCTCCGAAGGAAGGCGTACAAAAGATTTATTCGCCCTTAAAAATCCACGGCTTCGATCGGGTTTGAACCCGCAAACTTTGGTATAACAGTCCTATATGCTAATCATAACACCATTGCAAACCACAATATTCTACTTTAAGTTCTAGACATTTTTGAAGTACATTATAGTTCTCCTCTCTACACAAAAAATTTTGGATAACTTTTAAAATAAGGCTGCTACAGAGATTTCAAAAGGTATCTGGACATTCTGAATATCCCCTGTGGCAGTTTTCGCAGTAGTTGGCAGGGAGGCGCCGGCAGTGAAAGGGCAGCTATTCTGATGAGCATTGCCAGATGAGTAAATGTATATCCCAGTAAGAACCTTCTAACTTCCAGGAACTTTCACTAAAATACCTGGTATCACTGACTAAGGATTTAATTTCTGAAATTGTTCATGTTATAACTGTTAGATTTTTAACACACACAGGAAGTTAAACTTAACTCGATATCGATTCATTCAATGAACTAAATGGAAGGCTAAGAAGTTCTTTCCTCATCTACTACACCATGTGTAAGAAAAAGACCATCTTATGGCAACCTAAATGTTTCTACAGCAGTTTTCACTAATATCATAAGTTATTTGTAAAACTGGTGTTAGTTTTAAATTATTGAATAAAAAATATTAATCTTAAATCGTACATCATCAATTAAGGTAGACTTAAAATCCTGGTATTTATACGTACGAGGATGTCTTCATCCTGGTAGATTGTATCTTTATTAAAATTCTGGTAAAAGAACCAGGATTCTGGCACCTCTGCTAAAACTGACTTGAATGTATCAAATTTTATATTTCTCAGAATGAATATAGCCAGCAACAATCAGCAGAATACTTCGATTTATTTCAAGCTGCACTTCGTGGGTTGTCAGCTATTACGGTGCCATCCAATCCGGAGCTTACAATTCACTACAATGACATTACTACGGTGACACTTCCAATTGGATGACATCACAACAGCTGATTTGCGTCAAGTGCAGTTAGGTTTAAATCCAAATATAATTAAGTTATCCCCACGTAATGGATTCTGTGTTTTTAGGCCATGGACACTACACAATCAATCACTAAACACTAATCAAATATACCTGTAATTTTTCATCACACAGAAAGAAAGGACAGAGATGTGAATAGCGTTTAACGATTGTATTCTGTCCACAGCCTTGCAAATGGCGTATTATACATGTGCTGTGCAAGGCTGTGTCAAACGCACAATTACGGACATTACAGATTTTTCAAAATACTCTGAAATAAAAAATGTTGCACACAATTTACGATCAGAGAGCCATTTTCTCAATTTTTTACAAGTTTTTTAATAAAAATTGTCTTAAATAATATTGATATGTAAATTAGTAATTGCTTCTAGTTTTCGAAGTGTAGAAATTGAATAAGAAAACATTACAAAATTATAATTTCAGTTGAAACCTAAATATTTTTTACTAAATTCATTCTCTCATAACCAAGGAATGGTGCTCTGGTCATTATTTGTTAAAATAATTATATATTTAATTGTTATTTAAAAAGACACCAACTTCGGGAATCTAGACTTTTCTATTGAAAACTGACATTTATTTAGACTGAATTGTCTGTCTTTTTTCAATACAAAATATTCTTAGTTTAGGAAAATGCCAATGGTTTCAAACACAATTTTTAGTTTCCCATATACATTCATATAAATGGTGTAATATAGTAGTATAGGGAAAGTTATGTAATGCTGCCCGAAAAAACGGCGAATTTCCGGCAGAAAAAAATTCATTGCCGAGCCCTGATAACGAAAAAAGTGGATAAAACCAGTTGCTAAATTTAGAAAAAAATTCCCTAACACGTGGTTTAGCCAGAATCCCTGTTTTGTGGGTCCTTGATACCAAAAAGCCAATTGAAATCAAAACATCCGTCCACCTGTCTGGTGTATGTGAACAACACCAGTGATTCCCAACTGGACAAGGAATGACATCGGAGCACTGTTTTCGAGCGAATGGGGGAGGGAAGGAAGGGCAGACAGTGGTTGTCGGTACCGAAAACAGTGGGCCTTTGCTGGTGTTCAGGCAACATGAGAGAAAAACCATCTACCCATCAATTTTATTTCCGAAGGAAGGTATCCTTTCATAGGTACTGGAACAATGGCGACGTGTTTAGTGTGTTCAAAAGAACTGCAGTATGTTAAAAAGCCTAACCTACAGATGCATTACATAGCTTTGCGACCCAGAGAAATCTTCGAGATTAAAATAAATTCTGAGAATTGACACAGCTTGCAATCATGGAATAAGTAAAGGAAATGGCAGATTGAAGTTTATGGAAACGATATTGAACATCACGAGGATTTACAACATTCTCAAACAAAACCGTACATCAATAATAATCAAGTCAGGGATAAAAATTCTTTCATGATTTCTCACACCGTTAATATGCTTATTTCCAGCAATTTCCACTATTGTATTTGTGAGTTAATATGCTTTAAACTACTTCAAATGAAGTTTTTCGAAATCACAAAACATACCTGGAAAAAAGAGCGTCAATTTTTGAATTTACAGTAGCTCTTTTACACCATTCTTTTAAATACGGATACAAATTTTTCAAAGAAAATTGTCATTAAGGAGATTTTACTGTTCTTTAATATTCTTGAAATGATATTTTCTTTCTACTATTAGGAAACCGAAAAATTAAGAAAATGACCCCAAAAAATGTAGTATGGGTGACTATAGATGGCAGCTGGCAAGAGTATGTGGCAAGTCCAAATAGCTAGCCTAGACCAAAGGAAATTAATACGGGAAAGTCTGTGCCATTCAGTAGCACCACTAGTATACTGATTAAGAATGCAATTATCTAGTTTAAATTGTTTGTCATTCACAAGCAATTCTTATAACTAAAAGTTTTGTAATTATAAATTTGAATAACTAAAATTATAATACGACTGTCTCTATTGTTGTGAATATTATCAAAATAAGCTACTAAGTATTATTTATTTGTCAGTTTCATAGTTTTGATAAAGATGGCATTATTTAACATATAACAAAATTTATTAAAAACAATTAAAACTTCATATTTAAATCTTTCTATTTATAAATATTTCTCACAAAATATGAAAAATTTAACAATCATCAATTTTTTATTGACTGAAAAAAATTCCAGGTATTTACGTAAATTCCCGGACTTTTCCAGAAATTAATTTTTCCCTGACATTTCCAGTTTCGTATAAATCTTGTTATAATTTAGGTGTCAACACTAAAAAATAGGGTGCCAGTCGGATTAGCTAGTGTTCAGTTTTATAAATACAATGATTTTCGTCTTGGCAAATTTGTTTTGAACACAAAATTATTGCACAGTGACACAGTCTGCAAACTAATGGTGCTACAGCAGTAATATATGCTTTCTTGCATTAATAAGGTTACATAAAATAATAATACCACAATTTACATGAACACATTTTAAGCATCATGCAATACTAATTGTTTGCAAATTGGGTGAAAACTTAATTCATTTAATGCTAGAACATCAACACAAATTCAATAATCCAAAACCATGTTCATACACCCAGAAACACGGTCCAACAATGAGAAGTTATACTGGTTTTAATGAGAATTTCAAACTTTCTTGCTGCGGCAGATCATTGTTTTACTATGATCTGGTAAGATCTCCTGAAAGATTCTAGCAAAAGAAGAGTGGGAAATTTGAATTTGCAATTTGGAAACTGCAAAAATTAAGCAAAACTACTCACTAAGCATATGTATCTATCATACAAAACAACTCATATTTTAATTTTAGTGGTGCAACAGAATGACACAGACTTTCTCGTAGGGGTTAGTTTTCTAATTTCTTTTGGTCGGGGCTAGCTCTTTGGCCAACTGTCATCTTTTGCCACCCAACTTACATTGTTTTAAAAATTTTCTCAATACAGTAGTCCCTCAACATTCATGAGGGTTAGGTTTCCAAAAAACCGTGGGAATGTTAAGTCTATCTTTTAATGAAGAAAGGTGGGTTAGGTTCCTGGATATCGAAAAACTATTTAAAAAAGAAAGAAAAAATCTGACAATCAATTACAGTAGAATTGATTAAGTGCTTCTACAAACAGAATTAACAATTACCATTCCAAAATGAAAAAATAAAATAATGTTTGAAACTTATTTCAAAGTTGAAAATGATTGGATATAGGATTTGCTAATTTTTTTGTTTCATCACCTTTCTCACTGTTCTAAAATCCAAATATGGAAGAGTTTCCGGCTTCTATTCTCTTTAAGTTTCGGTGTTTCCACAGTTGGATCACATTCGAATGCCAATCCCAACAGAGCTTGTTAATTTTAGAACTACATCAACAGTTTTGACATTGAAGTTGCTCCAGGAAGCTTCTCAACAATAATGAAAGTTGCACAGATCCTGAACGGCTTTTCTGTTCACTTGGCCAAAACCCTTTACCTCCAAATTGGCACAACTGAATTGAATTCGTATTTTACAATTGTGTTATTCTATAAATGTGAATTGACATTTTATCTGTGAAATTTTTGAAGAAAGTTTTATTTTGAGCTCCGGGGTCTGCAGAGTTCATTTCCCAAATGATGATGATGATGATGATGATAAAGGAAATTAAATGTGTTCGCTTTCAAAGAAAATGTAGTTCGACCAAAAGATGCACTCGCGAATGTTAAAACCGGTAGCATTTCTCCAATCGCAAATGTTCGGAACTCGCGGATAGCGAATTTGCGGATGTCGAGGGATTACTGAATTTTGGTTTATTGGTAGAACCAATATGTTGCTTAAAGAATATTAAAGAAGAGTAAAACCTCGTCCTACATGGCAATTTTTGTTTAAAAATATGTAGATATTTTTAAGAAAATGGCATTTAAGCTTCACTGTAAATGTGAAATTTGAAGCTCTTTTTCAAAAAAACATTTTTAATTTTCAAAACACTTCGTAAGAAGTCATTTGAAACAGTAACTCACAAATGCAAAAATGTTTGCAAATTGCTATAAATGTGCATATTAACAAAGTAAGAGGTATTTCAAAAAAATTATCTTTGTGTGATTTTTGAAAAAATTAAAGAATACAGCAAAATAAATGTTATGTCATCTTAAACAGTGCGATTAGCACTATCTGTTCAAAAAGTTGAAGACAAATTTGGAACGTTTTTTGAGAAAATGGCATTTCTGCATTTCTGAAAATGCCAAAGTTTAGCTCACTTTAACAGAAAACTTTTCAGTTTTCGAGAAACTTTATATGACATCATATGAAGTACTTGCACTCATAATGCAACAATGTGAACAAATCATCGTTAATGTAAATATTAATGACATGAGAGACAAGTACAGAAAATTACAATTTTGTAATTTTTGAAAAAATTAAAGAACAGAGCAATATATTGTTTTTGCCATCTGATAAGAGTACATTAAACACCATCCCTACCAAAAGTTATAAGAAAAAATTTGGAGTTATTTTCGAGAAAATCTTGATTTTGTTATTTTTTAATTTTACGCATATTGTACATAATATTACAAGAAAACTACTAATTCAGAGTTAACGGTAAAAAATGAACCTAGGCCATCATTAAATTTTACTCTATTCTTTCAAAAAATTTGGAACCGTTTTTGAGAAAATTTTGAAGATGCCCCTGGGGCTTCATGTAAAGAACTGCAAATTTTAAAGAATGTTTTTCAAAATCGCAAAGCTTTGAGCTGAGCCAGATCGACAGAGGAATATCTATTTTGGAAAAAATCCTAAGTGCAATTTAGGCGATACGTATTTAAGCGATACGATTGGTGTTTACAGACAGACGGATGGACGGACGTTATAGAGGGAAAAAAACATTTATTCGATACCAGTGGACCCCAAAACGTTTATTTCTGTTGAAATCTCGAAATCAATTTTCCACAGCATTACATAATTTTCTCTACACTCAGTATATTAATCCATATATAAGTACTTATAAGAGAAAGTAAACATGTATATAATCATATTTAAAGATCTAATTTTGCAGAACATATTTCATTAAGTAAACTGTGGTGCTACAACTGCACGTACTTCCTTGCGATATTGTTAACAGTTATGTAAAATCATAATATGACAATTTCTGTCTTACACTTTCGCCATTCAATTCACTGTATTCTCACGTTCTACATAAATGCAGCAATGATGTGTGATGTGTATTTTAGCCGTAAATAAAATTATTAGTTCCTATTAACATTAACGAACAGCTGCTGGCATTATCACCTATTATCAGTGCAGAGATACAACAATGGGGTGCAATAAGTAACAATGACAGCCACAGTTTGCAAATTAGCATTCTTGATACTGGCAGCAAGAAAATAAAAATGGACAGAAAATATAATAATTAAATATAAGTTATATTCATCAAAACTACTCAGTTTTAACAAGCATTTCTTGTCATTTCTACATCTTATCACACAAAGCGAAATCTATTCTTTTTCACATTTAACTCAATTTAAAATACGATTTACGATTTTAAAATACGATTTCACATTTAACTCAATTAAAAATTTAACTCAATTTAAAATAGATATAATGATTAAATAATATTAAACGTAATCTTTTTCTTCATGATTCGAACGAACATCATAATGGTTCCATGTCAATGTTCAATAAAGAGAAGAATTCAAAACATTTCATTATCATATCTTGTCACTGTTCAACAATGAACTTCTCAAATTTGCAATGCTGTATGGTTTCCCCAAGACAGTAGGTGGTACAGTTGACTCCGGTTATAGTGAACTTCTGAGGACTAACATTTTTGGTTCACTACATCCGATGATTTCAAAATTAAATGGAGTTTCTCCACAATTATTGATTTTATTAATAGTGTTACAGCAAAATATAACAGCATGAACTGAAAATTTCACTATCTTTATTTTACTTGCACATGCTTAAGAAGGAACTTCTTAAGCACATGAAAGTAAAATAGAAAAAATAAGAAGAGAAAGTTACGTAATGCTGCACGAAAAAACCTCGAATTTTCGACAGAAAAACTCTTTATTACAGGGCCCTGGTAACAAAACCAGATGCTAAATTTAGAAAAGAATCCTCAAGCACGTGGTGTAGCCAGAATCCACATTTCATGCCTCCTTGATATCGAAATATCGATTGATGGCAAAACGTCTACCCATCTGAACAACGCTAGCGACCAAACTGTTCAGCGAATTTTTTGATATTCCCTGATCGATCTGGCTGATGTTGTGGCCTCTGGCATTTGAAACCGATATTTTAATTTTGGGGGGTACTTAATATGAAGCCCCTGGGACATTTTCAAAATTTTCAAAACAATGGCGCTACCAATTTTGATTAAATTTTGTTGTTGGATAGAATGGTCTCAGGTCTCATGTTGGTTAAAATCCCTGATTTTTCAAAAACTGAAAAAATTCAAAATTTTTTCAGTCTTCCTACAACAACAATTGAATCGTTTATTTCAAAAACCAGTCAAGCAACAAATTACTGATTCTGAGTAAATCAAAGAAAACTTCCCACCAACCTTAAATTTTTTTATAAAATTGATATTTTTTCCCTACGCAAGTTATCTATTTGTGTAACTGTTTGATATACATAAAACTTTTTGTTATCTATATTGACAAATGTAAAAAAAATGTTAAAAAGTTTGCACTTGACTGGTTTCTGAAACAAACAACTATCACTATTGTAAATTTCGTTAGAAATAGTATAATTTCATAAGGGATATCAAAAGTAAAATGAAAAATGAACTTTTTACAGAGTTAAATATCATTGTCATTGATTCATATTTGTTCTCGAAAGACTATTCATCATTACACACTTGATCTACAGCGCAGTCTGCATCCGTTGTAGGCCATTGAAAAATATCCTCATAAAACTCTTCTTATCCAACCAAGTAAGGTTTTAAAGCTTGTAAATCTTGTATCTTTTTCACATTTATTGGGACCTACAACATTCACGGAAACATTATAGATTATTCCTAGGGTCTAGTACTACGTAGTGTAAAATAAACCAAAAACGTAAACTGAAAATTTAAAGTATAAAGATTCTGTAGAAACAATATGACTTTCGATCATCATAGAAAAAAAATTAAACCCATATTTTTGAAATTAAGTGGGACAATATTTTATTCAACTATTAAAAATAAATATTTCAAATAATATGATGTTTTAATGAAGTATTTTGTTTTTTACTCATTCTTCCTGAAGGATATGCGATCTCTGTATGTAGGGCAGGAGGACAATGTGCTTTCAGCAAAGTGAATGTTGTTGATACACATCCATCTATAAATGACTTCTCAACTACTTTTCCTGGCAAGTTCTTGTTATAACAAAAATATTTGTAAGTTAAAATCTTGAAAGTCCCCCTCTTGTCCTTGGAATAGGCTTTACTAGAGGTTTCATCAGAACTGGCCATTTTTTTGTATAATTGAGGCCACCATTTTTCCACTGAACATTTTCAAAATTTTCTCAAAAACAGCTCCAAATTTTTTCTTTAAATTTCTTGTAAGAAAAGAGTAAAATACCCTTATAAAGGTGGCATAAGTCTGATTTTCATGGTTAACACTGAATTTTCAAAAATGGCAAAACTCTTGATCTTTGTTCGGCGTGGTATATTGCCCGAAAACTACTAAAATTTTTAAAAATGTACATGACCTTAAAGGAAGATCTCACTATAGAGAACAAAATTTTATTTGAAGAAAAAATCTCTATCTGCAATTTGTAGTTGGAGGAAGACGCCGAATAAAATTCAAACTTTTGCAATTTATGAAAATTCAGAATTAACCGTGAAAATCTTAATAAGCATGTATTTCTCTATTCTTACAAGAAATTTAAAGAAAAAATTAGGAGCAGTTTTGAGAAAATTTTAAAAATGTATGGAGGGCTTCATGTAAAGTACCCCCAAATTTTGAAACGGACAGACTGACAGACGTTTTGAAGAGCAACATTTTCGGTATAAGGGGGCCTCAAAACGTGTACTTCTGTTGAAATCTCAAATTGATTTTCCGCAGCATTACATAACATTCCCTATATGTATTTTACTCCATATATACATATGTATATGCGAAAAATATGTTAAAAAGTATTCAACAGTTTGGTCTGTAAAGTTCTTATGTGATCTAATCATTTGTCGAGCTCCTCCCAAAATATGTTCTGGCTAGATCCCCATCTCCAGGTAGTTCTTGGAGAATGTACCACATCAGGCATCTCACTGTGGGAGCAAAGCTGAGCAAGGCCGTACTGTCGTCATGTAGAGTTCTCTATAAGTTCCCATATGAAAATATAGAATGGTTGCCACATGAAACAATGATATCCCCTTATGGGGCAGACATCTTTGAAAATGTAGATACTGATGCTGCCACACCAATTCGGCAAAGAAATATTGTTACAGAAACTTTAAAAACAATTGATGCACAAAAAAATTAAGAGGTTGTATAAATCACAAGGTGAGGTGGTAATAATGAATAAAATTAATTTTTTTAATTGCTTGGATGCTGCTTGAAACTGAATTTTTCATTATGAAATACTATTGCAAATAACTTTGAAATGATGTTATCTAGGTCATTATAAACAGTTTTTCTGGTCTCTGAAGTGGCACCAGCTTTATAGGTCACTTGTTATGTTTTTTAAGCAGTATTCTACAAAATGGAATCTTTTTGATTCTTCTTTAACATTTCTGGAGCTTTAGCCCTTCTGGGTACCCTTCCTCTCCAGATCAGATATGACCATTAAGTCAAAATTTATGAACAATTAAATTGAAAGTATAGAGACAGAAATAATCATCCATGATAAAATTAAAGTGACTATTCAATTTTCAGTGAAATTTACCCTCTGTGCTTTGTTTTTACAATGTTTGCTTACACTCTGCTGTAACACACAATTCAGGACCTGGCCATTCAAAGTCATGATCCTGCTTTCAAATTGTTGGGATTAATAAAAGTTCATGGTATCAAGCAAATCCACTTTAAAAACAACTGCAGGTCTTTTAAAACTCCACAACATGCTTGCTTTTCACATGGCATAAAAAACTGAAGGTTCAACATATATCAACGGACTATTAAAGAAATAGATATGAAGTGTTGTTTTGTCATAGGTGTTTATTCTGCCAGAAAGCTGTTGCGGTCACATTGCGGCCACCTTCATAATATAATATCCAAATTACAAATAAAATTTTATCTATTACAGAATATTATTATGAATTTAATAAAAATTTAATTAGAAGTTAATAAAAATAGAAAGTAAGATAAGCGTTAAAGAAGATACAAAGTGAGATAACTGTTAATAATAAGAAAGTTGATATGTAATGACATCAATTATTACTCTAAACGGAGTAAATATAAAAAAAATAGTCTAGATAAATAAATAAATAAATAAGTAAACTAATAAATTCAGATGAGCAAACTGACATACCAATTCTCAGGCGTCTGGGGGCATTGGTTCAGACAAGACACCAAGAGTCAAGAGCATTGTACTGCTATTTAAAAGAAAGCTCTCAATGGAGAGGGGACAATGCAGGGGGGTTTCTGAGAAACGGCCATTAAGCAAGGCCCCAGCAGGGCGGCGGAAAGCAGGGAGGTGGAGAGGTTAATATGCATGGGAAGTGGCCAGCTTCAAGACGGGTGAGAGGAAAGGAATTTCTTTATTACTTCCTATTATTAACAATAGAATAGTCTCATTTCATTAGGATTCATAGATGAAGTGTCCAATTACAACTAATTCAATAACCAAACTTTCCATTAAATTCTTAATATTATGGAAAATTATAAAAGAATACAGTATCAAATGAATTTAGAAGGAAAAAAAAGTGTTTAGAATTTCTCCATATAAATAAGCACACAGAAAAAAACCATTAACATTTTATTCATGCTTTTGACATCAACTCTTCACAAAAATCTAATCAAATAATATAAAAAAGATATTACAGTGAATACACAGCAGGCAATTCCCAGATTAGAACATAAATCTATTATAACAATCAACTTGAAAAAATGAATGCAGTTCTGACACCATTATCAGATCAAATAAAATAATATTTTAAAAAAATGACACATTTAACAAAACAAAAGAGGGTTATGCAAACACTATGCAATGCCAAACTACTTAAAATATGAATGCATTAAATGCAATGAGAAGGAACGTATGGGAACTGCCTGCTTTTATTCTTGCCATTAGATTCCTCACAGACAATTGTGCTCTGCCAACTCAAAAAACAGTATTTCTTCTGTAACACTTTCATTTATATCTCATTATACCAAAAACACAAATATAGTATTTTCTATTTCATTCCAGTAGTAATCTCATAATTGTCAACAATGTATAAAAAAATTCTGTTCCCCCTAGGCAAATTAGAATATGGGGAGAGTCAAATTACTTTCCATTCATGCCAATAAATGTAATAACAGTTTACGTAGTTCTAAAATCAAGAATGTGTCCAGTTTTAACACACTTAAATTAATAGACATACCAGAACATAATACCCAGATACATAAGAACAATATTACAAATCTTATGAGAAACTCTTGCTAAGTCATTATATACTTTTCAGGACATTGATATTCTTCAACAAGACAGTTGGCAATAACATACAAAAAACCTATAGGTAAAATAAATCTTTACAGGTAAAGTTAGTATGTTTAGGTATGAGAATTTGGTATGATAGAGCAATTATAAATTATCTTCATAGAATTACAGGATCATACAATGAACCTTAGCCACATCAAAAACATTTAACATTCTTAATAAATGCAAATAACCTTCAATACGAATACATCAAAACTATGTTGAAACTTCTCTCTTTCCATGAAAACATCAACATATTTAATTATCTCTCATTATCACATTTTTCAAGCAGACCAGCTGCAGACTCCTTTGAAATATAGTTCTTTCAAATCTTTTAGTAAACTACTTAATTTATACAAAAAATAACAATTTAAAAATTTTCCTGATGACAATTTGAAATATTTTCTTTTAATGCGTTAATTTGTCTATACTATCACATTCTGACAAAATGTAAAAAATACAAAAGCACCAATTCGTATTTCTGTAAAATATAACTAGTTTAAAAAGATATATCTTGCATATCACTTATTGACAACAATACCTAGTAAAATACATTTTATCCAATAACATTCAAAATACAGGAAATACTTTCCATCTGCCTTCATTATATTGAAGACCCATATACAATCTACACTCTTAGCACAACCATTTTACTACAATATATTTTTTGACAACAATCAAAATATTAACTAAGGGGTTCTCTACAGCCCATGTATAAAAAAATGCTGTGATAATGCACATTGTCAGATCTATTACAATTAAAGCCACCTACGAATTTGCCAAGCTACATCAATTTTCTACGGAAAACATTTCCAATGTTTACTACATCCTATCTATCAGAAATTAAGTAACTACAATTAAACTTTCATACTGATGATACATTTGCTTCATACGTCCAAAAATAATGGCACATCACAATATGATATACAAATTAAAATACGATTTTCAAGATTATCTGAAATATTTATAAACGTTGTGGTTTTAATGGACTAATATGTGACAACCTATGGTCGAATAATTTTAAAATTCAACTGAAACATCACCCCATTTGAAAAATATCAGGTACATTATAATTTTAATGTGTTACTATTACCAAGAGATGAAAATACAATTTCCTTCAACAATAGTACATATGAATCTTGTAACCTTTCACTGCAATTATTTATAATCCTATTATTCATCCAATAGATTGTTTGACCAGACTGATACAATTGTACTTCACAATAGTATATATTATCCATTCATAACAACATCAATTTCATTATCTTTAAAAATTACCTTCGATATTATATTTTTTAATATTTAAAATGTGGAAATGCCTCTTGATACTCATTTGTTGAGAAACTATGTCTACTGATAAAAAGCTCACAGCAATCTTTTTGGGAAACAACAATTCACTAGTAACAACCTATATTACATCTGATCATTTTAGGTAAAGAAACTAAAAAAATAAAATTCATGATTTTTGCAAGGTGTTTCAAAAAATATATTTGATCTTACATGTACTCTCAAATACATTGTAATTAAACATATTAATTAAGGTTATTTTAATCTTCACTACTTTTAGAAACGGATGTTTTGCTTTGACTAATATTCAATTATCCGTTTTATTTTTGTTTCCTATCATTAATCTTAATAACAATGTCAATTTCATATTTTCCAGAAGCAATTCCTGGTATCACTGATATTGTCAGCCAGCTGACCTTTTTGGAATTCTAATTTGAACATTTTACAGAAAATCACCCATTTACATATAACAAGACAGATCAAAAGTTCTAATCATATCCCATCAATTTTCAGGGGGTTGTATTTGTAAACAAAACTGAAAAGAATTAAGTATTTGTTTCAGAAAATTGTAATGGTTTCTTTTGCACAAAGATTGTTTGATAAGTAAGAATACAGTGTAGATACATGCTTTATGAACTACCTCTTAGTAGTTACCCATTGATATAAGCTTTATTAAAAAAATCTTCTCTAGCAATTTTCTCTCAATCCTTCATACCAAGTCATTACGAAGCTCATATAGAGTTTCGTAATCACATGCTATATGGTTTGGCTGTTTAAACAGAAGACGAGAATTTTCAAATAAGAGTGGAAAGGATTTTGCTACAATAAGATCATGTTCTTTAAAGAACTTGCTTCCCAGAGCTTATCTAGACCTTAATGAATTAAAAGATTTTTCTTTCAAAAGCATACAATCCAGAATCCTGTTTAAGTACAGTTCAATGGGTAATACAGGCAAAAAAAGCACTGGATGCTGAAGCGAGATAACAGTTGCACAATTTCATAATATTTTCAATTAATGTTCTAAGACTGAAGTGTAAGAAAATAATACAAGAGAGGATCTGAATGAATTTTCTACATCATAATTAAAATTAAAAAAAAAAAAAAGAGAGAGAGAGAGAGAGAGAGAGAGAGAGAGAGAGAGAGAGAGAGAGAGAAGAAAGAAATTTGTTTGAGGCACATTTGCTCACATTACAATTAATAAATGTATGAGTGTTCAGAGATGAGCAATTTAAGGCAGTGTAGATTTTTGTCACTGTAGACAAGATCATTATTATTAGTATCCAGAAATATTCAGAACAAAAGTGACTAAAGGAAGAACCTGCTTCCAAGAGTTATTGATAAGGAAAGGCCTTAGTTTCAGAGAAGTAAAGGATATTACTTTTTCAGTCTACCAGAACAAAGAAAGAAATCATTAAGAATTATTGCAAATTATTTCAGTTTCATCACCTTTGGGCACATTCATGCAGTGGAACATCACTGATCAAGAAGTATAAAATTTAAAATATTACGATAAAATAAATACAATCAAGTGTAAGTTATTTTCATTTCCATTTACCTTACTTATCAAATTACCCTTACATGCATTTTCAAGTTGATCAACATTCACATCATCTTCACAAGCAAATTGAAGTTTCAGAGACAGATCCTGTTGTACTTCTAATCCAAGACACTCAGTATGAATACATCACATTTCCCATTAATCATATGTATGTACATTATTCAACTAATATGTTGTATTAACATTAGAACTATTTTTAAAAAAATCACATATCCAGGTACAACCAACAATAGTTCAGAAATTCTCTCACAATCACATGCCATGGTTACAATCAGGTACAATTATATTCAATGCCATTTAAAAACCAAAATATTCCATATTCAACTTATAATCTTCGGGACATGACTAGAGAAAATAGCTTTTCAACCAGATTCATGAAAAAAGACATGCGCAACTACAGAAATGCTGTCATATTTCCAAATCTATCCTGGTTTTTGGAGAATATTTTACCACACCTAAGAAGGAAATTTACAAATTATGAGTGTCTTGTTCAGCAGGCTTCATAAGAAATAAAATAAAAAGAAAATCTAATACTCTCATAATTTTTCAAGGTAAAGAAACACGAGTTGAAAAAATTTTACAAAAAGAAAACTAAGATGTCATAGATTAAAACCTTAAGTACACTGTTTAGGTAAAAGTAGACATATAGCTAAAATTTCTTCACTTTCATTTAGCAAAGACAACTAAACAATTTGAAAATGCTGAATATTAACCAGTTACATAAAAATGAGAAATTTAATTGGGGATACAGAAACTACAACTTGAGACAGCAGAGCTATTAGCATAATATTTGAGACAAAATGGCAATTAAATAACAATCTTCTCTATAATCTTGTATAATAAAAACAGCAAATATTCTCATTTAAAACATCAAAAAATATGAAAATGATTTCCAATTATTATTTTATAAAACATGAAATCCAAGACAACCAGCAAATTTTTGTTTCTTAATAAAATCTTTCAATATTTTTCATATTTTGATAAATCCATGACTGGATATGGTTCAAATCTATGTAATGCTCTCTTACTTGTATGCAAAAATTTCACACAGAAGTTATATTGATTTTATAGAAGATATTGTTACCAGAGTAACCCATTACTAATACATTTTTCTCACACTATCCTAAAAAAGTACTTTTCTAATCAACATTCATTAACTAGCTGACTCATACAAACATTTGCACTTTTAGGGCAACAACACCAGTAGTGGCCACTTAAATTGGAGGATTTCCACTTGCATCAAACTTGCAGAATGATGAGCTTAAGCCTCTTAGTAATGACGGTTTGAACAAAGATAATTAATTTATTTCCCCTTGCTTTATATTAAAAAGGTAAGCTGAAAACATCTCATTAATATTGACACTGCATTAATGTATACCAGGACTTTTTCTTGGGACACAAACACGTTAAGGAGTAGGATACCTATTACTGAGTTGAGAATCTGACCACCAAAATTTTGCAAATTTCATGGCCACTACTGGAACAACATCGTGGTTTGGAAAGAAATTAATAAAAAATAGAATATATTAAAATTTGTCCTTTTTAGGCAATGGGGGCTATTCAGAAAGAGGTATCACTGATTGAGTTTCACAAAAAGGAATTTAGTACTTTAGCCCAAGAATTTTGAGAAAACTATGAAAACATTTGAAATTGTGGCCACTTCTGGTGCTTCTATCTTATTGAAAAAATTTATTTTCTTAAACATGCGCATGTCTTGTTCAATAAATCATATTTAAAATATGAGAGAAATTACATAAAATAAAATTAATTGATTATATAAATTTAGAAAGAAAACATCAAATCAAAGAGGCACTTTTGTAAGAAAAGTCACTACATGGAATGTGAATATACTCTTGATTCAAAGTAAACTGTCACTGACTGAAAGAATCATCATTCCGCAACAATATAGCAGCAAACTTCACCCTAGTTGATTCACCTATTTTCAATACCTTGATCATCTGCAACATATCATACATTCAAGAGTTCATAAATTCTTCTAAGAATACAGTATTAAGATATAGTTTAAGCTCTTACAATTGACATAAAATATTACAATTTTTCAGTGAGATGTTAAGAGAGGTACTAACGATTCTACCTCTTTCTTGAATCGTGTACTAATGAACTGTGAACTAATACACAGTTCCATTGAAACATAGTATAACATCAAATGCCTGTCACTCAGCAGTAGGTTCTGACTTTATATTGGAATCTTCTTCCTTTTCCATGCAAAGGCGATGTGCTTTGCACTTGTCGTGATGGTTCACAATTTCTAGACGGAAATTACTGTTGCCTTCTGCAAAGGAAGTACGAATATCTGGCACGGCACTACTCCATTTGCGACAGTACTTACAAAACATGGTGTTGAGACGTTCATCATACTGCAACCACACATATGTTTCAAGCCAGCCTGGTCTGAATCTTCCTCCTTTGCGTGTGCCAGGAGAAGGTCCACTCCCTCCTTGCACAGACTTGGCAGGTGGGGTTGGCTGGATCACAGAGATTTCTTGTCCTACTGCAGCAGGCAAAGACACTGTTGATGTAGCTCTGCTAGATTTTGAAGAGTGGCTTACATTTGGATTTGGCAGCATCCCTTGGGGGGATGATTCGGAGCTCACACTTCGATGGGTTCGGCAGGCTCCCCTGCTTGATGGACTTCGCCACTGCTGTGACACAGAGGAAGTTGACGGTGCAAATTGAAGAGGTGGCGGAGGAAGTGGCTGCAATAGATGGGAAGAGAAGGTACCAGTGACAGGTGTGGGAAGCTTAGGAAGTTCCACTTTCTGCCCTGCCAAGTACTGTTTCAATGCGTTTTGTGCTGAGCTGAAGCATCCACTCCCATGGGCTTGTGGAGAACTACTGGCTCTTCCAGCAGTCCCCACCTCCCCCCCTGTGGCCAAGGCCCAACCACCACCACCGCAACCGCCACTGGGATGCGAGTCAGACATGGCTGTGCGGCCCACGGTTTCAACATCCTTTCCTCTTCCATACGCCATACTTGTCTGTCAACAGAGAAGGAAGGCCTGGTCACACTTTTCTGTTCACGTGTTTCATGAAAAGCGATTTACATCTCTTGTTGGTCACGGAAAAACCTGGCCCCTACTCTAGAGATAGTACAGCTCCACATCACTTTATGTAAAATACAGTTTGATTTGAAATCAAATTAGAAAAAGTGAGAGTAATAATTTTGAAATACCAAGGAATTTTTATTATTAAACATAATTGAAGAGCAATTGTTGCATATAAAATTCAGTGTCCTCAATCAAAAAGATATTTATTTTCCCCTTCCATTAAATTAAAAACTTCAAAATATCACTAATTTAATACAAAGAGTCGTACTCTGCGTGTCATATGAAAGGTAATGACTGCCCAGTAGCATCTTTGGTGAAAAGAATGTATGAAACCGTGGCTCACATCATGCTCAAAATGAACAAGTTGCTGAATGTGTCAGTACTGCAACCCTTCATATGGCATCCCGCGCAGGGGCGAAATTCTTCCACTTCCAACTTTCCTCTTCTCTCCACAACAATGTTCTCACTGGATCAAGCCAAGGACATACACCGGTGGAACACGCTTCCACAAGCTGTCTTATTTTGTTGGAAGAAACAAATTAATACAAAAATTGATCAAGCAACAGTCTAATAAACCTAAAGATGATGGAATAATATTATTTATTTAAAAATCTCCCTCAAAATATATAGAGAAACAATATATATCATAGAGAATCTATATATTTAGACGCTCTAAATAAATATTTATATAGAGAATTCTCTATAAAATATTTCTAGAGAGATTGTCTATAAAAATATAAAATATATTTATAAATAAATATATAAAATCTATCCTTTGATCCATATATACTGGAGCTACATCAGTGCCCACAACCAGCATGGCGTAAATAAAATGTTCCAACAATTTCTTTAATCAAATAAGAAGTTACATTTGAATGGCTTATTTCAGAAACAACATAAGTTACTGACAAGTAACTTTCCAATATGGACAAAAAACCTTTTAATGCAGTTATATTTGTCAGAAACATCATGTCAATTTTTTTAGATGTTCTTTTCCTTATATAGAATTATTGTTTCATTTAGAAAAAAGTTAAATTCTTTCTTTTTTATAAAAATTTATTTATTAACAAACATGGTTGACTTATGTGATTCCTGAAATACACCATACTGAGACAAAAAAGTATTGTCATTCATTAAAAGCTCCTTTATCTGAAATGTATTTGAATGAACACCTTAATTACAAGAAATTGTTACATTTAACTAATAATTTCTGTAATTAATGATTCATGGACTGCCTAGTTTTGTAATTCAGCAGAGAACACATCCACATCTTCCTTGTGGGGAATATACTAATACTCCATTAACTTTTTGATGTCATCAATCGATTTTTATATTCTCGCGCCTACTTCGTAAGAAGATAACAGCGATTTTCGACAGAAAAACAGAAAAATCATTGACGGGCCCTGGTAACACAAAGTGGATAAATGTTGTTCCTATAAGTATTAAATTACTTCCTCTAACATGTGATGTAGCCAGAATCCATGTTTTGGGAGGCCTTGAGGGCACAACGTCTGTTTGTCCATCTGTGGTCAAAGCTAGCATCTAAACCATTCAGCCGATCTGCTCCAAAATTGATATTCCTTGTTGGATCTAAACAAACTTAAGGTTTTGAGAGTTTCAACAGGATATTTTGATTTTTGAGGGTACTTCACATGAAGGGTCAAAAACAGAAATACGTCCTGACATGACCCTCCGTACTGCTTGATTTTAATTTTGACTTCCGCAGTCCTATGACACATTTGTAAGTTTTCGAAGTTGGGCATTCAGATACTTAAGATATTCCATAGTAAATTTTGCCAACTCACTAGGCTCTTTAGGCCATCTCATTCCTTCATGATATGCGAAGAATGTGGCAGAGTCATCCTTCAGTTAATGGACAAAAGTATTTATGTACTGTCAGCGCAAGTTATAGACTGGTATTGTAGGAAGGTTTAAATTTTGCATCAATGCACACTGCAATTACACCGTCCTGTAAACTTTAAATCAATCAGCTGTTTGAACTTTAAAGAGAAGCCGCTTCTCGTGCTTTAATGCAGAAAGAACACAAGTCACTGACTTATGTTGTATCTGCATTAATTCCCATTTACATGCTCTACAAAAACTATATCTAGAATTGCTAGACATACATTATATCTGTATCAAATGATGCACATACATACAGAGAACCTAACTGCACTAAAGTCAAAATGGCGAAGAAGAAGAAGAAGAAGAAGAAGAAGAAGAAGAAGAAAGAGAGAGAGAAAAAAAACACACACACACACACACAAAACACCCCCCCCCCCAACTAACAACAACAAAAAACGACCATTCATTTATATTAGAAGTATGAACATGGGCGTTTTCATTTCAAAAGAAAATAATTATACAAATGTTTAAAGCATTCAAAATTTAACTTTCTCATATATTAGTATAACCAGACAATAAATGTACAAAAGATAAGCTAAGTAATATTTGCAAAGAATCGTTCTCAAGATTTGGACAATTGAAGCAACACAAATGCTTCAAACCATCTCTTAAGAAATTTATGAAAACCTGAATAGTAGTGTAAACATTTCCTTTTATCTTCACAATGATAATGAAAACCTATTGATAATCTCAGTAGTACAAGTTGTTGAGTTGTGGTCAACAATACGCGAGAGCAGCAGTTCGAATTCCAGACTTGACAGCCTTCCCTATTTGTTCCTTTGTATGTATGTATGCTTTTAGCTCCATAAATAGGTACATAAAAAGGAAGTTTTCTTAGTCTAATTTATTTATAGTTCCTGTAATAATATGTAATTTGTCATTTATGAAACTGAAATGAAGTTCTTTAATTGCATTTTATAATTTAATATACTTGTATTGTCTGTTCAGACATGCACGTGGATTTTTTTGACACTCATTGATGCCAAACCAAATTGGGTGGGTGGGATGGATGCTTGGTGAGTCAGACCCCCAGAAATGATTGCCATTTATTTCACAACCCTTGGCTAACTTGGGCTTATGTTTTACTCGGAATTACTTTTGTCATTCTGCCAAATGAAAAATTTTGCATTATTTTCAATTTATTTTTCACAGCAAAAATGCAAGAAAAGTACACATTATAGCTTTAATTTCATGCAGGATGAAAGTAAACCAAGCTGACTCTTCAAAATTTGACATTTATGGCCTGTCTATTTTCATTTGTTAACACACACATTCTCCCCTGCTTTTTGAAAAAAATTGTTTTAATTCCAATAATTGTATTTTTCATGATGATACTGGAACAATATTAAACCCATATAACAACATTAGAACAATATTAGACTGTCCCTAACCCTCAACCGCAAACAGTGAACTGACCCTTTGCAGCGTTAACAGGTGGTCCAACACAAATGGCTGGTGGATGAACAGATTTTGCAGGGCCATACTAGTAGTGCTATAACAGCTTAACAACTCATATTTTCTCGCATTATTCCTATAGTTGGCAATGTTCAAAAATTCAGTGTATTCAAGAAAAATGAGATCTGCACAAGACCTTTTCTTAAGCGTCTTTCAAATCAAAGAAAAAAAAAACAGCCATTTTGGAATCATTTTTTGCTTTAATTGCATTATCAAGCAGAAATTACATAAAAACTACTAATTAAAAAATCGTTTATGATCTTATTATAGAGATCTATTTTTTTTTCCAAAAATTACAAGAAAAAAAATCCTTCATTAACATTGTTAATTTTTGTCATCCTTTCCTCAAGTAAAAATCCGGAAAACTCTTGGACTGACATATCGCCGTCAATCGATTTTTGTAGTCAGAATCTACAAAATATGGATTCTGACTACACAACATATTAGAGGATGAAATTTACTACATATAGATTCAAGACTAATTCCCTTTTTCGTTACAAGGGCCCGGCAATAGGTGTTTCTCTGTCGAAAAGTTGCAGTTTCCCCGCGCACGACTAATTACTTTCACTTCTTTCAAAAGCCGAGAAAGTGAAAGAGAAACCTTCACCCTATCTATTGCCAAATTTCTCCACTGGCAGCTTTTTATAAAAAATTACATCCAGAGAGATTTTGGAAATTCACTCTAGTACAGTAAAATGTTATAACGAACGCTGATATAACGAATTGTTCAGTTTATTCTCTAATTAAAATTTACGTGCATTTGACATATCCGCTGGGTCGCGATTATTCGATCAGAAGCGTCAGTTTCAAAATGAAGTCATATTGATGCTCCTGTTTGTATAACCGTGTCCCTGCGTCAATTAATATCAAATGTACTTAAATTTTAATAGGAGATTAACGTTATTATTTTCATGCACGGTGTCCTTCCACCATGATTTTCATGTCCCCGCCAATTAGCCCATGTGTTTTATGTAAAACAATTTCATTTTAACGAAATTCGAACTTATTTTATAGGGAATTAAAATTTTGTAAAAATTCTAAGTTTTATTTTTAACCCTGTACTTGAAATTCCCCCCGTTTCAATTTTTAAAAATTGTATTAATGTTATTCAAACGATACTTCTATAATAGCCGGTTTTCTAACATGAATGCAGTAAGTGGTGCCGTGGGTGATTTTTAATGAAGGAAAGTAATTGGTTGGGTAAGAGCTAAACGTTTACAAACCAATGAATGCTACAATTTCGTATTTTAACCGTATCATTCTATTTCCTATTGTATTTATCTCTTACACCATGGTATCCATGTAAAAAGCACTTAAGTCTTCCCTTATCGTAACGAATCGACTCCGACTATGCGAGATCCGTAAACGAAAGCGAAGAAAGAGTAGCAGGATGTGGAGCATTGTTTCCCAGTTGAAATGCGATTGGCGCATTTTATTGTCCTATTTAAATAAGGTGACTTGCGACAGATCACCAGTTGCAATGCGGTTATCCAATCGGGAGCTTCAGTACCCAAAAATTAGTCTTAACAAAGCTCCTGATTAAATAACCGCAACCAGCTGTCATAAGTCACTGTATTTAAATCGAACAATAACTGATATTTTTAGCGTAAAATAAGTTGGACGAACTCAATGATTATTTATATTGATCGCTAGACCAAAGCCTGATCATGAAATTGGACAAGCGTAGCAGAGCGTTGAGTCTTCTTTGACGCCACTCCGCTCGCAGGCGCATGTTGACGTTCGCCATGTTTTCGTAGAAAACTTTTCTTTTGCGCTCGTTGCAATAATGAAGACAACCATTAACATTGTTACATTATATCTAATGTGATAAAATAGGTGAAAAGTTTTGAAAATCCTCTAAATACTTCACATTTCTCTCATCTAATAATAAAGTTTTTTTCTTTATACATTTTTGTTGAAGTTATACACTCCCGAAATGGATGAGGCAGTTGATGTTCTTAAGAATACACTTTTTCAAAGCAATGAAATTTTGCTACCACCAAATAATTACCAAGTTGTGCAGAATTTCATTATTGTGATTTCACTGTAGAAGATACCTAACAACTCCATGGAATACTGAAGCTATTAAGAACAAAAAAGACAACAAATGACACGGCTCAACTGTGAATAAAAATTGTTATTAAAGGCTTGTTGGCAAACAGATTGTTTAAATAATTAAGAAAATCAATCCTATCTGATAAGAAGACACTGAATTTTGAAAAAATTTTTTGGGGTAACAAATATTTCTAGAAGATTTACCTATATAGAATACACTGCAATAAAAGAAGTTTTGATGTTAGAAAGAAAAAAAAGACTGACATTTAACCTTTAGAGTAGAAACCAAACTGCCCTAATTAAAAAGTATATTCAATTCCTATTAAAACATTCACAAAACTGCAATGAACAGTGTCATAGAAAATAATTATTAATTTTGGCATTTGCTGTTTTCTCCATTATATACATCCTTTACAAAATCACGGCCATAAAAAGAACTAATTAAATAAGAACTTCAAGACTCAACAAGCACAAAACATTTCACTCTGCCACTTCTAGAATTAACACTAAACATATGACCCATACTTACAAAATAATACATGCCCACAAGTACAACATAGTAATTCAAAACAGTCGACAAATCACCTCCCAATTAGTATTGCACAAAAATGGCTGAAATTCAATATCACAATACAATCCAGTATACTGAACTCTAAATCGGGTGTATTATATACAGCTATTGGTTTTAAGCACTAAAAGTACTTCAAGTATAAGTGTAAAACCTCCACAACTTGTCAGAAACTAGTAATGTACCCTTGATAAATTTGTTTTTATAAGCAGAAACTATTAACAATGTCCTTCTTTTGGGTAATATATAAAACCATGTATTCATACAAAATACGGATGTCCCAATTTTTACTTGGTGTACCAAGGAAGCAAAAAAGAATGAAAACACAGATGATGATAATTCAAGAGCATTACGAACACACACACACACACACATTCATAACAAACTTTCAATCCAATTCCTTTTTCAAATTAATAAATAAAATAATATTTTTCACATTGTGTTCCTGTGACTAGAGAAGTTTTCAAGTGTTGCCGCAAAACACATTTCCTGTTTTTTCCTAAAAAAATTAAGGTACATGAATAATTCAATTACTTTAATTAAACCAATGACCACTGATTAACTATTAGTGTAAATCACCAGCATCTGGTATATTTGCGCAGTGCCCATTCATAGGTAGTCCCAAATTCCTACAGTTCAGCTTAAACTCCTTTATTCAAATGTGTCCAATAGTGAATAGAGTGATATGAAACAAACACTGCACTAAACATTTTTAACTCATCATTTTTCCTCCTTGGAAAGTATTAAAAACAGTATTTTAACTATTTTGAGAGCCTAATATATCTCAACTATTTAAGAAAGCTTAAGGATTGATATACAATTTAAACGTACTCCCTAATTTGAAAAATTATTCTAAAGCATTTGCTGAACTTCACAAGTCATTGAGAAAAACGAATTACAATATGGTGAAATGAGAATTACAACAAGGGTATTCAAATTGTATGGGTTTGAAAGCCACATTGGAAAACTAGGACATAATATACATCAACTATAATTGCAGATTGCATTTTAATATTAGGTCAATTTTTGTAATGTCTCTTCTGCAAATAGAAAAAAGGCACTAGAATGAAATAATACGCAGTTTAATTGAAACAAAGTCTAATCACTTTAATTGCTTAATAAGCTAACAATTGCATAAGAGCAAAATTAAAAAAGTTTTATTATGTGATATTAATATTGTGTTTAAAACTGATCAGCTGCATCAAACAATGAACAAATGAATGTCCACCTTCAATTCTGTTCCTTCTAAACTACAAAGATCCAGCAAAAATAAGGTCTCTTTTCTTGTTTGGTCTGTAAGAACGTATTGGCCTGTCAATTGCCCAGCTCAATTGGGTATGGTGGATATTTTGGTTAAAGTAGGGTGTACGGTGCACCCTCAGAGAAGCGATGTGGCGGAGGGGGGGAGGGGAGGGGGAAGGGTATGGGAAGGGGAAGAGGCGGGAGGGGGCAGAGGAGGAGGAGGAGGAGGACGATAGGAGTCCCCATAAGCCCTCCCTCAAATTACGCCACGCGCTCTGATAGAAATGAATAAAACTTACCGAAAGGCTGTTTTTAAGGTAGGCGCCATCAAGGAAAGACAAAAATTGATACCTGAATCACACTCAACCTGCTTCCCGCGACAATGACCCCTTCCGCACTGAACACTTTCGCGCATGAGAAGTGGCCTCTTTCTTGCTGCACTTCCACTCGAAAACATCACTCAATTACTTTCGCTTGGCCAACCTCATCGGACACTTACATAACGGACACGAAAAGCCTGCAGCAATCAAACCACGTTCTTGCGCCCATTCTATTACAGCCACACACCCTTTCCGGCGCAACGCGTAAAAAAAAGCCACATTTATTCTCACAATCGTAGGAACAAACACTCGACACTCAAAAACACAAATCACGAAGAATTTGAAGAACGCAAGAAACGTAACTGCACAACAGCTACCCCAACACCGAAAATCAGTTGCACACCCACCATGTTCCAACCAGTATTTCGGAATGAAACTCAGGCAAGAAATTGCCTCCCCTAACTTATGACGTCACGTCCGTGACCAATTACGAACCATGAAAATTATTTCAATAGTGTATTTATTACAATTTATTTAAATCGCCCACGCCGAAGGCGTGGGCGGTTTCGCCGGCGAGGCTGCCGCGCGCGCGCGGCAGCCTCGCCGGCGAAACCGCCCACACTTTGCTTTTTATGAGTATGTAAAAAGTTATCGTATTGCTCCCCACCCCTCCCTGCCGAATGGTTCCCCTCATAATCCCCCAAATACCCCTCGTCCCCTCCACCGTGGCTTTCCCCCTCGCCGGAGCGGCGCGAAGGGCCGGTTTGAACGACTTCCTTAGGGGGCACCGTACACTAGACTTCAGCCGATATTTTAGACTATTTATTCTTTTTCATCTTTGTAAGCTCCTTTTTGCTACATAAAAATAATTTATTATTTCTTTTAAATAGGTATAAATATTTTTTGTTCTGTTCTCGAGGGAGAAAAAAAAATTCTAAAAGCATTCATGGGTCACAGAAAATGGCCTCGGCCTAGTGGGCTACCAGTTGGAAACCCATGATACATAAGACTGCTGACAAACACAAGAACATACAATTGCTAGATAAAGCTCAACTTACCGCTGCAGCCATGCTTTCAGCAGAAAGACTGTGGAAAGGAGGCTCTTTGAAGTCGTGGCTGCTGTGTGGAGGGCTGCTATCCATCTCCTGCTTGATGATGGGGGGAGGCGAGTCATGCATTTCCACAATTTCTTCAACATCCGGAGTGATTGGATTGAGCTTAGGTAGAGGGGGTGGCACAGATGAACTACCACTCTTGTAGCTGCCCTGCGATGATGCCTGTATGCATAACAGTAACTATAGACAAATCTGGTACACAACATGTACCACTGCTTTCCGTAGAAACTGATTTTGTACACACCCTAGAGTAGAACTAATGTTTGTGTTGTATTTTCATAAGCAATAATAATGCTACAGTTACGATTTACGAATTGTGATACATACTTCATTTCACTATTGACAAGCTCTTTGAACTTGAATTCAAATATCTTTTCCCATTAATA
Source organism: Acheta domesticus (assembly GCA_031308135.1). Classification (NCBI taxonomy): domain Eukaryota; kingdom Metazoa; phylum Arthropoda; class Insecta; order Orthoptera; family Gryllidae; genus Acheta; species Acheta domesticus. The sequence continues at coordinate 191,547,602 of JAHLJT010009419.1, read as the reverse complement.
TATATCAAATAATTAAACAAGTTGGCTTTTCCAGAAGATAAAACTTTGGTTGAACTACAGTAAAATGATAAATGTAAGCAGGTTTATCACATGTAATTATCATATCAAAAGGAGATCAATACTACATTAATAAAAAAATTGAAGGACAATAGTATTTAAAAGTTACATTTTCACAATTACACAACAACATTAAAAAGAAACAATCTTGAAAGACGAAAATGTTCTCCCGAAACAAAAAAGAATAAGACATTTTTGACAATAATCACACTCCAAACAAGACAACCATTTAACATTCACCTAAAACATATTCTGGAAACAATCCACCAATGAATTAGAAGTTCATAACAAATATGCTTCAGAAGATATTGAAAAGTGCAAAATTGTGACTATTCGACAGAATGACATACAAGGGCTAAAAATTAAGGAAAACTTTGAGGATCATTAGCCCAGTTAAACAACCAAATGATATTTGCAAAATAAAATGCAATGTAACATTAGACAAACTAATTAAACATAAGCATTGTTAACCATAATGAAGCTTTAAGAAAGGCTGGTGTGAGCATCTTTTTGGAATGGAAGATTATAGACTAGAAAAGACATCCTAGAATGAAATCCTAAAGCAAGCACAGGAAAGAGAAGACTAAAAACAAGACAAAGCTAATATAATAGATGATCTTAAGGCAATGACAATAAGAAATTCAATATCTAAAATGAAGAACAGAAAATGGAAAGCTCAAAATAATTAGGAAATAATGTTATTGAGCCTTACAAGATAAATTTCACATCTCAAACTTGGACAACTATTGTTTGTACGAGTTTAAATTTATCAAATTTATTTACATGTGGTCAACTTCAACATAAGGGAGAGCAGAGCAAAGGTAAAAAAAGATGTTACCTATTCAACCAGAAGTACATATCCCTAAATTCTCAAACAGTAACGAAATGCCATGCAATTAACTTCTTACTTATTAACTACATTAGGTATGAATAATTGATAAGACATTTCATTTGCAGAAATTCATAATCTAACTTCTAAACCTTCAGTTTTGATTAAAAATCTAGCTCAGCCCACTTCCATAATTAAATTGTTCCTTCACAAACACTTACGGTTTACCATTACACTACCATGAAGTATTAGCCTAAAAATTTGATAATGTTCTAATATCTAATTAAATATACCTACATAGAAGAAAAAGAGAAAAACTAGAATATTGGTTACATTTACATTCAGATAATACTTGTAAATATATAATAATTTTTTCTGTTATCAAAATAACTCCTATATGAACAAAATTAACATAAAAACATGTACCATCAAAATAAAACAACACAGAATTCACAACTATTACAAATATTTAGAATTAATTTCAATTTATCTATTCAGATTTCTAACACTGCCCAAAAATGTTTAAATATTTCAAATAAAAACTGGGTTCCAATTTAATTTTAAACATTAAGTTATAAATTGTCCAAAAAATGAGAAGAAATAAAGAGAGAAAAGAAGGGAAATAAATAACCTACAACAAAAATAAATCAAAATAACATTTTAAAAACTAAATTTTACTTAATATGTGAATTTTTTATAAACCTTACAGGTCTATTTTGACCTAAAAACTAAACGCACTACAACACAAACTGTAAATTGACAATTCAGATACTTTTTTGCATACTCTGGTCTTTATTCAGACAACATGAGAAAAGGATTAAAAACTAAACAAAATTGGAACAAATTGAAAATATTTACTATACTCAATTATATTCAATATTTAAAGCAATGCATAATAATTCTATCCCTAACACAAGAACCTTTTAAGTACTTAGTGAATTCAACACGAACATAGCATTGAAAATTTCAAATATAACTCACCTGAGAGTCAGAGTGGAACCGGTCAAGAGCAGCCCCCATTAAAGATAGATCACCACTTCCAGACGACTTTCTTTTCCTTTTACTTGGAGGTGGTGTATTTGGCCTACTTTGTGGTTCAACACTTCTTACAGGGGAATCCACTGGCAAAGGAGAATTCTGATCATCAGACTGTCTAACAGTCTGATTATCAGTCAGTCCACGAATTTGTAAGGCTTCTGCAGTTTTTTAAAAACATAGGTAGCAAGTTTTGACTTACATTAACTTCCCCTTTATACATAAATTGTAGCAAAGCTTTCATTTCTACATAATTCACATCTCTAAGGAAAATAATAGGATGTGGATGAGTATTTTGAAGAAATATACTTTCGAAGTATGGACTACAGGCTGACAAGATTGTCTGATGAGCTTTGAAAGTTTCACCATCACAGGCCAGAGTAACATCAACTAAAGCTTCTCTTTGAAGTAAACTACTTAAAACGTCCGTTAAATTTGATGGATGGTTGTTCCACCGAAGACAGAATTGTTGATCCATTATATTAATTTATGTCGGCTGGAACCTGAAAATGATCCATAATGTACACGGTATCCTTATAATTATCAACACAACATATCGCTAGAATGAATTAAATTACAAAAAAATATATTAATGAATCATTACAAACGAGAACAAGCTGATTGAACGAGGTTATTCAAGGAATTTAGAAGCTTTACCCCGCCATTAAAGGCCTTCACGGGAACCTGAGTTCGCTCAGAATTACACCAACCCGGTGGCGTCAGATAATAACGGCATTTAATTTCAAGTCACAAATGTTTTCAAAATTGCCAACTACATGTAGATCAATCGTAATTTCAATGGAAAGAATTCTCAGGATTACGATTTCCAGTTTACTCACCTTTCCCTGACTTTTTGCAATCACATTACCACTCCACTCTTTCTTTACGGCCACGGCCCAGTGAATGTTTCCAATGCCTGACAAGTACCTATGATCTGTCATAAGTTTTTCTTAGCAGCGAGTATTTCGCAAATAATTTCCCAGGAGAGTAAAATATCTTTCAAAATTTGAATTGTACCATCAATTTTGTATGGTCAAATGAACAGTATATTTTTAGCAAAGCTCACATTTCATTTACGCCTGAAGATGCAAGTCAGCGAGTTATTATTTCTTGTAGTGTTCCAGGCGGTGAACGACTTCCTTGCCTTCCATGGTTTCTCAAATGTCGTTTTTCCAAAACCGTAATTAATCAAACATATTTACACAATATCATGATCTAATAAAATGTATAAAATTTTTTAAATCGCTATTATTCTTCATTAGCAAACTAAATGAACTGCCATAAAATCTGCAATTCATTTGAATACGCTTTCTTTGCTCTGACATTGTAATTCCTTGCAAATGTTCAAAACACATTTTCGAAAAATCCCAAGTAATTAAATTATTTCTTCGACATACAAAGCTTCAAGTTCTGAGAACAAATAAACCACAAATTTCCTAATCACAACGATGAAATATAGTCAAGTATAGTGTAAACCAGACTGTCCATTTACTTTGGTAAAGTTAATGGATATTGTAACGCCTAATAAAATTTTCTATGGATTTCAAAACTCATGATCGGATAAAAAATATTGAGCAAAATGTATATTAATTCAAAATAGTCATATTTGTTTTTTATGTATGTGGTAAATTGTAAACAACGAAAATTATTGCTTTAGACATTGATCACTTCATCCATTGCCTCCCTTCGTTTGTAAGATTCACCAAATATCGAGACTTGTTGACGTAAAAGATTCCAAGGATGCTAGAACACGCGGTTGTAACGCCTCCAGGCAGACAGCGTTGAACCCTTCCGTTGCCATGGCAATGTTATTGCCACGTGGAAAGAGGGAAGCAACATGCAATCTGTGACATCTTGTTATAAACAGATTCCGTGAACATTGGAAGAAGCGTTCTTCATCTTCCTTAGTTGTGGCAATCGAAGCAACCATATGCACATGATTTTATGAAGAAACTTATAGCATAGTAAGTAAGTGTGGTTATGTTCTTCTTGCCACCATATTGGATTACGTCGCTTCGAAGCAAATATCAACCCCGCATTGCTGATCGCCATTTTCTTGTCATTTCAAGAACTTTAATCTGATAGTGACATTTTTATCAAATATTGTCAATGGACACTAAATATACAGAGAGCATTGACAACTACATCAGCAAAAAGCAACATTTCTGAATATATCGCAACATTGAAATATCGTGAACTGTTCATGTAAAAGCAACAGTTGGCAGTTCCAATTCATGATCCTTATTCGTCGTTATTATTCATAATGACAGTCATAATGCTTGCCATAACTGTAGTCATGATGAAGACAGCCATCAACTTCGCGACGGTAGCGAGGCTCGTGGTGAGTGTGGTGACGAGTACCATCGACACCACCATGGTGGTGGCGATGACAACCACGACGGGAGCCACGCACTTGCATGTCACCTGTCCCTCCGCCTCCTCCTCGTCGGAGTCGAAATCGTCATGAGGCATGCTGCCCCGCCGCCCAGCACGTGTGTTGACACTACGGGGGGGGGGGGTGCTTTCGCGAACAGCCTGCCGGCGCCGCCGTTCTCCCAGACGTGTCCACTGGCGCGACCGCCCTCGTCGCGACTGCACTTGTTGCTCGGCAGGGCAGGGTAGGGCTGGGCAGGGCCGAACCGGGTCGGGTCGGGTCGGGTTGGGTCGAGTCGAGCCGGGGCTGCGCCAGGCGGTCCGGCGCGTGCGGGTGAACAGTGCAGATCAAAGCCGTCGAAGCGCTTCCGCGAACTGCCGGCCGCTCCGCCCCCCCCGCCCCGCACGACTCCGCGTCACGGCGGTCGTCGTCGACGGAATTGATTCAAAATAACGGCGCCTCGCTGCCATGGATACCTGCCTGCAGCCTCCGCCCCCGACGTCTGGGGAGGTAGGGGTGGCCAGGGGAAAACGCCACGTTAACGACTTTGTCATGAATAACGAATTAACTTGTTTTTCGAACACTTTATTTCCTATATACAACACAGGTTGATGCAGGTACTGATCAGATCATTCGAGAGCCTTTTTGGGGCGTGTTTGCTATTGACGTTTGTGATTATCGGCACTTACTTGAGAGTAGAAAACATCCAATCGAGGGTCAATTACCGACAGTATTGAAGCAATATTCTTGAAAAGTAAATTAAAAAGTCAAAGAAACGTCTTTGCAACTAGTACTAACCTTCTTACTATCTAGTAACTTTTGTTAGCAAAAGCATCTTGTATCCTTGCTTTATTATAGTCACAACTATAACAAAAAGCGAAAAGGATATTCATGACAACTACGACTTACAGTCGCTTATCGCTTCGCGATTCAAAACTGTGAATTTTTGTTTCATCCTCCAGGATCAGGCTTAAAAGAATTAATCATCAAATAGTCTTTTTTGTTACACTTTGCAGAAAACATTCTTCTTAGCGACGTGCCGTGAACAACTTGTGTTCTGAATGAAGGAGCACAGTATGTTAAGTAATGTAGGTTGTTTCATTACTTTCGACGAATTCTCTCCACTCGAATTTGGGGTCAAATATCAATGATGGAAATACATCAAGGAAAGGAGAGGAACCATCGGGATTCCTTTTAGGAGTTCAAACCAGATCAAACAAGAGTCGATGTTTGAAGTACAATTAACTTACGAGAATTAATGTTGAAGACAAAAACAACTCATTTTCAAGCACACGCGTGAATACTATTTATTTATTTATTTATTTAGTCAAAAAAACAGTAAAAACTGTATATGACGTGTGGGGAAAGAAATGTATCAAGTATGTACTAATGTATCAAGTAAAAGAAGTGAATGAATAAACATTGTTAGAAGCCGGAACATACCACTTTTCACGAGTATCCCATTATTACTATTAGTTGCCGAAGTTACGAACGTCCATTAATTTTGAAGTAGAAGTTCTTGATGAGCATATGTTGATGTAACAAAGGGAGAGGAGGAGGGTAATGAAGGCTGACGTATCCTTGTTCCGAAATCCCCCTCCTCCCCCTCAAAACTGAGGCTGAGACATTTTTACGCCTTTTATGAAAACTTAGAAAATGTAACTAGTACATTACATACATAGCAGAAACACTGAAGTCCAAGTAATACAAATATAGTAGAAAAAATATTAAAACTGTAGTAAAAATAATGTAATATTTCAAGCATCACTTTACCAAATCTACTGTGTCTGATGCCATTCTTAAGAGATTTTGAACCACACCTTCACCTCAATTTAAACTCAAACATCGCGCTTTTTTTCCCTGACGCATCATGCAACGCTCCGAATTTTATCAAAAAGTGAAACATATAAAGAAAACAGGATGACTTTTACTTTTAACATCTTAAAGAGTCGATGTAAACAAACTTATAGCCTACTATCGTGCACAAACCTAAGCGTACCACACTTAAATATCAATATAATATGAAAGTCGTGAATGACTCCATGACATTCAAAGTGTCGAAAACGGATTTTCGGCATTACAAAGCGGATTTTCGACAGAAAAAAATCATTGCCGGGCCCTGAAAACGAAAAAGTTGATAAATTCAGTTGCTAAATTAAGAAAAAAGCCCCTCACACGTGATGTAGCTAGAATCCCTCTTTTGTGGGTCCTTAATAACGAAAAACTAATTGAAAGCAAAACACCTCTCTGTCCGTCCGTCTGTGAACACTACTAGTGCCTAAACCATACGTAGGATTTTTTTTAAAATTGAAGAAACCCCTGTCGAGCTGGCTCGAGTCGAAGCTTTGAGATTTTGAAAAAGATTCTGTAAAATTTGGGGGTACTTTACATCAAGGCCCCCGGACAACTTCCAAATTTTCTCAAAACGTGCTCCAAATTTTTCTTCAAACTTCTTGTAAGAATAGAGGAAAATACTCATAAATGTGACATAGGTCCTAATTTCACGGTTAACTCTGGATTTTCGAAAATTGCAGAAGTTCGAATTTTCTTCGGCCTCTTCCAACAACTACAAAATTAAAGATAGAGATTTTTTCTACAAATAAAATTTGTTCTCCATAGTGGGTTCTTTCATGAACATTTTTGCACATTTTTTTGAAAATTATAGTAGTTTTCGCGCAACATTAGTGCAATATGTGCAATTAAAAAAATTACAAAAACAAGATTTTCTCAAAAACGGCTCCAAATTTTTTCTGTACACTTTCGGTAGAGAAAGGACCTAATATACTCTCTCAGATGACATAAACGCCATACTGCTCTATTCGTTTGTTTTTTCAAAACTTACAAAAATTAAATTTTTTGACATGTCTCTCACGTCGTTAATATTTGCATTATCAGCGATTTGTTCATAATATATTAATGAGTACATGTGCTTTAAATAATGTCAAGTAAATTTTTTCGAAAACTCAATCGTTTCCTGTGAAAACTAGCCCAAAATTACGCATTTTCAGAAACGCTCAAACGCCATTTTTTCATAAATGGCTCCAATTTTTTTTCTTCAAACTTGTCGAATAGATAGTGCTAATGTCCTTCTTTAATATGACGCAAAGTTCAATTAGGGGTATTTTTTGGTTTTTGCAAAAATTACACAATTGTAATTTATTGAAAGATTTCTCACAGCTTTAATATGCACATTTTCAGCAATTTTTGAAAGATTTCTCACAGCTTTAATGTGCACATTTCCAGCAATTTGTAAACACTATCGTATTTGAGAGATGATGTACTTCAAAAGAGTTCTAATGATGTTTTTCGAAAACTCAAAAATTGTTTGTGAAAAAGAGCTTCAAATTTCGCCTTTACAGGAGCGCTTAAACGTAATTTTCTTAAATATGACTCCAAATTTTAAAAAATTGCAATTTAAGACAAGATTTTACTGTTCTTTAATATTCTTAAAATAATATTTCTGTTCTACTATTAGGAAACCGGTAAAATAATAAAATGTGAAAAAAATGTACTTTGGGCGGTGATAGATGGCAGCTTGCAAGGGAATGTGGCATGTCCGAATAGCTACTCGAGACCAAAGGAAATAGAAAACCAATACGGGAAAGTTTGTGCCATTCTGTAACCACCACTAGTTCATTATTAAATTTTAATTTTTAAACTATTATTTGAAATGATATCCGAAAATTTATAATTTGCGTTAATGGAATCAACGAATGAATTTCAGTATCCCAAAAATAACGGGCTTGTTCAATACCTTCTATTGTTAGTAATAGTATTGGCTTGTTACGTTGGGCGCGTTTTGAGAAAATGTCAATTTATGAACTTAATGAAATCATATTAAATGTATTGTCTCCTATATTATTTCAGTAAAACACATTTCCTTTGAGACTCTCACAGGGAACCAATCTTTATAAAGGAAGTCTCTAAAGAAAAAGAATTTTACTGAGACGTGACGAATGGCACTTTGGCTTTAAAAATATGAAGGATTTGTTTTAAAAAATGCATCTAAATATTCATGTCATATGCAACCCGCAACACATACCAAAGTTTTCTAATCTATATCGTCAAATAACTTCTAAACAAGGAGTTCTAGGACCTTAAAAAACGAAACGTTTGAGGCCAAAGGCTCAAAGAAACGTTTTTCACACCATAATCAAGATGCGACATTCTTGGACATTCAATTAAATTTTCGGTTCGGCGCTTCAATACTGCTAATGACACCTAGATATGTCAGCCCTTGTTGCTGGTAGCCATTTTATGACGACACGCTTAGAAAGCTGAGCTTCCTCAATCTCATATTTACGCTTTCTGTATACACCGTGGTTTGTGCACTCTGACGAGGTTTATTTGCATAATCATTAATTCAAGATTTGCTCTCCAGCAACAACTAGAAGTACTATTATACTTGATACCTAAGAAGATTGTTTCTTATGTGTGCAGTGAAACCATTCAATTGACGTTTTGCCGTGGTCTGTAAGTGCTGTGTACCTAATTGTGGAGGGATGTGGGTGTACAGTGAAGAGTGAAGACTGTGTTTGTGTTTTACCTGTACCAGTATTTTCGTTATCATTCGATAAAACTTTCAAGTCAGCGGGTTCAGGCACGTAGCTTTCTCAAAAGTAAGAAGCCAATATTTTTTGTGACTATCACGAAAAGCTAAAAGCTGTCAAAGAACATCGAATAATTATTTCAAATGTCTTTAAGGAAGTGTTGTGAATTGTTTCAACAAAATTCTCCATTATACTGAATAAATATTTATTGAAAATTTCTTTTAAACATCAATTGCATTATTTTTTATGATTATTTAATATTGTGTTAGTACATTTCAAGTTACCTTTATATATTTTTAAGCAAATCAACACGTTTCGTTGACTACTTTCCCTCTTAGAATGGAAATAGAAGGATAGGGATGAGTGTGGGGTCTAACATGCGAGAGTTCCGAACAAGTCAAATTGCGTACAGTTTTAAAGCCTCGTGAATTTCAGAAAACTATATTATAAAGACACATAGAACTATAGGCTGATTTACACGTTGCCAGTAAACGTGCCAGTTGAGGTTGCCAGCAACTGGCAAGTGGAGACTGGCAAAGTGTAAACGCCTTGTTGGAAGTGACTGGCAAGATCTTAGCGCCAGTCACTGGAGATGCCAGCTGAACAAGAATGTTTGAACTACTGGCGTGCTCGCGCTCTCCCTCACCACCACGGTGTCCGCCACGGCGATCTCCCGGGTCTCAACACGTGTTTACACTGCTTTATACTTGCACAGTGATCAACGTAAGCAAAGTGATTGGGGAACAGAAGTCCTCTTGAATAACGGAAGAGCAAACTGACAAACTTGACTGGTTATATACAGTATTGGAACATTTGTGGGATATTTTTTACCAGAACCGCGAGGCCGGAAATGCCGCATTTCTGGCAGTTGCAAATAAAATGGAGATAAGCAAGGCAGATTAAGTGAATAGAATAAAATATTTACAGAATATTTGCTTTGCACACTGTTGTTTGAGCGCCGAAAACGTATCAGCAGCACGTCGCAAAGAGTATACATAAGCTAACGACAGCGAGAAAAATATCTCATCTTGCATGCCATTACTAGCACTGTGTAAACAACTATTGCTTGTTGCACAGAGCGCTAGTGCTGTCCAGGTGCTGGCAAACTCGTAACTGGCACACCAGTACTGGCAGCGTGTAAATCAGCCTTATATTTAGTGGTTGCGAACGGAAAATTTCCTGTGGTTGCTCTGAGACTGCTTTTACGTGTTACGGGAGGGTTGAGATGAATCATCTGACTCATTAACTGCTTTGAAAGTTTTCAATTCCCCGGCTTCTTCGTCCCAGTTGTAGATTACACCGTCTACAATAATCTTCTTGAAACGGGCTGTAACTGATTTACTTTTTTTTCATTCTTCATTGGCAACTTCTGATATCCAGCATCGTGTGCCCCGCTCAGTAAAGCTCCGCGATCTGTGACTAGTTTGCTGTGTTATCGAACTCAAGAAGTTTAAGTGTCAATGTAAAGTGAGCAGTTTGCTTCAGTACATAGAACTCTTCTGATTACTACCTACCTGTTTCTGATTGTGAATGGGGAACAGGAAATAAATGGCTGAAACCGAAGCGGCTATCCGAGGGCAGGCCTCTGACTCCAGGAGCCAGCCCGTTGAAGGAAACCACCAGTTACCATTGAAGTTGAAGGAAACCAGGAAGTTACAATAGAGTGGTTCTCAATGCCATGTACTCGGAGAAGGAACCAGGTATTATAATTGAAGGCAAAGACCACAGCACACCCCTCGAAAGGTACGTAGAAGCTTTAGCAACGATTGTTCCGCTCAGTCACATCACATATGCATAAAAAATTCATACAATAGGGTGTGTGTATTTTTTAGCATAAGACAGTTAGTAGATGAATTAACAGAGAAGCAGAAGACTATTAATATTGAGGGCTCCTACCAAAATATTCGGTCTCTTGTAAGTAGACAGAAGCGTATTGTAATTTCAAATGTTTATCCCATGATCCCTAACGCAGTAACTGAAGATGAACTAGACAAACTAAAAGTGATACGCAGTTCTCAAGTGTCATTTCTCAGGGCTGGTTTTGGTAAAGAGCAATTCACTCGTATCTTAAGTCTCCGTAGACAGGTGCTCGTACCGGAAGACTCATTAAGCCAGATATCTGAAGCATACTGATCACATACAAAGGAGAAAGAAACTGGATTTACATGTCTAGCGGAATCATTAAATTCTTTCACTGCAAGGAAGAAGGGCACATTGCCCCAAACTGCAAAAATATAGGAGACATTAACCCAACCAATTGGAAGATATAATTGAAAACAATGTTGCCCCCGACAACGAACAAAGAGACACGATACCTAGTTACCATGAATTTCCCCCACTCGACCAAGGCAAGCCTGTTAAGAGAGCCTTATCACAGATCACGAGCATTCCTACCAACGATTCAAGTGAACTTCAGGAAGGACAATTCAACCGTCCCCAGGGAAGAATTAACGGTGCGGCAAAACAAAATAAGAAAAAGAAAATTAAGGTATCTAAGGAGAACACCATTAGTAGCGGCAGCAATAAGAAGAGCATAGTGGAGCAACTAGCCCCTGTGAAAGAAAGAATACAAGAGTCCAACAATGTACTTACGTATGAACAACTAAAAGACTTTCTGGAAAACACTTTCGGCGTATGTAATCCCCTTCAAATATCTCTCAGTTACACTAAAGAGACAGGGAGGCTAATTGAAATGCTCAAAGAAATATACCCATTACTTTCTGACAGGGGAATAAAATCAAGATTTACAAGAATTATGAAGAAACTGATGGACCCAGTCCACACAGATTCTTCAAGAGAATCGTCCGACAATGAATTAACAAGCGAAGATCTTCAAACATGAAGGTAAGAATTCTACAATGGAATTTGAACGGTTTTCATACTAGATATGCATTTCTTCAGAAGATTCTAAAAGACGACAACTATGACGTACTGTGCATCCAGGAAACCAATGTCAAAAAGTAGTACCATTCTAATATAAAAGGTTATCAATGTTTTTATAAAAACAGAGTGGTTTGTGCAAATGCCAACGGCGGTGTTGCGATCTTTGTACATAGTAAAAGTATGTGTGATACAACTGTATATTGGCGGTAGTAGCCTTCATCTGTGAAATGTATACATTCCTAATGGGTTTCAACTAGAAAATCGCCACCTAGACAATTTATACTCACAAATATCAGGCGCGGTTCTGATACTCGATGATTTTAATAGTCACAACTTGATTTGGGGATCAAGCAGAACGGATCGTAGAGGGAAAATTGTTGATGAATTTGTGAATAATGAAGATCTAATGGTATTGAACGACTGCAGAAAATCTACATATTTCAACGCGGATAGCGGCAATTCAACGTGCATCGACCTAAGTATCTGCACTCCAACTTAAGCGAGGTATCTGAAATGGAACATGATGGAGCATCTTCACAACAGCGATCACTAACCCATAACATTGACATTCGAGAATTAGATTACCCTGAGGATATCTATATGCCCAGATGGATATTTAAAAAGGCCACCTGGAAGTCGTACCAAGACATCATTGCAGGCAAAGTTCAGAACCTTAAGAAATGAAACATTGACGATTCAATAGAAATAAACGATATTCTGAGCAACTTTACAGAACTTATACTGTTTACAGTGGAGGTTACTATACCCAAAACAAAAAATACTAAAAGTAAAAAGAAACTACCTTGGTGGACAAAGGAATGTGAAGAAGCGGTTATGAATTACAAGCACTGGTTTAATGTATTCAAGAAACATAAAACAAATGAAAACCAATTTAGGTTTAAGTCAACATGAGCCAGGGCTAGGAGAACCATAAAATAAACTAGGAGGAGTTGCTGGAAGCAATATATATCAGTGGCGTAGCGTGACTCACACGTTTGGGGATGCTCAACAATAACACACAAAATGTCACTATCAACTACTTCATCTAACAGGCGAACGCAACACAAGGCAGATACACTGGGACTACTTCCACGATCTCGATTGCTTACGACGGTGTAGGCGCTTCCCACAAAATCCTCACAGCAGTCAGGGCTGCCGATGTCTTGAAAGCAAATGATACAATGGCTCAGCTTTAATTCTTATACGCGAATGGCAATAAGACCATTTGTTAATTTATACATTGCAGACTTAAATAATATGTAATCTATTTAAGAGATAATACAATTTCTTGGATATTAATTAAGAAATAGTAGTCAGGCACTATTTCTACAGTTTGTACCCATGACCAAGCGGGGACTCCCGAGTGAGAGAGAGAAAGATAATTTACTGAACGCCTGAAGTGTGCTGCGCTCTCGTGCACAAACGAGCTTCTTTCCGCAGTAGACGCTAGCGTAAAGCAGTCGGGTTTCTCTGGGCCAGGGGTGAAGAGGGGAGAGGGGAACCTCTCCATCTGCGCATGCGTCATTGCTCGTCGCAATCTGGCGGCAGACGCTGAAGTATTTTAGCTTCCAAGCAATCAGAGGCCAGCTTCAACAGCCCGCCGAATTCAATCATAGGAAATCAATTTTAAATTAATACAAAACGTGTTTCGCTCAACAGACCACTTGTAAGATTATCAATACAGTATTTAAGGTTCTTATATACGGGGATGCTCAGCATCTCAGCGTCCCCTGACGCTACGCCACTGATATATATCATCCTTAAACAGTAAACTGAACTACACGGAGGCTTGGAAGCAAATAAATGCCATCGATGGAAAATACAGAACAAATTACCCGACGTCTATATACACGCCAGATGGTCAAGTCATTGAAGATCCGTGCGACATTGCAAATAGCTTTGGAAAATTTTTCGCCTCCATCTCCCTTAAATCTTGAAGTAGAAGAAGACGAAATAGATGATTCTATACAACTGAATGCATCCATTACGCTCCGAGAACTTAAGGTTAATACACATCAACTAAAAGACACCAGCGCCTGTCCCGACGGAATATCTAACATATTTATCCGGATGCACCCTGAAGAAGCTATCAGTGTTCTTTTAGACATTTACAATTATTTATATTTAAACAATGTCTTCCCATAAAAGGTTAGAAGTAGTTATTGTTCCAATTCACAAACCTGGTAAGGACAATTTTTTAATAACTACAGGCCAATTGTCCTAACTTGTTGCCTGTGTAAATTACTTGCGAAGGTTGTGAGCGTCAGACTTAAATGTTACCTAGAAAAACATCAGCTCATATCACCCCCTCAAAGTGGTTTTCGCAAGAACCGATCTGCTTTAGGCAGCATTGCAGTGATCGAGAACAGCGTCTACAATGTATTCTCCAATAATATATTCACAGTGGTACTAAGCCTCGACATCGAAAAGGCATATGAGATGGTCTGGCGCAGGCGTATTATGGGCATAATAACGAAACATGGAATTAAAGTCAACATAGCTAAGTTCGTGCATAACTTCATTAAAGAACGGTACATTAATGTCAGAATAAGAAGAGCCTGATCAGAGTGATATATGTTGGCAAATGGAGTACCGCAGGGCTCTGTGCTTAGTGCAACCTTGTTTCTGTTGATAATAAATGAACTTCAGACCCAAATCAAACCACCTGTGCTAGTCAGCATATACGCGGATGACTGTAATATATGCATCTCTGGTAAACATCTGCCCTCCATAGCAGTTACAGCGCAAAACGTCTTAGACAGTATCCTCGCATTCTCCACTGAAGTTGGTCTAAAATTCTCCAAGACGAAATCCACATTCATAATTTCTCCAGGAAACGATCCACGGAGAAGACCCTATCTCTGAACCTGGGTGAACATAAGATAAAACAATGTAAAACCTTAAAAGTCTTAGGCCTGACACTTGAAAGGCTATTCTGGATACCCCACATTGAAAACCTGAAAGTGGAATGCACCAAAAGACTAAACTTGATGAAAATCATAAGCCACTCAGCGTGGGGGGCTGACTCCACAGTTCTTAGAAGAACATACCAGGCATCCATCAGAGCTAAAATGGATTATGGCAGCATATTCTACGCTGCAAATAAGATTATTAAAAGAATACCCGACCCTATCAATAACACTGGTGTCTGACTTATTTGCGGAGCATTCAGAACAAGTCCGGTGATAAGCATGTTACGGGAAGCTAATTTACCACCCCTGGATAAAAGAAGAAGAAATCTAGTTGTAAGATTTATAATAAAAGTTACAGCTAACTGAGGCAACCCTATCTAATTTATCAGCTTACATGTATAGGAAGAAACTATTCTTCAAAAAGAAAGTACCAAAACCAATTACTTTACGGGCTATACAAATACTAAGCACGATATCAGAAACCATTCCCCTCCTCAACCTATCAGTATCATTGACTATGCACCATGGACTATGCAGGACATTAAAGCTGAGAAGCTGATAAACAATTCTAAGAAGACAAAAACTCACAATCAAGAGATAAGAGCCAGAATAGGAGAAAAAGTTGCCAAATATCACAACTACAACAAAGAACACACAGATGGCTCGAAGAGCAGCATCTTCGTGGGAGGTGCAGCTGTAGCGCCAACAAGTAATTTCAAGCAAACTGCCCGACAAGTACTCAGTTTTGTCCAGCGAGTTAGACGCCATCATTACCGCATTAGACAACATTCTCGAAGACAGTGAACGCAAATTTCTGAAAGTAACAGACTACAAATTGGCTCTGTCGACTATTGGAAATGCCTTTTACTCAGGAAATCCGCTAGTTTTAGGCATCATTAGTATGATAAGGGCTCGAACATTAAATGTAAAGAGATAGTTTTTGGATATATCCCGGATCATGTGGGTATTATTGAAAATGAGCTGGCGGACAGATCTGCAAAAGAGGCGTCACAACTTGATGAAAGAAGTTACCTCCCCATAATACCACAGGACTATCAGGCCAACATCAAGAGAAAACTACAATAATTGGTCAGACAGGAATGGAATAACAACGCCCGCTGCAAATTAAGAAGTGTATATGAATACGATGATTATAATCCAGCCACATCCTTCTGCAGAGCTGTCCAGGTTGTGTTAACTAGATGCAGAATAGGTCACACCAAGCTCACACATGCCCACCTGATCACCGGGAACGTGACCGTTACGTGTAATGTCTGTAATGTTTCCATGTTCATTAACAGCAACCACAAACACTAGGAAATATCCGTCTGTCGTTTCATGCAATATTTTAAATTTTCTGGTGAATACATTCCATCTGAGCGATCAGTTTCCTTAAGTGATCAGTGCTACCCCATTCTCCCCAACATATAAATATTTTATAGAAAATTAGAAATCTTGTTCAAAATGAACCCCTCGCATAAGGCAGGACATGGTCCGCAATGCTCTTCTGATTACGCCAATGAAAATTAGTCAGTCGCATGTATTACACACCTGATAACCTCGCGCGCTTCTGCAGGTGGCGACTCTTACTCATGTTTCTTGACGGTCAGGATATTACAATATCGACGTCAATACTCCGGCGCGGTAATATGCTTCTCGTTTCGCGTATTCGAGAGTCGAGGCTTAGTAATATGCGGCGTGTGGACTGTCGATTCTATACTGCGATTTTTCTAGGAAGAGCTCTGAAGATAACTCAAATCCCATCTTCGCGATGGAATATGTCACGGCATTTCGCGTCTTTTCTCGGTGTTGCCGGTAGAAGTCGCATGATCGCAAGCACTGCTTCATACGGTCGCGATCGTGCGAAATCTAGCGGAACGACTGTGAATGATACGAAATGCCGTGACATATTCCATCGCGAAGATGGGATTTGACTTATCTTGAGAGCTCTTCCTACAAAAATCGCAGTATAGTGCCTCTCGGCGTACTCCCGAGCTGCAGCGTTGGCGTCGCTCCGTCGTTAACAAAACAGGAGGAACACGTTGCCGTTCTCAGATATGAGAAACGCCACCGCGAATGCGCAGAAACGCGATGTTCACTGTACCGACACTGCACCGCGACCTACCTATAAAAGGTCGACAAATGTTCAATGTTTTGCAAAGACAAATGCTCAGTGATTTCAACGATAAAAGAGCATCGCGGAGGCCGCGCCGGCATGGCATTGCGGCAATTGACATAAATAGCACCACCGTATACTCTAATTCAGTGTTGTCAAGGTCTTCTACTGGCGGCAGTGGCATGCGTCGAGGCACCGTAGAATGCCACGAGCTTCTGTGCGCAACTAGAGTCGGGAAAAGAAATTATTAGTAACCCCACCGTTTTACAATAGGGATGGAGTTGTCTCTGTTGGCGGAGTAACGAACTGCTTGGAGGGGCGAGTTCGTCGTGGCACTCGTGCCACGGACTCCCGCTCGTGGCATCAACCTTGACAACACTGCTCTAGTTCAGCGTTTCCCAACTGGAGAAGAAATGCCTTCAGAGCTGATTTCCCCTCCGAGAGAAGGATCTCAGAGAAGCAGTGCGAGCAAAGGGAAGGGAGGTATCGACAGACTACGATCGACGGTGACGAAAGCCTTGGCAGTGGGACATTGCCGGTATTTCAGGCAACATGAGTGTGAGACATTACGCCCGTTAAATTTCTTTCGATTTGAGAAGAAATGCTTCTTTTTGTGGATATTAGAACAATAGAGAAATGGTTTGTGTGTTCGAAAGAACCGCAGTATGTTAAAAAGCTCAACTTACAGAGGCATTACGCATCTTTGCGACCTAGAGAAACCCACGAGATAAAAATAATTGCTGAGAATTGATAGATAGCCAGTAATTATGTGATGAGTATGGGATTTTGCAGAGAGAAGATTGTGGAAAAAGTACTGAAAATCACGAGGATTTACAACATTCTCAAACAAAACTGAATATGTAGGAGTACAAGTTTTCCCACGTGCCCCCTCACGGGTATCTATTTGTTAACATTAATTAATGTTTCAGGATGAACTAAAATCGTTATATTATACTACATTGAATAACATTTTGTGTTGACCCATTGTATAAAATGTCATTGTATAAACTGTCTTCTCAAAAATGTTATGAACGTATTAAAAGAGTGAAAGTGGAATTACAGTACTGTTTATGATAAACAGTCGGGAATTTCTTTGAGTTATATTACAATCTATGTTATATTGTTTAATTTGTCATAATGTTGTTGAATAATAAACATTCAAAATAACAGTTACCATTTAAAAGACGTAATTATCGATTTTACAAGGCGAACATTTCCTCCCCATCCATGGAGCACTGTGCGCTCGCCGCAGGTCGGCAACTTCCTTTGTTCCGCAGCTCGGTTTGAAGCAGGAGAGCAATTCTGTGACGGCACAGAGCATTGAGGTGGCAAGTTCCTAATTGTCCTCTAAGCATGGGTAAAGATTGTGAAGTTTTTTTTTTTGGTGGCATCTCTTGGCAGAAAATATTGTTTTCTGCTATATGATTACGTTTTTGGGAGTGTTATATATACACAAAGCTTGAGCAGATACGTGTGTGTCTGTATATATATATATATATATATATATATATATATATATATATATAAATTTATATATATAAATATATTTGTATATATATATATACACACACACACACACACATAAAGCATAAACGGTGCGAACATTTCAGAATTCGTTCCGTCAGGCCGTGAACCGCGCGTAACTTCGTGTAGACCCAGTGAACCAAAATTATTTCTGAGCGTCTATTAATACGCATACTTTTAGACCCATGGGAATGTAAGTAGTGTATTTAATTGCTCAGTAACAACAAGCCATCTCCCCAAATGTAACAAAAGGTTCACGAAGGTCTCATTTTGAAGATTACTACCTAAGAAAAGTAACTGGTATCCCCTCCAGCCTGTCAAGGTACATGAATGCTGGCTAGAGGCCGTATTTCTTAAGGGCGTTACTAAATATTTTGATTTGGTTTGATTTGTGATGAGGTTTTGTCGAAATTGGACCCCAGTGGAGAACACAAAAATGTTATGTTATGCTTTTCTGAACAATTTTCAATTATAGAAATATCTGACAAATATATTAAAAATGAAACACTTTGGAGCCAAATCGACAAAATGAAGGGAAAGGGACTTATTGGAAAACGGGTACACTTTTAATGTTTCTCGTCTAATGAGGCGAAGTTTCGTGACTCAACCTTTTGTATTAATATTCCTTCGGATCTCAAGCAGTATACTTCGTAGGGAATAAATTTCAGGACCCACTGAATGTACGTAAGAGATTGTCCTTGTTATACAGACTACACTTGTATTCATTATTATACAATTTCATCGCTTTTCTATTGCATGTGCGAGGAAAGAAAAATGCAAAAATCTACTTTTTTAATATTATGGACCGATTATTGAGTGTAGTCTACATTTTTAAGCAATTTTTCTACATCCTCCTCTTCTTCTTCGAATTTTTCTTCTTTGTTATCGCCTTCTGCATATTAAAATTAGATATGCGTTGATACAAATTCTAGATTACATTAATATTTCATTACAAAGCCAGATTCGTGCAATCAATCATTAATATATTACAAAAAGTTAAAATCATTATCAAAATGAATGTTTTTTACATTAAAAAATGGTTACATTCAATTTATTTACATTCAAAATCCTGTAAGACCTGTATGTGATGCGTGGAGAAGTATTATCGTGTGTAGAAGTAGTACATCTACTTTCAGATGACAAGTTTGGATTATTTCTTCCGTCAAGAATGGATGCTTTTCTTGTGCACAAACTTATTCTAAGTCAAAATGTCTTATTAGGTTTTCGAATCAGCCTAACCTTTATTCCGTCATCTATAACATAGCATTTTTTAACACAGTCTTTAATTAGGTCTCTCTGGAATATTCTCAGAAATATGAGGTATTTCGAATTTTCTTTGGAGAACATTTTTAGAAGTTCCATTGATACGTAATTTGGCTCTATACCTTTTCATTTACATTTAAATTGCTTATGATATTTTTAATAAAATCATGTATTGTTTAGAGGAATACCTCACCTTTTTTGTTATAAGCGGATATTTTGATTTATTGATTATTATGTTTCTATTGGAACCTTCAATTACTACTTTGTTGGTTGCGTATTTTATTTTGCCACAGTGTCTTCATATTTATTTACACTGTCTTCATATTTATTTACACTCACATCTCTATGTTTTATAGCCAAATTTTCACTATGTACGGTAAAAGTTTGTACCTTTTTTTGTATTTCTAACTATATTATACTTTGGAAACTTTATGAGGGTAAATAATTTCCATTACAATTTGTGACAACTTATTTTTTTGCATTTCGTCCATGCAACTCCCATGAAAATGTTGTAAAAACATTTATGTAAAAATGCTAAAGATCAGAACAGTTCGAACAAGTTGGATTCATCCACATTTGAAGGCATTCGTACTTTTCATAACAGGAGATGGATATGTTGAATTTAGAGGTGATCCACACGCCACTCCCAGGAAAGTAAAATAAAATTGTTTTATAAAAATTCTTATAGTACTAATTACTAATAAATGAACATCTGAAGACGTTTTTAGCGAGATTCGTTCCAATTTTTTAACTTCTTGGAATTTCTTTGTTGTTAAATTCAAACTTCAATATTTTCCATTATATTATAAATCTTGTTATTAATAATTGTTTAGGTATATAACACATTTTCTGTCTTAATTTACAGTTTTGGGTCCTTTTGCACAATCCACACCCTACAACACAACGTTCTATATGCAATTTTCGATCACTTCAGCGTTTTTATGCGCATTTTCGTGTTTAATGAAGGATCTTGAGAGTATTTCTCATGGATTCATTCGGGTAGAAAAATCGTACCCTGCGTATATAAATGACCTTCCTTTCCGGGCAGGATAAACCTGCTTTAAACAATTAAAAATATTTCTTCCCGTACCTATCTAAGTCGTAGTCGACGAAGCTACGATGAAAGCAGAAGTCCATTTCAAAGGCGCATTCACATTCTCATAGTCTTATAGAATCACTGTTGACATAATGAGCACTGGTTTGCAAGCGTAAGTTCAAGTTCAGTGCATGTAAGTTCGTAATTGAATTCTTCCTTCAAGATCCGTATTTCTTTTTCTTCTTCTTCTTCTTCTTCATCATCATCATCATCATCATCATCATCGTCTTCTTCTTAGTTGTGATTTAGAATCTCTGCTGACATAATGAGGTGGGGTTTGCAATCATATACGCTACGTAGTTGTCAACAGAATTTTCATTTATCCTCCGGGGACCACCATCAAGAGTTTTTTAAAGTTTAGATACGTTTTTCGACTCATTCTTAACACCAAAATACTCGTACTAATTACGAAAAAGTGTATACATTTTATTGATCTTAAGTCAATTTAAATCAATTGTTTATCTGGAATGTGACGTTTGAATAGTCTTGCACTTTATTTAATGAACGCATATTTGTCTGGCAGCTTACACCTTTTTTCTCCTTATTTAAAAAAAGTTCATTAAACTGAAATTACTAGATGACACTAGAATATTTTTATATTTTTCAATTCTCGGATTTGTTCTTCATTACGTTTCAAATGTGTATACGCAATGAAATCTTTCCTATTTTGTTACTTAACAAATTCTTAGTATGAAAAATGGATACTCAAACTTCTAAACGTAAGTATTAAGGCACTGTTTTCTGGATTTTTTCTCGTATATTAACAATTTCGATTTTCTCTTCTGATTCGTTTTAATCCAAATCTTCAAGATGATGTAAATACAAATATAATCTTCCCATCTGTAATGTATAGGTAATTGTAATATATAGGATAAATATAAAAAATAGAGCATGTAGAGGGGTTGAAAACGATTGCTTTTGGCCGACTAACATACAGTGGGAAATTGCATAACACGGAGTTACATGCATTTATACTTGTTTCATTTGCTCCTGAGCTTTAGGCAACCTATATGCATACGTAAACAGATGTTTATATTTACAAATATCTCTGCAAGTATGTTAGAGTGGAGTATAACAGGAAATCCTACTATTCATCTTAATTTAAAAACGTAATGTATCACATATAATTATAATCACATATTTTGTTATGGGACACGAGTTTCAAATGATTGCTGGTCATAGTGGTGCGACATCACTAATATTTGCATTTAAAAACACTCAGTCTTTTAATTTAAAACACACACTGTCTTTGCTTCGCTAACTATATCCTCACAGTCACGCACGCATGCTCCCGCGAGACCAAGACCGTCTTGAAAAACGTCTTGACACAACGAAACGACGTAAGGAACAATTGACAGCTGATAAGCGTTCATTCTATTACAACTTAACCATTGTATTAAAGTTTAACATTAATACTTTAAAATCGATTAAAATATAAAGTAATAACCCACCTAGAGCCCATCACATTTCATATAAAGCAAAAATCACATTTCGTATAAAGGAATCATCAAATAAAGTTTGGTCGAGTACAAAGCTCCAATTTATTTCTAAACGAAAATCCTTATCGCTTTAAATAAATAAATAGACTTTTAAGGTGAATTATGACCTATTATTCTTATGAGTTTTGATACTTTTTTTTCTAAAAAGCGATGAAATAATTTTCTGTATTTTTCTTTTCTGTATCATAGATAATTATGTATTTCTGTATTTTTGTATAGTTATTTCTTGTACTGTATTTTTTCGTGTATAATGCAAAAATTTAATAACTTACTAAGAACATCCGTATTAATAATCGTTTAATGGAGTGATTCTATATTGAGAGCTGGAATGCATTATTCAATACGTAA
Source organism: Acheta domesticus (assembly GCA_031308135.1). Classification (NCBI taxonomy): domain Eukaryota; kingdom Metazoa; phylum Arthropoda; class Insecta; order Orthoptera; family Gryllidae; genus Acheta; species Acheta domesticus. The sequence continues at coordinate 191,525,116 of JAHLJT010009419.1, read as the reverse complement.
TAATAATCATTAATGAATAAAATATTGTCCTTCTTCTGCAATGCATGACGAATTCTTCACACTGGAGAAATTATGTATTATTTATCGGTGATAACACGATATATGATACATTTCCAGATGCCATTTTGCCCTTGTGTTACTTTATTTACTTGAACATACTTTTGAAGGTTTAGTTTGAATACTTTGATCCATTTCTAAGTAATAATTAAAGTAAGTAGATCCTACATAATGAGATAGCTAACTACTAACTAAATAAAGACGTAGATCCTAGAAGGTGAGATAGATCAAAGCGTTACGCATTCATAAATGACACATTTATAAAATGTACAAAATGATATTCTCTTTCTTGGTCTGCCTAATCCTGATTCTGCACGAATAATATATTGGGATACTTGTGAATATTTTGCATGTCAACCAATACTTGCAAGAGTTTTAACGTTAAGAGAACATATTTTATATCGATGTAAAACGAAGTTTAACCACTGGATAATAATGACAAAAACGCCGGAATAGCTAACATCCTCAGAAATTAGGCAAAGCGGAATCGGTGATGGTCTTCGGGGTTTATAGTTTCGGCTGTTCTTTTCATGTTGTGGCGATAGCGGATTTCGTTCTTCATATGTCATGATAGGTTTGCCATCACAACAAATGTATATATTCACGGTTCGTTCTGCCAACCATCGTAATCTAAGTAGGTATTGTACAGTGTTGTTTGTCATTCCAACTGAACTGGATGACTGTCAAATATTATGGGAAATGAGGCAGTAAACATGCAGTGGTGTCGTCGGTTGGTTCCCACGCAAATGCCCTGTCCGGATTGTAGGGCATTATTAACTGCTAGTGGGAACAGAGGAATTGGATTCGGAGACAGGGAACAGAGGAAACACCATTGAAAGCCAACGGCGCCCCTTACGTCATCGTCACTCACGCAGTAGTTTACGCCAATATGATTTGCACAACCATCTCGTGGAATATTTGTGACGAAAACATTGCAAAAGTATGGGTAGAGATCCATTCCTGTTTCTTATTGAACATTGTAACACTGCATTTGCGATTTTTCTAAATAAAGCATTCTAATAATTTTTAACTGTTTTCAAAACACCCTGTAATACGTATTTTTTTACGTTGCTTTAGGTTAGAGAAGAGAACGTTATATTACAAAATTAGGTCATGTCCATTCAATGTTAAGTTCTTTTTATGTGAATACAAATATATGCAAGTTTCTGTAAGTTGGTAGTAACTTGGTGCAAAATGGATTTACTTGTTCGCTGGTTGGTATCACGGCAAAAGACGGGTACAATGCATACGTACCCCAACTTATAAAGATCTCCCAATCGGTATTGTATAAAATAACAATTGATTTTAACGCTATTTAACAGAGACTTTTCCAGTTTTTTCTCAAGACAGTTAACAAGTTTGACGAGATACTTTTTTTCTGTTATTTCTCAAGAATTTCCAGGATATCATTTTTTGTAAGACTTATCAACTCTTCCTGCAACTTATAAGCGCTTGTTTGTGTGAATCGGTCTCATGAAAATGATCTTCACTATATGAAATCTCTGTGATAAGTTTTCGCTCCTATAGTATATCATTTTTGACGAATCACTTTTACACATATCATTTCAATAAACGTCTTCCAAATTCGATTGAAAATCAATAAAATATATCGTATTTCACGCAATAATCTTTAAGTACGGAAGGTACACGAGTCAGTGAAACGGAGGAATTTTAAAAGACCTCTCTGTTAATTAACTTTTACATTGATATTTTCATTGATTACATTTCATACAACGATTTATGTTATAGAAAATTCTTTTATCAGTTTTAGTATTTTCTTCACATTGTAATAAATTATTTTTAATAAAATCACATAGAGTATCATCTTTTTATTTAATCCTTTGTTCGTTATATTCGTGTTGTTTGAAGCAAGCAGAGCCATTCTTGATAACAGTGTAATTTCGAATGTCGGTGAACTATTCCATGACATGGTTGCAATCGCGATCTGGCTGCTGTCTAGGTAAACAAAAGCATACTTGGGCGATGCTCGAATTCCACCTGATTTCCTTAGAGGGGCGCTGCGAGGAGGCAGTGCAGAGGGCGCGGTCGCCAGAGGTGACGGAGACGTGCGCTGCCCACAGCGACAAGCGACGGGTGATGAGCGACGGTCGTCGAGTGACGATTGGCGGGCGACGGGTCGCGGCAGGTGCAGAGGGGGCGCGTGACACGAGACACCAACTGCGTGTCCTCGAACTCTTTCCACCAGACACCTGCAACGCACAAGCAGAATTAGCTGAAGGACTGCAAAGGAAAGTGTCATTAGAAAAATTCTGTTAGCACGAGGCGCGGATCCACAAACTGCAGAAGGAGACCCAACAACGGCTTTTTTATGGAATTCATTTATTTGCGATTATTGTAAATCATCTCCGTTTGTAATATGCAAACATTTAATAAAAACATTTAAAATACATTATTCAAAAGTAATTTTAATACATTTTATACAATGAATTTTTTTGCCCTCTTTCAAACATTTCAAGGACCACCCACCCTCCATCCGCGTGTTTGGATCCACCCCTCAACAGAAAAGTTTGACAGAATAAGGAAAAACTTTCATCAAATAGTTACGTAGTAATAATCACACATTAGTAATTAATTAAAAATATAGGACTTGGCATCATATTAAAGGTTATTAATCACAACACATTTTTAAATGGGACATTTTCTAAAGTTTTTTCGGAAACCTGGAGACTTATCGGAAAATCTATAAATAAAATATTTCCATTGATGATTACTTATCAGTTTTCCGAATTTAAGTTTCCGGGTCGTAAGTTTTCCGAAAGTCATTTGTCCTATTTTATTTTTTCCGAAAGCGAAATTCCGATTATAATTTTCCAGAATACTAAAAAGTATTTGGTTTTCCGAACACTTTTAGTTCATATACATTTTATTAATATTAATTTTAATTTATACATGAAGTTTTAAATTGAAGTATATCTAATGACACGAAAAAAATCAGACGTCAACTTTCTTCTTTATATTGAGCATACGTCAAAACAATAACTTTAATTCTATTTTGTACAATTAACCACTTTTTCTGAGGCATTGCTTTCACATTCCACCCCATCAGTCTGTACGTCTTCGACTGTTACAAAAGCAAGTTAACATCTTCTGTCTTTCTGTTTTTATCTAGCGGTTTTCCGGTTGGTTCTGTAGCCCTTCCGCCTGTATCCTGTACACAGTTTGCGACAAATGGAAGAAAATGAAAAGAAAACGTACAGCCAAGTAAAACTTTCCATATGCTGTTTCTTACAACCTTTTCAAAATCACACATTTCTTTGCTTAGTAATGCTACCTGAGTGCCAATATTTCGAGCTGCATTTTGAAATGCTTGTGCATAAGAATTTTTATCATTTTTTAGCAATCCAATACCAATGATAGAGCAATTTGGACTTCATTATTTGTATTACTGTCTTTCCTTTTAATTAAAGCCATTATTGTAAACAACTGCATGAATATGCTTAAAATTACCTTGGAAGTCCCATCCAATCACGTCGGAAATGGATCGCAAGATTTTCTTTTGTGGCAAATACTATTAGAGGTAAAGGTGGGAATATAAGCCCCCTAGTTCTCCTAACCCCCTAGTTCATACAGCGCAAATATGCTAGCGGGAACGATTTTAACTATCTGCTCGAAATGGAATTAAGAAAAGATCTTTCGAAAGAAAAAATCTTTCGAAAGAAAAAATCTTTCTTTGGTTGAAACTGCGAGATGTTTACTATTGAATGCAGTATTGCCTAATAAATTTTGGACAGAAGCTGTAAATAATGCGTATTACATAAGAAATCGTTGTCCGACAGGAGGAATCAATGGTAAGACACTTTACTTATGAACTTCACTACTCTTATCCGATTTCTTTTCGCTAATGAGTAAATTCCTTTGTGCTCCTCTCGTTCTATGAGCTACTGGTTCATACATTGAATCACATTGATTTGGAGTAACTTTAGTTCCTCTGGTTCCATTTCTTGAATATTTTGTATAGCTTGTGAATCGTGTTTTTGATATATATTGCCTTCTGATTCATTTCTTTCAGAATTTTCTGAAAATAGTGAAAAGTTACTTTCCCTTGTCGTCTTTGGTTCATTGCCCACCGAAAGTCAATTTTTCATGTGCTTTCACGTGCCCACTGAAAAGTAAATTTTATTGTTCTTCTTTTCAGAAAATGAAAGAAATTTTACACATCTTGATACCATTACTTTCTTGTCGTCTGGTATCTATAAACGATAGGCTTTAGCGAACTCAGAATAACCAACCATCACATCTCGCTTTGTTCTTGGACTAATCTTTCCTCTTTTCTTGCCTTTATCAAAAACATAAACTTCTGCTCCGAATTCCTTAAAATAAGATACACAAGATATTCTTTCAAATCAAAGTTCACAAGGTGTCGTACCATTGATTCATCTTGACGGACAACGATTTCTTATGAAACACGCAGTATTTATAGCTTCTGCCCAAAATTTGTTAGGCAAACCTACATCCAAAAGTAAACACCTCGCTATTTCAACCAAAGAAAGTTTTTTCTTTCGCTAATTCCATTTTGAGTAGGTGTATAAGTTGCAGTCAAGTTTCTTCTAATTCCACATTATTTTAGAAATCTATCGAACTGATGATAAATATATTTCTTCCCATTATCCGAAAATAGATATTTAATTTTTCTTGATCTTTAATTGATAGTTTATATTCCTTAAAAGCATCCACAGCTTCGTTTTTTCTTCATAAAAAATTTATTTCACACCAACGTGAAAATTCGTCAATGAAAATCATGAAATAATCTGAACCTCCCAGTGATTGAACATCCAAAGGTCCACACAAATCGGAATGAATAACTTCTAATAATTTCTGTCTGCTTTCAGTCTCGGGAAAGGGTTTCTGATACATTTTACCCTCGATGCAAGTTCGGCATACCGGGTCGCATTGAACTTTCCCTGACTTGATTCCTAATTGAATCCTTATAGCTCCATCGCTTTCTAGCTTTTTCTAATCTTTAAAGTTTAGATGGCCCATTCTCCTAATCCACACATTAACCTTAATTCTGTTCCCTTGTAAAATTTTTTTGAATTTCTGATACATTACATTGCAGTTGATACAAATTATTCAATCTTTTTGCTTTCATTATTGTATTTCCGTTTCTTCGTATAATCTTCGCGGAATACTTATCAAAAAATATTTTATTACTTCTATCTGTAATTTTTGCTATGCAATAAATTCTTTCATATATCTGGAGCGTGAGATACATTCATTAACTTCATTAATTTATCTTCATTCATTCTATTAGGGACGTGAAGATCAATGTTCCAACAGCCTTCCATAGAAGTAATTTGATTTGTTGCTAATTTCAATTTTTGATTTTCTATGGAATAACTTTCCTGAAACTGAAATTTATTTCCACAAACATGTGCTGTGCAACCACTAACCAAATATCATTCATTAGGTAAGGACCTGAATCGAATGAGTGGCAAATGGCCATTTGCAATGAATTTTCCTCTTTATTAAAAAACGGCACATGGGAAATGGTGAAAGAATCTGAAGAAATAAGTGAGAAAATAATTGATTACCGTACTATTTTAAAAAAGAAATACAAAGCAGATGGAACTCTTGATCGTAGAAAAGCTAGAGTAGTTGCAAAGGTTTTCACTCAAGTTTAAGGAGTTGATTACGTAGTGTTAGAAACTTATGCACCGGTTGCGATATTATCGAGTCGTAGGACTCTCGTGAGTTTGATAGCACAGCGAAATATGCATACAAGTCAGCGTGAAGGATGAGACACTGATGTTGTCTGGTATCAATGTTTTATTAGAGCTAAAAGATCTTTTTCGATAGCTTAGCTATCATCATCAGAGCTATCTGAAAAAAATTACAAAATTTTGAAACGAAAGTTGCATTACAAAAGGTTTAACGGAAGAAGTTAAAGTTAAAAGGTTTTAACAAAATTAAGTTTTCGTAAAAAACTTAACTTCCGTTAAACCTTTGTAAAAAACTTCGTAAAAAACTTCTTCCGTTAAACCATTTGTAATGCAACTTTCGTTTCAAAATTTTGTAATTTTTTTCAGATAGCTCTGATGATGATAGCTAAGCTATCGAAAAATATCTTTTAGCTCTAATAAAACATTGATACCAGACAACATCAGTGTCTCATCCTTTATTGAAAAAGGTATCTACATTATCAACAGTTATACTAATAATGTCAGCGTGATGTTGAAACCGCGTATTTAAATGGAGAACTGGATGAAAACATTTTTATGGAGCTACCAGAAATGACCGAGGATACACTAAAACAACTAATTAATAGTTCTGATCTAGAAGTTCAGAATAAAGCCCAAATTATGCTTCAAAATATTAAAGAAGGTAAGTAAGTAAGTTTTAAGTATGTTCACTTAAAAATCTCTATATGGTATAAAACAAAGTGGTAGACAATGGAATCGCAAGTTTCACAGTAAACTTTCGGATATAGGTTGGGTTCAATCAAAATTTGATTCATGTCTATATTATAAGATAAAAGATTAACATTTATCATTGATTTTAATATACATTGACGATATTATCTTGGCAGATGATGACTTGTCAATATTAAATAAGGAAAGGCAAGATGTCATGAGCTTATTTAAAATTAAAGACAGAGGAGAGCTTCATTTCCGTTTAAATATGGAATTCTAATTTGATAGACAAAATTGCACTAGTTCAAAATCGCAAAAAGGATATATTAGAGATATCTTCAATCAATTTAAAATGACTAGCGTACCCGTGCGAGAACTGTCGCATGGGAAACCCCATCCTTTCCCTATCCATTTGTCTATCCTCTTCATTAAGAAGAAAAGTTGTTAATGAAACGTGTTTGTTTAAAAAATGTATAAATGTAACTTCGAATGTACTTTTGTACATAATTCTAATGTATTTACAGAATATCAAGCAAAAATAACAATGCAATTGATGTTGGAAACAAATTTTCAATAAAGGTTTATTCAGCATTACAAAGATATGTTCTTGGAACAATTCATACTTCTTTAAAAAAACATTTGAAGAAATTATTCAGTCTTCCTTGAGAGTTAGCTTTTCGCTTTCTTTGATAGTCACAAAAATATTAGAAAATGCTTTTACTCATGAGAAAGCCTTGTAAAGTAGTGCGAAATACTGGATCGGGCTAGTTCAACCCTATTCTTTGCAATATTATTTAACTTTCCTTGATATAGAGGAACAGAGGGGGCTTTGGAGAGTCAGGATGCCACCTTGCTAAGGTGCGGAAATTGAAAAATTATTTGTATACTAAAAAGTATTGAATTATTTTCTGCGTTGTTACGTATCTCAAGAAAAGAAATTCCGTGCCAAAAAAAATCAAACTAATATTTCCACCTTTGAGTACTAAATACCATTAGTTACCATTAGAAACAATTGGGCCTAGACTTCACTTCGGTACATGGGAATGTTGCTCAAATGATGTTTCAACTATCTTAACGAACCAATACCTTGAGTTGAACAACAAACGGTATATTATTTACAATATGAGTTTGCAGCTGGGCGTTGATGTACATACTTCCAGATACCGCCAACATTTAAATCGTGCTTTTGGGCTGAGATCGTTTGTAGTTGTCGAGTGACTTGCGCTATTCTTTCCATAATTTTAAATTTATTCAGGTATTGTAGGCTAGCGCATTAGATTTTTGTTTTTCATTTATTTCAATCTATTTTACTTTAGCTAATTTAAAAGTTTGTTCTTTGTATTATGCCTTAGCACACGTTTTCCCCTACTACATCCGCGTAACCGTGCGAGAACTCTCGCATGTTAAACTCCACACTCATCCCTATACTTCTATTTCCATTCTAAGAAGGAAAGTTGTTAACGAAACGTGTTTATTTGCTTAAAAATGTATAAAGGTAACTTGCAATGTACTAACACAATATCAAATACAAATAAAAAGCAATGCAACTGATGTTTAAAGAAATTTTCAATAAAGATTTATTCAATATCATGGAGAGTTTTCTTGGGACAATTCACAATATTTCCTTAAAGATATTTTAAGTAATTATTCAATATTCTTTGACAGCTTTTAGCTTTTCGTGATAGTCACAAAAAATATTACCTTTTTACTTTTGAGAAAGCTACGTGTCTGAACCCGCTGACTTGAAAATTTCATCGAATGATAATGAAAATATTGGTACAGGTAAAACACAAACACAGTCTTCACTCTTCATTGTTCACCCACATCCTCCACAATTGAGTACACAGCACAGACCATGGCAAAACGTTAATTGAATGGTTTCACTAAACGCATAAGACACATCTTCATAGGTATCAAGCAACTGTAATAGTACTTCTAGTTAGTGCTGGAGAGCAAATCTTGAATTAATGAGAATGCAAATAAACATAATCAGAGTGCACAAACCACGGTGTAGCGTAAATAGGAGATTGATGAATCTAAGCCTTCTAAGTGTGTCGTCACAAAAATGGCTACCAGTATCAAGGGCTGAAATATTGAGGTGACCTTGATAGTATTGAAGCGCGGAACCGAAAATTTAATTGAATGTCGACGAATGTCTCATCTTATAGATTATGGTGTGAAAAACGTTTCTTTGAGGACTTTGGCCTCAAAATTTTAGTTTTTGAGGCCCTAAAACGCTTGGTTTAGGAGTTATTTGACGAAAACTTTGGCAAAAACTTTGCGGGTTGCATTTGACTTGAATATTTAGATGCGTTTTTTTAAAACAAATCCTTCATATTTTTTAAGTCAAAGTGCAATTAGTCAAGTCTCCGTGAAATTCTCTTTCTTTAGAGACCTCATTTATAAAGATTGGTTGCGTGTGAGAGCCGCAACGGAAAGATATACTAATGAAATAATACAGGAGACGATAGATTGCAAACCAGTAAGTACACCTTTTGAAACAGGCATCAAACTGAAGAAAGAAGTTAATCATAAAAATGCCGAACTTGATAAAATACCATATCGTGAATGAATATAATCGTTGATGTATCTTGCAGTTGGAACAAGACCTGATCTCGTTTATACAATGAGTTATTTGAGTCAATTCTCGTTAAGGTGTTTTTGATATATATTGCCTTGATTCATTTCTTTCAGAATTTTCTGAAAACAAATAGTGAAAAGAGTAGCTAAAGTAGCTAAAGGGTATTGAAGTATCTAAAAGGCACTCAAGATCACATTCTTCAATCTAAAGAAATGAAAACATTTTAAAAGAATTTGTTGATGCAGATTGGGGAAACGATATAACGGATAGAAAATCTTACACAGGATATGTGTTTATTTTAGCAGGTGCTGCATTAAGCTGGAAGGCACAGCAGCAGCGGACATTAGCTTTATCGTCCACAGAGGCTGAATACCAAGCATTAAGCGAAGATACGAAGGAAGCTATAAATTTAAATAGAATGTTACAAGAAAAGCCGATGCAGTAACAATAAAATGTGTCAATCAATGAGCTAACAAAACACGTCATATTTAGCAGCTCATTATTGTGTGCTAATTTCCATTTCTTCCAATTCCTTGCATATTCTTAATATAGAACAGTAACAAAATAGCAGTTACATATGTAAATATGTAATTACTTTTTCTACACCCTGTATTAATTAATGTACGAAGCGAGCTCATAATACCAGCACATAACTTTTTTTTCAAATGTGACTTTTTTCAATTATTGATTTTTTACTCACATTCTGAACAGTTAAGAAAGTTCATATTTTTGTATATTTTAAACAAATATTGAAGATTAAGTTATAATATTTGTTTTTAAAATAGGCATTTAATTCATTTTTAAGTTAAATAAAAGTGAGGGCTCATATTACCACCTTCTCCTTTACACGACCCTGTTCATGTAAGTTTTCATTGAAATCATTGTGCAAAAGGAATGTTACTCCACTTAGCGTTCTTGTGAATCGAACGAGTAATAAAAATAAATCGTTGGTAATGGAATCAGAAAGTGTATGCAAATCGAAAAAAATTATGTTCGGAATGTTACTTTCGAAAAAACACATTCAGAAAAATAGAATCTGAAAGCATTAAATCCGAAAAAAATTAATGTTCGGAATATTCCTTTCGAAAAAAAGAATTTGGAAAAATGAATGTTAATGCCTTTGACTCTAGATATCACTAGAATATACGTAATGAATTTGATCCAACGTTTGATATTTAAGTTGACTTAGGAAGTAAGTGTAAAGAGTTATCAGAGTTATCATAGGTGTATATCATGAGTGTAATGTACATTTCAAACGCACTGTTGCTATTTAATACAGCTGTTACACGAATTAAATTAAATCCAACAGTTTCAGAATACGCCAAATATTAATTATACTATTAATGAAACTTCAATATACGTCACCTCGTATGACTGATTTATCGCGACTTAAGATTAACCAGTAGAGAGCAGTAATAAGAATACTCGGATAGAAATCATTTCGACAGACTTTTTTAGATTCATTGTCCTGATTAGAACTTACCAGATGTAGTGTTAAACGGCGTTGGTGTTAATTTCATGAGTAAAATAGTCAACATAAATGTAAAATAGAAACACAAACACGTCATATGTAGTGACAATAATGTCTACAAGTACAAGTATTTCTCTCATCTGCTTTAATTTTAACTTCACAGCGATGAGTAGTTACAGTATGCTGATGGCCCATTAAATGATGTACTTTGTATCCCGAATCGAGGCTCTGAAACCAGGAGGTACACACGCAATGGCCTGTCAGTATGGCACAGGACAGCTCCACAGGCTCTGTTAGTGGTCTGTGGCGTCAAAATGCAAAGAGTGCTCAATTTATCCGTGTTTGTTACAAACTAGATTGATTATGATGACAAGGCGCATTGGTACCACCATATCTGAAACAGTTCTTGTTGGAGGCTGACCTGACCCTACAGGGAGAACATATCAAAAGTGATGCAACGAAGGGGAAACGACGGGTCGTCCATTCATGAGTAAACCAGGCGCATTGATGTCAGAGGGCAGCGCGGGCTGTCGCGCGTTCTCAGAAGCGACCGCAGGACTTCGGTTCGAGATATAGCACAGAGGTTCAATAGTGGTACCAAGGAGACGTTTCCAAAGCACACTGATCTTCGAACTAATAAATGTGTTAATTTCATGAGTGGAATTGCCAGTAATAAAATATTCTAGACCCAATGATGGAGTTAAAAGAACGACAGGAGCAGAATTAATGATCTTGAAAACACATTTTTACTTTCTCGCACTTACTTCGTAAGAAGAGAAAGTCATGTAATCGTGCGCCGGAAAACGGCGAATTTTCGATAGAAAAACTATTATTGCCGGACCCTGGTAACGAAAAAGTGAACAAATACTTTTGCTATATATAGTAAATTACATCCTCTATTAAGTGATGTTGCCAGAGTCCAAGTTTTGTGGATCCTTGATACCGAAAAATAGATTGATGGCAAAACATCTGTCTGTGGTCAACGCTAGTACCTAAAACGATCAGCCGATTTTCTCTGCACAAAAGTTTAGAACGAAATCGACCTGAAATTCTAAAGTCGGTAAAATTTGGAACGTTGAATTGCTTCTTATTTTAAAGGGCTTTCCCGTTTGCGAAACCATAAGAATTTCAATATTCCTCCTCACTGGCTTTCAACCCCATATACAGTGGAAGCCAACACTGCCTTCAATGGCATACATCATGTTTTGCAGAAATCCATAGTCGGCTTCTGTTCGCGGTCTTAGTGCACTAAGAACCAGAAACAAGTATTATCGGCAATCGATTTGATACACGTTATGAGGCCTCGCTTACCGAACTGAGCCCGGTTAACGTAAAAGTTTACTACAAAGTCTGTGATTGATATTCTAAGTGTCACGTGACAATAGCCGGGCCCGCTTATCTTTAAGTTGGTATGCAAAAATTCTACCGTCTTCTTTGTTTTCTGCATCAACATACACATCTTCATTTATTATATCTTCTTTGCCCCTGATTCCAGAACTTTGCTTCTTCGTTTTTTCGATATCGCAGGAATAATCTCGCTGCTTTCAGACGTTCTAGAAGTTGCTCCTATTTACCGTTTGACGGCATCTTACTTTTCTGTAATTCTTCTTTCAATAGAACTAATTACGTATTCTCCAACTCAATTACTATAGAGTTGTAATCGTTTTCTAGAAATAACATTTTCAGTTACTCAAGTTACAACTGGGTCATTTCATGCAAAAAAAGTAGGAAATCTGACACTACATCTCAGAATTTAAAAATATTTTGCCACTTTACTTATCATGATACCTGCATGAACCAGGTACAATATTTTTGTCTCATCAGCCATTGTTTAGCAACAATGGGCACTTGAAATATTAGGTTAGCAGTCTGTAGACATTCCGTTATGATTTTTTCCGATGATATGCAAACAAGTAAAAAATATGAAAGTGACACTATTTGTAGAAGAAATGTAAAGGATAATTTTACGCTAAAGATATTTTTTTACCGTGAGTCTTTAACAATTAGGAAGTAAAAAAATTCTAAAAAATGCAATAAATGGAAATGTAATTTTTAAATTCTTGAATTTTGGAAGAAAAATTGCTGAAACTACTTTCAAGCTACTCTGTAAATTTCATCATGGAATCTCGAATGGTTTTAGAGTTATGAATAAAAGTATCATACCGGCGCTCCGTAAACGAACTCATCTCAGCTGCTGCCGCGCCCAGCCCTTTTCGTCAGCACTCTGCGTTACTTTTTTCCTCCGCGGTGGATGGTGGATTTCGCAAAACTACTTCTCGAGGTGTTAATTTTGCCGTACGAGCTACATGAAGAGATACGCCAAATTCGACCATTATTTTTTGTTTACTCCAACGTTTTGGTAAACACGTTAAAATCATATATTTCTCATTAGCTGTTTTCACATTTGAAAATTTTTCTTTGAATTGTGTCAACGTTTCTTCTTCTTCATTGCTATCTGTACTCACATGAAATAATTCAGAAACTGCTTTATTACGGCACTCACCTTTCTCCTTGCGTACGATTTCTCTCGGGTTTGTTTTCGCAATGACAATGATGATTGACCCAGAGGATTCAAAATGTTTACATTACTGATAGTAGCTTCCTCTGCAACTCCTGGGGCTACGTACTCCTCTTCGCTTCACGTTTTCACTTCACTGTCTGTTGTCTGTCACTAAGATCTGCATTGGGCATTCTGGATATTTTGTGATGACACAGATCGCACATTGCTTCTCCTACCAATAAATTTGATATTTTCTTCCGGATCGCCTCTGTTATCTTTCTCTTACCCACCCGACTTTTGTGCTTCTCAAGTCCGAATGGATTGCAGTACCAAAGCCTGTTAAACGTATTCACAATCTTTGGCATTTTCTTTCACGATGTGTCATTGAACAGTAACACGCGAAAACTAAGCCTGTATACTGGTGTCAGGATCCCTTCGAAGGCATCGATGGATATCCCTAGGGAATGAACTTGGCGGTGCCTGCCTACGACCTTACCTCACCCCTCGCTTGACAAGGGCACGCGACTTTCAACCTTAGGAGCAAAATGCGCGTATACTTTTTATTTAATAACTTACGCATTTTTTAAGATTCCATCGCGACAGTTTGCAGAATGGTTATTTATTGTTTCTTCTTGCAGTGTGTAAAATATGAAAGAAAAGAAAATATTGCTTTTGAAGAAAAATGTATTTGTTTAATTTATTAGCATTTTTTTATTATAAACAAATACTTCAATCCTTAATATATTATCAACTGCTTAAAATATGATCATTTATCTTCAAAATAGTGTGCCCGTTTTTAAAGTTTTATTCATTTTATGAACGTCATAATTATTTTCATTATTTAGCATATTGTGTCATCGTCCATTTTAACCCGTAATTGTTGCTAAACTGCTAAAGATATTAATTCCATAAATTGTCTTTTAACTGTTCATCATTAGTAGATTAATGTAATAAAATATGAAAAAAAAAATCTGAGACTCACTGTCAGAAAACCTGAAATTTTGCATGGAATGACCCAACTATCTTATTTTCTTTCGGTAACTGTTGAGAATAGCGGTCTCCCCCACGAAACCTCCACGTATGTAGAAGACCTTGGATATTTATCACAGGCCTCCTGTGGGACTAATTACAGCAACTCACCTACACAGCAATTAAACTACTGGTGCTACAGAATGGCGTGGACTTTCCCGTATTGGTTTTCTATTTCCTTTGCCCTCGTTTAACAATTAGGACTTGCCACATACACTTGCCAGGTGCCATCTAACGACAACCTAAGTAATTTTTTTTCTTAATTTTTCGGTTTCCTAATAGAAGAACAGAAATATAATTTTAAGAATGTTAAAGAACAGTAAAATCTCGTTCTAAAGGGCAATTTTCTTTGAAAAATTTGGAGCCGTTTTGAAGAAAATGGCGTTTAAGTGCTACTGTAAATTCGAAATTTCAAGCTCTTCTTCACAGAACATTTTTGAGTTTTGAAAATCTTTATTAGAAGTCATTTGAAGCACTTTAACTCACAAGTACATTGATGTTAGCAAATTGCTGGATCTGTGCATATTAACTGCGTGAGAGATCTATCAAAAATTTACATTTGTGTATTTTTTGAAAAAAAACAACAACAAATTCTCCAAAATAAACTTTACGTCATAATAAAGAAAGCACTATCCGTTCCAAAAGTTTGAAGAAAAAATTTGGAGCCATTTATGAGAAAATGGCGTTTGAGAGTTTCTGAAAATGTGAAATTTTGAGCTAGTTTTCACAGAAAACGGTTGAGTATTCGAAACACTTTACTTGACATTATTTAAAGCACATGTACTAATTAATATAATAATGTGAACAAACCGCCACTAGTATAAATATTAACGACGCAAGAAACGTCAAAAAATTATATTTTTGTAATTTGTGAAAAAAGGAACAGAGCAATATGGCGTTTATGTCATCTCATAGAGTATATTTAGCACTATGCCTACCAAAAGTGAAAAGAAATATTTGGAGCCGTTTTTGAGAAAATCTTGTTTTTGTTATTTTTTAAATTGCACGTTTTGCACGCAATATTGTGCAAAAAGTACTAAAATTTTCACGAGCACAAGGATTGCACCATGTTGCAGAACACGTAAAGATCCAAGTTCTGCTTTTTACATACGGTTATTCAAGCAAACGTAAGTATGTGAAAAGTTATTGTCATAAGCAGAAGCATGACACTATTGCGCAACACATAAAGAATTGAGTTCTGTGTTGTGCAGAGATATTCAGCCACAACATGAATGTACTGTTGTGAGCAGTAATGTGAAACACATATTGCGCAACAGCTTGAGAACGGAATTCTATGGTTTACGCGCACAACGATTCACTTGAAAATGTTAAAGTCCCATACATCATAGTTGATGGCACTGACTAGTCCGTCGTATGACACTGAAGAAAAGGAAAGCTGGAGAATCTTGCACATGCGTATGTATAAATGTTGCAATGTGAAGATAACGAGTGAAAGGCGCAAATTTCCACACATCGCTGCGGCCAGTTCTACAGTGAATCTTGAGCCATGCGCAGTGTGGCAGCTCAGCCGGGTTTGGCGCCGAAAACTGGCGGCAGCCAATCGTATATACGCGTAATGACGGGATTATAACTAAATTTGTTAGTTAAACAAATTATATAATGTAAGTTATTGAATATTAGAATTTACTGTGTGCTTTGTGCAGTTAACTTTTTAGTAAATGAATGCACAGAATTTGAATACGTTGCAGGCAGTTCTAAGAATGGGCAGCGGAGGCGGCCCAGCGGATGTAATCTTTCTGAGAATTGCAAGCCGTTGGTAAACGAGCTTTCGTAGTTGAATAAATACAAAATGAAAGTTTGTACAAATAGCTTAATTGTAATGAGATGCGCATAAATTAGTTTAATTAATTATGATAGCTTGCGTGCTCGAACAATTAATTATGATACGAGTGGAAAAAGCGATATTTTATTTTTCGAGAAGAAAAGGCTGCGACACGTGGCCGATGGACCCTACGAGAAAAATAAAATCGTGTCATACTTATCATGAGTATCACACACTACACAGCCTTAACGACTTTCACTTTATTTTAGTTCTAGAGTAAAAATCAATTAATTATGTACTATGTTACATTATTAACAGAAGCAATTGATTTGATCAAACAAAAGTATTTTGTTTTGTTAGGTTCACAGATTTATCTGAATATTTGGTCATCGTCTCACTTTCAACATTAGCGGGAAAAATTGAACTTTTATTACGCTGTGAGCTTTTATAACGCATTAAAAATAACTGCTTAGTAGTTGCCTAAATAGCATGTTTCTATCCTTGAATAAGTCAGTTTTGAGAAAAAAATATTTGTAAATGATTGGAGAAGGTAGTGTTAGAATTTCAACCTCAATGATGAGAGACTTGCGGAATCATGTGGAGGCATTTGATGATGATTCTTACAATTATTTTCTGTAATCTAAAGGTCTGTGAACTAAAGAATTTGTTTCCTTATGTTATAGTGAAAAACGTGTTTAGTCTGAGAGAAAATACGAATTTCGCAGCACCATATAAAGTAGGTGTTTGAACTTAAATTCTATTTTACTACCCAGCATTATAACTTATGAAAACGCATTTGTAAGCAATTCAGAGAAAATATGCCACAAGCGTATGTTTGGTTCTTGCTACTCATCCTCAGTACTAAATACTTTCAAACAAGACCTCAGTTCTGTACAATATTTCCCCTTATAAATTATTGAAGGCATGTATTATCTGGGCATTAAAAACAAATAAAAACATTTAATGTACAGTTAATTAAGTCAATTCATTTGAAATTTGAGGATAACAAAAATATCTTCCTCAAAAATAAAATTGTATCAAAATAGTTGTTTTTCTCACAACAATATTTGGTTAATGATTCCCACCAAAACATTTCAGAAATAAAACCATAATTCAATATATTTTAAGATTTGTGTCTGGATTTTCAAAAAAAATATTTTTTTTACTGTAAATTATAATTGCATATTTTATTTTTGAGATTTTAGTCCATCTCAGTTGGCGTATTTTATTCATTTTTACTATATATTAATGCGGGTTCTACGCATAACTGTGCCAAAAGAAGGCGAGCATTTACCTCCCTGACCTAAATGGAAGTTAACAAAACCGAAAGAAGAGAAACATTTAATCCCCATTGGGAAACTGCAGATCACAGCTGCAAGTTTTTCTTGTCAAGGAGGCAGGCAGTCCGTATGTAGGTGTCGAGGGGCGCGATATAGTAGTGCTTTGGGTTCCATTTGGGCAGCAGAGCGAGAAATCAAGTTACGGATTGCGGACAGAATGCTTGTGGGGCAAACGGAAAGGAAGCGGAGTGAGAGAGTGGAGAATGGGATATCATCACGAGAGGGAGAGAGGTGACACATTGAGCACGCAGCACTCGAAAGGAAAATAGTCAATGTAATTTATTTAATGTCTAAATGTTTATTTTAACAAGGCCTGTGTTTTATCAATGCATTTTCCGCTATATATTTTCCATTACGTGTTCCACTAGATGTTTGATAGTTTGGGTCTGCAGCCTAAAATATTAATTTTTTTAATATGAAAGTATGCAGAGTGTATGTGTGAGCCTTTTTGTACTATGCGAGCACGTTTTCTTGATCCTCCGGGACCCTAGTTCTCGCCCTGTCCGGCAAAACACGGCCCGGTAGAAAATATGAGTTGCACTGGGAACGTCATGGCTCAGTTTGCGGTGCTGCCCACCTTCTTCCTTTACAATTCGGACTTCTCAGGTTTTGCTCTCTCTTTCTAACCATCTCTGCGTACCGAGATCCTTCTTGTTACTCAATAATTTCGACAATTATTAATTATTTCTTCATAATTAAAAACATCTTGCGTTGTTTCTCACTGCTATCTAGTCCAAGACGCGCGTTTAATGAGTTTTGCTACGCTGAGTTTTCTGTCGACGTTGACAGCACTGCACTTGTGTAGACAGAACCAGCCTCTCCCCGCACCCCCTGCTGTGGAGTATCAAGAAAAAGTTCGTATATAGTTCGTATAATTATGTGTGGATACGGGCAAATGTGTGACGCGTGAGCACGAATTTCAATTAATAATTGACTAACGTTAAACAGGATTGTGCTCGTAGCTCATCTGGTAACTGTTTATTTTCTCGCCTTTCTAAGTACTTACGTAGTAAGAAGAAAGTAATTTAATGCTACAGCGGAAATGGCGATTTTTCGTTAGCAAAACTCCTGTTGTGGTGGCCCTGATACCGCTAAATCTTGTTCTAATATGTACCATTTTACTTCATCTTACACGTTGTGTTGTCTGAATCTATGTTTTTTGGCGAAAAATTGGTTTGCGACAAAAATGTTAACTGTCTATGGTTAAGGTTGTCGCCTAAACCGTTCAGAGAATTTTCTTCCATTTTTTATATTCCCCAATCGATATATCGAACTCAAATCTCTGTGAATTGGAAACGGATATTTTTAATTTTCGAGGTAAGTATTTTACACGAAGCCATAACGATATTGTAGTGATACCGAATAGATTCAAGTTTATTCTGCCGCAAAATAACTCCACGCAGGCGGCGACGCGAGAGATGCGAGGCGCCACGGGGGCGACCCGAGGGCCAGGCGAGGCGCCACGGTGTCGGCACCCTTCGCTCCCTAATTCGTCGCGGACACGTGTGCCCCAACTCTGGGTAGCCGCTCTGCACACGACCCCTTCAGTATTTTTCCACGACGCCTGGAACTCTTCCGTCAACCTCCCTAGAGATTCCTAGCCCCTCACACCCCCCCGGTCGTTAATAACTGCCCCTTTTCGACGCAAAATTAAAGCGAGAGGGAGCGATAACCAGCCCCTCTCTCACTCTTTTCTCGGCCTCGAAAACATCCTCTGATTGGGCAGAAAATATCTAATGCGCAGTACCCTTTCGCCAATAGCAACCAGAATTCGGGTTTGTTCTAGAATATTCCAGAGTCACAGGGATAATTTTGGTAGGGGGAACGAGGTTTCCTAAAACTTGGAGCGACGAGGCACAAAAGAGAAGCTGGGGAGCTGTGTTCAGAATCGGACGCAAGTGGCGGCCGCAGGGGGGAACCTGTTATATTCTGTTGTGGCGTTCGGTTCGATGGACTTAGAAAAATTATTAAGTTTCTTGTAGAGTTTGGGTACAAGACTTCTGTGACGAACGCAGGCCGCAGAACAGTATTATGAACATTTGACAGCAATTCGTATTATATTACGTCCGATTTACGTGCGAACTCGAGACTCTCTTTTCCTTAGTGAATTTGTGCGATAATTCACGGGCTCATTAGTATCAAAGTATTGTGAGATCGACCGGGAATGAACCGACCGTGTCAGTGAATGAACTGTGCTGACCCATTCACCGCAGCGAGCAGACGGCGCTTTTGTGTTCCGGCCGCCTTGGCCGCTACCCTCGCAAGTACCTGATCTGACCTACATTTTCCGAGCGGCGCCCCTCGCTCGCCACGAACCTCGCAGCCAGCTGACCTGAGGTCGTTCAACTTCAGTGGGTGGCGCAGGCCGCCTAACAGAGGTATTTTCTGTTTGAGTGTCTTATGTCGTACCCGCGATCGAGAGGTGTGAACAGTACATCAGACAATCAGTGTTGACTTCCTCTCGACCGGGCGACGAAGAGGAGTTCCCGGCCGCGCATGGCCGTCAGCGGGAATTCGCGCGCGAAGAAGAGTTTCATCTGATTAAAATCACTTTGTAATTTTTTGTTCTCTTATGTGCATGACATTTCATTTTTTTGTTTTATTTCGATTTTGGGGGCATGCTCGCCAGAGTTATCATCACCAGACCATTAGCGTTTTCCTTTTTTTTAATGAATAAATTCAACTTGTTCTAAATTCACATGTTTGACTTCTCATTCAACCTAGGCCACCGGCTTCCTCCATCTTCGCCGTTTCAGGTAATCTGTCGACTGAGCGGGCCGGCTACCCGTCTGAGGCGCCCAACCGAAGACCCGAGGGTAGTTGCAATTGGCGCCCAACGTGGGGCTCGATTAACGCGAAATAATCGTAATTTTCATTTTTTAATATCCCAGATAAGCGCCCTGAGATTTCTCTGCCTAAATTATTAAATTGTTTAAATTATTAAGATGATGGATGGAAGCACGGTGTAGAGAAGTTAATAACTTATGGTCTGTTGAGGATGTCATTTTGTACTGTGTTTTCCTTGTAAGTGTCATTGTCTTGTGTTGTGTTGTGTTGTGTGAATACCGTGTGCGCGTACTAAAACAAGTGAAACCGCGTAACATTGTAAAAATGCAGGACGAATCAGGTATTGACGTGACGGGTGAAGACAGTTTTGAGGAGCCGTCGACGCAAGGTCCCACCTTAAGTGAGATCTTGCGCGTTATGAGAGAAATTTCAGATAACACTGTTGCCAAATTTGAGGAGAAATTTTCAGACAACGCCGCTAAATTGAAAGAAATTAAAGACCAGTCAGATAGCAATGTCGCAAAATTAGAGGAGAAAATTGCAAATAATGCCGCGAAATTAGAGGAGAAAATCTCAAATAATGCCGCGAAATTAGAGGAGAAAATCTCAAATAACGCTGCCAAATTACAGGAAATGTTAGATGAACGGTTCACAGCACATGAGAGCAAGTGTGAGGACAGATTTAACCGAATCGAAAGTCATTTGGAAGCCCAAGCAAATAAATTAGAAAGTCTCGAGCAAAAACTTAACCATGAAATAGGGATTTTAAAGAATCAGGTCGAAGGCAGATGCGGGGAAATAGAGGGGAACGTAGAAAAACTCAGTCAGGAGTTGGGAAGGGCACAAGCGGAAACTACCGAAAATTTCAAAATTTTTAAAATCGAGATTCAGACCAAATTACAGGCAAGCGACGACAAAGTAGAAGCGTGCTGTGAGTCGGTTACTGAAAAGATCATTGAAGTTAAGCAGGAAATGGGCGAAAAATTTAATAAAATCGGACAGAAACTCCATTCAGAAGTGTCGCATATCCACGAAAAGTTCGCGCAAGTAGGCAATATTAGTGAGGAAAACATCAGGGAGAGAGAAGCCAAATTAAAAAGGGAAATTGATCGTACTGTCCTAGAATTGGTAAAGGAGGAAATTGAAAAGGAACGCGAGAATTACCCAAATCCGAATTCTGGTGGCTCAGGCCTTCGCTTCTCGTGGGCTCCACCGCAAAACCTGTATTTTTCCGGAAAACCCGATGAAAATCCCAAAGTTTTCCTTGACCGGGCGGAAAATTACATGAATCTCACGAAGGCGGTACCTTCACACTTGAAGGCTAAATTTATGCAAGAATTGTTGAAAGGCAATGCATCTTATTGGATTTCCGCTTTAAACCCTTTCCCTCAAAATTATGAAGAGTTTCGGGAGAAGTTTCTGAATCGATACTGGGGCGAACAACGGAGATATGAGTTCGAGCGGAAGATTTTAGAATCGCGATGGGAAAACCGCCACGGGCAGTCCTATTTAGACTACGCCATGGAGAAAATCTCCGCCATCAAGCTGTGTGACCCGCAGGCAAACGACCGAAAAATCATCTGGTTACTGACAGCTCATTTCCCAACGTATGTACAGAATATTGTCAACAGCGTGGAGTGTAGAGATTTAGAACGTTTCCAAGAACTGTTGGCACAATTTGATAGAACGCGGGACAACTATCACAATGAGAACCGCGACAGAAATCGCAGGCCCGACGGAAACTACCAAGGCAGGCCGCAGTGGCATAGAGATAATAGGGCCGGAGGGAACGAGGCAGATGATCGGCGAGCGCCGCCCGAATCCCGTGAGAACCGTGGACATCGCGATGAGAGAGATGGACGGCAAAATTCATCCCGGCCGGCTTCAACAAATTAGAAACGTCCCAGCTGTCTCGGTATCTGGGTGACGGACGAGTTTCTTTAGAGATACCATTTCATGCGATCATATCAGTGAATTATGCCTTTTTTGATTTTAACGAAGACGAGGATGTGACTATCAAAGAACGTGCCAGAAAATGCCCTATTATTGAATCCTTTATGGGAAATTTATGTGTCCAAGCTCTTATTGATACTGGTAGTGAAATTAGTGCTGTGTCAAAGAAATTTTATGCGCGACTTATAAGCGAGCGGATTCCAGTACCGACATTACCTACCGTCAGATGCTATGTCATAGGGGTTGGGAGAAAACGAAGCAAGCCAATTTCAATGCAGGTCCTGATTTCAATTAATATAGGAGATATGTTGTTTGATGTGCCCTGTCTAGTAATTGAAGATCTTAATCATGATGTTATTTTGGGGGTTGATTTTTTAAGAGAAAACGGTGGAATAATAGATTTTTCCAGAAATGTTATGAGTTTCGGTGCCGGTAAAGAAATTATTATTCAAGATGACGGGGAAGATAGGATTGATCTTAGCATTTCTAGTGCAACTTGGGAAGGGGGGGAAACGACGAAGGGGATTATTTGCCAAAATGTGCAAAAATGTGATTTTTTGAACTATGATGAACGCTCCCAGTTGCAGACAGTGCTACTTGATTATTTACATGTCTTCGGTCGCCCCGTTCATCCAATTAAAGACTTTTGTTTTCGAATTAGGGTTACCGATGACTCGCCGTTTAAGATGAAAAACTATCCTATTCCACAAGCTTTAAGGGGGGAAGTTGATGAGACCGTCAGAAAAATGATTGACGAGGGCATCATCGAGAGATCAGTGACCGCCTATCTAAATCCGATTGTCGTTGTAAAAAAGAAAGACGGAGGGGTCAGAATTTGTTTAGACGCTCGCAGAATTAATGAAGTGACCGTTCCAGAAAATGAGGCGCCGCAGAATATTGATGATATTCTTTGGAAGTTTAACCAAACAAAAATTTTCTCAGCTTTGGATTTTTCTAGTTCGTACTGGCAAATTGCTATTCACCCAGACGACAGAAAATTTACAGGATTCTTTTACAACGGCCTCACTTATGTCTGGAAGCGGATGCCTTTCGGCCTAAAGAACAGTGGCGCAGCCTTCATTCGATGCTTAGATGGAAAATTAGGTGACGAACTCAAACTCTTCGTTACGCCTTATATTGACGACCTTGTGATTTCATCTCGAAATTTTCAGGAACATCTTTGTCATTTAAGGCGACTGTTAGAATGCCTTTCTACCAATCAAATGAGATTAAATGTAGCTAAGTCACAGTTTTGCACACGTGAAATTTCTTTTCTAGGCTATTGTGTTAATACAGAAGGTGTTGGTTCGAACCCCGCGAGTGAGTGATCAGCCTGCAGGTCTTTTCCATAAGTTTTTTCCATTGTTTACTGGACCATTTATTATTGAAGCCATTCCGCACCCTAACGTGTGCCAACTTAAAGATGCAAACGGTCTCCCAGCAGGCAAATTCAATTTTTTTAATCTGCGACCCTTTAAAGAATGAAAACTTAATTCCAAACTTTATTAATCTCTAAAATAAACTCGCCAGAACCGTACAGCTTACCGAGTAGTTCGTGATAGCCGTGCCTTCACTGTTTAAGAAATAATATTTGTAACCGTAGATTAGGGAATTCAGATTTTCTTGTAGTTTATTAGTTTATTTTATTACTCCACCATTATTAGGGTTAATGAGTTTAATTTAAGGGTAATTATTTGAATAAGACCTTTTATGTAATTGTTATCACAGAAATTAGTCGTAAGAATTCGGTACCACTTTTTTAAATTTTTTTTTTGACGAGATAAGCATCTCAGGTTTCAAAACTTCTCACCACGCCTTACGAATTTTAAAACACGATGCATATCTCTACTGCGGGGAGGGAGGCCAATGTAGTGATACCGAATAGATTCAAGTTTATTCTGCCGCAAAATAACTCCACGCAGGCGGCGACGCGAGAGATGCGAGGCGCCACGGGGGCGACCCGAGGGCCAGGCGAGGCGCCACGGTGTCGGCACCCTTCGCTCCCTAATTCGTCGCGGACACGTGTGCCCCAACTCTGGGTAGCCGCTCTGCACACGACCCCTTCAGTATTTTTCCACGACGCCTGGAACTCTTCCGTCAACCTCCCTAGAGATTCCTAGCCCCTCACACCCCCCCGGTCGTTAATAACTGCCCCTTTTCGACGCAAAATTAAAGCGAGAGGGAGCGATAACCAGCCCCTCTCTCACTCTTTTCTCGGCCTCGAAAACATCCTCTGATTGGGCAGAAAATATCTAATGCGCAGTACCCTTTCGCCAATAGCAACCAGAATTCGGGTTTGTTCTAGAATATTCCAGAGTCACAGGGATAATTTTGGTAGGGGGAACGAGGTTTCCTAAAACTTGGAGCGACGAGGCACAAAAGAGAAGCTGGGGAGCTGTGTTCAGAATCGGACGCAAGTGGCGGCCGCAGGGGGGAACCTGTTATATTCTGTTGTGGCGTTCGGTTCGATGGACTTAGAAAAATTATTAAGTTTCTTGTAGAGTTTGGGTACAAGACTTCTGTGACGAACGCAGGCCGCAGAACAGTATTATGAACATTTGACAGCAATTCGTATTATATTACGTCCGATTTACGTGCGAACTCGAGACTCTCTTTTCCTTAGTGAATTTGTGCGATAATTCACGGGCTCATTAGTATCAAAGTATTGTGAGATCGACCGGGAATGAACCGACCGTGTCAGTGAATGAACTGTGCTGACCCATTCACCGCAGCGAGCAGACGGCGCTTTTGTGTTCCGGCCGCCTTGGCCGCTACCCTCGCAAGTACCTGATCTGACCTACATTTTCCGAGCGGCGCCCCTCGCTCGCCACGAACCTCGCAGCCAGCTGACCTGAGGTCGTTCAACTTCAGTGGGTGGCGCAGGCCGCCTAACAGAGGTATTTTCTGTTTGAGTGTCTTATGTCGTACCCGCGATCGAGAGGTGTGAACAGTACATCAGACAATCAGTGTTGACTTCCTCTCGACCGGGCGACGAAGAGGAGTTCCCGGCCGCGCATGGCCGTCAAGCGGGAATTCGCGCGCGAAGAAGAGTTTCATCTGATTAAAATCACTTTGTAATTTTTTGTTCTCTTATGTGCATGACATTTCATTTTTTTGTTTTATTTCGATTTTGGGGGCATGCTCGCCAGAGTTATCATCACCAGACCATTAGCGTTTTCCTTTTTTTAATGAATAAATTCAACTTGTTCTAAATTCACATGTTTGACTTCTCATTCAACCTAGGCCACCGGCTTCCTCCATCTTCGCCGTTTCAGGTAATCTGTCGACTGAGCGGGCCGGCTACCCGTCTGAGGCGCCCAACCGAAGACCCGAGGGTAGTTGCAATATTTACAACATTTTCTCAAAAACGGTTCAAATTATTTTACTAAATTTCTTGTTCGGATAGAGCAAAGGGCGTTTAAAAAAGTAGCAAAGGTATCATTTCGTTGAACTCTCTGAAATTGCGAAAATTGGAAGAGTTCAAAATTTTCTATGTCTTCTTACAACTATAATATTCAAGATCGATTGTTTTCAATATTATTTTCAAAACATTTTTTAAATAATCATGTACAGTTTTTAGAAAATATGGGAAATTATGGAGTAGTTGTGTGTGAAATTCCGTGTTATGCGAAAAATTGTAACTTTGCTATCCTAAAAGACAGTTATAAATTGGAAAAGTCCAGTTTAAATGAAGCGCTTGCGTTTATTTGCAATTCCAGGAACAATAGTAATTTATAGCTTTTAGGTCAATCCATTTCAAGTGGCCATCAGTGGTCTCTTGACCATCTCAAAAACATGATATTTTTACATACATTTCCTGGTTTTGCCGTTCAAAAATCCTTAATTTTTTTATTGTTCCTGGTTTAAAAATGGCGGCCATTTTTGTTTTACGTCGTGCGCCATTTTTCGCGTTTGTAGACATTCGCTCTTTCCTAAATTATTCAGCTCGTCTAGCATACTCTACTCTTACGAGAAATTCAAAGAAAAAATTCGGAGTCGTTTTTTAGAAAAGATTGGAAATGTCTGGGGGGCTTCAACTAAAGTATTTTGAAGAAAGATTTTCAAAATCGCGGCTCCTCGAGTGAAACCAGATCGACTGGGGAATATTCATTTTTGAACAAATTGTACTTATGGTTTAGACGCTATTGTTGTTCACAGACTGACAGACGGAGGGATGAACGTTTTGAAAAGATCCACTTTTTCAGTATCACGGGACCCAAAACGTGTATTTCCGTTGAAATCTCGAAATCGATTTTCCGCAGCATTACATAACTTTCCCTATACTAAGTATATTACTCGGTATATACGTATGTATATGGGAAAGTAATAATCAGCTATGTCTTAATATCGAAGGTTCTTGATGAGATCCTATTATTCTGGGAATTCATTTCATATCATAAAATAATTAGAGCAAGAGCCAACCAAGAAAAGTTGAGAGTTGGTTTGCAGTATACTGTAAGAAAAGTCATTATTAAGAAGAAAGTACGGTACTGAAATTATACTTAAAATTCAAAATAAAGTTTGTTTTCCAAGAAATTTCTTCAATAATTAGCTTGAATACAGACATTTTACGAAAGGTGCGGAAGCGAACGTGTCTTTTGATCTATGCTACAACTTTGAAGACTAGAACACGAACGGGGTTACGTAAGAGCTACTGAGCAGAGTTAACAAAAGCACTTCGCTCCAGACAGCTCGAGAAGTATCTTATTTGCCGCGTTTCTCGTTACCTTACTCTTTGATGTGCTGAGACTTGCCGTAATTGCACTCAAACTGCTGTTAGGAAGATGCCACTTTTGCCGTATACTTTATGAGCCCTTAGTTTCCTTCCAATGAAGGAGGGACATTGAGGATAAATTGTAGGAAGTGAAACGAGAGCGACTTGTGATGACCAAGCCGCAAGAAGTACCACGCGCCAAGACGAGTTGCGTTTACAGAATACATCTGTATTGTAGGCTTCTGGTTTGCTTCAGGAGGGAGGTCGAGTGCTTGTACGTCACATGTATCTTTTTATTAATTTCCTGTATATCGAGTTGATCTGAGAAACAGACGAGAGAGAGGGAGGGGGGAGAGAGATAAGGACAGAGAGAGTGAAATCGAGAGAGTTGGGGAGAAATTGGTATGAGTAGGACGTGAGCATTGTGAGAGAGAGACTTGCATTGGCGGGTTCTGTTGAGGAGTCAGCAGCTACTACCTTTCGAACATGGCTGTCAGGCGGGCTGCCTAAGCAACAATCGCATTCAAATGGTAAGATAATGCCTCGTTCACGGCTCTACCTGCGACGTCACCCTCGCTCTTCCTCAAGTGAATAATGAGATGTCCTCGTACGTGAGTCACTCGCACCCTTGAATGTCTCTCCAACGTCCAGGCTCATCTATCTCCCCAGTTTGTATGGTGCCCGACATTTTGCCCGTTTGACAGTTGATAAGTGTCCTGACTAAAAAGCCAGACTGAATGAAATTAAGACTTTTCGGAAACACATTCGTAGTTGTTCTCGATATGGAGTGAAACAAGTTGAGGCTGCCACAGAAATTCAACCTACCAGACTCTGTGACATGTCTCCATGAAACAATAAATGGTAAGAGTATCTTATTTATTTGTCTGTTTTTACGGAAAGAAGAAGTAAATGATGATGAAACAATTCAAGAATGCGAAGCACAAACGAGTATACACGAAGAAATTCGAGGCACGCTAATTTGTTTGCCTGTGCATACGGTCAGATTCTTTAAATAAGAGGCTTTATGAAATATCAACATTTATATCAACATTATGAAACATCAAACATTTTTTGCAAAACAAGTGTGTTGTACACGGCCATTATTTTAGACAAAATGTGTAGCCCATTACCTGTAGGAAATAATGTGCACAAAAATGGATCTCCCTTGAACGCTGGTTTTAGTATTTTTTATTTATTTTCATCCTCACCTATTCTTTAATTTATTTAATAGATGGTAACCCATATGTTCAACTAGGATATCCCCTGCTACACTTCCCTTTTAATGTAAACAAAGTTCCTTGTTCATTTACGCTATCAGACCTGGGGGAATTGTTGCGAGCTGCAGGAAATGTATTTTTGTGCCCAATTTAAGAATATTATAGGGGGGTCAAATATGCTAAATATGCATATTTTCTTTGAAAAATGTAGAGACGCTTTTGGCAAAATGTTTCTGAAAATGCGCAATTTTGTGCTCGTTTCACCCAAAACTTTCGATTTTCTGAGAAACTTCATAAGATATTATTTGAAGCAGATGTAACCACACATGCGATAATGTACAAACTAGTGGTGCTTCCAACGCACATACTTTCTCGCTCTGCTTCTATACGGTCCTTATTGCTATTCCACTACTCCATAAACAAGCAAAAGTGTACTATACAAGCAAACCATTTCGGTACCAAGACCCGACAAACGAAACTCAAATTCAACGAACCGGCACTTTTACCACTACGCAACACCAACACCGCCTCTGTCGAACAGAGCCATAAAAGAATAGAACTGACCTATAAAATGGTAAATGCACGACAAAGAAACAATTGATGGTAATACGCTTTACAAATATAAGAACAGAGATAAAAAATTGTTAAAAGTTAAAAATTTGAACAAATATATACAGACATTTCCACGACATTTATCACATTTACTTATATTTTAGTCAAAACGTAATTCTATCAATTTTATCATTAGGAGCCGGTAATTTTCAACATGCGAAAAACATGTCTTTCAAACATGACCAAGAAAGGCAGCGATAAACCGCATTACGAAGTATTCGTAAGCCTAGAAATTAATAATAATTTCTAAACGGTTAGGGATATGTAAGTTCATCGCATGACTTCTGGTTATATTGTATTACAATTTAGCGTTAAAATGCTCATAATTTTACTTAAATTGTTTCATACAGATATACACCTTGTATACCAGACAAAGGTTGATTTGACATGTCATACGCTTCAGAAATCGAATAACAGAGTTGAAAAATTGTTTAAAAGACGCAGTTAGGGAAAACACAGACAAGTCCTGTCTATTTATCTATATTGAATCTATTCGTGAGTAGAAGTACTTCAAATGATTTTCAATAATGTATCTACACTCTTCAATGTTTTTTTTCCTGCAACATCACATTCATCAAATTAAAAATTCCCCTCGAGGGATCGAACTCGGTACCTTCCTTATTGAAGATCTCAACCCGAAAGGGCATTAACCAACCGCGCTACGGGACCGACTTGCGGAACAACTGCGTATATTTCAGTCAAAACGTACTTGTATCAGTTCTGTCATTAGGAAGCCGGTATTTGTCAACATGCGAAAAACATGTCTTTCAAAAAACATGACCAAGAAAGGCAGCGGTGAACTGCTTACTCCACATAATTTATCGGATGATCGGCATTTGGAAAATAACTACTGCGAGAAAGTATGTACCATTCTATAGCACCACTAGTTTATTTATATATTAACCTTCCCTTCTTACACACGTGCAGAAAATTTTAAGAAAAAATTTGGAGCGGTTTTAGAGAAAATTTTTTTTGTAAATTTGAATCGCAATTTACGCAAAAACTATTCGTTATTCCAAAAATTGGTACATGACCTTATTTGAAGTGCTATTTTTGTACAACCGACTTTGTCTGAGGCGAAAATCTATATCTTCAATTTTGCAGTTTTTAAACAGTTTTTTGCAATTTTCGAAAAATAGGGTTTATCAACGGAAATTATGCCTACGTCATTCCCTTCAACGTTCTTCGCACTATTCAACAACAAAATATAATAAAAAATTTGGAGCCATTTTTACTTTCCCGTATACGTACGTATACACGGAGTGATATACGTAGTATAGGGAAAGTTATGTAATGCTGCGCGAAAAAATGGCCAATTTTCGGCGGAAAAAAATTAATTGCCGGGCCGTGAAAACGAATAAGTGGATAAAACTAGTTGCTAAATTAAGAAAAAAATCCCCTAACACATGGTGTAGCCAGAAACCCTGTTTTTTAGGTCCTTGATACCGAAATCCCAATTGAAAGGAAAACGTCCGTCTGTCCGCCCGTCTGTCTATCCGTCTGTGAACACTGCTAGCCCCTAAAACATACGTACGATTTCTTCCAAAATGGATATTCCCCCGGTCGATCTAATTCTAGTCAAAGCTTTGAGATTTTGAAAAAGATTCTTCAAAATTTGGGGGTACTTTATACGAAGCCCCCCGGGGATTTTCAAAATTTTCTCAACAACGGCTCCAATTTTTTTCTTTAAATTTCTTGTATGAATAGAGTAAAATGCACTTTTTAACATGACGTAGGTCCGATTTTCACGTACAGCTGTGAATTTTCGAAAATTGTGAAAGTTTCAATTTTTTTCGGTGTCTTTCTCCAACTACAAAATTAAAGATAGAGATTTTTTCTTCAAATAAAATTTGTTCTGCTTATTGAGTTCTTTCATAAAGGTCATGTAAATGTTTTTCAAAATTTTGGTAGTTTTCGTGCAATATGTGCAATTTTAAAAAATTACAAAAACAAGATTTTCTCAAAAACGGCTCCAAATTTTTCTCTAAACTTTTGGTAGGGATATTGATAAGTGTACTCTATCAATCACATAAAAGCCATTTTTGTCTATCGGTTGGTTTTTTCAAAATTTACAAAAATGTAAATTTTTTTACTTGTCTCTCACGTCGTTAATATTTACATTACCGGCGATTTTTTCACATTATTATATTTATGAGTATATATGCTTTAAATAATGTCAAGTAAACTTCCTCAAAAACACTACCGTTTTCTGTGAAAAGTAGCGCAAAATTTCGCATTTTCAGAAACGTTCAGACGCCATTTTATCACATATTGTTGCATTTGTTTTCTTGAATCTTTTGTAACGGGTAGTGTTAATTATACTCTTTGGTATAGCGTAAAGTTTATTATCAGTTATTTTTTTGTTTTTTCAAAAATTACATAATTGTATTTTTTTTAAAGATCTCTCACATCTTCAATATGCACATTACCAGCAATTTGTAAAGATTAATATATTTGTGAGTGTAAGTGCATCAAATAACTTCAAATAAAGTATTTTGAAAACTCAATCATTTTCTGTGAAAATGAACTTCAAATTTTGCATTTTTAGTAGTGCTAAAACGCCATTTTCTCTGAAACGGCACATCATTTTTAAAAGAAAATTGCCATTTACGGCTAGGTTTTTGTGTTCTTTAATATTCCAAAATTAATGTTTCCATTCTACCAATAGGAAACCGAAAAATTAAGAAAATGACAAATAATGTACTTTCAAGAAGGAGTTTGTGGCAATTCCAAATAGCTAGCGAAGACCCCAGTTAATAGAAAACTAATACGGGAAAGTCTGTGCCATTCTGTAGCACCACTAGTTTTAAATTTAGAAAATCTCAAAATGGGCTTCATGTAAAGTATCCTCAAATACTAAGATATCAGTTTCAATTTCAAGAGGCCTTGAGACGTGTAAAAACCATCGAGGCATATCAATTTTGAAGAAAGCGATCGAACGGTTTAGGCGGTAGCGTTGACCACAGACGGACAGACGGACGGAATGCCGTCAATCGATTTTGAAGTATGAAGAAGTAACAAATCATGGATTTTGACTACACCACGAGATAGAGGATTTATTTTCTAAATTTAGCAACAGGTTTTATCCACTTTTTTGTCACCAGACCCCTGCTATAAGAGATTTTCTGGCGAAAATTCCCCGTTTTCCCCCCGCACGATTACATAACTTTCTCTTCTTACGAAGTATTCGTAAGGCGAGAAAGTAAAAATGCTTGCAATGTGAGTGCTAACAACGTGGGAGACATTTAAAAAAATATTACGTTGGTGTAATTTAAAAAAAAAATCAAAAGAATACTTAAAATGGTGTTTATGTCATATTATTCAAAATATTTAGCATTATCCGCACAAAAAATAAACAAAACATTTGCAGTAATTTTTAAGAAAATAATGTTTTTAATCTGTCTGTACTAGATCAACAACTCCTTAAGGGGACAAAGCCTACCAGCTTTGCGCTGCGCCCATGGGTTAAGGAGCACATGTAGTTAACACATAGCCATCCCTACATAGGATTCTGGTCTTCTCTACCGGAGAAGTGAGCTTTCTCATTGTCACACAGCAACCGATGCAACAGAGACATTGCAAGGAAAGCACACAGTTAATTTTTGCCCCGATCGGGAATCGAACCTGGGATCGCATCATGGAAAGCTAGTACGCTGACGAGTGAGCTACCCTGAGGGGCCATATTGTTTTTAATATTCAAAGTTTATGTTCGCCACCTCGAAAAAGATCGGCTTCATAGAAAAAATTGCAAAAGTATCTAAAAACATCCCACTTTTATCATTTTTCGCTTATAGCTCCATTCTTGTGCATCTCACAGCCCAATTTACAAAGTTAAAGCTGTCAAAATTTCCTACAAGTTGCAGATATCATAAATTTTGCCGAAAAACTGTTTAGGCCCTATAGCACACTGAGTAACGGCATCTTTTTGGCTCTCAGGACCCAACCCTCTCGCCAACTCTTCAGTCTCGCGGCGACGCTCTAACGAATTATCGGCATTATTAAGTGTTTAACATAAATATATCGCGGAATCATTAGAGACGTATTTACTCACGCTCGTACAGAGTATTTGTGCCTGCCGTATGTTATCGAAATAAGACGGAAACCCATCTCTTCCCTATTCATTTACAAAACTGTGAATTTCATCAAAATTTATCTTTCAAAATCGTGCTTCGTGATACTATTTCATTTTCTGAAATGTTTGTAGATACAACAACCTGTCTGCAATCGCAAGGCACTTCTCAAAAGACGACAATATATTGTACTGACGCTTATATATTGACGCCAGTATATTGACGCTTAAGCCAAGACTAATGTAGCTACAATTCAAACGTTCCCGCTTTTTATTTTCTCGTATACGTACGTATATGTGGAGTAATATATGTAGTATAGGAAAAGTTATCTAATGCTGCGCGAAAAAATAGCGAATTTTCGGCAGAAAAAATGTGTTGCCGGGCCGTGATAACGCAAAAGTGGATAAATCCAGTTGCTAAATTAAGAAAAAAAATCTCCTAAACGTGGTGTAGCATGAATCCCTGTTTTGTAATAAAATACAAAAAAAAACTAATTGAAAGCAAAACGTCCGTACGTCCGTCTATCTGTCTGTCCCTCCGTCTGTCCCGGTGTATGTGTACAACACTAGCGCCTTAACTATGTATACGTTTTTTTCCAAATTGAAGAAACCCTTGTCAATCTGGACTAAGTCGAACCTCTGAGATTTTGAAAAACATTCATTCATTTTTGGGGGTACTTTACATGAAGCCCCCCGGACATTTTCAAAATTTTCTCAATAACGACTCCACATTTTTTCTTTAAATTTCTTGTAAGAATAGAGTAAAATACAATTATTAAGGTGGCATAGGTCCGATTTTCACGGTTAACTCTGAATTTCCGAAAATTGCAAAAGTTTGAATTTTACTCGGCGTCTTCTTCCAAATACAAAATTGCAGATAGAGATATTTCCTTCAAATGAAATTTGCGCTCCATAGTGAGTTCTTCCATTAAGTTCCTGTTCATTTTGTTGAAAATTTTAGTCGTTTCTGCGCAACATTGCATGCAATATGTGCAATTTAAAAAAATACAAAAACAAGATTTTCTCAAAAACGCCTCCTATTTTTACTTTCCCGTTTACGTACGTATATACAGAGTAATGTATGTAGTATAGGGAAAGTTATGTAATGCTTCGGAAAATCGATTTCGAGATTTCAACGGAAATACACGTTTTGAGGTCCCCTGATACCGAAAAAGTGTGTCAAAAAGTCCGTCCATCTGTCTGTCAGTCTGTGAACAACAATAGCGCCTACACCATAAGTACGATTTGTTAAAAAATGAATATTCCCCAGTCGATTTGGTCCCATTTCAGGAGCCGCGACTTTGAAAAACTTTCTTCAATATTTGGGGGTACTTTACATGAAGCCCCCCGGATATTTTCAAAATTTTCTCAAAAACTGCCTCAAATTTTTTCTTTAAAATTCTTGCAATAATAGAGTAAAATATACTTATAAAGGTAGCACAGATCCCATTTTCACTGTTAACTCTGAATTTTCGAAAAAGGCGAAAGTTAGAATTTTGTTCGGCGTCTTCCTAGACCTACGAAATTGAAGATAGAGATTTTTCCTTCAAATAAAATTTGTTGTAAAAAGTGAGTTCTTTTATTAAGGTCATTTACAGTTTTTGAAAATTTTTGTAGTTTTTGTACGCAATATTGGAAATTTTAAAAAATTACAAATACAAGATTCTCAAAAACTGCTCTAATTTTTTTCTTTAAACTTTTTGTAGGGATAGTGCTAAATGTGCTCTATGAGATGACATTAACGGCATATTGCTCTATTGTTTTGTTTTTTCAAAAATTACAAAAATGTATTTTTTTTGACTTGTCGCTGACGTTGTTAATATTTACATTAGCGGCGATTTGTTCACATTATTATATTTACGAGTACATGTGCTTTAAATAATGTCAAATAATGTTTCTCGAATATTGAATAGTTTTCTGTGAAAAGTAGCTCAAAATTCCGCATTTTCAGAAACACTCAAACGCCATTTTCACAAAAATGACTTCAAATTTTTTGTTCAAACGTTTCGAACGGATTGTGCTAATTGCATTCTTTAATATGGCGTAAAGTTAATTTTTTTTTCAAAAATTACACAAATGTAATTTTTTTAATGTTCTCTCATACCATTAAAATGCACGTTTCCAGCGGTTTGAAAGCACTATTGAATTTGTAAGTGTAAGTGCTTCAAATGGCTTTCAATTAAGTTTTTCGAAAACTCAAAACTTTTCTGTGAAAAAGAGCTTCAAATTTCGCATTTACAGTAGCCCTTAAACGCCATTTTCTTGAAAACAGCTCCACATTTTTCAAGGAAAATTGCCATTTAGGACAAGGTTTAACAGTTTTTTAATATTCTTAAAATAATATTTTTGTTCTACTATTAGGAAACCGAAAAATTAATGGATGGCAGCTGTCAAGATTATTGGCAAGTCCGAATACCTAGCCGAGACCAAACGAAACAGAAAATTAATACGGGAAAGTCTGTGCCATTCTGTAGCATCACTAGTTTTCTTTAACCTTTTGGCGGGGATAATGCTAAATATGCTCTGTCAGAAGACATAAACGTCATATTGCTCTATACGTTGTTGTTTTTCAAAAATTACAAAAATATTTTTTTTGACTTGTGTCTCACGTCGTCAAAATTTACATTATAGATGTATTTTATTGTATATATAATCTTTTCTAATCGTTTCTTTTCACATAAGTTTCAAAGAATCTGAAATGATCGTTTTTGAAATGTCCACAAGTGAGCCATAATAAGGGAACAGAATTGGCAAATTTTCTGGAATGTTGGAACCAAATTTTCTCAAAAACTATTGAACATTTTTCGCCGAAATTCTCAGAATGGAAAAGAGTTCAATTCCCTTCCATATTCCAGAAACTTGATTTCGTCCAAGACATTTGGGGCACAAAAATGAAAATAATGTTGAAAAATGTAGGTGTTTTGTAATCACACACACAATGAAAAGTATACATTGCCCGGAAACGAAAAGTAAACCATCGCGTCAATTGAAAAGTTTTCTAAATATTTTGTTTTATAACATTTTCTCGAATTATTGTAAATATTCCCGCAAATATGACTTTTTCCTCCTGTTGTATTTCCTCACAAAGAGAAATGGAGAGTGATTCTGAAATTAAATTGGTTACCATGACAAGAAAGTTGTTATTAAACAATGTGTGTTAATTTCTCGATTCAGAAAATTAACACGATAGAAAAATTATCACTGAAATTTAGAAAGAATATAAAGTATATGCGTGTGTGTCAATCATAATACATATTAGTATGGTTGATTTAGGGTCATCGTAGTGTATTACTTATGTTGGGAGTTTATTTCATGTGCATTTTTCGAATAATTTTATTACTGAAATAGTTCGCTTACTGTTTCTAGTGAAACCGCTAAAAAGTACGTATGTATCTGACAAAGGTACGTGAAATTTGATAATGAATGATGAAACTTTCATTTGCGTTCATCATTTTTGAATCGTTTGTAGTTAAAATATTTTGTTTAGTCTGGGTTTTCTGTTTCAAAGTATTTGAAGTAATGTTTGAATTAATGTTAATTTGCGGTAACATTTACATTAGTGGCGATTCGTTCACATTATCGTATTCTCGAGTACATTTGCTTTAAATAATGGCTAGTAAAGTTTCTCGAGAACTCAATCGTTTTCTGTGAAAACTAGCTCAAAATTTCGCATTTTCAGAAACTCTCAAATGCCATTTTCTCAAATAGTTCCAATTTTTTTCTTCAAACTTTTCGAACGGCTAGTACTCATTTCACTCTTTAATATGACGTAAAGTTCAATTTGGGGTATTTTTTTGTTTTTGCAAAAATTACATAAATGTTTGACGAAATTGATGAAAAATTACATAAATGTAATTTTTTCGAAAGATCTCTCACATCGTTAATATGCACTTTTTTTTAGCAAATTGTAAACACTATTGAATTTCTAAGTTAATGTTCTTCAAATGACTTCAAATGAAGATTTTTGAAAACTCAAAATTTGTTTGTGAAAAAGAGAAAAATTCAAATTTTCTTAAACGGACCCAAATTTTTGAAAAAAAATTGCCATTCAGGACGAGGTTTTACTGTTCTTTCATATTTTAAAATTAATATTTCCATTCTACCATTAGAAAACCGGAAAATTAAGAAAATATAAAAAAATGCACTTTAGGCGGCGATAGATGGCAGCTGGCACGAGTATTTGACAATTCCAAAAAGCTAGCCGAGACCCGAAAGAAATAGAAAGCTAATAGAGGAAAGTCTGTGTCATTCTGTAGATCCACTAGTTTAAAATACATTTTCTTGAAGAGTAGGCGCTTATTAATATCACGCATATATTTGATCACCACTGACACGCACGAGAGCAGCAAATCGCCATGTAGTGAAATTGATGAAGCTTTAGAAAACACAATAAAACATTTAATGTCCTTTTGGCATCAACTATATCTCAAGGTTCTAAAATGTGTAGGTCTGCTCATGATTGTATTTATAGACCACACACTATTTTACTTTCTTGAATACGAACAATATACGTTGTATAGGGAAAGTTATGTAATGCGACGCGAAAAAACTGCGAATTTTCGGCAGAAAAAAATTCATTGCCGGGACCTGATAACGAAAAAGTGCATAAAACCAATTGCTAAATTAAGAAACAAAAATCCCCAAACACATGATGTAGCCAGAATCCCTGTTTTGTGGGTCCTTGATACCGAAAAACCAGTTTAAAGCAAAACGTCCGTCCGTCCGTCTGTCTATCCGTCTGTCAGTCTGTGAACAATACTGGCGCCTAAACCATATGTTCGATTTCTTCCTAAATGAATATTCCCCCGTCGATTTGATTCAACTCCAGGTGCCCCGATTTTGAAAAACTTCACATGTAGCCCCCCGGACATTTTCTCAAAAACTGCTCGAAATTTTTTCTTTACATTTCTTGTAAGAAAAGAGTAAAATACATTTTTTAAGGTGGCATAAGTCCGAATTTCACAGTTAACACTGAATTTTCGAAAATTGCAAAAGTTTGAATTTTTTTTCGGGCTCTTCCTACAACTACAAAATTAGAGATAGAGATTTTTCTTTGAAATAAAATTTGTTCTACATAGTGAATTCTTTCTTTAAGCTCATGTTTATTTTTTTGAACATTTCTGTACTTTTTCCGCAATATTGTATGCAAAATGTGCAATTTTAAAAAATTACAAAAACAGGATTCTTTCAAAAAATCGATAGCGACCATACTGATAATTACAAACGGTACGTATTTGCATACTGATGCAACGGTACGTATTTGTACTGATTACAAACGGTACGCAATTACAAACACAGTCGAAAGCTTTTCTGGTCTCTATGTTACATCTAATGTTTATATCATGTGTCTATACGTGTAAAAGAAGTGTTGTTCTTCCGTTTGTTCTTATTTTTCAGTTTTTATTTGACTGACTGATGTAACATGCCGTTGCCAGGGTATTTATTTATGTAAATCATGTGGTAGAAGGAGCAATTAGTTCCGTAAATAACGTAAAATTGAAATAATTTTACTTATAAGTCTATCACGCCCTATCTCCGTCCCATTCCGCTCCGTCTCGCGCCAACCGCCCACTTGACCGCGCATGCTGCCCGCCACTGACTACATTTCTTGCTGAACCCACCTACACTCCATCCCACTCCACACACTCATCTCTGCCCCATATTGCTCTGCCTCGCCGAGAACCGGTCCAATCGTGCCCTGCACACCTGCACCTCTGCCCTGACAGCCCGGCCGTAATTCCTAAATGCATTGGAAATTGCATCAGACCGAAAACACAAAAAAAATGCAAAGAAGAAACTTGAAAAAGCTTTAATGAGTATGTAGGATACGCCTAACGTCCAAATTTAGCTAAATGAGAAATTAGTCGCTTATAGTTCATATTGTCCAACATCGATGGATAAAGTCCGAAGAACAAAAACATTGGAAGTCTAATTCGGGCTCTAATCCATTGAAGTGCACATTGGCCAAAAATGAGGTTGCTAGTTTCTAGCCTAGATATGTGAGGCATTATAGTTACGGGGAATTGCAGATTTTTGTGATAAATAGAAACTAGACTGCTGATGGGAAATTTCTAAGGTCAGTGAGAGACAAGGTGGTTACTTTCGCGTTCCACAATGTCGTAAGTTTATATTTGCACTATGCACCTAACTCAGTGTATACAACAGTTGACGTTTCATTACGCATTTCCCAGTTCAGGTGACGAAACTCCGGCCTTGGGTCTTCGCGATTTATGTACAAAACAACTTTGAGTCGATTAAAGGCACAATTTCTATCGCATTTTTACGACAAAATACTTCTCACAAACATATACGATGCCTCACACTCAGGCGATCACCTTATTTACCCTTCTAATATTTTCAAAGTAGGTGCAGTGCAGGTGCATGGAATGGAAGAAACGCCTCGTGTACTGATAAATTTCTTCGTAAAAGAAGGTTTGGTGCGGACCGAAATACATCCCAGGTACAAAAATGTGTATGGTGACTATTATTCTTCAGTTTTTATCATAGAAAGGAAGACGAGAGTAAACGTGACTATAACATGATCCAAGATTAAAGTCGTGAAGGACATCCGAAAAATGCCATAACATTGAAAATTATCGGAATAGTGTATTATTAGATCTTGGAAGATCGGTGTAGAAAGGTCCTTGAAATTTCTGAGGTAGCAGGTGAGATGTATGGAAAAAGTAGGAAGACCGGATCACCAACAATAACAGTTTATTGAACTTGCAGCTTTAAAAAATGCCACATTCCGAATCTTAGAGTAAACTATGTCGGGGTAGACCACTCATCAGAAGAGAAAATAGGAAGTCCGTAGCCGATCGCTGTTTTAACTGTAGTTATACAAGTTCGGAGCCTAGCCCCTAACGATTCCAACAGAGTAAAAGAGAGCAATTGCGTAGTCGGCGTATCGGAATTCACAACAATAACAAACGCATTCAAGCACAGTCCAAATCTGATCTGCTTTTCCGCTGCTGCTGCTGCTGAGTGGGTGGTCATCAGTATTTGCCCGGCCTGCATCCCTTGTTGGGATGCTCATTGGGCTTTCATGTTTGTAGATTTGTAATTTATTCTTGAAAGCATGGCTCGTACTGATCAGGTAAGTCGGAGTTTTGCTGGCTACTAGAAATATTAATTTATGTAACTAGATAATTTTAGTCTGGTACCGAAGCTGGATATTGAACAATTAAAAATAGAGGGCAGGTCTTTGTACATGTCAGTGGGTATTCGTTTGTTTTTGAATCTCGGTGTTTGTGGTGTTTTTGAATCTCGGGCATATTGTTCATATTTTTGAAAAAGTGGATGATTCATTTGCACTTTCAGATTTTCAGTTGCTTGATCATGAATTTTTTGATGAATTGGTGTGAGTTTTATATTTGTTTTGAAAATTTCAAGAGGGTGCTTTTCCGGGCGCCAAGCCGCCCGTTATACACACGTAGCCGCTGCTGGCCCAGACGCGCTCCGACGGCTAGCTGTTTGACGGGGCGCATATTGCTTCCGTGAACTGTAAGCTTCAATACGAAGCGCTCGCCGTCTTGCGCGCGCACGCGCGCCAACTTGAACGCTAACTGTGCACACAGCAGTAGGAATTCGAAATAAACGCGTCCTCCGTATTTTGCATGAAGAGTTAGTTGATCATGAAAAAGCATTGCGCAAGATGGGAGCCTTGTTTGCTCGCGGCGTATCATCACGCATTCGCATGCAATTTTCCGAACAGTGCTTGGCGCACTGTAGTACTAACAAGAGTGTCTCTCTGCGTCAAAATGTGACAGTGAATGACACATGGATCCGCCTCTTCACACGAAAATCAAACCAACAGTCCAAATAATGAACAGAAGTGGTTCATCAGCTCCAAAGACCCTGAAGTCGGACATCGGCGCGAAAGTTAATTGCATCTGTGTTTAGAGGGAGCAAAGCAGATTCTCGAAGCCGACCTGGATGACCGATGTGGCTAGATCGTGTGCCGACTTAGCGCCTCGGTCTGAAGGGTCGCGAGTTCCAGTCCAGCCGTGGGCATGGTTGTTTGTCCCTTGTCTTTCATGAATGTGTGTTGTCGCGGAAGGCCTTGTGCGTCTGCTTGCCTCAGATCGCTGCTCTCGCAAGTGTGTCAGTGTCCAGTGTAATGAGTGGTTAAAACGTGTCCCCATGATGAACATAATGGATACCTGGTGCGGATATCTGAAGTCGCTGAAGCTGGAAAATCTCCCAGAAGGGAAAAAAGATACTCTTAAACCCACACGCGGTTGATCTCTCAGATGACCGAGTTGTCCTTCCGGTGATAGTGCGTCAAAGACATTTTTCAGAGCATCAACCTTCTTAGAACCTTTCTTTTATTATTCTGAAGTGTTATATTTTCTTGTTCATGCCGATAAGCTATTATTTTATGCTGTAGTCACGAGAATAGTCTCAATCAAACCGTACTCAGTATCCTACAGAAGGGAACGAGTAGTAAAATTAGCAATTGACACAAGGTTCCAGCATATATTTTGTTTTATTATTATTAAGAAAGGTAGTTTAATAAAGTTTTAATGTCGACATCACTAAACGTGTTTAATATGTTTCTGCCTCAAGAAACCAACAATCAGTTCGTGAAGCAAAATAAGCTAACATTTTAAAGATGCATCTGAGCGATCACCGTGTGAGCTCCAGTAACTTAAATTAGCACTTGTGCCGCAAGGTGAAGTGATTATCTTGAGAATGGTAACACTACATTATTCATCTCTTCATGTATTCATTCCCATCTCGATCAGGTTTTTGTCCAGTTTCCCTGATCCATTGAGCAAATGCTGAGATGGCCCCTTGTTTTGCTTCTGGACGTAAATGTAGCTTCACTGTGCGCACGTTTTGTTGAGCACTCCTTTTGCTTGTAGTTCATTTACAGTTGAAATTGATTTTCTATAACTCGGGAAAAAACATTTTTCAAATATCTTTATTTTTCTAAAATAATTATTTTCTAAATTCATTTTTTCGTTTTTTTTATTCTGGCCCTCAAGAAAATGTGCGCAGATAAATTTCTTTCCCCACACGTCATATACAGTTTTTACTGTTTTTTGACAAATAAATAAAAAAAATTCAAACCAACAGACGAAAATTAATGAACAATTTAGTGAAAAGCGGTCTAGCGGCTCAGCTTTCAGAATTAAAATTCATCTTCCATCAGAACTATTCCCCTCACACAAATTTTTTTTCAGCGTTGGAAAAATTGAGGACATTAGGAAACGTACTCTCCAATTTTTTGTTTGTTTGATTAGAATCTGATTGATTCTCAAAATACAAAGTTATCTCCTCTAGTTTGCGTTTTTCATCAAATCAAAATATTATTACAGTGTAGAAGGTATTTTGGAATATTTTCGGAGGATCACAATAGGGACGGGATAATGGGGGATAGAAAATTGCTGGGAGAAATAGTTAAATGTTATGTTGAAAAAATAAACTATTTTGGATACTATATTGGAGTCATTTTCACTTTCGGACCGATACATTTTCAGACCACCTTCGTGTATATGGAAATAGGAATCTCAATGTCAAATTTCACATTTTAGCTTCAGTTTGTTCTTAAATTTGAATCTGCGTTGATACGACATAAATTAGTTTCTTCTTTATAAGATGATTCAGAATTTGAAACTTAATTAATGTTCAGATAGCATATTTAAAGAATGTTCCGAAAGAATATACAGAATGTCTTAGAAAGAGGTGGATCAGTGCATTAACTGATGTCACTGCAGTGCCTCTCACGACCTCATCACCAGGCCACTAGTAAAAGAACTGCCTCGCAAAGGAATAGCTTTTATCACTGGTCTCATCAACAGGATCCTACGTACCGGACATTATCCAGCGCAATGGAAAGTAGCCCAGATCGAAGTCTTTTTAAAATCAGGTAAACCTTCCCATGAACCCTCATCGTATCATCCCATAAGTATGCTTCCAATTCTGAAGTGTTCGAGAAACTTCTCCTAACCAGATTACGACCTTGCTTGACAGCAAATGGCCTAATCCCAGATCACCAATTTGACTTCAGGCAACAACATTCCACTATTGAACAAGTTAATAGAATTACCAACTTCATAGAGAAAACATTCCAAGAAAAAGAATTCTGCTCAGCAGCGTTTTTAGACATCACGCTTTCGATAAAGTTTGGCAGGATGGCCTTCTCTACAAAATCAAACGCTCCCTAACGTATCCATACCTCAATATCTTCAGAACGTACCTCTCCCACAGAACATTCCAAATTAAGTATCAAAACGAATTATCCGATCTCTTTCCAATCCAATGCGGAGTAACACAAGGTAGTGTGCTCGGCCCAGTCTTGTACCAGCTGTACACGTCAGATATACCGGAAAGCGAAAAAACCACAGTAGCTACATTTGCAGATGATACTGCCATATTAGCCAAGGATGATGACCCAATTGAAGCATCAAGAAAATTGCAAGAACATCTATTGTTGATCGAAGAATGGGCAGACAAGTGGAAAATAAAAATTAACGAAAGCAAGTCAGCTCATATTACTTTCACTTTGAGAAGACAGAAATGCCCCATCGTAAACATTAATAATAAACCAATTTTGCAAGTTGAAAGTGTGAAGTGTTTAGGTATACATCTGGACAAAAGGCTTACCTGGAAGTCCCACATACATGCCAAGAATAAGCAACTTCAACTTCAAGTGAAAAGACTGTACTGGCTACTAGGATACTACTCGAAGCTCTCCTTAGACAATAAATTATTGATTTATAAAACAATAATAACTCCTATTTGGACCTACGACATCCAAATCTGGGGCACGGCAAGCAGATCAAATCTCTCCATTTTACAGAGATTTCAATCAAAAACTCTTAGGATGATTGCTGCAGCACCGTGGTATATCTCAAA
The DNA here is from genome assembly GCA_031308135.1 of Acheta domesticus. NCBI lineage: Eukaryota > Metazoa > Arthropoda > Insecta > Orthoptera > Gryllidae > Acheta > Acheta domesticus. The sequence continues at coordinate 191,481,769 of JAHLJT010009419.1, read as the reverse complement.
CACAACGCTACACAGAGACTTAAAAGTACCGACAGTCTTCGAAAGAATCGAAACAAGCACCTCAAGCTATCTTCAACGTCTGGAAACGCACCCAAATTTTCTAGCCATCACCCTCTTAGATAATAATGAAGAAACCTACCGATTACCCAGAATGACACCCTTACAACTCTATTATAGATTTTCAAATTAGGCTTCATATGTACAAGCAAATATATTCCTCAACTTCCTGTCTCTCGAACACTAAATTGACTCTTTCTGTTCTAGACGCAAGAAGACGGTGAAATGTGCCAATGGGATACTTTCACCCACAAAAAGTCATTGCCATTAATTAACTGTCACTTTAATTACCAATGTTAACATATTTACTAATTATTTTAATGTAAAATAGATTGTTAATTTACTTTGTTCAGAATAAAAAAACTGCAGTGCCTCTGGTCGGAAGGTCCTAGGTTCGAGTCCCGACGGTGACAGAATTTTCGACACTAGCTCTCAGCTAGGTCGAATTCAGTCGCTGCCTGGAGAAGAATTCCAACGGCCGGCTGTTCTTATCGGTGCTTTTCCGTTGTTTCTCCGATCAACACCATGCGAATGCCGGAGTAGTACCCTATTAAACGGGCCACGGACCGCGCACGATCTTTTCTCCTTCTTGTCTTATCCTCACTCCTTACACACCCAATTACACTAACATGAACTACACTACCACTCATACCGGGTGGCCGGTCGGGGGCTTAGAGGTTGTCCCGGCTGGGGCGGTGCCCCTGGAAGTGGGAGATGCCTGGTTGAGGGAAACCCCTCTTGTCGAAGGTAGATCGGCGCCGGATATCGCCACCCAGCGAGGGACCACCACCACCTCCCAATGGGAAAACGTGCACTACACATACGGGACTAATTGCCTCAGTAGTTGACACGCCTGGAATCACTATCAATCTTTGAAATGACTAGTCGGAATGAAACAGAAGATCATAGAATATTTTTATAGCGGAGATTATAGTTCTTACAGATTTGAATTAGAACTTTGAAATTAATTGAAAATACGGAAACTACTATTCATGAAAAATTATACGTTTCTCAGATGTGAATGATGTATGTCTCAGAAGACATTATGAGTTTACCAAATCCAAGATTTTCTTTTAAGTTATAAAGATAGACATTATTTGAGTGCGATCTTTCCTTCCTCTCGTCCTATCCTCACTCCTTATACACCCACTTACACTCCGGTGTGTCGCCTTGATAGGCCTCTATCTTCATCTTCCTATTGCCTGTTTTTCAATTGCTCTTTGTAGTCACCCTTACTCCACCCTCCCTAATCTCAGAAATATCCACATGACAACGGGTTTTGTCTTCTTTACCAGTTATTTCAGGAACATTTTCTATTTTTCTGTTTGATCATTGATGTGACTAATATTGGAAACTCGAATAAAATAAAATAAAATAACATGCATTTCTGAGTGATATAATTAACGCTGAATGAGAATAAAAACCAGATAATAAAGCATTTCGAAATAAAAATACTCCTTCTTCAGATTTCACAAAATGCAATGTGTTTGAACGCAAACAAACAGGACGCAAAAGCAATAGAATGCAATATTGTCGCTTTACTCTATTTACTCTTTGAAAGCACGATCGTGATAACTCGTTATGAAATTTCTGATAATTTTGAAAAAACATCACGTCAGAGTTCCTGTCCTTCGTGCAGATCTCAGAGGATTTTCTAGAGACCGCGACCGCTCCATTTCCTTGCAAATGAAATTCGCTGCGCGGAGCTCGGACGTCTCCGCGCTGACGCCTGGCGCCCTCCCCCTCTCCTCCGCGCCGCCGCAGCAGCAGTGGTTGGACGAGTCGCAAACTACATCGGAAAACTCATTTAAGAATGAAGGGTAAGTCGCATTTACTCCATATGAACTCGTCTCAAATAACCACAGAGGAGTAACGTTGTATTGTTGCAGCTCAGGTTGGTAAACCTAATGCTTCTAGATATACGTCACTTTTGCAATTATACTGGTGCAGTGCACTTTCTCAGATCACACTTTCAATAGCGATGAGGAGGGCTGAAGCTTGAAAACTGATCTTATGTGTCACTTGTTCCGATTCTCTTTCGAGTACAGACTTCGAAACGTATGTTCTTATTTCTTTACCTTATTATCGAATTATAATGTGTAAATATCAACAAAAGATGTAAAAGGAATTCATCATGCGTTCAATATGAGATCTTTTATTAGTGGTGAAAGGTAAAACCACAACCATGCGATGCAAATGATTTATCAGTAAATTAATTAACCAACTATAAAATCCGCATAAGAAAGCGATCATTTAAACACTTACTACGTATACGAAACACACATCACTAACATTGAGCTTATGTTAAAATTGCATGTGAAACTTCTGCACAGCCCGCATACTTTGATGTCAGGACCATTCAAGAGACCCTACGCATTGCGGGCCTCAGAGACAAAGCAAGAAGGTGAGCGAGACGGGATGGGCCGAGCGGGCCGTGACAGCAAAGACGTGAGGAACGAGGCGTAAGGAACAGATAGGGAGAGAAGACGAAGCAGGGCTAGCTTATCTAAGCAACCGGGGTGGAGCAAAGAGGAGCAGAGTGAGCGGGAAGGGAAAGATTGGATTTTATTTAATGATTTCGCGGCAATTCCAATGGTTTTTATCGCGGGAGGTAGCGGTGATCTCCTGCGCGATGGCGAGATCCGGCCCCAACCTACACGTCGGTTTACTGGATTTTACCCATCCAAGTATCTCCCACTAGTGAGGCACCATCCTAACCGGGTCAAGCTCTAAGATCCCGACTGCTCTTCCAGCGTGTGTGGTGGTGTAGTGCTTGTGAGTTTGAGTGTAAGGTGGACAGAGGATAAGGAAGAGGAACGAAAGATCTTGCGCAGTACGAGGCCCTTTTTTAATGGTACTGCTCCGGAATTCGCCTGGTATTGTTCGGAGAAACCAAGGAAAACTACCGATCAGAGCAGCCGGTCACTAGAATTCGCCTCCAGAAAAGGCTGAATTCGACCCAGCTGTCTAGTTAGTGTAGAAAGACTTGCCACCGACAGGACTCACAGCTTAGCAACTCCCGGCCAGAGGCGCTGCAGTAACATCAGTTGATACCCTGAGCCACCTCAATCGTTGGAAAGTTTGGAATCGGGTGTCACCAAGAGGGAGCGGAGCTGAGGAACGGAGCAAGTGCGGTGATACAGGAGGGGTGAGGGTAGGTGAAGATAGGAAGGGGGAAGGGTAGGGGAAGGTGAAGATTGGAAGGGGGAAAGGGCGAAGCGAATGCGGAGGTGCGAATGGGAGGAAGATTGACTAATTCTTCGTGATTCCGGGCGCGTCAACTACAGAGGTCATTAGTCCCATAAGTGTAGTGCGTGGTTTTTCATCGGGAGGTGGCAGTGACCTTTCCCCGCTCCGGCGCCGACCTACCGTCGACTAGCAGGGTTTCCACTCAACCAGGTATCTCCCACTAGCGCGGCACTGCCCCAGCTCTCAGCTCCCTCTAGGTCTCCCGGCAAGTGTGGTAGTGTAAGGCATGTTAGTGTAAGTGTGTAAGTGTGATCGAGTGTAGAACGTGTCGCCACGGGGTAAGGATAGGGCAAAGAAGAGGAAGGAAAGATCACGCGCGGTCCGTGGCCCGTTTGCTACGGTACTGCTCCGGCATTCGCCTGGTATTGATCGGAGAAACCACGGAAAACTACCGATCAGAGCAGGCGGCCGCTAGAATTCTCCTCCAGACAGCGGCCGAATTCGACCTAGCTGACAAGCTAGTGTCGAAAATCCTGCCACCGCGCCGTCGGGACTCGAACCTAGGGACTGCAGTAACATCAGTTGATGCCCTGAGCCACCTCAGCCAGTGGAAAGATTGGAATGGGGTGTCACCAAGAGGGAGAGGAGCTGAGGAACGGAGCGAGTGCGGTGATACAGGAGGGGTGGGGGAAGGTGAAGATTGGGAGGGGGGCCGAGAGAGGGGCAGCTGGGCGGGCGGAGCGAATGAGCGGGTGCGGGAGGAGGGAGCGGTCGCGCAGCCACCTCCCGGGCGCTTATCGAGCAGCGCATTTTTCTGCGCTGCAGCGATAGTGCGATCCGCACGTGACGGCACGTTCCGCACTCGAGATCACACGCTCCTGCCGCAGCGCGGCCATCTCTCCCGCAGGAAGGCGACTGCTTTGCATCGCGCTACACTCGAATGTTAAGACAGGTAATGTTACGTGCTTCATTTCCATACGCATGGTGTTAGACTGACCTAGGTTCAGAGCAAAACTAAATGCAAACATACCCGAGTAAAAACAAGACATTGTAAAATTATAAACATACTGGTCTAGCATCATATCTTTTTTTTCTTCGTGGGGCTTTTTCCAGCTTCAGGGGATGCCGATTTCGGCCGGGTACCCACAAGGGGGCAAAATATTAACCTTTTAAATTAGACACACAAACGGGCTCCTCCATCTGTGGTCAGCAGACTCTCACAAGGCCTTTCGCGAAAACACATACATGAAAGACAAGGAACAAAAACAAACATGACCACCAAACCCCATTCAATGGTTTTTATAAAGATGTCTATCTGATCAAACTAATGTTTGAAATGGCTTAATTCATTTCCATGAGAATTTCATTTCAAAGGTAATGTGATAAGCTAGAAAGCCGCCATTTTTATTAATATGAACGGTATCTGAATATTTGTAAATATATACGTGTAATTTATGCATACAGAATGCATACAGAATGAGGGCAAAGTCAAAGAGTACAGGTTGTCAGGGCGACCAGTAAATAAATAAGCCTCGAATAGACGAACAAATATGGTGATACGGAAAGGGAAGGAGCGCGGCCCATATATACTCTTTGCGCGGCCCCGTGAAATGAAAGAAACAATATGCGGGGGAGGTGTAATCATGTGAAACTATTAGATTTCCGTCTCTTTCGATCTCTAGCAGCGGACGGAGACACATCAACTAGTACGGTATGATCGCCATTAGATGGGACGCGCAATTTTGGGATTCGGGCTATTATTTCAGACAGAGCGGATTGTTTAGCACGGAATTGAATTCGATATTTTCAGATTCTTCATATCAGAAACATAAAGATGATAAAAGTATTTTAATATTAATTGGAATTTGAAATAGATTTATATTCAGAACGAAATTAGAATAAGAAAGAATCGTTGATGTTTCTCGCATTCAACAATTTGTGTTGAACGTTAGGTAAGCGCTAATAAATACCCACACGTAGTATAGAATAGGAAAGTTTCGCGGACGCGTTATCAATTAAAACAATTATTCGGCCAACTGGAGATGAACTACCATAATCACAGTTGACATTGTAAATAAAATTTAACATTGGAAAGTATTTCGGTAGGCGGGACAATAAAATTAACATCAAGATGGCATCAAGAAAGAAGACGTGATGAATATTCCAACCGGAGCTCAACCGAGGAGTCATCAATGCGCCCGAAGACATCAGTAAACCACGAACTTTGATTTGACCTGCACAGGAAGGATAATTCTTTTATAAAATAAAAATTAGAAATTTCAATAATGCGAGCTCATTTAGGATTATAAATTAAATTGTTAATAAATGTTAATTCATTCTCTTGGAACAATGCTGATAATTTGTAGTTAGTTGCCATCAATTAAAAACATTTATTTAATTAACAGAACTTCCAGAAATCGCGGGTCTTAACAGACAGCACGGTAAGATCTAGCATATTGTATGTCGATACCCACAAATAAACGGTAATAAAATGAACATAATAAATATTTCAGTAAAAAGTAAAAACAGGCCAAATTAATTACATAAATATTTATAGATTACTATCAAGTGAGTTTCGATAGCGTGCCTTAAGTGGGAAACAGTAATCAAATATTAATAGAGAGATTTATCGAGTATATTATAGTAGAGCATTTTGTCAGGTATAATTTTCAGAATAATTCAGATAATAATTTTCTGTTATGTAAAGAAGAATATGGGTATTATTCCTATCGTAATGGAATTTTGTTCACATTACCCTACAAACACGAGAACGTTACTGTAAATGTAATTCGAAAAAAACACCATCCCCCTATCTATAAAAAGCCACCATCCCCCACTGTCACCATCCCCCTATCTCGAAAACAGTGAGAAAGTTCCCCAAAGGGGATTGGAACTTCTAAAAACCTACACAATTTTCTACTAAATACATTTTGAATCATTCCGGTGGCGCAGTTCATTTCCGGGTAATTGATTGTCATAATTGAAAATTAGTTTCGGCGGAGAAGGACAATAGGGGTGGGTGGGGAGAGTGGGGCGTGGCGAGGATGACGGACGGGGAGAGCAGGACGGATGGGGCAGGGCAAGGCGGGGTGGAAATAAAATAACTTCACAAAAGGTTAAAAAAGTCCCTTTCCTATCCAATAAATGACTGTTATGAATAAATGACCTGCTAACGCCGAGTTACTTAATCAATAATAATAATAATAATAATAATAATAATAATTTGTGGAAACTGGAATTATTATTATTATTATTATTATTATTAGTGAATCGGACATTTCTGACCACGCTACACGTTCTCTTCCGAGGTCCAGTCATATTCGATCCCGAAGGGAAACGAGATTAGGTTTTTGGCTGTATCCCTTCGTTAGACAAGGTTGTTAAGCCTTGAGTTATGAATTATGACATGATAGGATGCCGATGAGGGGTGAAGGGACCATCACAAATACAACCATGCCTAAACACGACACGAAACTGCAGTCTCCTTGGCGCAAACGGCGGCTGCCGCAACTGTCTTAGCAACGGGGCCGACTTTTTATTATTATTTTTCCTCTTCATCACGACTAAAAATGTTATGAGTCGGCTGAATGTAAAATCTACTGCAGGTTGCAACCAGCTATCTTAGGAGCAGATCTAGGGACTGTCGGTGCCTCTACAATACTTTGCGCAAAATGTGGGTTGTTCCAAATAAAGCAATTTTTTGCATTTCCCAGTCTTTCGAATAACCTGGGAGTTTGGCCAAGTCCTTACACAAATTTTGCGGAACAAATCCCAGATCTCCGATGAAAATCGTTACGATTTGTGCTTTTACGTCCCACATTTGGCTGATCTCGATTTCCAAACTTTTCTATTTAAGACGTTTCTCTGCCTCCTTTACGTTCTGATCGCAAGGCACAGAAACACCTACAAGTAGACACGATTTTTTCTCCAAATCCCGGAGAAATGTATCCGGTTTATTTACCGCTATCGTGCGATCCGTTTGATTTGTTGATCGTACAATATTGTATAGAATTCAACTGACGTCACCCGTTTTGGTGAGTGTTGAGGCACTTGGCACTTGAGGCACTTGGAGATGATGATGGTTATTATTATTATTATTATTATTATTATTATTATTATTATTATTATTATTATTATTATTATTATTATTATTATTATTATCATTATTTATTAATAATAATGTAACTGAGAAACTTGCAAATAGGTCGGTGTGTGCTGGGGGGACTGCCACAACGGCCAAACTGAACGCGGAAGAATTGAGGGAGACTGTGATCAATTTGTTCCGGTCGAAGGGAAACGTACAAACAGTGAACTGATGAGAAACAGTACGATATATCAGTAGCAACAGCGGGAAGCTAAGAGAAAAGAAGGTCACGAACTTTGCAACTGGTGTAACATGTTTTGGAAGCTCTCCATCCTTAATAATAAGGAAGCTTTTACGTAGATTACTAGTAAAAACTTTTGCATCTTGAATATGGGTAGATCCACAGTATATTAGTTGGATTCTCCCCCCCAAAAAAAAGACAACGACAGCAACAATGCAACTTTACAAATGTTTGGGAAGTTCTAAACTCAATATCAACATGATTAAATTCTGACTTTTTTCACTCTTAGGGCTTATCAAAACAAATTTGCGAACAAGACCATTTCAAAAAATTGTCACTGACTTGAAGTTTCTGTACATGTAATCCCTGTACGAAGCAATTCATTATGAAACGAAAAGCAGTTACCTTAGGATAGCATGGATTTAGAATAAGTGATCTCAAATACATAACTGGTTGTGACAATAATTTATTTTACAATGATGTTGGTAGTGAAGACGAGGATAATGATTTGGGTGCTTTTTCCAATTGTGAAAAATTCTTGAAAGAATATAAACAGAAACAATCATCAAAAATTTCTAAAGGAATTTGTACAGGGAAGAAACACTTCAAAATTAAAGCATATATTTATTATGTGATGCAGCTTTTAAGCTGTATGTGATAAAGCATGGGCACTTATTTTATATATGTAGAACCTAATCCTATGATCTACGTTATGATGTTGAATCAGAAAGTTTAATTTACTAGAATGTATAATGCAATAAAGAATACGGTTTAATCTAATCTCTAAAAATTGTCATGTTTTAAAACTAAAATAATATAAGGGGTCACTGTGATTCCAGTCAGGAACATTGGCTCAAATTTTAAAATTTAAGGTCCAGGTTTTATTCAATACCATACAATAAATACCATTTACAAATAAAAATTTGGATGAAAACATGGTGCCCTTAATAATTGAAGTGCATTTCAAAGGATGTAGCCGAATAAGGAGGTGAAAAGGGCTGAGAAAAAATAAAATGTGAAAAACCCGTTTCTCGTGGTATCTCTACAACAGACTGCCCTAGGAGGCCCTTTTTTGGGAATCTACGGCATTTTTATCGTCTTTTCTACGAGTTTCGCTATTATCGATTTGGTTTGGGGGCTCTTTTCACCTCCTTATTCGGCTATATTAGAGAGTTTTTGCACCCTCGAACGTGAAGCACTATCGATCAGCAATCTGTGCATGCGCAGATGCACTTAATTGTGCGAAACTTGAACTGCGCATGAGCAGAAGATCGATTATACTTCACGTTCGTCGGTGCAAAAATTCCCTATTCTTTCAATTTTACGCAAAATTCTGTTTTCTGCTCCCCCCTTTTGCTACTTGCTACTCCTTCACAGAGAAAGGTCCCTGAAAGCGCCCTTGGAGTGCTCAGAGGAAAGGCTGCCTCGCCTTCTCATTCCCGAGCGAGGACAGGCGCTCTCTATATGGCGCCTGGCTCAAAAACGCGCACGGCCACACGCGCTCGTCTCTAAGAGCACATTTCTCCCAAAAGAAACATACTGCAGAATGACGTAGTGGGCGTTCATTTAATTAATGTAAAGTAAATCAAAGTTTTAGTTTCTTCAAAACTTGTTTTTCCTGAGCGACCAAGATGCTTTGCATCGCTTTTCGTTTGTTGAGAATATAGTAGTTGTCATAAACGTTTGCGAGCAACTAACTTTGAGGAGACATTTTCTTCATTGCAATACTCAGAAGACATATCTAGAGTAATAATTACTCTTATTTCATCAAGATTTTCAATTTCAAATCAATTTTAAAAACAATTACAAACATAAAAACGAAAATTACAAAAATTAAAATTGCAATAAAATGTTTATTTTGAATAAATATCTTTAAGCTTACGAAACCAAATAGGAAAATGAATTGTAAAAGATTACTGTACAATTTTAAGTATTTTGTGAAAGAATTAGTAAAATAAGAAGTACAGAAATATAGATCGAAACGACATATGTTTCCATAAAATTCTAATGAGTAATTTAAAGCAAAAACTGCCAGTTTCTAAATTCTGATATTAGGTAAATATTTAATTGCTATCATCACCTCAGTGAAATATATATTGTTTAAAAGAATATTTTGTCGGTAATTGAATCCCGAACAAATTATTTAAAAAGATCCTCTAAATTATCAAATCGAAGTTTCGAATTTCTACATCAATAATTAGCGGTCTAATTCACAGAAAATGGAATAAAAGAATCTTAGATATTTTGAGCAATTGCATACGACACATAAGCCAAATGATGTTATAAAAACTTTTAAAATGCATTTTTTAATGAATATGTCAAATCATTTCCAGAAGAATGAAGTAGAATGTTTTTTTCACAAATACACTTAATGCAAAATTTAGACGCAATAGTTTCTTAATTTAAGTGTTTTCCAGAATTAAATTAAATAAATATAAGTAATAATAGTGCTAATAAATTATTAGCACTATTATTACTAGAAATAGAAATATTAGTATTAAAATTATTGTTAAGATGTTCTTGAAATGCTTGAATTTTCTGATATTAATTCATTATTCAAAGGGGCCAACATCATAACCGTAATAGTTAACAATATTTAAAACAATTAAATTTGTATTTTCAAAAACTAGTGTTTGAATGCTTCTTCTTGAACGCTAGTTTTCGGTATGTTAATTTAAATTCGTATGTATTAATTTTAAAAAAAAAAGAAACAATAAATTTGATTTAAAATAAATTTCCATTTTGAACAATGTATTTCATTTCGTTCAAAGTAATATTTTTCTCATTAGTCATAAAACATTCTACTTACTTTATTTTTCATTAATTTCTTACTTATTGTTTTTAAAAAATTTTTGTTAAAAATGACAACTTTTTAGTTATGAAAAAAACAGAAACAAATTGTGAGACGTTCGTGGTGGGAAGCGCGCGCGTTAGCGGGGGAGGTCGACGGGGACGAGGAAGAGGAAGCGGGGCCTCCGCGCGCCGCGCCGCGCCGCGAGTACTCACCAAGAGGTCCCGCGGAGGACGCGCGTCCCTCGGAGGGCGGCGGAGGAGCGACTCTGCGCGGCTGGCCACGGGCTGCTGGCTGGCTCTGCGCCGCTGCGCGCTGCGCTCTCCTGCTCGCTGGCGCTGCCGCTCCCGACGCTGCACCTCCGGCGGGGCAGTCGCGGCGGGGCGTGCGGGGGGGGCGGGGAGGGGAGGGGCGGAGGGGTGGACAGGGCGAGAGACGTCTCACCCGCGTCGCTGCAGTCGCCAACTAATCCAATTATTGCGGGAGCGGAGGCAGGACTCCCGCCCGCCCGTCCCCGGCCCGCCCTGCCCCGCCCTCGGCCCCGCCCCCCGCCCGCGTTCCCATGCGCGACGGACGAGTGCAGTGTTGCACGCGCCGCCGCCACCTGCCCCACCCGCCGGTATCGCTGCTGATTGAGAGGAGGTGGGGCGGCGCCGTTGGCAACAGCAGCGGTGGCGGCGGCGGCGGCGGCGCGTGGCCCTCGCCCCGCCCTCGCCGCCCTCCGCGCCCGCCGCTGCACGTGCTGATGAGACGCGCCCCGCCCTGCCCCGCCCGGCCCCGCCCCCGCGACGCGAAGGTGCAGGGCGCCCCACCCCGTCCGTCTGGCGACGCGAGACGAGACGAGACGCCCTGCTCCGCTCCACTCTGCGCCGCGCCGCGCCGCGCCGCGCCGCCAACGCCCGCGCGCTGCCCCTCCCACCTTTTGGCCCCGAGTGGGCGCGCGCAGCCGAGATGCAGGTGCTGCAGCGGAGTTCGCCTTGGGCAGCGCGCCCGCCCGCCAGCCACTTGCGCTTCAGCCCCTGCCAACCCCCCTCCACTCCTCCCCAAATTATATTCGCAAATATGTGCGCGACTCCGACGTGGAACGCAAAGATGACAACAGTTTGAAATTTCATCAGACATCCACAAGAGTTTTACATACATTGTTCAAGACACTCATTGGGGTGGTTACGAACGATACATTACCAATTCTATTGTGAAGGCATGAGATATCTGCACCGTTTATCACATTTATATGCTTTAAATTTAAACTTCTTTTTGTCATACACGTATTGCATGTAATATCTACTAACTAGAACTAAATAAACATCAAACTTTTCCATCCTTAGTTTTAAATGTCATCGCCTTCTATATTGTTTCAGTAGTATACCTTCCCTTTGCGGCACTTACACGCAAACAATCTTTATAAATGAGGTCTCTAAAGAAAGAAAATTTCGCGGAGGAGTGACGAATTGAACTTTCACTTTAAAAATATGAAGGATTTGTTTAAAAAAACGGATCTAAATATTCATGTAAAATGCAATCCGCAACGCACATCAGAACTTTTGAATCTATATCGTTAAATGACTTCTAAACGAAGCGTTCTATGGTTTGAAAAACTAAAATTTTGATGCCAAAGGCCTCAAGGATACGTTCCTCACACCATGGTTTACAGGGTGAGATATTCTTGAACATTTTATTACATTTTTGCTGGTTCGACACTTCTCGATTCTACTCCACTTGTTCAGAGCCTTTAGAATCTGAAACTGTATGTGAAATTACTGATTACTTGATATTCTATGCGATTGAATTACACGGGTGTACCTCTTTGCTCGATAATAAAGTTAAATAACAATAGTTTGTATGGACAAGGGTGTATTTGTGGCCGAGATGGCTAAGACAGTTGTGCCTTTAGTGATCTCCGACCGAGGGGTCGCGGGTTCGAGTCCTGCCTCGGGCATGGTTGTATCCCTCCCCCACCACCACCATCATCACCATCATCATCATCATATCGTTTCATCCTCATACCATAACGTTAAAAAATAGTTGTCGCAAATGAACTAGTAGTTGATGCGACCTTAAATAAAAAAAAACGGTGTATTATATTGTTATCAATTACAAGGTGACATACAGAACAAGTGACGGAGGATAAGAGGGTCTCGAACAAAAATATATATTGTAGTCTTAAAATGGAAATGAAAACATAAGGAAGAGGGTGGGGTACAGCATGCGCGAGTTCTCGCACGGGTACGCTATTTAAGTATATTCGTCTTACTTTATATTACGTCATCAAATATATAGTTAAAAAATAATATTTTCGATTGAAAACTTTACCTTCTGAAAATCTACTTGCTCTTTTAAGAGTTTGTACTGTACACAGGTGGTCTACATGAGAGAGAGACAGACAGACGGACAAGCACAGCCCCAAACATATATTTCCTTTTCATACGACTTAATTACAGAACACAATATTAATCATTTTCGTAAATGTTTCATGATCGTCCTTAAGTATTATTCTTTCATGATTTGAGATCGATATCTTTGCAATCATTTGCACTTTTTTAACGAATACATTTTCCAAAACGAATGTAAAAGCGTCTAAAGTAAATATTATTTTGTTTCTTTCAAAATGTTTTTAAACGTCCTTCTAATTTTAGGAAAATTATTTAATATACCGAATTCTCACAGGTTTTTGAAGAAAATCAATATATAATTCGGTTCAAATCAGACTTTGAATATTGAAATAACATTGAAATAAATTCGAAAACATTAATCTTGAATATCTGTTCCCTGTGACTCAGCAAATTATCAACACTGTTATATAATTTATTTAAAGTGGTTCAAGACAAGGTCAGTAAATAAAAAGCTCGGTAAAGATATGCATAGTATAGATCTAGCCAGGGGTGGTAGTTCGTTATTTAGATTTTAAGGCGATATTCTTTCTAGAATGAATAATTGTCACAAAGTCAGTTCATAATAAACATAGTTCTTATTAAATGACTGTGAAAAGTGTGTTATGTTCAATTTCTTTTATAACAATAAGAATAAGGAAAAATGGTTCCAGGCAAGAAATGCATTCTAGAAAAGCGTAAAGACATCGTACTAAAATAACGTTGTGAGCTCTCTCTCTTTTGGGTTCATTATTTACATCAACAGTCCAAATCTGTCAAATCAACAAAATTTACAGCTCTCCAATAGATATAAGTTTAAAAACTAAATGGTCAATATAGTTAATCCAAGGAATTCCCCAGAATTCCGCAGTATATTAAAAATGTCTTTCCATAATTCGAAAATACTTTTCTGGTTGATGATAGCTCATTGAGATACTGTGGAACTCTTTGGTAATATATCAGTCATTCCTCATTCATCCCTGGACGTTCGATGGAGACGTTCTATTGGATTCGACATGGAATTAACAAAAACACGAAAGCTTACACTTGAATTCCGATCGAGAAGTCTATAATTATCTAATCTGCTTTTTTAATTCTTCGTGGTGACAAAACTATTCTCGTTTAATTATGATTTCCAAATCAAATTGCTATCATTAGTCGCTATTCAAGGAGAATCAATTTTATGAAAACTGCACTAATTAACTATCACACTTATTCCGAGACAAGGGTTATGAAGTTGAGCTGAATACTTGGGGGACACGATGTGAGGCGAAGGCAGTTGGGGTGATTATCGAGTTATTTACTCGATGAACGAGCGGAGATATGTGGCCTCGCCATAAACTTCCGAGAGTTCGTCTCCGTCTCGTGGAAGCCGAGCATCAACGCTTGGAGCGGAGGGAGCTTGCAGGGGGTGGGGGGGCGTTGATGGTGGAGGGGCGTCGCCTGCCCTTTCGCCGGAGGGGGCGACTACGCCCCTCCCTCCCTTCCCCCACCTCTAGGCACGCCCCTGCGCGCGAACACGTATTTGTCTGCGCGCAGTCCCTACCTGCTTACTCCAATTACTGTTCCGGTGGTACGTCTGGGTCGTTTCTGGAATATTCCTGAAATGCAAGATATTAAAAGCACGGGTCGAGTCATGCAGGTCGCGCACAACGAAGGCAACTGTCAGAAGTATCTGGCTGCCTCACAATGTTTTATTTGCGTCTCAGTGGAACTGAGTATTATTCAGATTGTTTATGTTATATGAATATTACATGTTTTGTCAATATGTGGAATACATTAATGTATTTCTATTGAGCAGCGACGCATGATACTATGTTTTAACATTTTAATTACAGATAATTAAGAAAGTTTAAAAAAATGATGAAACAAACAACAATTCAAATTTTAGTTCATAGAAAGATTTTTTGACACATTTAGTTTTGGTCTTCAGAAAAATCTAAAAATTCGTTACTTTCTAATTTGACGGATGAGGATAGGTGTGATTTCCTTGTTCTCGTAGCTTTGTATTACGCAGACGGAGAGACGGGGGACAGATGGATGGACGTATTGAAAAAAACACTTTTTCGGTGTCAGAGGTCCCCAAAACATGTATTTTCGTTGAAATCTCAAAATTGATTTTCCTTAGCATTACATAACTTTATAGATATTACGTATATTACTCCGTATATACATATGTATATGAGAAAGTTAAAAAATGGTTTGTATTGTTCATTAAAAAGTGAATTGTCGGATGTAAATTTTGACATAACTGAAATCAATTTTTGATCAGTTTTGAGGTATTGCAGATGCCTTCCTACACTTCACATTTTTCCATGTCATGCAAATGTGAGAGTGACAAAGACACGCTTATTGACAGAAATATTGAGGAAGGTGAGGTCAGGAAATCAGATACAGAGACGTAAGAGAAAGAAAGATCGGGACAGACAGTCCGAGAGCAAGACATGGGAAATCACAGAGAAGAGAGAGAGAGAGAGAGAGAGAGAAAGGCAGACGAGAGACATTTATATATTACAAATACGTCTTTATAAAATGCCGCTATTACCTGTAGTCCTTTCTTGTAGAGGCCTATTAGTCTTTTGTTTAAGGAAAAAATACTTGAATTGAATGTAACGCTGTATAATGTAATGCTGAGACACTACAATAACATAAACGTTTTTCTTTCAATAATAAAATAGTTCTTGTACCAAATATTTTGGTCTTATATTCCAAGTTTAAAGTTGACATACAACGAAGGTAGACATGATGGGTTTTTGGTCTTGGAGACGTGAATCATATGAGCAGGTGCGTGTGTAGAGCGTATGTCCTGGAGTGAAAGACGCGTCTCAGACGCTACAAAGAGGTGAAGGCATGCAGTGAAAGAAATTGCTCTAATTCATTCTAGAGACTCCAGTTTCGAGTGGAAATCTCCCTTAAAACATGTCATAAATTTAGTGTCAAAGAATACAAAAAAACTTTAACAATTTCACAAAACTCTTGCAATGTTGCGAAAATACAAAATTAAAGGCACACACTGACCAAGCGATGCTACCTGACTAACACAGCAAGAAAAACCAAATTAATGTAACATTGCAGAATGTATTGAAAGGTTACGAGGCACACATGGCTGGATTTTCCAACCCAGTCCACTCTCACGGCACGACAGCTCCTCCAAATTACACAGCGGTCTAGTAGAGGGTCTCAAATGCAGATATCAAGAAAATGCCTTTCACCACCGTGGATGCTTCACGCTCGAGGTCCACCATAGCCCTTTCCGCTTGGTCCACACTCCACCAGCCATCTCTCCCGCTGTCTACCAGGCTCTGGCCCCGCCCCGGGTTCAGACCCGGGGCGCAGGGGGGGGGCGCAGGGGGAGGCGGGCAGCCGGCTAGCCGCGGAGGGGCGGACGTAGGCGGGGGGAGATACGGGCGGCGACGGCGTGATGGTGGTGGTAGCGGCGGTGACGGTGGTGATGTCGACGTGACGTCATCGGTGTCGGCGCCGAGGGTAGCTGGTTGCAACCTGACCGGGCGGCGGGAGAACCGCCACACGCATCGAGGCGCGGGGAAAAACAATGATCAATTAATGTCTTAATTCAATCATTAATTGATTGATTGATTGTTGATTGATTTTTTTTATTTTTTTAAGTGGGACGCGCGAACTTTGGAGTTGGCGCCCCCATGACACCCTGGTGTAGCATGGAACTCCCATAATTTAGCGGGAGTATCACAAAGAGTGCCCAGGTGGGCGGAAGTCGCAGGAACTTGTCCGCGCCGACCAAAATGTGCTAACATTTAGTCAAATACATGACATGGAATATCAAGGGCCTCCTTACATTAGGTAAGTTTCTTCGAATAGTAGAGTTGTCTGGGACCAATTTTTTTTATTTCTTTGTATTAAAACTCTTCTCATTATATTGCTGCTAATGTAGTATCACAATTTACTCCAAGAAGATAAATTTGGTATGTTAAACTTTATACTCGTACTTTTATATTCCCGTATTCATTGTCCATTCTTAAATGGGGAATGAAGATATTTTTTTTAACGTAAACACGTCAACTGCCTTTTCGTGTTACTGGTCGGAACACCCTAATTCTAATCGTGACCACCTCAATTTCCATTTATAAAGAAAGAAAACGAAAATAAAAAAGTTTTTAAAACGTATCTTTTGAAATTGTATGCTTTATTCTGGTATTGGAAAAAGATAGCTATAGAACAAGTTAGTATTTTTCCTTTCGAAATGTCCGTTAGACTAAAATGGGAAATGAGTGCTGTTATAAAACGCCAGAAAAAAAAGAACTGTCGGGCGGAGGTAGAGATCAACTCCTGCCCGCATCCCCGTCCATGCATGCATATGCAGGCGTTCCGATCCGATTCATCAGGATGTAACGAAGCAGAAGTGCAGCGGGAATAGAGCGAAGGAGGCGGAACGGCGCGGCGGAGGTAGGGCGGGGGGTGGCGTTGCCGTGGCGGTGGCGAGGACGGGTCGGAGGTGAATGCAGAGGCGTCGCCGCTCCATTTTAAAGAGCCGCTGCAAGCGAATTAATCGAGGACGCCCTTGGCGCGCTCCACGTGCGCTCAGCACGCGCCTCCCCCGCATCCGGCCCCGCACCCGGCCCCGCACCCGCCCCGCCCTCGCCCGCGCTCCTCCCTTCGCCCCGCCGCCCTCGCCTGGCCTCGACCGCTCGTCCAGGGGCCTCCGGCGCGGCGCAAAGAGACTGATTGGCACCTGCATGGCCACGCATTTGACCGCCCCTCGAATAAAGAGCCGGCTGCTGGTGGACTACACCCAGGACACAATGTACGTCCAGGAGACTGCCCGGTCACCTGCACCGAGACTCAGCGCGCCCTCTCTCTACGGCCCTCACCCTGCTTGTTCATTCGCTCCCTCCCGCCCACCCGCCAGCCAATGAGGTCGCTTCCATTTCCACCTTCAAACCTTGTACGTGGAATTCGCTGCTGGCTGATTGCTACTGCCGAAGGAATTGCTTTTCTGTTGAATTCGACACTCAATACGGTCTCATCCCTCAGTGACTCGCTTTCATATTTCTTCTTTCAGATTAAATCTTTTTAATTGTGTTTGAAACAAAATAACTATTTCGTCGCGATGTAAGTCAGAAGATAGAGAAAGCAGAGATTTTCTTGCTTTCTCTTGAGAAGGAAAAAATATTGATGTCCCTCCCCATTTCCCAGAAGCTTCGTCTGCTGAAGTTCTCATTCAAAGCATAAAAGTATGTTGAATAACTTTTTTGCTGAGAGGAACTCACCATCGACGTGTTTTCACAACTAAGGACCCATAAGGCTCGTTGCCGACACCTGTGGAATCATGACAACGGCCAAGGCTACGAAAGCTCTCTGAAAGACATTCTTCCGTGTTGGAGACGGACTCGAAATATGAATGAGGAGCCGTCGACTGGTGAGTTAGTCATGTGCGCATCTGGAAAGGAGATCGCAGTGATTGCGTCAGCATCCTTCCATCACCGCCAGCGCTGCCGTCGCCGTCGCCCGTCTGCCCGTGCCAGACACCCTCCCAGGGGACGCTGGCTGTGGCTGGACCGGCCCCGCCCCCTCCTCCTCCTCCTCCGCCGCCGCCACCCGCTCCCACCCATCGCGCGGGGCTTCCGCACGCGCAACGGGCAGCGGCGGCGGCGGCGGCGGCGGCGGCGGCGGCGCAGTGCCACAGAACCCCCCACCGGAAGGACAGGCGCCCCTTACCACAGCCAACCCACAACGGAATCGCGTCCTCGGCACATATCGAAGCTTTTTATAACATCGTTTTCATTTAGACATCTACGCTATCTTGTGAAATCTCACTTTTTTCACAGAAACGCGGTTATGCAGCGGAACTGCAACGGCACATATGGAAGAAATAAATAAAAAGAAAACCTGTAGTGATCTGTGGCTCTCGAGGGGTGTGAAACAGTAATCATGTGACAATATGAGACGGCAAAACTGTAGCATTTGTATTATTCTTCGTTTATTTTGAAACATTTATATTATTTTCAAGAAATTAATTGCCCTTCGACATTCAAAGCCACCAAGATTCATTAGGCGTTCAACCTCAACCAACATCTCACAATTCAACGTGGGAAAACATGCAGCCAAAAAGCAGCTTACGTAGATGCTACAATTCAAAGGACAATACACAATAATTACTTTATAACGCATTTTAAAATGATATTGTCAATTACAGACTTTAAAATATTTAATAATATTTGTATTTTTTCTGCTGTGTACCCAAACAAAATTCTTGGAAACTCTTTTTCATTAAATAAAGGAACAAGTAGTGCGGAACATTTTATAATCCTTTTAAAAGCGCTCTTCCGGGGACCCCGCTCACCGCACGAGAGGGAATCTCGCAGGGGAACGAAGACAGATGAGCGCCGCTCTCCCGACCTACGACGCAGCGCCGACGAAGCAGCAGCCCTGCGCCCTCCATTTCTACTTCTTTCTTCTTAGTGAGGACACGACCGGCGACCTTTACAACGCCCCCTCAATGAACCGACTGTTTTATAGTTTAATTTCCTATTCTTAAGTTTTATTACTGACTTTGTTTTATTTCTCAGTACCAAGAAGATTTGTTTTCAGGATAAAAAGAAGAATGTCTGTCTCTCTAGGAAAGTTATTAAAACTCAGAAAATAACGACGTTAATATTGGCTGTCGGATATGATTTTAATCGAAGAGGGGTGAGATTTCGAAAAATGTATTACTGTATTCCTTTTCTTACTTTTTCCTAAATAATTTTTCTCAGTGACCAGAATATTTGTTTCCAAACTTACAAAGCAGAAAATCTGCAGACAAGCGATTAAAAAGCTTCAAACAAGTATTACTTTAAAATTGGTCGCCGAATAAGAGTTTCAGCGAGGACCGCAGGATGAAATTTCGAATACACATTTTTCAACTCAAGACTTCTCAGCTTTCCGTCGTTGGCGTTGTATGTGGAATATCAACAATTGTATAGAGAGGTTACGATAAGAAGGGCCCTCTTTGACAGCTACTACTTGACCACTGACGGCAATATAACAGGAAGTTATGTCCAAGGATTCATTTTGACTACGCGTTCGTTTACGGTTAGCTCATTTACAAACGGCTTGATCACTACCAAGCCGTTGATATATATGATCTCTTGCAATGTCATCGCCCTGCATGAGGTTCATTTGTATCTCGACCTGTCAAAATGGCCCCTTCTTAGAGTAACTCCTCTATATGTGACAGTGGCTTGTTTGTGGTGCGGCGCCCGTTCTCCCGGACACTGTACGCCGGGTGGCGGCGGTGACGGCGTCGGCTGCGGGGTGCGGTGCAAGGCGCGAATCCCGGCGCCGCGCCGTTGCCAGGCGACGCGGCTGCAGCGCGCTCGCGCCGCCGTGGCGGGGCGGGGCGGGGCGGGGGCGGGGGCCGAGGCGGTGGGGGCGAGGCGCCGCGCGCCGCTTCCGGGGGCTCCGGTGGCGACCGCCCCGCCGATCACAGGCGACGCCGCCCCGCGGCCACTCAATGGGTTGGCGAAGCGGCCAGCGCCGCTGCACCGCGCCGCCCTGCGCCGCGCCGCGACGCGACGCGCCGCTTCCGCGTTCGCGAGACCCCGCGATGCTTGAGCCGCCGCCGACGCCGAGTGGCCCCGCCGCCCGCCCACGCCACTCGCTGAATTACTCCCCGACCCAAAGCAACACTCGAACGGAGCCCTCTCCAACGCTCCTTTGAGAGGAGCTCCGCGCCCACCGCTTTTACTGCGTCCTTCCTTTGAACGTTCAAGTCCACCATCCGACATGATGGATATGAAACAGAAACAGGTATTTTTCATGTTTAAATAAAACAGGCAATAACGTTTAATGAGAAATAGTATTCAGAATATTGTCTCTGTATTCCAACAGTACCACTCAGGAGTATCTTGGTATATTTCGGCGAAACGTTGTGCTGCGATATAGTGTCGGCTGTGCTTTGAAATGAGGAAAACTCAAGTTGTGGAATAAGAATCCGACTGGAAAAATAAAAAAGGGCAGGAACAGTATTAATTTTAACTGTTTAACATTTGAGATTTTGGAGCGAGATGTTTTACAGTTTAATTTTACCTGAGATCATTTTAGAAAAACAAAAACAAAAAATGATGAGGTAACCTACTCTTCCACTGATTCTTGTTCGATTCCATTTCTTGTTCTGTGGTATGGACGACAGTATATTACCCAATATATCTAATTTCACAACATATTTATTTGTAACTCAGGTAGCACAGATTTACAGAATATCTTAAAACAAATGTTACATATTTCTAATGTAATAAACTTCTAGTATAAGTAGGGGGTCCAAGATGATTGCTTTTTGCTCGTGAACATGTGGTCCGAAATTCCAGGTAAGGAAGTTACACAATCGACAATTTTATATGCCGAAGATGTAGAAATCTCTTTCACTGCTTTAGCAAGTAACGCGGAAAATGAGTGTCCTACCAATCGGGGGAAAAGTCACATGTGTAACTTCGTTACACGAGAATTCCTACATGTTCAACGGCAAAGAGTGATCATCTTCGTCTCCCTCCATTCCCTTGAAATTTGTAATATTTGTTCTGAGACACCTCGGAGGAGTGATGAATATCACACTGAAAACAACAAAAGGTGACAAAATGATTTTAAAAGTTTCTTTATTGCAATTATTCACAAATAATAAATTAATATCGATTAAATCAAATAATAAATATATATTTGTAAATTTAAATCGTTGAAAATTAATTCAAAACACGAAATTCTGAAGCTTGGAATTCTGAACTAAATCATTTCATTTATGGAATGCTCCTCTATTCACAATATGCCTTCCATTGTGCACAGAGGCGGTCCAAGAATTTTTCTGTGAATATGTTTGGAGGGGGAAGCTACAGGTATACTATCCAGCCGACTTGATGTTTTCTTTTAAAGAATTTTTCACTTATACTGAATATGGAATGTATTTTATTGGTTAACTTACATTTAAGACTCATGATGTAAACAAATGATATACAGCACATATGCTGGTTATGCACGTATGCATGATACAGTTTTATATTACAATAATCTGAGTAAGAAGTTATGTAAATGTCAGTTTTATAATGTAGGATACAAATGTCTGAAGGGAAGCAGAAAATACGAGAGAAGTTAAAAACTGGTATAAACTCCCTCAAGTGCTTCTCTCAAGAAAACATTTTTCTCAGCAGTCTTAAATTCGATTTTGTTTTCCCTCGCGATTTATTTTCTAACGGGAACACGTCTCAAAAACTACTTTCCCAAGAAAATATTATTTGCCTTTTACAAGTATAATGGAATATTATTTACTGAATTGTGACATTCCAGAAGGTAAAATTAACTCTGAAGTAAATGTGACTTGATGTAAACGTTAATTAAGTAAAGAGCAGAATTGCATGAAATAATATTTTGAATCATTAATAAAAAGAAGGACATACTAGACATTAAACAATAACTTCGTAATTATTAAATAATAAATATACATTAATAAATGAAAAATATTCAGAATATTCTTCTTCTTTGGTCCTGCTTTTCCATTGACGGAAGTTAGGTGACCCATCTAGATGGCTTCCACAGTATTTTTCCACTCTTCAGGCTTCTCTGCCTTCTGCATTGCTTCTTCTAGGCTCATACGAATTCATGGCTGTTCTTCCTCGGCTTCTATTTCCTTCTACTTTACCTTGAACTATCCGTTTCTCAAGCCATTCTCCATTCCTTCGTACGATGTGTCCCAGGAATCTCAATATTCTTTGTTTTCAGAGTATTACCACTTCCTGTATTTTGAAAATACCTATATTGGTTTAAAACCAGTTTTGTGTTATCTCTGAAATTATTTGTACTGCAATGCAATTGAACATAATCAATACCATTAACGTGGCTTATTGACTAATCTAACAAACCAGCCGCAAACAAAGAATTAATGGAAACTCGCCCTCCGATTCTTGACAGGAATATGCGAATATCGCAAATTAACGATCTTTAAAATATAGCACACGATAATCAATGTTAATTTCAAAGGACAACAAGTGTTCGTCTCCTTATTGGTTCCGCTCAGAAAACAAGAGAGGCGTGAGTTGCACAAGAACGAGCAACGCCCCACCCACGCCCACATGAAGCGCTCGCGCATCGCCTCGCCTCGCCTCACCCCACCGCCTCTCTTGCCTCGGCGCCTCGCCACGCCTCACGCCCTTCTCTTTCACCCTGCACCCCGCCCACGCCGAAGTCCCTGCGGGACGCCCCCGCGTCTGTGCAACTGGTGCTCCCCTCCACACAGCGCGGTTGAGGCCCCGCGCCGCGCCGCGCCGCGCCGGTCGCTGGAGACGTCAAGAACGTTTGAGTTGTCGAGGAGGCGAAGTGCAACCCCATTCACACTACTCTCCCGGAAAACAAAGGGAGTCTAAATGGACTGAATCGGAAGCTGAATGGCAGAAATAAACGCCATCGTGTCGTCATTGTAGCAAATGGAAATCTAATATGTAAAAGTCAACGTTTGTTTGTTTATTCATGCCTAATGGGCTGGCGTAACGTTCAACCGATTGCGATAAAACTTTGTCAATTTGTTGCTTGCACTAGCGGGACGAACATAGGCATAGGATAGTTATTGTAACTTCACTAGATGGTGCTGTAGCACAAGATGGCGCTTCAGCTATATGCAATTCTCAATCCACCTGAGCTTCATTGTTGCTGAGCGTTGCCGAGTGACGTAGGGCGAGGGCGAGGAGGAGAGGAGGAGCGGGCGGCGCAAGGTGATGAGAGGAGAAGGTAAAGAGACAGCAAAAAAGAGAGAGGAGAAAAGAGAGAGGGAAAAAGAAAAATAGGGAAAAAGAAAGAGATGGAAAAGGAGAGATGGGAAAAAGAGAGACAGAGAGGAAAAGAGACACAGAGGGGAAAAAGAGACACAGAGGGAAAAGGAGACACAGAGGGAAAAGGAGACACATTCGTCGTATTTACAACTCTCCTTGTGCCTTCTGCTTAATTTGGTTTAAGAAGTATACTGGTGGTAAGTGAAAAGTATGTTGTTCTGCGACATTGCGCAATGTGTGCCTAGCACAAGCTGTTCAGTTCGCAATCTTCTGAATTTATGAGTATGACTCCCATTCCTAGGCGCTGTTTTTTCTTTACAGTTCATCGAGATTGCAAGCCTCGTTTTTGAGTACTCTTACAACTTATCTCTCCTTTCATAGCACACTTTTCATACTGTTTTTGACGTAAATATAAATAACGAACTAAATATGTCTCCTAATTTTCCTTCCGTCTCAGCACAACAGTTTTTGAGATAAATAAACAAAACAAAAACATTTATTCTATGTTTTTACTTTCTAGCGTACTACTTAACTTACTAGTTTAAAATAAATGTATGTAATGCTGTAGCGTAAATGACAACTTTTCGGCAAAAGAAGTTGTATTGTAGGCCCCTGACACCGAGAAGTGGATTCTAGTTGATGAAGTAAATTACTTATGTAGCGTCGTGATGAGATAACACGACAGGATCTCATAACATATGGATATTCATTTAGGATTTATTGTGATAGCATAGTTTGAAGCAGGGACCGAATACCGAAATAATAGCGGTAAAGGTATTTATACCGGTATAGAAATACCTTTACCTCTATTATACCTTTATTCAAAATACCTTAAAAAATACCGGTATAAGACGTCAAATACCGGTATTTTTAGAGGTATTTTACCTTTATTCGACGTCTATACCGGTAAAATACCTCTAAATAGAGGTACTTTACCGGTATTTTCTCATGAAAATACCGGTATTTTCATGACAAAATACCGGTATTTCAGTAGAATCATACAGGTTTCGAAGGGAAACAATCTGACGTGTGGGCGCGCGAACGCGCGTGTGGGAGCGCGAACGCGCGTGTGGGAGCGCGAACGCGCGTGTGGGAGCGCGAACGCGCGTGTGGGAGCGCGAACGCGCGTGTGGGAGCGCGAACGCGCGTATGGGAGCGCGAACGCGCGTATGGGAGCGCGAACGCGCGTGTGGGAGCGCGAACGCGCGTGTGAGAGCGCGAACGCGCTTGTGGAGTCGTGTGAGCGTGTAAGGGAACGAACGCGCGTGTCGGGACGCAAACGCGCGTGGGGTCGCGCGCGCGTGTGAGCGCGCGAACGCGCGTGTGGGAGCGCGAACGCGCGTGTGGGAGCGCGAACGCGCGTGTGGGAGCGCGAACGCGCGTGGGAGCGCGAACGCGCGTGTGGGAGCGCGAACGCGCGTGTGGGAGCGCGAACGCGCGTGTGGGAGCGCGAACGCGCTTGTGAAGTCGTGTGAGCGTGTAAGGGAACGAACGCGCGTGTCGGGACGCAAACGCGCGTGGGGTCGCGCGCGCGTGTGAGCGCGCGAACGCGCGTGTGGGAGCGCGAACGCGCTTGTGGAGTCGTGTGAGCGTGTAAGGGAACGAACGCGCGTGTCGGGACGCAAACGCGCGTGGGGTCGCGCGCGCATGTGAGCGCGCGAACGCGCGTGTGGGAGCGCGAACGCGCGTGTGGGAGCGCGAACGCGCGTGTGGGAGCGCGAACGCGCGTGTGGGAGCGCGAACGCGCGTGTGGGGACGCGAACGCGCGTGTGGGGACGCGAACGCGCGTGGGTTGGGCGCGAACGCGCGCGTGTGGGAGCCCGAACGGGCCACTGATCGGACATTATCTTTTGTTCCTAATCCTTTCGCCTTAAATACACACTCTTTCACGCTCTACACTATTAGACCTCAGGAGACTAGTCAGAGTGTGTTCCTATTAACGATTGAATGATTATAAGTGATTCCGAGCGCGGCAATTGCTAACCCCGTAAGTGCAGCGCTTTTTCTACGAGAGGTGGCAGTGATCTTCCTCATTGCATGGCAAGATCAGGCGCCGACGTACCGTCGATTAGCGGGATTTCCCTCAACCAGGTATCTCCCACCAGCTCCCCCCTCCCCAGCCGGCAAAAGCTCCCGCGCGGTCTTCCGGCATGTATGGCAGTGTAATGCATGTTAGTGTAAGTGTAAGTGAAGGGGTGAGGATAGGACAAGAGGAAGGAAAGATCGCGCGCGGTCTGTGGCCCGTCTATTAGGGTACTGCTCCGGCATTCCTCTGATATTGTTCGGAGAAACCAAGGAAAACTACCGATCAGAGCAGCCGGCCGCTAGAATTCTCCTCGGCCCGCGCGCGATCTTTCCTCCCTCTTCCTTGTCCTATCCTCACCCTCAAAACTCATATATATGAAATTTAAGTGAAGTATGGCAAGTAGTTTTTAAAACAATTGCAACGTGCCGCCTCTCGAAGTGCAGACATCGCCGTGCGTGGTCGGGCCTGCGGCCTCTGCCAGGATATGACCTTCGACATCAGTTGTGAAAGAACGAAGGCGATAGAAATCTGACATCAGTTGATAAGACTTCACGCAACGTTCCTTGGCGCATTCCGATTCTCGGAATCAGTTTCCCTTTGTAAGAAGTGCGAGGGCTGCGCCGTTGCGTAGGCAGTTTCCGGAGGTCAGCGTTTCGACCCACGAGCGTCTCCGGTTCGGCAGAGGATAATGCACTCGACCTATATACTCCACGCTATTAATTTCTTTTCGTAGTGAGTAGAATTGAAATATGAGAGAAGGATGTTTGACCGTAGGCCCCAACAAACGCTTTGCCGAATGTGTACTGTGTGTGTGTGTGAGAGAGAGAGAGAGAGAAAGAAATCGAAAGAGAACGAAAGAGAGAAAGAGAAAGAAAGAGAAAGAAAGAGCGAGTGTATATAGCGCGTGGGTGCATAGAGCGTGAGTGTATAGCGCATAAGTGTGTAGCGCGCCTGTGATAGGTGCAAGCGTGTGTTAGGCCCTCGCGTTTATTCGGCTCGCGCGTTTGTTCGGCGTGCGCGTTTGTTCGGCTCGCGTATTTGTTCGGCTCGCGCGTGTGTTCGGCACGCGCGTTTGTTCGGCGCGCGCGTTTGTTCGGCGCGCGCGTTTGTTCGGCGCGCGCGTTTGTTCGGCGCGCGCGTTTATTCGGCGCGCGCGTTTGTTCGGCGCGCGCGTTTGTTCGGCGCGCGCGTTTGTTCGGCGCGCGCGTGTGTTCGGATCGCGCGTTTGTTCGGGGCGCGCGCGTGTTCGGATCGCGCGTTTGTTCGGATCGCGCGTTTGTTCGGCGCGCGCGTTTTTTCGGATCGCGCGTTTTTTCGGATCGCGCGTTTGTTCGGCGCGCGCGTTTAATCGGATCGCGCGTTTGTTCGGCGCGCGCGTTTGTTCGGCGTGCGATTTTGTTCGGCGCGCGTGTTTGTTCGGATCGCGTTTGTTCGGCGCGCGCGTTTGTTCGAATCGCGCGTTTGTTCGGCGCGCGCGGCTGTTCGGCGCGCGCGTTTGTTCGGTGCGCGCGTGTGTTCGGCGCGCGCGTGTTTTCGGCTAGCGCGTTTGTTCGGCGCGCGCGTTTGTTCGGCGCGCGCGTTTGTTCGGATCGCGCCTTTGTTCGGCGCGCGCGTTTGTTCGGCGCGCGCGTTTGTTCGGCGCGCGCGTTTGTTCGGCGCGCTCGTTTGTTCGGTGCGCGCGTTTGTTCAGCGCGCGCGTTTGTTCGGCGCGCGTGTTTGATGCCCGCACGTGTTGGCGCGCGCATGTGTTTGGGGCGCGTGTGTTTGGCGCGCGCGTGTGTGGTCGCGCGCGTGTGGTTAGCTCGCGCGTGAGTTTGCCGCGAGCGCGTGTGGCACGCGTTTGTGGCGCGCGCGCGTTTGTGGCGCGTGTGTGGGGCACGCGGCACTATTTCCATTGAAAATACCGGTATAATACCGGTATAACCTTTATGGACGTCCATACCGGTATAGACGTCCTATAAAGGTATTTTACCGGTATAAAAGAATAAAGGTATTTTATACCGGTATGAAAAAATACCGGTATTTTACCGGTATTTTTACCGGTATTCAATACCTTTTCGGTCCCTGGTTTGAAGTACAGAGAATATAGAGTATCATTCGCCTGGTGCGAATGTACCTGTTGTTGTCTCAAGGACGCGCAACCCTCCGCTGGTCAGCGGTTGCCGTCTTCACTGTCTTTTCAAGAATGACCGAAACGTAACGCGTTCCAGTCCACTCTGTTCCAGTCCTTGACCGCCCTCCGTGGCCAGTCACGTGATGCCACCATCTGCTGGTCATAACCCACTCGCGCTGAAGGGATACAGAGGAAGAAAATACTGCCCTTCCGCCTTTCAGACGAAGTCAAGAGGTTGGCCTTTGTATCCAAAAAGAAGTTATCGTTCCCCTCCCCCGCTGTTAGCACTTGCTCCAGTGGACATGGCCCATGGGTTTCCGATCGGGACGAGAACTTCTACTTAAAAATATGAGACCTATTATCTGCTACGTTACACTGCCTCTAAAACTGTTTACTCAGAATTTTGGGGATCCATCAAACCGAAAAATTGCTTTACGGCAAAACGTCTGTCCGTCTCTCGTCTGTCTGCCCGTTTGTTCGTCCATCTGTTCGTCCGTCCGTCTGTGGATGAAACACTAGCGGCTAAAACATAGGTAGATTTTTCACCAAAATTCATATTCCCTGATCGAACTGACATAGCAACCCTTTGCATTTGAAACTGATATTTTGGTACTTTACATAAAGCTCCAATCAAAACATTTTCAAAACTTTAACTTCATTAATTTCCTTCTACGATAGAGCGTAGTACGTTTACAAAATGGCAGAGGATCGATTTAGAAAATTGGCAAAGGATGACATTTTTCGGCGTCTTTCTTCAACTACATTTCAGCTCAGCGAGGTGACACATAGTTGATATGAATTCTGTATCTGTAAACGGCAACATAATCAAACTTTAATTGGATCAAGTTTCCGAGATGCAAGGTAGTCCTGCGCAAACGCTACTGAGAGTGATGTGATTCCCTTCAAAGAACATGGAGTAATTATAGAACCCCAAAAAGGTGTTTCTGTTAAAGAATATTGTGGCGTCATATGGGTGTAATCAAAACGACAGACGAGAGTGGGTTGTAATAACAGTGAGTTTATTCATAAACTAGACCGTAGTCACAAATAACAAATTTAGCTTCTTACAAATAACTAACTAAATAGATCCCATTACTAGGAGAGATTTTAATCGAACAGCTACCACACCGCTCTACATCTGAGACCTAATGCGTGTCTCGCTCGTCACGACAATGAATTGCCGGCCCCTTGTCCACGTGCGCCACTCGCACAAACTTACGCACAACTGCCCGTCGACGCTGCTGAGAACAAGAAGAAAGGGGGCCTTGTCTCGCGCCGTTATAAAGGCCTTCCACCGCCCCCATTGCCTCCGCGCCGTATCCGCGTTAGGCAGAAATTCCCAATGCGTCATCTTCTGCACCTTTTGTTAAACTTCTTGCCCTCGCGCAGGTAGACACCGTTTGAATGCGCCACGACGCTACAATATGTTAGTCAACTTGCTACAATAATGAACCCGAATGACATTAGATTCGTGTCGCGGATAGCTAACAATAGAGTATCTTGAATTTCTTAGTAGTGGAAAGTATCCAAACCCGGGCCCCCATTGGGTTTCCGAATAAATCCGATTTTAAATCCGATTTTCTGCACAATCGAATCAAAATATATGCAATGCGTACCTTGTGGATTATTAAAAAAAAGATTCCTAATGTGAGCCCCCGAAAACGCTTTAAGAAATGGGCAAAAATAAATGAAATAATCCCAAATAGATTGAACTCAGTATAATTTTACGAAAATACAAGTTTAACATCTTATACATAAGAAATTGTGTTGTATGTCTTGCATATGGTCAATATATTCAAGAACCACATATCTTTTTCGTCGCTGCACATCCTACATGAGCCCAGAGTGAACACATTGGGCACATCACCCATGGTTCTCCTGCAGTCCTCTGAACATTTTACACTGCAACACATGCACTCTGCATCTTCTTAACTTGGGAGGGAAGATATCTCTTGAATAGCCAGGGGAAGAGCCAGAGGACATGTCGATTGATTGATTGATTGATTCTTGTTTCCGGGCGCGTAAACTACTTTGGTCATTAGTGCCGTTAGTGTAGTGCGTGTTTTCTCTCGGGAGGTGGCGGTGATTTTTTCCCCGCTGGATGGCGAGATGTGGCGCCGACCTACCGTCGACTAGCGGGGTTTTTTCCCTCAACCAGGTATCTCCCACCAGGGCACCGCCCCAGCCGGGACAAGCTGTAAGCTCCCGACAGAGGACAAGTCGTTCGATTCCTCGCCGTAGATGTAATCTTTATTTTCCTCTTTGTTTAACTTCAGAATTCTGTTAAATCTCTCTCTTTTCAACCTCTCTGGGATTAAATTCGGAAATTCTCTTCACCTCTTTCTTCTTTCTGTTCTCTGGAACTGATTGGCTTTAGAGTACGCTCTTGATTTTTATAGCCTCCATAGTTATACGGAGTGCCAAAAACCTTAATTCTTTTTATTTTACAAGACAAAAATTTGAGGCCCCGCGTTAGAAACCTTTGGAGGGCTCGAGTTAGGCACCAGCACGTTTATATTCCAAATGCTAATAACACTTTTACAAGACAAGTAAAATAAATTACATTCCCCTACGACAATAGCTTGTAATGTCCCATTCAAAGTAATGTAATGATTAGAAGGCTTATCGATGAAGTATCGCAATCAGACAATTGAGAATAAACACTTGAAAAATCTTTGATTTTCATAGCAGACTGCCGGCAACAAGTGAAGATGAACACACCACCGCTTGACTTGACTGCTGTATTGCAAAGAACTACAATTTTAGTACGTTTCCAATGAAAAAGTACTCTACAGCGCAGCAAATGAAGGGGCTTGCATTAGGAACCTGACCCAGGTTTGGGTACTTTCCTCTACTAAGAAATCAGCATAAAATCTTACTAACAAGTACTCCACTTTAACTATTAAGAATCATCCACTGAATGTCAGACCATTAATCAAAAAGCTGAAGAGGGTAGTAATTTCCAATGTTTATCCTGTGATACCTAATAATGTCATCCATCAGGAATTTTCAAATCATAATATCCATATCAAGTCCAATATCTCATTCATTAGAGCTGGTATCACTGAACCAGGATTTACACATATAAGATTCAAGATACAGATATTTATAATACCCGAAGATTCACCAAACTTCTAGAATCAACCACAATATTGTATTATGGTACTCAATATAGAATTTTCTTTTCTACAGATGATATAACAAGCTTCGTAAGCAAACATTTCAGTCATTTAGCATATCAATGTAATAGAAAACCTATTCAAAACTCATCAATAGAATGTGATTTAAAAAATGAACAATCTGAAAGGAATTAACCAATCATTCCCTGAAAGTTATTGAACCACAAAGCCAAAATATAAATCTCGTCTTTTCCCCCTCTATTCCTTCCAAGTAATTTCCTTTCTATTCCTAAGAGAACCCTCTCGTCTGAGTCTTCAACCCAGATTAGTTCTGACATTAACAAGATAGACAACACACTAATGGATAATAGTAAGCAAGCTAAGAAGAAAAAGAAAACGACACAAGAATAAAATCACATTCTGTTAGTTTTCATGTTAAGAACTCTTCCAAATCTATAGATGAAATTATTTCTCTATTAAAGGCAAATTAGGAAGCCAACTCAAATTATAACCCCCCTCAATTACAATCAATTGAAAAATTTCATTGACAAAGCTTCAGGATTCCAAAACCAACAATAATAGCCAGTGAAGTTTTGCTTTTTATTCCATATATTATCCACACAATTACTGAATCTTATATATTATTTACAGAAAGGTCAATAAAGTGTAGAATTACAAGTATTATCAACAAGTTAATGAGTGCACGAGAACAAATGAATGAATTGGCCATAGATACATCTGAATAATAACTGGAAATGAATATCACACAATGAAATCGAAACGGTTTCTATGTCTGTTTACCGTTCCTGAAACTGCTAGTTACATATATTCTTCCACAGGTAATATATTTACAGGAAACAAACTTTAAAGGCAATCAATCTTGTAAATTACCTGATTGTATTACATCATTTTGTAATAGGAATAATGCTCAAAATGCTTGGGATAGTATAGCTATTCTTGTAAAGAGTGATATTTATGTACACAGCTGTCAGGGTTAATATTATCTCTCACATTAATGTGTGTAATATTTATATCTCCAATACGCAGGACATTGATATCCATGAACTTGATAATATCATCCTATATTAACCCAAAACTTTTATAATTGTAGGAGATTTCAACGTTCACAATAAATTATGTCTAATATTATAGACAAAAGAGGTAAAATCATTGACGATTAGTTAGATAACCCTAATGATCTTACCTTATTAAACACTGATCTGGCCACCCATTTTAGCATTAATAATGGAAATGAAATCAACATTGATCTTAGTTTTGTCTCAAACGACTTTTCTGCTGGAATTATATGGTCTACCAACAATTACCTTTGTGATATTATTCCATTAGCATGATTCTTTCAGACAGATTTTTTCTCCAATCTGAGACGTGAGTCCAAATGGATCCTGGAACAAGATAATAATTCCAATAGTTTCTACAGTTGGAACAACAATTGCAACATTGGTAACAATTCCAACAATACATTTAGTCCAATATTGCAACTCTGAATCAACCCATCAACCTGAACTCTCAAGAGGTAAACCGATTAGTGCAGGACTTCATTTCACTTATTCTAGAAGCAGCAAGAGTTTGGTCCCCAATCTTCGGGTACATTTTAAAAAGAGCCAATTCCCATGGTGGAATGAACAATGTACTACAGCCATTAAAATAAAAAAGAACGTAAAGAAAACGTAGGAAAATCAAAACAGTGGTAAATGGTATTCCCAAATGGAAATGGTAGTCCCCATAAAGTCATAGGCCAAAACTTCCTAAGAATAGTTTATGTTTTAATGTTGTTCACAAAGGGATGGATGGACGAACGGAGAGACGGACGGACAAACAGACGGACTTTAAACAGACGGTATTTAAAAAGTCCCTTTTTTGGTATATGAAAACCTAAAAACATGTTCTTTACGTTGTAATCTTGAAATCATTTTGACGTTACGTTGTGACGATACGTTGAGTTTTCTACACAACGTCTATAATTCCATGTGTACGTACGTATACGAGAAAGTAATATGTGCCACTTAGACGTTGTTCCAGCCAACGCTTTGGTTGTTTTAGTTTTTGAATTCCTCTCCAATAATTCAATTCAATCCAATTCAATTCAATTATGCTTTATTTTACGTAGCGAGACTCAAGCCATCAGGCCTGGTCTTCCGTCTGACCAAGAATATTTAGTTATGATCCTTTCACCAACTAATGGAGAAAGAAGGTATCGTTCGGGCGGCGAAATAGGCGATTTAAATTTTGCTTAGAGGCTTATTTAGGCTTGAGAATCTTTTAGATGCAGTAAATCTACAACATGGGGCAACCGGCTGTACTTTCCCTCGGAAGATGTACATGAAAATTCACCGGCTTCGATCGGGTTTGGACCCGCATACTTGGGTACAACAGCTCAATATACCAACAGTTACACCACCGAAGCAACTAATACAGTGGAAGACTTATTTATGTGTTGTAGCATCGATAGTTCATTTGGGCTATGCTTATTCATAATAAAAAATAAAATCCCAACACTGTAAAGTGGCCTGGATCGTCTATCCTCGGAAACAGATTTACATGGAAAGACTTCATAGATGTACATTCTTTTTACAAATGTATGTTTTATTGCATAATTAGGTTGAAATATCATCAATCTTGTAAATCATATTCCAAAACTTTATGTTTTGCCAGAAAGGCAGTGAAGTATTTCACAGCGATTCATCACTTTTCATCATCTGTTTCCCTGAATTATTCCAGATTTTTCTTAGAAAGATCCGGTTAAAATACATGCTAATCGATTCGTTTTGTAATGATCAATCAAATGATCAAGCGATTTCTAAGAGACCTTAAATGTTCCCATTAGGTGACTAAAATCCCCCCCAAAATGTTATTCCGAAAATATTTTCTTGGAATGTTGAAAAAATCGAAAAAAATTGTCAATTTCATACCATAAGACGAAGACGCTTCGAATGGCACCTCATCTGTCCCAAATAATGGAATGGGGGAGGTCTAAATGTGAGTGAGAGTTGGACGCAGGTTTGGTGACTATAGGCTGTCTCAGAATAAATGTTACAAACTTCTAGCGATATAAAGGAGTCGAAAATGAACATTTTGTCTATGAACATGTGGTGGTGAATTTCATATAACGAAGTTATATATGTGGCATTTTCCCCTGATTGGTGGGCATCATTAAGCACAGATGTTCAATATCAAGAACGTCAAGGACAGATGATCTGCAAGTTAAGGAAAACTCTTTAACTGCGCCTAAACACGATCACTCAAGTGCAAAATGAGTGATCTACCAATTGGGGTAAAATGACACATGTGTAACTTTATTATATGAAATTACCCGTCATATATTCTCAGACAAAAGTTAGCATTGTCGACCCCTCTACATGTACTAGATGTGTGTAACATTTATTGAAACACCATGCAAGGATTTAGACCTGACAACATTGAATTACTGGCAAATTTTGATGTGGTTTTAAAGTTGAACATTGTGTTTGATAATTCCAGCAATTTATCTTTTCTTTACACACGTGAACTTTGCGAGAAATGTTCGAATTATTTTAGTACGTCGTAGAATATGATGCTAGTAATTGTATATGTCTGTTATATTGGTTACTGTATACGTGCGTAAAATATTGTAAATATAGACACGCGAAGCCGATGAATCTGTTACGTTTTAGTTTTTAGAAACATGATTTTATACGTCGTGCAGATAACACACGACTTTATAAGTTTGATTAACAATTTACCTCACTGTCACTTCCTCTTCCTATTTAAAGGGCTTTTTTTCTCGCAGCCAATGAGCTCCCTTTTCCTTTGTCGTCCACGTCAGAGGGACGTCTTTGTCGTTTTCCAAGTCAGAGGGACGCACTGCGCGGCTTCCGGTTGCACATCACAAACGGTCCCTCGAGATGGGATGAGCCCTGCCAATAAGTAAGTCACGAGGGTAGAGTACTGGTGCAACGCAGAACCTGTTGCCGCTTCTGCGTGGGTTTCTGCTCCACAAAGCCAGAGTCAAGAGCGCGTCTCTTTACGCATGCGCTGCCCACGCCCCCGCGGCGGAATTCTACCTGCAAAGCTTTGGCGCGCATGCGCATGTGCCGTTTCTCACCTGTTTTTCTCTCTCGCAACCGCAACTCGAACGCATTGGTGACATGTGTAATACCAGCTTGCGTCCCGAATATCTCTCCGGAAATCGTACCGCACGCGATGTATATAATACGGTTTGTGTCCTTTTTTGCAGCACCACTCTCGAACACGTGCTCAGTCGCAAAATATACATCACTAGGAAAACCTGGCAGACGTTCTGCCCTTCATCTCCCTCTTTCCCCTTTCATCACCCTTCCTCTCCCTCCCTCGTTCTGACCGTCTGTCTGTCTCTGCCGCTCTCTGTCCTTCTTATTCACATTTAATTGCAGATTCTGCACATCTCTGAGCAGATGAGGTAATATCGGGAAGCGCCGAACCAAGAAATGCAGTTTTCGAAATGCAGTTTTCGCTGAATAATGCGGAATCATGGGGAAAGTAACATGCCGTAGAGAAATTATCTATAATATTTTTTTCTTTTCCAGCAATTTAATCTTCTTTGATTTTTGAAATGATATTTTTCTCACCAGCAATGGATAGATCATGAAAAGAAGAATAAAATGATATTTTATATGCTATTAATTTGACGTAATTTGAGTATACAACTAGACTTTCTGATTTGTGATTTTGAATTAAACGGACAATATTTCGTGTAGCAGCATTTGCAACTCTCGTCTTCGGGGAAAGTGGCCTTTGCGTCGTCAAGACTATTGCGTGGAGAGAGGAGACAGAGAAGTGGCAGTGAGAAATAAGAGCATAACTTCAACATGGTCTTAACACAAAGGTCACACTAACTGTAAGAAACACCAATTTTAACGATCAGAACGAGAGATATTTTTCCATTGATTTATCTGCATTTAACTAGTCTTCTTTAATAATAAGTTTCATTTTCAAATTTAATAAGAATCCAAACACAGTATGTTCGTTTTATTTATTTACGTCAAAAAAACAGTTCAGAACTGTGTATGACGAGCTATGGGGAGAAATGTTACGTTAGTGAAATGTTACGTTAGAAATGTTTCGTTAGTGCATTACATTTTTAATTAAGGTGATCATTCGTCCACTTCGCAACCGTACCTCTACTGCTGTTTATAAGTGGAAAAGAAAACAGTACACTTACGTCTTCTGCCGTGGGTTTTCATGTTTTTGGCAATATGTGGCGTAATGAAGTGAGAGACTGGCCAATCAGTATTAGCAGTCGTGACTGCAGATGCGCATTTGTGTTACAGTTCAGTAAATGTACACTGATAGTCAAAAATATTTCAAAATTTGTATTGCTTTGTTCTTTTGGGACGCGTTTAAATAAATTCATTAACAGTAAATAATAAGAGAAAGTCTACTTATGTATTATTTGATGAACTAATCGAGATGTTAGAATAAAAATCTTTAAGCATTCATTCCCTTCCCATGTTTTAAAATGATGGAGTGTTTCTGCTATAACACCTGAGCTCGATTCTTGTAAGCATGAAAATAACCTTTATCATTGTCGTCCTTCCGCTACAAATTAATTTTATTTTGTTCTTTTTGATTATTGTTGCTTTGAAATTTCAGTAGAAGGGAAGCTCAAATCAGATGAACAAAAGGGAAAAATCTCTCTTTCTGATCGTTAATATTGATACTCTATATCTCTACAGTCTTCGACCGGGAGAGATGGCTCAGTTCATCAACTGATGTCACAGCAGTTCCTCCGACCGGGAGATCCTAGGTTCGAGTCCCGACGGCAGGATTTTCGACACTAGCTTGTCCGCTAGATAGTATTCAGTCGCTGTCTGGAGGAGAATTCTAGCGGCCGGCTGCTCTGCCCGGTAGTTTTCCGTGGTTTCTCCGATCAACATCAGACGAGCGCCGGAGAAGTACCCTAACAATCGGGCCACGGACCGCGCGCGATCGTTCCTTCCTCTTCCTTGTCCTATCCTCAACGCTTTTTTTATTGATTTATGTTGGTTGTACATAGTTCAGTATAATTTCTACTTTTACATATGTTTGAAGGCTTACATGCTAACTTACATTTAAAACTTACTTCTAACTCTTAAATCTAACATAAGGGTGAGGATGCCCTTTTGGGTCCTCTATTTTGGTTCGAATTCGGAGAAGGTTTTCAAGAATATGTTGTAGGGATATCTGTTTTTTATTCTGGTGTGGTTAGGATTTATTGCGAGTCTGAAGGTTGCAAGGGAAGGGATTTGGGGTAAATAATGGTAGACGTTAGTGGCTAGGTATGTGATTTGATGTTCAATGGGTTCTATGCTGAGTTCTTTATGAAGCTGATGATTCGTGACAAACCATGGTGCATTAGATATTGTTCTGAGATATTGATTCTGTATGATTTGTAATTTTTTTTAGATTGGTTTTTCAGGCATTTATCCAGATGGGACAGGCATATTGTAGTAATGGTCTTATGATGGATTTATATATAGCGATTGAAGAATTATATGGTAATGGGCTGTTTCTGTAGATTAGAGATTTAATTGCTGTAGTTTTATTTTAGCTTGTTTAACTTTTTCGTCTATGTGCTGTTTCCAATTCAGTTGAGTGTCCAAGTTTAATCCCAGATATTTAATAGGTTTTTAGGGGGGGGGTACCAGTTTATTGTATTGCTATTTATTGTTAGGGGTGGGAGAGGTATAGGGTCTTAGCGTAAATATTTTTGCCGCGGTTTTGGTTGGATTTAGTTTGATTTTGAGTTTGGATGCCCAGCTATCGAGTAAGATGAGGTATATTTGTGTTCTATTTCTGATTTCAATGATAGAGATGCCAGAAGAGAATATTGCTGTGTCATCCGCAAATTGGGTAGTGTGAATGTTCATTAATTTTGGAAGATCTGCAACGTATAAGTTGAATAGTGTGGGTGAAAGTGGTGAGCCTTGAGGGAGTCCTGCGTTAATTAGTCTAGGGTTGGAATGATGATTATTGACGTTAACGGAAAAAGTTATATTGTGGAGGAAACTATTGATAATGGATTTTATGTAATACGGGGTGCCAATTTGTTTTATCTTGTACATTAAGGCTTGATGCCATGTCCGGTCAAATGCCTGAGTGATGTCTATGAATACCCCTATTGCGCGATGTTTCTTTTGAAATGCTGTGTACATATGTTCCGATATTCTTAGTAACTGATGCTGTGTAGACGATTTTTCTGTAAATCCAAACTGTTCTTTAGGGATTGTTTTCGTTATGTGTAGGTGAGAGTTTAATCTTTTTAGTATAATTTTCTCGAAAATTTTTGATAAAGATGGCAATAAACTGATTGGACGATAGCTGTCAGTATTTGTAAGATTTTTACTTGGTTTACAACTGGGGATAATGATAGCATGTTTCCAGGTATGCGGAAAGTAATTTGTTCTGAAACACGAATGATATATGTTTGTAAGGGTGGCTATTGCTGGTGCAGGTAAATGTGTTAATACGACATTATTTATATTGTCGTGGCCGGGTGATTTTTGAGTGGTAGTTTGTTAATATTTTTTTTAATTTCGGAGGGTGATGTGTAATGTATTTTTTGGTGCGGTCCATATTCTTTTTCTAATGTTGATTTGGTTACGGTGATGTGTCCCGGATGAAAATTAGTGTTATTAACAGTAAAAGTTGAGGCAAAATGGTTCGCTAGTTCTTCTGATTTTTGGTAGGATGTGTATGCTTTTTCTGTTGCTGTGTTTATAGGAGGTATCGTGTTTTTCTTCTTCAGAATTTTTCTTGTGAATTGCCATAGAGAATTATTATTTGCGCTGAGTGATTGGATTAAGTTATAGTAATGTTGGTTATTGAAGGTTGTTATAAGTCTTTTTACTATATTTGTTATTAGGTTTAGTTCTCTCTGTAGTTCAGGTGTTCTTAATCGGTACCAAAGTCTTCTAGTTTTATTTTTTATCGAAATTGCTTTTAATATTTCTTTGGGTAATATTTTATGTCTAGTTGTTTTTGAATCCGGTGGAATAGTTAATTGTGTATTTTTTAGCGTGGAGTGTTTTAATTCGTTGAAACGAGAGATGGATTGTTCTATGTCCAACGGGGTTTCTAATATTTTTATTTTGGGCAGAGAATTTCTTAAAATTTCTTGAAATTTTTGCCAATTAATTTTTAATGAAGTTGGTTTTGGGGCGGGGGCGTGTTGTGGTGTGAGTTGGTGTGTAGTAATAATTACTGGTATATGGTCGGAGTCGAGTTCGAAAATAGGTGTTGAGTAGAATTTAATGTTAGTATTTGTGAAGCCTATGTCAAGGATGTCCGGTTTCCGAGTGCGATCTCGAGGGTGATATGTTGGTTCCGATGGAGTCAGTATTCTTAGGTTTGTAATGTTTAATAGTTGTGCTAGTATTTTTCCGTTATGATTATTTGTTTGACATCCAAAGCTTAAGTGTTTACAATTGAGGTCACCTAACAGCAAGGTTTTCTCGGTAGCGTGAAATAAATTAGAAAAATTTGCATTTAGAATTTTGGCTGTTGGGGGCTTATAAGCTCTTTTTATTTTCCATGGTTGGGCGTTAATATAAATTTGAATAGCGACAAATTCGATGTCTGGTGTGTCGGGCAGGTTAATTTGGTGGTGATTGAGGTAACTTTTGACCGC
Source organism: Acheta domesticus (assembly GCA_031308135.1). Lineage (NCBI taxonomy): Eukaryota > Metazoa > Arthropoda > Insecta > Orthoptera > Gryllidae > Acheta > Acheta domesticus. Next base: position 191,442,370 of record JAHLJT010009419.1, on the reverse strand, counting down.
GATAAGTACACTTCCTCCTTTATTTTCCGTTCTATCAGTTCTATATATGTTATAACCGGGGATAAATAGTTTAGTTTTTATATTGAGGTTTGTTTCGGTGATACAAGCTACGTCAATTTTATGATGGTGCAAGAAATGAATGAGTTCTGTTTTTTTATTATTGATGCTGTTAGAATTTCAATTCATGAAGGATATATTATTACTGGGTTGGCATTGTTATTCCTTAAATATGCAGTGACTGAATTTTGAATGGTGTTGATGATGGAAGGGATTAAAGAATTTATAAAATTAATGATACAAGATGTGATTGAATTAATTATTGTATTGAGAATAGGGTTATTAGATTCAGAATCTTGTGGATGAGGAGTTGGCTGGGAGTGTGAAAGCTGAACTGTTGGATTAGATTCTATTATTCACATTTGAGATATGGGTGAAGTTTCGGAGATTGCTAGTTTGGGGTAATTCTGGGAAAGGTTCTCTGGATTGGTTTGGAGGAGAGGGTGGTGGAGAGGATTGACTGTTTTGACAGTTTACATCACTAAGATTTTTGTTCCGAACATAGTTTTTTCTTTCATGGATTTCTTTAAAATAGTTACAGTTTGGGTTTCGTATGTCCGCACGGTGGTTTCCATTGCAGTTCGCACAAAGAGTGGTTTCATTTTTTTAGGGGCACGTCACAGAATAGTGTTTTCCGGCACAAAAAGCACATTTGATGACATGATTGCAGTTATTCTTGTTGTGGCCGTAATCTAAACATCTTTGACACTGCAGGGGACCTTGAGGTTTTCTACGTCTTTCTGTTTTCACACGGTGATTACATATTTGCACTATAGCTAGAATTGTTTCTATTGGCTCGGCTCCGTTGAACTCAGCGGCCACCACCGGCATAGGGTTATTGTCTTTTAATAGTCTTGTAACTTTGATAAATGATGGATGACGCTATTTTAAATCTGAGAATATTTCTAGTTCCGAAATAGTCGGATGAACATTTTTGAAAACGACTAAATATTTTCTATTGGATGGATGTTTTAACGAATGAAAACTTCTCTGGGTTTGTATTAAATATTTAATTATGCTACGAAAGTCTGTAGATGTGTTAGGGCTGATTTTAACTTTGTTGTTTTTTATGTCTGCTACAATGTTGTTGTTTTTTATGTCTGCCAAAATTTGGTGTTACTTTTGATTTTAGTTCTTTGATGAAATTATTAACTTGAAAGATGTGGGAAACAAATATTGGTGGGATTCTATTTGGCACACTTATTTGATCTTGTTGATGAGTTTTTAGATATTCGAACCTTGTGTCCTCGGACATGGTATCTTTATCAGCAAGCGGGCCAAAGCTGTTTACAACTGGCACGTTAAATTGTAGATCACCATTATGTTCACCACCACCATTATGATCACTATAATTGCTGGATTCCGCAATTTTTTTTATTCTGAAAGTCATCAAGTTCACCTACTGACCTTTTTCTGTTCACCGCACCTTGCAGTGGAAGATGTTGCTCCATGCTGAGTAAAGCTCCAGTTGACTGGGTAGCCTCCGTGCTACCTTCAATGCTGTTCTGGGACGGGGCCATGCCGAATCCCTCTTCCATGGCGACTTCTGATGATACAATTTGCGGCGTCGAATTTTCGTCGCCGTTGATGAAATTGTTGATGTCACTGTTGTGAAGCGTTATCAGGGCTTGACCAATAGCATGCCCTGTTGATGGGTCAGTGCCACATGACATAGACTGGTCACTCGTTTGCGTGAAACGTTCACTGTGAGCACCAGTCTCTGTTACTTCGCACTGCGGGAACACAAACACTAGGCACTAAGTTCACTGGCAGACCAACCAAGCGCTACTGAGCGCAAGCAAGGAATGAGCAGCGGAGCTGGACACGTCCGCACACCACCGCTGCAGCGCTACGAGTGTGATACTCACCGCTTACACACACACTTACACTAACACGCACTACACTACCACACATGCCGGGAGACTGGTCGGGGGCTTGGAGCTTGTCCCGGCTGGGGCGGTGCCCCGCTGGTGGGAAATACCTGGTTAGGGAAGAACCCCGCTAGTCGACGGTAGATCGGCGATGTATCTCACAATCCAGCGGGGAAATATCACCGCCACCTCCCGATGGAAACACGCACTACACTTACGGGACTAATGACCTCTGATGTTGAAGCGCTCGGAATCACGAACAATCAATCATATGATTTTTGTATCAAAACCATGAATTGCTGTAGCAACGCCCCTATCCTTCACGGCCACCCCTCTCTCACTCCGTCTCCACGAAAGAGTCTCGATGCCGCGAGGGCGACCTTCGCCAACGGCGACTGTTGCAAGGGCTGCAACAGGAAAGGTCCGTTTACTAAAAAATCACATGATAGTAATTTTATACTCAAATTACTATCAAAATACTAACATATGAAACATCATTTTATTTCTCTTTCCATGATCTATCCATTGCTGGTGAAAAAATATATAGTTCTATTTTTAAAAACCAAAGATGAAATTTTTCGAAAACTTAAAATATTGTGAACAATTTCTTAACGGCATGTTACTTGCCCCATGATTCCGCATAACAAATATAATGAACAATTTCCCTACGGCATGTTTCCCCATGATTATGCATAAAAATATTACGAACAATTTCTCCACGGCATGATGCTTGCCCCATGATTCAGCATGGTTAAAAGCAACTGCATTTCGACATCCTGAATCGTTTAAAAGTTATGAGGGTTGTCCATAGTTGGTGGGACACCTTGTGTGTGTATATAAATACTTTAAAATTCCCTTAAGAGTCCCCAACGTTATATTAACATATCATGATATAAGAGTTTCCGGGTTATTATTGACCTGCGTAACTAAACTGAATACCGTTACAAATCTGTAACGGAATTTTAGGGTTCGCATTGCAATTAACTTGTACAAATTTGTTGAATAATTAATTAATTAAATTTATTTATTTATTTATTATAAACTAATTAATTTAATTTAGAAACGTTTCTAATGATTAAGTGGTATCAGAAATACATTTTTACTTTCCCGTATACGTACGTATACACGGAGTATAGGGAATATATACGTAGTATAGGGAAAGTTATGTAATGCTGCGCGAAAAAATGGCCAATCTTCGGCGGAAAAAAATTAATTGCCGGGCCGTGAAAACGAATAAGTGGATAAAACCACTTGCTAAATTAAGAAAAAAAATCCCCTAACACGTGGTGTAGCCAGAAACCCTGTTTTCTAGGTCCTTGATACCGAAAACCCAATTGAAAGGAAAACGTCCGTCTGTCCGTCCGTCCGTCTGTCTGTCCGTCTGTGAACACTGCTAGGGCCTAAACCATACGTACGATTTCTTCCAAAATGGATATTCCCCGGTCGATCTGATTCTAGTCGAAGCATTGAGATTTTGAAAAAGATTCTTCGAAATTTGGGGGTACTTTATATGAAGCCCCCCGGGGATTTTCAAAATTTTCTCGAAAACGGCTCCAAATTTTTTCTTTAAATTTCTTGTAATAGAGTAAAATACACTTTTTAACATGGCATAGGTCCAATTTTCACGTACAGCTCTGAATTTTCGAAAATTGCGAAAGTTTGAATTTTTTCGGCGTCTTTCTCCAACTACAAAATTGAAGATAGAGATTTTTTCTTCAAATAAAATTTGTTCTGCATATTGAGTTCCGTAATAAAGGTAATGTAAATGTTTTTCAAAAGTTTGGTAGTTTTCGTGCAATATTGCGTGCAATATGTGCAATTTTCAAAAGTTACAAAAACACGATTTTCTCAAAAACGGCTCCAAATTTTTTCTTTAAACTTTTGGTAGGGATAGTGGTAAATGTACTCTATCAATGACATAAAAGCCATATTGGTCTATCGGTTGATTTTTTCAAAAATTAGAAAAAATGTAATTTTTTCTACTTGTCTCTCACGTCGCTAATATTTACATTATCGGCGATTTTTTCACATTATTATATTTACAAGTATATATGCTTTAAATAATGTCAAGTAAAGTTTCTCGAAAACACTACCGTTTTGTGTGAAAAGTAGCTCAAATTTCGACATTTTCAGAAATGCTCAAACGCCATTTTCTCGTATATGGCTGCAAATTTTTTCTTGAAACTTTTGTAACGGATAGTGCTAGTTACACTATTTAGTATAGCGTAAAGTTTATTTTGAATTATTTTTTTGTTTTTTCAAAAATTACATAATTGTAATTTTTTTGAAAGATCTCTCACATCTTTCATATGCACGTTACCGGCAATTTGTAAACATTATTATATTTGTGAGAGTAAGTGCTTTAAATAACTTCAAATAAAGTATTTTGAAAACTCAATCATTTTCTGTGAAAATGAGCTTCAAATTTCGCACTTTTAGTAGCGCTAAAACGCCATTTTCTCTTGAACGGCACATGATTTTTAAAAGAAAATAGCCATTTATGACTAGGTTTTTGTGTTCTTTGATATTCTAAAATTAATATTTCCGTTCTACTAATAGGAAACCGAAATATTAAGCAAATGACAATAGCATATTATGCAATTAGTTTATTACGTTGTCCTTTTTTTCACGAATAAGAAGATATTACCGAACGAACGACGTTAGAAGTGAGTTCTGTAAAATCTTCTTACGAGTGCAAATATTTAACATTATAAACGAGTTGCATACACTATTTTTTGTATAACAGTATTATAAGGATTTAAGGGAGCGAAATTAATTGTGTTAAGTTGTAATTCGTTGTTGTAGTAGATCTCAAATTCATGTTTTTTCATGAATGCTACCTAAGGGACAAATTTGTTTACATGTGGCAATTAGTTTGAAAGTCGTGATTCAAACATAATGGATTTGCCAAGATAAATTGTGGAAGAAGCTGCAAAAGCAGAAAATGCTATGATAGCGAAAAAGCCTTGCAAACGTTATGAGAAAGAGTACTTAAAGTTAAGGAAATTTATGGATAAAAAATATGCAAATTTATTATGCAAAGCTGCTTTTCTTTCGTATCTATCGGAGCAGTTTGGTTAAGTAAGTATAATGCACATGCTAGAATAAAGACGTTTGTTAATTTAATGCATGTTTCTTTAAACATTAAGTCCACAACATGTAAAGCGTCGACACTATGGTGCACTTATTCCAAATTAAAGGAAATGCTAAAAATCAAAGAGAATATTGATATTTGAACTTTTCACAAAGTAAGTTTACTTATGAAACACGTAAATGTGGGATATCAATCTATAAAGGCAATGGTATTTTCCCAATAAGATGTAAACACACTTCTTACAAAAGCTGATGAAACTTTTCTTTAATGAAGGTATAATAATGACAGTGGCAATAATAGTTCAGTTTTATTTATTAACTGGTATATTGTATTAACAACTGGTATGATTTTCAGGTTGTTGCTATATTTGGCATATTTGGTGCTTGTAGACGTGTCGAATTGTACAATTTGTGCATCAACGATGTGAAAGAAGAAGGTTCTGTTTTGATAGTGAACAAAAAATGACAAGCCCGGAATATTTACTATCATATGCAGTGAAGAATTTAATTATGTTGAGGTCTGTAAAAAATACATTTCCTTAAGACCCTTACATGTTAAACACAAAAAACCTTTTTGTTTTACAATCATGGCAAATGCAGCTGCAATCCAATTTTTTAAAAGTAAGTTTTTTCATAACGTATTTGATTTTACTGCGTACACTGCAATCTATTTATATGGTACCACTGCCTTCTTTAAACTCCATAACTGAAAATATATAGGGGCCGTGACTATTACGTCAGTGATGGCTCATATTTCGGGCAGAAATATGAATGACTTAATGATTCGTGCAATAATATGCCATACTATGAACGATTTTGTTAATGTAAAAGGGTTGTTTATAATACTGGTATACAAAAAAATGTACTTTTGGCGGTGATATATGGCAGCTGGCAAGAAAGAGTATGTGGCAATTCAATATAGCTAGCAAAAACCCAAGGAAATAGAAAACTAATACGGGAAAGTCTGTGCCATTCTGTAGCACCACTAGTTACTCTTTTCTTTGAGCAGCGGTACGTCATTATGTTACTTTATCTAGAATGATAAAATAAAAAAACCATTAGAAATAGTGTTTTCCTATTTGAATGTTTCAATCACTGCATCATTTATTACTATTATTGTTATTGTTGTTATTATTATTACTTGAAGCGTAATCTTTCCATACATTATCATAAACTGTACGAAATATCGGCCCCGAAATCTTACGTAAGAGATTATTTATGCTCATGACTATAGGATCGTGAAAATTATTATGCTTCAACTAAAACAAATACTCCTTTCTTCTGGAAATATTTATAATTTGCCCTCTGCTGGCTATCAATGTAACAAAAAATACGAACACAAAATACAATATCTCAAAAGGACAATACATAAAGAAAAGAAAAACAAATTTCACAGTTCATTTTTGAATGCACTCCTTGGCATTCCCTATCATTCATGGCCATGATTTCCCTCATTTGTGATTAATTAATATTATTATTGCTGCCTTAGCCTTCTTACAGATCAAAAACAAAAAATTAGTTTGGATGTTCCACTTCCATTTTTGTGTTCCTCAGCCATCTTGATCGCTGTATCTCCACATTCCAAGTCCATTCCGCGACAATGTTTACGTCACCAACAAAATAACACTACTTTACAAGAAATCTCTCATTCGTACTCATTCAATTAACTTCCTTTTTCACATGTCAACGTGTCTATGGCATGAGAGCCTCCCCATGATACCTCCTCCACTACCAAAGTTGCGACCCTCTCTCCCCGGCAGTCAATACCTCGCGCTTTTCAATTGTTTCCCCATGCGTAGTATTGTTCGAAAACCCTTCTCTACTTCACAAGCTACGCGTCCCGTTTTTCTGATTGGCCGATCGCCTATCGATACTGAATCCGTTTATTCTTTGATTATATTGCACATTTTTCGTAATTATACATTATTGAAGCCATCAAATGGCCTGTCGCTGAGGCCAGAAGCTTAAAAATATTCAGCAGCGAAGGAAATACAAAAGTAAAGGGTTTCTTAAGTACTTGATAAACTGAGGCCACTGAGTTCGATTGAAATCGTATTAAAATATAATATTAAAATAAATGGATACAATATGCACACAAAGAAATGTCACATTTTCGACGTATTTAATCCTGGTATCTTGGCAACAATTTTCAATTCTGCACTAGTATTCTGTCACAAAATTGTTATCACTGTTATCAATGGATTTCAGTTTGGAATTTGTTCCTTCAGGAACGTTCAATTTGTTTAATTTATTTTTAAACGCAATATATTGTGATTTGAGGTTGGTTCTCGCTCATTGATGTGCTACTCAATTAGCAAACATTTTATAGCGAGCAAGGTGCATTAATAAATATTACACAGTTGACGTTACTTCACTTTGAACATTTCACTTGTATTTCAGAAGTTTGTAGGAAGATACTCCGCACATATTTATTAATTATATAAACAAAATACAAAAATACACAACAAACACATGACTACATAATTTAATAATTATATTTATCATTCAGCCGTTTCCTCGTGAAAATTTTTTTTAGATAATTGGCTACCAAAATGTATATTCATAAACGATATTCGTAAATCAAAACTCTTTTCTCAAGAAACGTTTGATAATTTTCATTTACGAAATATGTAGGTATAGAAATTCTTTTCGATTATGAGTTTAACGTCTTATGTTCTCACCACTGACATTGAGCTTGCCAGCTGTATTGCGTCAGCCAAAACTAAGGACTAGGTGGACGCCGTACTGCTTGGACACTGTGACGATTTTCATTCTTATTCCGATCGTACAACGTTCATACCATTTTTCAAATAAATACTTCTGACCTACCCTTTCTCATATTTCTCTTCTTTTTTCCTTTTCTCTCTCTCTCTCTCTCTCTCTCTTTCTCTTTCTCTCTCTTCGGATCACTAAAATCCCCGCTATTTTTGTTTCCTTTCTCTCTTTCTCTTATCATTCTAGGTCACTAACTCTCCCTTTCCTCTCATTTTAATACTATTATCTAAGTATTCAATCTTAAAAAGTGAACAAATCTCTGTGACACACATAAATAACGTTTCGTTTTTTTTTTTTTTTTTTTGTACATTTATCCTCCTATAGAATAGTTTAACTACTCCATAATCTAGCTATTTGCTTTTATAACCTACTTTACTCTCCCTCAATCATTTTAAATAGCAAATGAGAACTAACCTTGAATCCATACCTCACTTTTATTTCAGTACACACATTTGTGCATACCTGTTATGAGTACATGATTTTACATTTGTGCATTTGCTTATTTGTGATATGCATTCGTCCATGTGCTCACATGTGTATATACTCAAAATATTATAATTTCTGTGCTTTTAATTGTTGTCTAGATGTGCTTTACCAATTTGCAATCTTTCTGTTTCAGTTCATTTCCTACAACCTTCGTCATATGTTAAAACAATATTAAATTTAAAATATTTTCATTTCCCCTTTGTATTTTGTGTACGTGTAATTATTTACTTGTATTGTGATCTTGGCAGAGTATTGTGTCTTAGCCTTCCTGACTGAGGTTTACCTGGGTTTACTCAATTGCTTAAGGCGCATGCCGGGTTCCTTTGTTTGCAGTCCCAGGAATAAACATAGTATACATCGTTGGTTTGCGGGTGAGAGATGTTGGGTCGGGTTTTCAAGTCTTGAAAATATTCTAATTGGTAAAAACTTCCTAAATTTTTAAAATTTGTACTTTTTTAGTTGGGGGAAAAGTTTAAGTTCTAAACTTTTCCTAGATTTGAATTGATCGTATCCACATTTATAATTTCTTTTTTTTACCTAATTTAATAACCGAATAGATTTTTTTTCCCTTTCTCTCAAGACTTGAACTCTTTATTCGATGTTTTTTCGCTTGTATGCTGACGAGTTTCCTCCCTTTCTGCTTTTTAGAGGTAATTCAAAAATACGTACGCAATTTTAGCTTTTTCAAACGCTCTCTTAAACAATTAGTAGTACTTATTAACACGTCACTGATTTAAACAAGTTCCTTCTAATATTTTTCTGTACCTAACTTACGAGTCAAAAAATAATTTCTCTAAATTTAAGTAAAATCTCGTAGTGTTCAATCTGATATAATCTGACATTTTTAATACCTCCTTAACGTGAAATTAATAAACTCAATTACACAAATGCTGTGAGTGCGTTTCCTGTTCTATCAACTTCTTCCTCCCTCTCTTTCACTCCTGCCTCCCATGTGAGAAACCCTTCATCTAAATTGCGTACGTATTTCTCATTGAATGATCTCCTATTTATCATAAAATAAATTGTAATTATAATTTTTGAAAGTGGTCAGGCGAAAGAGCAGACCATATGGTCTGAGCCTCGCCACCAATAAAGACATTTATTTATTTATCTATTTATTTATTTATTATTTAATTTATTGAGAGCAATTAGTGGAATGAACAGGAAATTGTATTTACCATTAGAATATTGAGGTATTTTACTCACAAAAGGTAATTTGTTTTAACAAAATGACGGATATCGAACGGTATGATATCAGCAGATAATTCTCGTAAGTCATCAATGATCACTGAAGAATTTTAAGGCGATTTTTAAAATTTTCTTCTGAAAAATAAGCAACCTCCCAATTACATTTATAATATGTATTTCTTTTGACTACATAGTGTCCTGGTCGCGGGAAACCTTGTGGGATTAACTTAAATTCTTATTGGCTATCAAAAAATTGAGGGAATTTTCCCCTGGATATCCTTTTTAAGGACGTTTCACAAAGAAGTAACAACAAAAATATCATAAAATTATTTTATGGTTTACTAGTTCATTGCTGTGCGTTTACAGACCTGAAACAAAACACGTAGTGGTATATTTAATACCCTTGCGGGCCTTTCTGAATCTTTATGCCCTAGGACCTTTTGAATACTTTATGGCCCGCTCTAATACCAACACAACACACAGAACATAGTTATGAATTCAATTTTTTAAAGTTAAGATGCAAGCATATACAATAAATAAATGCCATAATTCTCAAATAAATAAAATAATTCGTTATAAACCTTATTTTGCTTAATTGATATGAAAATTGCAATTTTGGAATGTTAACGTGAATTTATAATTAACATCAATCACTAGCATTTCACTGTTACGTATCACCTTTTTTAGAGACACAATTATATTCATTTTCAGTAGCTGTACGAGTAGTAGTAATAAGATATATAAGGCACATCGGCTAACATCCTGGAAATGTTATTTTTTGGTGCTATGACATATTCTAAATAACGTTTGGCAATAGATGCTAATAACCTAAAAGTACCGTTCATCAGCGCAATTTACACTGTTATTCACGCTGGTAATTCTCAAATACACCATAAAGAGTTTTATATGTTTCTCAAAATTTTAATGGAAACCACTGTCCTTAGTTTTGTTAGCTATTGCGAGAAATTCCGCAGGAACTTTACAATGTTCTTTCATTTTGTACGAACGAATCAGTCCAATAACGATTATGCAATAGAAATGAGATATACACTCTCTTTTGTTCATCTGACGTCATATTGACAAATGACTATTACAATGCGTCTTTTCACTTTAGACGCAAGAAATATAAAATATTTCGAATTCTCGTTTTCTTCAGCAACGAACAAGTAAACCATAAAGTTTTGTATGCACCACATGCGTTACTAGATGTTTTTGCCCCTCAGGCGACTTCCAACCCGTCGGGCCAGAGGCCCTCGGGTTTGGAAGTCGCCCTCGGCGCAAAATCATCTACTTAATGCCTTTGATACATAAATAACTATTGAGATTTTTTTAGGCAATTTTTAAAATTTGTTTCCATCCCGAGAGCAGAATTGGATGAAATGCGCGGCAGATCGCCACCCTTTGCCGCGAATCCAAGGCCGTTCCCTCCAGTGCGCGTCGAGACACCTGCCGGGGCAGTCGCCAACGTGTGTCGTGTTCTTGTTCGCCACAAATTGTGTTTTGTGAATTTTTGTGAGTGTGTTCATAGTGATAAGCGTGTGTTATTTGCAGGTGCTTAGCGTGTGTTATTTACTGGTACTATGCTCGTGAAATGAGAATTAATTATTCAAAGGAAGAGGCATTTGTCTTTTGTTTCAGCAATTCTCACAACAACATCACCTTGTCGCCAGGACTTCTAAGGTGAGCCATTTGATTCCCACTGGGTTTCTGTGTTTAATAGCTGAACAGACTTTCGTAATTTTATACATGGATTATTACTCTGTTGCTTGCATTGCTCAAAGATTGCTGTTTCGTGCACTGGGGTACGTTTTCACCAACGTGGAGTAATATTACTAATGAATTAATATTTAGGAAAGTGCTTGACATTTGCAGAGAGGCTGGTTTTGCTTAGTTTATTTATATCCCCACGTTCTTTTTACATAGTTGATCAATCATATTAACTTCAATTTTTGCAACTGATGTGAAAGTGTATTTAATTTTAAAATCCTCAGGGTAAATATGTGCTAATTTTCTTGGTTACTCATTTTTGTGTTTACTTAATTTTATGCATAACAGACTACGATGCTTGTGCTTGTGCTTGTGTTTGTGCTTGTGCTTGTGGGAGTTTCTGTGCAAGTTACAAAATGCATGGCCCTTGTATGTTCATTCATATTCTATCTCCTCCCCCTAAAGGGAATTAAAAGCACATGAATGAGTATTTATAGATTTAAAGATAATACTCGTAGTCCAATAACCTAAACATTGCACGACACAAATATATACCACACATTTTTCTCTCTTTCAGATCGTTGCAGGATTTCTAATGGATAAATATAAAAACGGAATTTGGTTAGGGTGTACGTGAAGTGATAAGTAATAACTGAATGGGGTGCCGGTCCCTTCGCTTCAAACGGGGCGAGTACGCAATTGACAATTGAACAAAACAATCACGCGATATCAAACTGTATATGACACGAAGCTGGTCGATACCATACTTCGTACCAACAGGTAAATAGTTATTTTCATTGCTTTTTGCTGTTAAGTGGCGTTCTCGCTTCCATGGAGCGACGGTGTCCCTCGCAGACGTACGTGTGAGGGCTGCGTGCCTGGCGCTGCGCATGTGTTGGTGGCACCGAGCCCTCCCGACTGCCCTACGGTGACACAGGTTAGGTGCCATCACCCGAAGCAAAGAAGTTCGCGTAAGTGGGGCTCTCCGAAGGGCAGTCACATCACTCCACTCGGTACAAAATGGCTCGTCACATTATGCCTGTTATATTCTTTGTTGAGTGTTGATATGTTTTGCTGTATTACTTTGTTCCGTCTCGGTTCCCCTTTAGGCAGGTGTCCTTTTCAGGTGTTTTCTTGCAGGACTGGTACTATAAGGTACCAAAGCTTCAGCAAGGAGCTAACACTGAAACACTGCTAACACTGAAATGTACTGTATATAAATATCGAGTATACTGACAGCTTCTTGCGGATTAGAATATAACGGACACAATGAGCAAAACACAAGGGCATAATTAAATATACAGTGGTAAAATAGGGTGGGTAGAATTTAAGAATTTATGCGTCAAGAGAGTAGTTCTAAGAAGACACAGAAGTTCTAAGAAGATCTTAACCGGCGCACTTAAAAGTGAGTAAACATTATTAATCATTACATGATGTTGTAGTACGAACATTAACAATGTCAAACAGCTTTCGCAAAGTTCCCATTGTGGAGGCAACGGATGAAAAGATGAAATCTGAGAATATAACGAGTGAAGCATGTCTGCAGGCGGCGCTCTCTCAACAAGTGCGCCTCTGGTAACATAAATTCGGCACCATCATGCAGAAGACAGTAAGTCTACGTAGGTGCCATAGTAACACATGCTGACACAATAATAACGCTAACACTTAATAACACATGCTGACATAAGATAGTAACTCACGATTCAATAGTCATTCTCTTTTATTCCTTCGCGCTTATCTTTCCTTTCTTATTCTCTCTTCTCTCCTTTGTTTATTTCTTTATTTTCTTTTCTCCCTTCTCTTTTTTCCATTTTCTATTTTCTTTCTTCTTTCTTTCCGTTATCTTTTCCCTCTCATCTTCTCTTTTTCTTCCCATCTCTTGTCTCTCTTAGCTTTTTCCCCCTTCACATTTCTTTCTTCACCGTTCGCTTTTCCCTTTCTTAATTTTTCTCGTCTCTCCCCTCTTCTCGTAAAAATTGCATTTGTAGAAAATATTCAAAATGTCACAGGGACTTCACGTAAAGTGCCCCCAAAAGTTGAAATATCTGAATGATCTCAGGAATGGCGTAACTAAACTATATTTTACTCGTGTCGTATTTACAATACTTCAGCTCCAAACCTTTTAATCTGACAGTTATATGCGATTCCTTCCATCCATTCTGATTTACGGTCCGACCCAGGTCGCTAGCCTAAATGTGCAGGCAGTGGGGAGACGGAAAGGGGACCGGGAGCCCCTCGGACCTTGTCCGAGCGGTCCTCTAACGGGTTTTGGGATTCTTCGTGGCAGTGGCGCGTTAACTCAACAGGTATTAGAATGAAGTTTGCCTCGGTGTAAACGAGGCACTTGAAAGAATTCGTACTGACCTCTGGCCTGTAGGGATGTCAGCTGGATCGCGGCTCGACCCAAGATACTGCGATTTTTCTAAGAGCGACCCTCGAGGCCACTCAAATCCCATCTTCGCGATGGAATATGTCACAGCATTTCGCGTCTTTCTCAGTCGTTCCGCTAGATTTCGCATGATCGCGACCGTATGAAGCAGTGCTTGCGATCATGCGACCGGCAAGACCGAGAAAAGACGCGAAATGCTGTGACATATTCCATCGCGAAGACGGGATTTGAGTAGCCTTGAGGGTCGCTCTTAGAAAAATTGCAGTTAATATGGAAAGGTTTTTGGCTGCGCGCCGAGGTGATTCAGTCGCCCCGCTTGCGGGTTAAGGGACGTGGAGTGGAATTGTCCACAACACGGGGTGAGGTGAGATCCTTAAGGAAAAGAACCACCAGGAGCTTGCTCCCCCAAAGAAATATAGATTAAGTGATCAAAAGTATCCGGGCACGTGCCTGAAAATGACTTACCAGTTCGTAGCGCCCTCCATCGGTAATCCTGGAATTCAATAGGGTGTTGTCCCACCCTCAGACTTGATGACAGCTTCCACTCTCGCAGGAATACGTTCAATCAGGTGCTGGAAGGTTTCTTGGGGAATGGCAGCCCATTCTTCACGAAGTGCTGCACTGAGAAGAACTCAAAAGGTTTTGGTGCACATTCTTAAAACCGACTTCCAAACGTTCTCGAGGTGGCCACCCTTATTCCAGTGGTCAACTCGTGCCCTCCTATCCCACAAGCAAAGAAAGCAAGGAGATTTGGTAAAACCAGATTGTTGATCCAGCAGCATCGTAATAACTTTAAAATCGCCACAAACTTGCTGGTTGTGTTCACTGTAGATTACTCGCAATAGTATTAGTTGCACATTTGCGCACGGTTCTTTGAGGATCACTGAATAGGCAATAAGCACTGAACCAAAAACGTTTCCATTATGAAGGAGAATACCCTTTAAGATTCGCTTGGAAGCATCAATGAAAACTCTCCACACACTTGGATCATAGTTTGGAAGTCCAAGATTTAGAATAATCATCAGGCCCACAAGGGACAGGTAAATGGCTGGCCAAACTACTGGATACCAATTTGCTTTTCATTTTTAGAACCCCATCACATCTCACTAACAGAAGTAGCAGTCATTACTATGATTTGACCGCTCTCTCCCCAAACCATAGGTATTCCAAATGATATCGACGGTCATTTGCCGTTGACCCAATGACAAAGATCATCACTTCTTCAAGTTTGTTCACTTCTTACAAGCTACATTCCATATCGTACCAATACAATGCTCACTACCGTGTACACCATATGTCCAATAAAACAAGCACGGTCGCCGTCACCAGGAGATTTACCAGTACAATCCAAAGTAACCAATATCCAATTTGAACCAACAATATAACGAGGCACGGTCAGCGAGGGCTAATAGACAAACATGGAGCTCTATCTCAATACAGTTCTATTGCTCGGTCGCCTGCCGCCCTTCATTTACACAAAGAAGACTCGCCAAGTGCACAGCAACGTCCAAGTGCTCCTGACTGTTTTCTTTGACTCCCGCGCTGTGGTTCACTACGAATACGCGCCAGAGCGTCAGTCATCAAAGAGTACTACAGGGATGTCCTCCATCACAGGCACGTAGCCAGGGGAGGGGCTCGAGGGGCTGAAGCCCTCCCCGAAATTCTAATATTTTTTTCATTCATTCATTATTACTTTAAATTTATTCAAATATATCGGAATGTATAAAAGTACAGACAGACAGATTTACTTCAAATGAAGATATTCTTCCAAGTTTCAAAGTGCTTCTTCCAGGTTTTGCTTCCATCCATGAAATGAACAAGTCGGAAAATTTATCTCCATACTTTGATAACAGAACATCACTCTCTGCAGTAAAACCTGAGTATGAACTATGGTGTAAAAAAGCTTCCACCATAGATGCTAACCTCGAGGTGCTGAAAGTCTTAGAGAACTGCGATCCAGTATTGTGACGTACTAGAAAAGAATAACACAGACAACTGTTTCTGTTTGATATTTACAATGTATTTACAATTATAGTACAAAGATTATTATACAAAATTTAACCCCTTGGCAACCTTTCAATTCCCTTAACCGCGAAACCCCGTGAACGTCCCTAGGCCTAGCCCAGTACCACTGCTCGAGAGCAGGAAAAAGCAACGCGAAGTGCGAAGCTGTCGGACATAGAGTCCCGTAACTACAGAAGTTACATGGCCTGACGCCAAAACCGATCTTCGACCTGAAGATCACGTGCAAAGATAGCACTGTAGATACCACCCGTCTTTCGACACCCTGCGTATCCCGCGAGGCGCGTGTCGGCGCAGCCTTAAGTATCCGTCGGCTCGCCCCCACTCTACAAGCGGCGGGCGTCATTCAGCTCGCTGGCCAGCCCTCTCCAGGGCGCAACCGACATCACCCAGACTCGCGCCCGCGCGCGCCCTTTTCTCCCAGTTATTTTGGTGCCGGGATTTCCCTGCCCGGCGCGTGCCGGCGAGGCGCCGCACGTTCCACCCCCATCCCCCTTCCGGCTTAGGAGCGGGTTTTCCGAAGCGCCCCGCCGCAGCGGCGCTCTACCCCGCGACGCCACAGTATATTTACATACTATTAGATACTTCCCATCTTAGCTACCTTGCCAGTAACAACTGCTATTGTGGAGAGGTCATTTTCTACAATGATGAGAGTAAAAAGTTTTATATATAGTGTAATGCGTGATAACAGACTCAATGCACTAGCCATTATTTCAATCCTTAGGGATGTCACTGTGGACAAAGTGATTGACATTATGGCTGGAAAGAAGATCAGAAAATTACTTTTGTAGTTGACGCCTCCTGTAGTTTGGATTATTGGAATAGAAAATAATAAATTAAATATTGTGTTTAAACTTTCGAAATAATATTGTGTGGAAATAATGTTTAAATGTGTTTAAAATTATGTTGGTGTTTCATTTTTAAGAGCATCTCTTTTAAACAAACCCTATAAAGGTATTATAATAAATCTCGTTATATCCATTTTTTAAATTTTGGAAGCCCCTCCCGAGAAATAATCCTGACTACGGTCCTGATCCATTATCTGCATGATGCTGTGCGACGCAAGGCATCAGAGTTGTGTTCAACAGCAAATTTGCGCGTCCATCACGACAATTCACGAAACCTCCATCACGAAACAAACGCGATTTCAGACAATAGAGAACAGTATGGCTGCAACGACAGTCAAGCTACACCCCAGTCCAAAAGAGGCTTTCTCAGAATGCTTCCAACAATGGCGGTACTGCTGGGAGAAGTGTGTGAAGTCCCAAGGAGGCTACTTTGAAGGTAACTAGGTTTACAACGACCCCGATATGCCAGTGTATTTTTCCCGACCAAAGGTCGGATACTTTTCTAACAGACCTCGTGTAACCAAAACACATACCACTAGCTGATCATAAAGATTCTTTACATAGACAGCTTCATCAGTATTTCAAGAGTTGTAAGTCATTGGATATGGCAATATTAACTTCAGAAAGAAAGTTTGTATGGAAAAGACACAGCTCATCGCCAACTAACATTAATAGCAAAATAATAAAGTAACAAACAAGAATAAGTCTACATGAAAACTCAGGTATGTAATATTGTAATATTGCACCATCTATCCTAGCAACACTTCAGCCACCACCAGGGTTGCCACGCGGCCGGTTTTTGGCCGGCATGACCGGCAACTTTGAATTGAGGCCGGCAGCCGGCAAAACTGTTCATGTGCCGGCAAAATTATATTGTACATAATTTTTTTTTTCAAGTTAAGCAAAGAATCAGTGTACAAGATACAGAGAATACAGATATTATATCCAAATGCAAATTTACATGTGGACCAACACTCCCACTTGAGATGTAGCAGCATTGTTATCCTAATCGATACAGTCGTAATTTGGGCGAAAAAGTAGTCGGTTTTTTCACGGTGTGCTGGCTACTGGCCAATTCCTGCTGTTGTATATTGAGATTTGGTTTGTTCTAATAATGAATAATCCCATCGATTCGTCTGAACAGTCCCCTGTTCAGGAAAAGAAACGTTCTCGGAAGCGTAACAGAAACTGTGCGTTCAATAATGACTGGCTTTTAAACGAGTTCAAAACATGGTTATGTCGTGGTGATGATAACGATGAGGCTCGTTGCAGTATTTGTTCAGTCATTTACTATTAAATACGATGGTATTAAAGCTGTCACTAGACATGCTAATAATAAAAAGCACAAAGAGAATATTTAAAAAACAATGCATTAAGTGCGTTTTTTTAAAAAAAAAAGTAGCGATGAAATAAACACCGTGACTGCAATTGAAGTAACAAAGATTTTTCACGGCGTGAAACACAGATTAAGCTACAATTCCAGCGATTGTAGTGAGCATTATGATAAATATGCAAATATCAAACAGATAAGAATTCAGAAGTTATCAAAATATTCTACATATTAAATTTTTGCTAGCAAAATGGTCGGCATTCACTTTCTAGATATCAATTATTCTGAATTGAACTTTGAAAATTATATGGTAAAAGCGGAGTTATGCATAAAAATAAATCTAAATTATAACTGCAGTGAATTTTATGATGTTGTAAAACAGAATCCAAAACTGCTGAACATAATGAAATCAAATACCAAATATGATTTTAAAAATAAGAAAAACAATGCTTAAGCCCGAGAATAAATAACTGTGATTATTAGATTTTAAATAAATTGTAAATATAAAATATATTTATAAAGATTTTTTCGTTGTATTATTATTTTGCAAATTATTCTTAACCCCCCCCACCTCCCACCCCGGTCATTCCAGTGGCCGGCGGAACCAATGTTGAAAGTTGGCAAACCTAGCCACCACTTGAAACAATTAAACAATATAACTAAAATTTACATGAAAACTACTCATGTTTCGAAAACTTGTTTTCTTCAGTATTATATTATTATTATTATTATTATTATTATTATTATTATTATTATATGCCAGAATTACTTATAAGATGTAACTCTGATGAACACGAAGTCTTGTAGATGAATGTAATGATGAATAAATTTCATTAAGAAACTAGAGACGCTACAACAGCGCATACTTTTTTGCATTTTTGGAAATAGATACTTAATAAAATATTGTAATTTCTGCCGTACTAAAACTCAGTTATAACTTGAAAAAGTCAAATTTAACCAAATTCAATCATGCAAATAAAGCGCCTGCGGTACATAGTTTATTTCTATAACGTTCTACAGTATTAATTTCTATCTTTCACAAATGATACAAACATGAATAAATTTAACTTTTACAATATTTTCAACACATTATGCAGAAAAGCTAGAATCATTTCACATAGGTCTGCTTTGATTACATTGAAGTATGCTTTCAATTTTTGAATACCACAATCAGCGATCAAAACCTCTTAAAGCAACCAGGTGTGATTGTTAATTCTAAGTTAAATTTATTGCATACAGTCAATCTATTTCCTATGATAAGAAAATTATCTGCATCATACAATCATCACAATCAACAACGGGATAAATTCGAAGAATTTTTAAATCGCTTTATTGTGATTTTGCAAATTAACAGCGCGTCAAGTGAAGCACGGAAAATTCGATTTTACAATTCCAATTTTTTTATTTTATTTTTTTTCAATTTTCGAAAATACAGTGTGCAAAAAAATTGAATTTTTGCAATTTTCTAAAACTTAGATCTCTTCAGCGGGCTTTATGCTATCCGAGGTCAAAATTCAATTTTAAAAAATTGAAAATTTTGAAAACGTCTCATGGGTTTTATCTAAAGTAGCCCCCCAAAATTAAAACATAATATCTCAAATTGAAAGGGACGCGACATCTGCAGATCGATTGGGAAATATCAATTTTGGTGAATATTCTGCTTACGGTTTAGCAGCTAGCGTACGGACCGACAGACGGAGGGACAGACTTTTGCCGTCAATCGATTTTTCCGTATCAAGGACCAACAAAACATGGATTCTGACTACAAAATGTGTTAGAGGAAGTAATTTACTGTATTTAGGGACAATATTTATCATTTGTTTTGTTACCAGGGCCCGGCAATAAGGCTTTTTCTGTTGAAAATTCGCCGTTAATAAAACAAGTATTAAAATACTTTTTCTACGCAGAGTAAGCAGTAGCAAGAAAGTAAATATCTTTCTTCAATAAGAAATTGTTGAAGTTGGGTAAAAACTGTAATTTTATCAAAGTTTTTACTGAAAACAGGACCTGCGCCATTTTAGAAGCTTATTTTGCTCTACTTGTCCAGAACAGGTCGTTTGTGTTTCATATGTCATATACGACATTAATATGTCGTTTGGTTATTTTAGAACCGAAGTATTGAAAAGCAGACCAGCTATGAGAAAGTAGCCATTCTTCTAGAGAGGGTGAAACATCTTGTTGCTCTCTCACGCGTCCACGACTACTTGTAACTGGGAGGAGCGGCAGTGAGCAGAGGGCGCCCTCGCTTCCGCGCCTCAACTCGTCGCGCCGCGCCGCGCCGCCGTACGCTCTCCATGTGCGGGTTGGGCGCTGGCGGCGGGGCGTGGCGCGGCGTGGCGGGGCGGGGCGCATCAACGGGCGGAGAGGTTCGGGGGGAGGGCGACGCGAAGGGCAGACAGGTCGCGGCAGCGCGGGGCGCTGCGGGGCAGGGCCAAGGGCGACGGGCGCGACCAGGGGCAACGCGCCCTTGCCGCCACCCGTCTGTCCCGCGGCGATCGATCACGCCGGCGCGACGCCGCGCTGCCCCCCGCCCCGCCACGCCGCGCCGCGCCTCGCCACGTGCGTCTGTGGGCGGCGGCGCCGGCGGTAGAGGACACGGCGAGGGCATGCAGGTGCCACTCGAAAATAAGGGCAAACTTTTCACGATTCTTTTTGCTTCCTCGCTAAGGAGTAGAGAGAAAGTTATGTAATGGTGTGCGAAAAAACGGCGAATTTTCGGCAGAGAAAAATCATTGCCGGGCCATAATACCGAAAAAGTGGATAAATCCAGTTACTAAATTTACAAAACAATCTTCAGTCACGTATTGTAGTCAGAATCCATGTTTCGGGGGGCCTTGATACCGAAAAATCTAATGAAAAAACGTCGCTCTGTCCGTCCGTGTCTGTGTGAACGTCGTTAGGAGTTAAACCGTTCAGCCGATTTTCCCCAAAATTGATATTCCCCAATCGATCTGGTTGATGTCGTGGCTCCTTGAGTTTGAAACCGATATTATAATTTTGGGGGGTACTTTACACGAAGCCCCTGCGACATTTTCCAAATTTTCAAAAATATGGCTCCGTCGTTTTTTATTAAAGTTTGTTATTGGATAGTAAGAAGGACGTCTAAGAGGTGGTGATCTCACCGTGCAGGTCTCATATTAGTTGAAAACCCTGATTTTTCGAAAATTGCAAAAGTTCAAATTTTTTTCGTCGACTTCCTACAACTAAAATATTAAAGATAGAGCATTTGCACTTAATGAAATATGTTCCTTAAAGATAGAATTGGAAATATGGCCATGAACAACTTTTCGAATTCGCGTAATTTCGCATCAAAATACGGGCGAGGAATTAGTGCTGTTTTAGCACCACTAGTTTTTTTTCTTTTTGATTGAAACGTGGATGTTAGTAAATGAGATTGTCCATGTCCAAGTAATAATACTGAAATTGTTTCGAGATGCGCAATTTGATTCGTTTGGTTCGCATGGACTTCTCGATAAATCAAGACTACCCTCCTTGCCTGGATGCAAGATAATTGGATCTAGTGACAATGATCACGTTCCATTGAAACACTGGGAAACTTTTTGTTGCTGTAATAAATAGAGAAATATAAGAAAGAAGATTTTTTTCGATGATTCGGAAACAATTAGAGCGCAACTATTTCACTTTTTAAAAAATTGCGTCGTATTAAACCTCAAGGAAGACACCAAGTAACTTCAAATGCCTATGAAAGCCAATGGCGGGCTATGCAGCAAGAGCAGTGGCGTCAGAGGACGCGAATTACAAATAACTGTGTTCGCTCTGGAAGCTGCGAGCGCGAACGCATTGTGGTATTGTAGCTGTCGCCCGCAGCGTTGGCTGCTCCCGGACGCTGGACTGTCCTTTGCCACTTCCCCTGCTCTCCCCCTGTATCCTTTCAACGCTTTGTCCCCCAGCCCCTTTTCACCACCTCCAGCTTGCCCCCTCACTGCCATTTTCACAAGCCCCCTCGAGCGTCCTCTCTCCTTTCATTCCATGTCCTCTGCCCTTTTGTGTTCGTGCTCTTCTCTCCAATTTTTCCTTATTCCATGTCTCCCCCTCTTACCACCTTTCGTCACTAAAAGAAAATTGGGCGGTACATTCTTATTCGCGCCACTAAGATGTGTCTATTTATTACAATTTATTAAACGAAACGTTTTTTCAATATTACCATTGCGTGATGATACTTCTTTGGCGCAGTAGGCGTGAATTTTGATGAAGTTGGTGATTCTTAATACCGTTGAACGTTTAAACAATGAAAGTACATATAAAATAAGTCGAGCAGAAAAATTTAAAAAGTGGAAAATATTTGAAACTATATTTAAAAATGACTAATTACACAGATGTTCAGACTTACCTGAAACATCAACTTGTAATGAATGCAAATAACGGCGCCACCAAATACTTGAACATTCGACACGCTAGGTTAGTAGCATTTTTTCATTATTTTTTCTCATTATTATGTACTAGCTAAATGAAGCGTTTCCGTTTAAATCGTTTTAAACGTAATTTTATGTGTTGAAAATTTCTTAATTTGATGCATAGCTTTGTTCAGATAAGTTCTTACAGAATCTGGCATTAGACTTATCAGTGAATCGAAGTAGCTAATAATGTTATACTTCCGTTCAGAACTTCCCAATACTCAATGACCTTGCATATTACTTCCATACCGGATATGAATCGCCGTAGAAAATGATCGCCTTAAAAAAATACTTGCTGGTATGGATGATGCGAATGGTAGTTAGTACAGCTACTTTTTACGCTCTTTTGCTAATTTGCACCAAAATGCCCGTAAAAGATCACCTCTGAGCAGACGAGCAGATTTTCAGCGTTATTCTCTAATCCTAATGTATAATCGTTCTCGATTAGTTCCGAAAAGTCTGTCACAAAATATTCTTCAACTACATTTGATTCTTCCCCCGATTTTCTGAACACTTCCATACAGAGTGATTCCGTCCTCGTTGCTCACACAAGACCTGATAATAGAAAATGCAAAGTTATTCATGAATGCAAAAGGAAATAATATATAGCCTTTTCAAAATTTTGAAAAAAGAAATTTTTGTCATTGCTAGTTTTTTCAAAAAAGCAGCCTACATATTACATTAAATTTTGTTTCCTACTGCTATTATTCCCTACTTATATAACGAACATGAAAGGAAAGAGAAAACTATTATGATAAACTATCCTAAATAATATTTAAACATTTGCCTATACAGCCAAAAGTTTGCATTTTTATCTTGTGTAACATGGATTCTACAAGTGTTCAAAATGGCCTCTTGCGTGAACGCAAGATAGGCATCTGTACCCCCCGGCCTCCGTAACGCGCACAACTCTGTCGGGTTGTCCCTTTATTTCTGCCGCCACGCTTTCAATGCATCGATGAAGGTCATCACGATCATCGACTTCGGTAGCATAAACTCGGTGTTTCATAAACCCCCAGCTCCAAAAGCGTTGGAAGTACCTGACTTACAAAATTCAGATACTGAACTCTCTTAAACGTTTGGGTAAGAAGGAGGACCATGGATATTCATCCACAATTCCAAACGGCGCATTTACAGAGAACTGGTCTTGGTGAGCGACACGACGTGCGACATGTGGATTTTCCTCGGCCCTCAAAGTTGTGCACACGAAGTCTGCAGGAAGGAAACTCAACTCCGGTGGTGAGGATATGTACCGAAAACGTCGGCAGGTACATGAAAAATAAAACAAAAGTAGACTCCTTATGCTTCAACGACATCACGCGGCGAATGAAAAAAACACGAAGGAACCTGTCAATATCGTCAATGGCAGCAAAGCCAAGCGTTTCCGCGAGAAGCAATATTTATTTACGAGTTTTAACGGGACACGCCCTTGGCAGAAATGATAATAATCATAATTAGAAAATCAATCTTTATACATTTCTCACATAAATACAGCACAAACTGCGTAAAGATCAGTCAAGAGTGCTGCAATTCACTACCTTACTATCATCTAGATGAAGATAATGAACCCGATTCGGTTCCAAGTCGGCTCGCACTACAATACTGCCCCGTTACTATACTGCGGTTTTTGTAGGAAGAGCTCTCAAGATAACTCAAATCCCATCTTCGCGATGGAATATGTCACGGCATTTCGTATCATTCACAGTCGTTCCGCTAGATTTCGCACAATCGCGACCGTATTAAGCAGTGCTTGCGATCATGCGACTTCTACCGGCAAGACCGAGAAAAGACGCGAAATGCCGTGACATATTCCATCGCGAAGATGGGATTTGAGTTATCTTAAGAGCTCATCCTACAACAATCGCAGTATACTTCTTTTCCATGTTATTGTCTTGGATTGAGGCACGTCCAAATATCGCCCCAGAGGTGCCGAACACAGCCCTTCCTGAGTATACTTGGGTTTTTATTTCTTGGCGCGTGGGGGCGTTTCATCACAATGGAATATCTCACGGCATTTTGCGTCTTTCTCAGCCGTGCCACTAGATCTCGCATGATCGCGATCGTATCGAGCAGTGCTGGCGATCATGCGAGATCTAGCGGCACATTCGAGAAAGACGCGAAATGCCGTGAGATATTTTGTTGGGATGACACGCCCCCTCGCGCCAAGAAATAAAGTACCAAGAATAAGTTCCTTCACCCACCGCTGAAGTAGAAGGAGTCTAGTTTTGTTTTATTTTTCAGATAGTTGCCGACGTTCTTCGTACACCCCCCCACCATGCCTCCAACACCGGAGTTGAATCTCCTTCTGTAGACTTCATGGTTGTGCGCGTCACGGAGGCCCTGCGGTACAGATGTCTATCTTACGTGAAAATGTGAATTTTTGGCTGTGTACGCAAATATGTTAAACTATCGTAAATAATACTTACATAATGGGTTTTTGTTATTTACATCATTAAACACACGCTTAGTTCCTTAACAGCCAACCATCTAAACAACGCTTTAAGAGTGCGTCCATATCCATACAAATATTTTAGCGGACTCTCGGGTTTAGATTTTACCAGTCTTCATAATTTTTTGGACAAATCTGTCCCTTTTGTCCTACTTCGCCCTTATCCTTTTTGTCCCATTGGCCCCACTTTTCGCATTTGTCTCCATTTTCCGTTTGCCTCCTTGTCACGTTTTGTCCCGACTTCCATCTTGTCCCATTTTGACCTCTTGTCGCATTTTGCCCGCTTGTCCCATTTTGTCCCCTTCTCGCATGTGCCTCTGTTGTCACACTTGTGCCCCATTGACACACTTGTCCCTCTTTGTCCTTTTGGTCTTGCTGCGCACTGTGATTGTTATTAAAAGCAGTACCAAGAATTTGTACCAAGAACCCTTGCAACCCACAAGGATCGCCCAAAGTTTACCCACAAAGATCGCAGCGCAAAAACACATTATTGGAAATTTCTTTGAATTTTCTGCCCGGTTCAAATCGCCAGTTCCCCACCAGGAGACCGAGACGCGTCCAAAGTCACCTCATATGTATCGACTGCTGTTCGGGAGGTGGTCCAATTTTGAGTGACGCACGCACAGACAAAAGTACACACGCACATGGGCACATGCAGTTATTCAAATACTCTATATAGGGATGAGGCTTCTATACAGACTTGTGTGAATACATCTTATCAATATTTAGGACTGTCTGTTGTATATTTATTCAACTGTGCAATTCTGTGATTTTAGAATAAAAAAATTTTATTGTTAGTCTGTCTATAAACGTCTTGGAACTATTGTGTGAATACACTTCGCAAGAGGCAGACGTCTACCGCCCGTTAGATCTAAATGCGTTTAAAAACTAAAATATTCGGAAATTAGAAGCATGTTTGAGGCAGGCCACGCGACGAAGAAATGTTTCTTTTCTTCTGCTGTCGTTTGTACTACCATCGCCGACTCAGAAAATCGTCTCTTTAATGAGTCTATGCCTTCTGCAAGGTCGCGAAAACGGAGTTCGGTTGGGGTGACCAATAAATGTTTTGCCATGACAAATGCAAATGACCTCCGTGATAACAGAGGAGGCCGCATACCGGCGCGGCATTGCACACAAAAATTTGCGTGAATCAGACTGCCGAATACAATTGTTCATACTTGCGCCTGTGTACGGTTCAGTGCTGGGTAAAGAATTTATACACTCTTTATTGAAAGGAAATAATATTTTCTGCGTTATTATTAAGATTTGCTTAAACATTTTATATATTCGAGTTCGTCTTCAGATGGTGTATACGGTGCTGTTTTTGGAGCGGGTAAATCTGGTCACCTGTATTCAAATACCAATAAATAACGAGTCATTTGATAGATGATAGCAGACAAACCTCGCGTTCATTTCCGTCCTATTTAGATAGTAAATGGAAAACATTTGTAATAAGTTACCCAAAGGTCTGTAATTGCCCCTTGCCCCCTGCTGCAGAACCGCAGGGAGTTTTTTTTAGACAGTGTGCTACTAGCATCCCATGTCCATGAACGACGCTGTGTCTTCGAAGGGCCGTCCTTACAAGTGATGCCATTGAGCTTCAAACAACGCAACGACGAATATCGAAAATCACATGAAACAGTTTCTGCGGGCATTTGAGCCTCTATGGATCCAAATTCAATAATTGCAATAAAAATTGAATTGGTAATATGAACCATTAGTACTATGGAATAACACAGGTTTTCTCGAACTATTTAGATCCCTAATTTATTTGCTGCAAGCTAGCTTTTCCGCTTTGCCCCACTCTCATTACAGCTGCGCCAAAAATACTCTTTTTTCACGTTTCTCAATTATTCGGTTTCTTAATATTGAAATTGAAATATAATTTTCAAATATATTTTAGAAGAGTAAAACCCTGATCTATGCATAAACTGCCTGGAAAATTTAGATTTTGTTTTTAAAAAAATGTTGCGCGTTTCTGAAAATGTCCAATTTTAAGCGTTTATGCCCAGTTTTAAACCACTTTAATTTTCGAGAAACTTCATAAAAAGTCACTTGAAGTATTTGAACTTACAAAAGCAATAGTGCATACAAACATTGTCCGTTATGAAAATATTAACGACATGAGAGATATTCCAAAAAATTACATTCGTGTATTTTCTGAAAAAAAAAAATGGCTTATACGTTATTCAAAGCATTAGCACTATCCATGCAAAAAGTGGAAAGAAAAAAATTGAAGCTGTTTTTGAAGAAATAATGTTTTTAAAATTGCCCATATTTCACTCAAAATTACGTGAAATTTACAAATACTTTCAAAAAATTACATGACATTAATTGATTAATTAGTTAATTAATAATGGAGTATACATGTTATTTCAAGACAAAATGTAGTTTCATTGATGTGCTAATATGGGGTGAGGAGATTAAGAAAATTTAAACTTTTGCATCTTCGAAAAATTCAGAGTTAACGGTTAAAATTGCACCTGCGCTAACTTTACAAGAGTATTTCACTCTATTTCTACACAACGTTTACAGAAAGAATTTGGGATCATTTTGAGAAAATTTTGAAAATGTCCCAGGAGCGTCATGAAAAATTATACCCCAATAATTCCAAAAATTATTTTCAAAATTGCAGGACGATTTTCGCAGTCGGGGAATAGGATTTAATGTTCTTCACTAACGAACGGACGGTCAAACAGAAACAAATGGACTTAAAAAAAACTTTTTCCGGAATCAGGAGACCCCAAAACGTGTATTTAATTTGAAATCTAGAAATCAATTTTCCAATCAACCAAACATTTCATAGCTTTCTCTAAAATACCAATATTACTCCGCATATACGTACGTATGCAAGAAAATAAGCCAAAATTATGGTTATTATTATGATGGTATATTTGTTGTTATTATTATTATTATTATTATTCCTCTAAATCACGACTAAAGATGTTATGTGTCGGCTGAATATACAATCCACACCTGGTTGCAACCAGCTTCCTAAGGAGTAGATCTAGGGACTGTCGGTGCCTCTACAATACTTTGCGCAAAATGTGGGCTGTTCCAAATAAAGCGATTTCTTGCACTTCCCAGTCTTTTGAATTACCTGGGAGTTTAGACAAGTTCTTACACAAATTCTGCGGAACAGAGCTCCGATAACTATAGGGACGACCTGTGCTTTTATGCCCCACATTCGGCTGATCTCGATTTCAAAACTCTTGTATTTAAGACGTTTCTCTGCCTCCTTGGTAACGACGTTTTGATCGCAAGGTACAGCAACATCGACAAGTAAACACGATTTGTTCTCCAAATCCCGGATGACTATATCCGGTTTGTTTGCTGCTATCGTGCGATCAGTTTGAATTTGTTGGTCGTACAATATCATACACCATCCAACAGACGTTACCGGTTTTGGTGAGTGTTCGTACTAGAGGTCTGCATTCTCCGCGATTTTTACCGACCAGCGCTCGCTCGCCTCTCTTCTCTCGAGACCACGCGCTCGACTGTCCTTCGCAGCCGGTTGCGGACTCCCGGGAGCCGGTGGCCGACCGAGACTCGGCCGGTCTAGATAACCGGCCGAGACTCGACAACCGGCGGACCCCGTTCAGGCGAACTGCGCTACGTACTACGAATCGGCCGACACGTCGGGGTAAATATCTAATGCCAAGTTTCAGGAAAAGGAAGGAGTATTGAATGGTTTTTAAAATAAATGACCAATAATTTCGTTTTTTCAAAATTTAAAATATAGACGAATTTTAATATTAATTTTCAAACAATAAATTTCAATATATAAAAAAGAATAAAAAGCTTTAAAAATCGACTCCCCGGACGCACTGAAGAACCTCAAGTGGATCTACTATAGTTCTGCCTGTGACTTCAAACAAAAGGCATTGAAAAGTTTTAGAGATAAATTCCGTTCTTTGTAATGACTAGGCATCGGATGTTTCGGAAATTGCCTATTTTATTCTAATGGACCTAAAATCATTAATTTTCCTTCATTTTACATGGTGTAAATACAAATGCTCTGCTAAATGTCGATGCAAGTGCAATGAAATATATTAGTACCTTTCCCTTCCACTTTTGTATTTTTGTTTTCTTTTTCCAAATATTTTTGTTGGTGTTGTTGTAATTTTCAGGCATCTGAGACGCAGATCTTAGTTTCTTAACCCGGCAGTGGGCGCGAGGGGTGCCTCAGTCACCCCAGCATTGTTTTGAGCTCATTGTACTTTTAGTTTTATTTATAAACTTGCGAGCTTTTCAATACCTTTTCAGGAAAGCTTTGTGCACATATCTCGACCCTTCTCTTTCAACTGCTTCCTGTCCTTTCCTGGAAATTTCGTCGCAAAGGCGATGGCGCGCTGCGTGGGAGCCACCGAGTCACCTCGCACAATCTTTGTTATCGCTTCCTGCCACGCTGAGCAATAGTTCACCCAAAAGAAGGGGGTCTCGTGGAGCTTTAATACTACTCCACAGAAGCCAATGATTCACAATTTCAGCTTTTACGATTTTTTAATTACAATTAATCGCTTATCTTGTATTGAAACGTAAAATAATGGAGTAATTGAAAAACATTGTACATAAACTCGTACATATAAAACTTTATATGCATCATTTCGTGAATACATACTTTTGCCAAATTTAAAATAATGTTAAACGTGTGTATTTAATAGTAAATAATGTATTTTGAATTATTAAGTTGAATAGGCTGATGTGCCGTGACCGCTTTTGTTTGGCCGCCGACTGAGTCTACAAATACAGAGGCCATGGCGGCTTACATCAACTATTTCACAATAAATTACTACTCCCAATGACGACAAGACGTTTTGACGCAAGGAAAATAGTACCCACCTCATTTTTGTTTAGCATATGCTTTTTTCTTATATACTCGTGAAATTATGACCAAATATTCATTGTATTTAATAAATATGCCTTATATTCGGGTTAGTAAGAAACTTAAATGACATTACAATTGGTACGCAACGAATTATCTTCCCTTAAGCACTATAAATATAGAAAAAAATAAAAAATTATATTCAGAGTCTTTGTTTGCCTTAATTCTTTCAAAAAACGTATTGTCTGTCTCTATAAAATTATTTCCAGTCAATCGATAAATTGTTACTTTTCAACAATTTAATCGTTTAATTGAAATTGTATTTTCTTTCGATTACAATGAATTGGAAGAGTTGCGATCACTACATGCGGCGACTTTATATCCCGTACATGCATTGAGGGGCGAAGCTACCGTGTAGTCCGGCGCTTGGCCAAGCGGTCGAGCGCTCGAGCGTCTTTATTATAATGTCGTGTTCTCAAGGTCTGATCTTGGGCAGCTATTACAAGTGCTTCCGATTCTGGCTTCATTCTTCCCTTTTTAAGCCACATAAATGATTGATCTTTATTGATCTGCACCTTGTCCATTCGTTTCAAATATTGTCCGTGGAGTGGATTGTCTCTCCACGATTACTTTAACATTTTTTGTGTCTCAAATTGCATGTTAAGTAGCATCACAAGTTCAGTGTCTCTGTTATTCTGGGTGTCTTGCATAGTCTTGTTCGCAATGCTTCTTGCTACACTTACAATGCCTCTGTTTCCCATTCTTCGGTCAGATTTCATCACCTGCCTAATGAGTGGGTCATCTTGATGGCTGACTACATATTTTCCCATCCCGGTTATTGCATTGTGCCAGAAGGCTTCAATTTGTCTCTGGCCTCTTCCTCCTTCCTTACGTGACACATAAAATCTATGTACATCAGCTCGGGGGGGGGGGCAACATGATGCATTGTAAGTAGTTTTCTGGTTTTTCGAACCATCATGCGAATTTCCTGTTCAGTCCAGTCTACTAGTCCGAAAATGTATTCGGCTACAGGCACCGCCAAACTACCTATTGCTGATATTTTATCCCTTGAGTTCAGAGCGGACTGCAGGACAAGTCTCACTCTTCTATAATACTCCTTGCGAATTCTCTCTTTCATTGTGTCGTTCGAGATGGTCTCACATTCTTCAATGCCCAGATATTTGTAAGTTTTATCTGGCTCAAGATCTTTAATCACAGTGTGTCTATCAACTTCAGTGTTCTCTGATGTGGTCATGTTGCCTCTTTTTAAGTTGACTTTTGCACACTTGTCAAGACCAAACTTCATGCAGATGTCATTGCTAAAATCTTTGATGACACAGCATTTGGGAGAGAATCGCTTCATTCTTAGCAAACACTTTAAGATCATCCATGTAAAATAAATGTGATACAGGCCTTTTATCACCATGGAGCTTGTAACCAAAGTCAGTGTGCGACAGCTGTCTCGATAGAGGGACCAAGCTAATGCATAACAGCAGAGGGGATAGTGAATCTCCTTGAAAAATTCCCCTGTTAATCTGAATACTTCTTGTTTCTACTGCTTCCTTTCCGCTGTGTATTAGTAACCTGGTGCTCCACGACTTCATACTAGCCTTGCAAAACTCGACAAGTCTAGGATGAAATCGATAGATCTCCAGGGCCTTCAAAATCCAATCGTGTCACTGTCAAAGGCCTTCTGGTAGTCAATCCAAGCCATGCTTAAATTACGTTTTCGTTTCTTTACGTCATTCAAAATTATTTTATTCAGAAGCAAGATTTCCTTACAGCCATAGGAACCTTTACGACATCCTTTCTGTTCAACTGGCAACAGATGGTTCTTCTCTAGGTGTGTATACATTTTTTCAGCTATAGCTGCAGTTATAATTTTGTACATTACTGGCAAACAAGTAATTGGCCTGTAGTTCTCCGCCAAAGAGCTGTCTCTTGCTTTGGGTAGCAAATACGTGATGCCGCGAGTGAGCCATTCAGGGAGTTCCTTAGGGTTTTCTAAAATTTTATTAACAGCCTTTGCTAGATGAGAATGTAATGCTATTAATTTTTTAATCCAATAAATCTGGATCTTATCAACCCCAGGGGATTTCCAGTTTCCCATGTTCTTAATTGTTTGGCATAGGTCCTCTTTCGAGAATCCTTGAACATGTTCCACTGTTTCCACGAGTCCATTGGCAGCATCAACTTCAGATTGGAGCCACGATACGTCTTTGTTGTAGGATCTGGTTTCCTACCAGATTCCTGCCCAAAATGTTTCAACATCATCTTTTGAAGGAGTGGCAGCATTGCCATTCGGTTTTTCAGTCAGATTGCGATAGAATCTCTTCGCGTCTGATTCAAACAACCGGTTCTGTACACGGAAATCTTCTCTGCGTTTGTACCGTCTAATTCGTTGAGCCCATGCTTGAATTTTCTCTTTTAGTTTTTCAGCTACCATTAGCCTTGTTGCGTCATTGTCAATTAGGTAGTTTTGTTCAACATGGAGTATTTTTGTTGAACTTTATGCGTGTGGTTTGACTTAGATGATGCCTCGGCTAGGAGTGATATTTCACGCCGTGTGTCGGCTATCCGTTTCATAATTCTTTTCATCCATGGAGGTACGGAGCTTTTTACTCTTTCTGGCTGTTGGCCATCAGTGTTCTTGCCTGGCCTCAAGATTATCTGAGATACTAGATATCCAGTTGCATACACGATGTGATTGATTTCAGTAATATCTAGATGTCTACTTGAGGTCTGTTCAACCTCATTTAAGACAGAATTCGCTGTTTCTATCACTCTCTTAGCTTTAGTGGTTTCATAAATTCTCCTCAACGGTACACGAGATTCGAGTGAAAGTAGACGAACTCTTCTATCTCGCGTCGGAGGAGGTCCCGCATCATGTCCTTATCGTGTGACTCATGGCCAGATGGATTTTAACCACTGACGGATGTTTCATTTGGAAGAGATGAACCTTCAAGAGGGATTCGTTGAACCTTCGTTTCCAGGGATATTAGATGGTTCTTAATGTTCATGTGGTAGTTCGATCGAAAAACATATTCCGAGGTTCTCTGGATGTCTGCAAGTTGTTCTGCTGTGAATTTTCCACTGCTGAGTATGTATCGTCGTTGGCTGGCAAGCTTCTTTGAGGCTAGGGTAGGTCTCATATCTGGGTTCCGCTCTCTCCATATCTTAAAAACATCTATTTCTGAGCCCCCATTTTTCGCTTTTGCATAGTATAAGCACGACATCAGCTCCTTTAATTCATCCCGTGTCCATCTCTGACGATGGCTTCGAGCTACTGCCGGCTCTGGGTCCCTGGGACTAACATCCGTGGGATGGCCAGATGTCGACAAGGTGACATTAGCTCGGTTTCTGAGCAGGTATGGGACATTGGTAGAACAAGGCACGTTAAGGTTCATTACATTGCTTGTTCTATCCATTTTGCTCATTGGTTTGAATTGAAGATTCGTAGGACGTAAGTTCGAGTTCACAGATCACACTTAACCTTTGGGTTGTTTCCTGCCATCCGTTACTGCGACCCATAGTGGCCTCGGGGCATCCCCCCG
The DNA here is from genome assembly GCA_031308135.1 of Acheta domesticus. Classification (NCBI taxonomy): domain Eukaryota; kingdom Metazoa; phylum Arthropoda; class Insecta; order Orthoptera; family Gryllidae; genus Acheta; species Acheta domesticus. The sequence goes on along the minus strand of JAHLJT010009419.1, from coordinate 191,409,361 downwards.
CAGTGCCCAGCAAGGGTCCCTCCGATCGCCAGTCGGCATTACTAAACCCCACGGGATTTTCACTGACTGCTGAAGGCAGCCTCCTTCGCTGACTAATGCAAGGTTCGGGCCTCCACTCTAATCAGTGGCCTGGTGTGCCAACCCAGTTTCTCTCCTGCACCCTCCATTGGCCGATAACAGGAAGTCCAAAGGTTCGTGACCCTTCCCTCTCTACTTACTTCCCACTCTCCTCAAAATGGAGTACTTCTTCGTCGGACCCCTCACCTTCAACCTACTCAGCAAGAGAGGCCCCACCAGTAGCTAGGCTACCACTGACATAGCTCTCAGGCTCATGGGGGTACTCAAGCTCTACCACCAACTGCAAGGTCGCGCACTCCCTAGGTGGAGTTGTTGTTGTTATTGTTATTATTATTATTATTATTATTATTATCTCACTTACGAAGGTGCTTCATAAGAAGAGAAAGTTTTGTAATCGTGCGCCAGAAAACAGTGAATTTTCGGCAGAATAACGCTTATTGTCGGGCCCTTGTAATTAAAAAGGTGGGTAAATCCGTTTGCAAAAAATTTTTTAAAAAAATTCTCCAACAGGTGGGTAGCCAGAATCTATAATTTGTGGGTCCTTGTTACCAAAAAATCGATCGATGGCAAAACATGTCTGCCCGTCTGAGGTCAACACTGCCTAAACCGTTCAGCCAATTTTCGCCAAAATTGATATTCCCAATCGATCTGAACCAACTCCAAACTTTGGGAATTTCAAAAGGATATTTTCATTTTTGAGGGTAATTTACATGTAGCATCAATAACATTTTCAAAATTTTCTAAAAATTGTCACCAACTTTTTTGATCAAACTTTGTCCTAGGATAGCATAAAGAACGCTGAAGAGAATGGTGTACGTCTCATGTTCGTTGAGATTCCAGATTTTTAGAAAATTGCAAAAGTGCACTTTTTTTGGGCGTCTTTCTATCACTATATAGAGGTAAGTACCCAAACCCGAGCGCCGGGAGAATTGATAAATACAGAAAAAAAAATCTCTAACATGTGGTGTAGCCAGAATCCATGGTTTGTGGGTTTTTGATACCGAAAACTCGATTGACGGGAAAACGTCTGTGCGGCTGTGGTCAACGTTAGCGCCTAAACTGTTCATCCGATTTTTTCCAAAATTGATATTTCCCGATCGATCTGAATGAACACAAGACTTTGGAGTTCAAACAGATTTTTTGATTTTTGATTTTTTTTTTCATGAAGCGAACATTTACTTCTTTATGCGTCTGCCTGAGTGCGACACATGTGTTTCTGAGGAGTAGTGGCATTAGTGACGGCAAGTGAAATCTTTCTTAGTTCGGGACTCGGAGGGGAAAAATATTTTCCTTGGTTGAGAACATTTTTTTGCAGGTATATGGAGTATAATAATAAAGCGGAGCATATAGAAATAATGTGAGAATGTAAGTTCTTTTGTAGAACCACAAGTTTACAATTGAAATTACACTCCAATGGCTTAACTAGGTTGGATCTAATGACTTGGTAACTGAGTGTGGTATGCTGTCATCAGAAACTAGAGCTGGTGAGACTGTGAAAATGGAGGGCCACGGATGTCCCAGTAAAAATTGGTGTTTTAGGGACCGGGGGCACAAGCCTGATAAATCATCTGATTGTGAACATTCTAAGCCTTGATGCTAGCCTAAGGAACTCGCACGTGGTTTCTAGATAAGATCAGAAGGAAGAGAAGCAGCAACCGCCCCTCTTAACTGATGAATGAAATTAATACTATTTTAAACATAACAATAAAAATAATATTCCTTTGAATAATCAGCAGTTAGGAGGGTACTTGAAGTAGAAAATAAGGAAAGCAAGTTTCCAATTAGCATGGGTACAATTCTTTAGTTATATACGCCTGGCCACATTCCTTTTTGTATCCCGTTTATACTCCATCTAAATACAATATATTAAAAGAGTTAATAATATTTAACATTTTTACTTTTTCGCCCTTAAGAAGGCACTACTTAGTAAAAAGAGAAAGTTATATAATACTGTAGTACGACGGAAAAAAGGCGATTTTTTACATTGCCGTATACATTACGGAGTAATATTAGGGAAAGTTATGTAATGCTGCGGAAAATCGATTTCGAGATTTCAACGGAAATGTAGGTTTTAGGGTACCCTGATACCGAAAAAGTGTTGGTTTTTTTTCACAACGTCCGTCCGTCTGTCAAAATTCCACATTTTAAGAAACACTCAAACGCTATTTTCTCCTAATTGGCTCCAAATTTTTTCTTCAAACTTTTCGAATGGGTAGTGCTAATTGCACTCTTTAATATGAAGGAGAGTTAATTTTGGGATATGATTTGTTTTGTTTTTTAAATAAACAAATGTAATATTTTTGAAAGATCCGTTAAAATGCACACTTAAACCGTTAAAATGCACATTTCCACCCATTTGTAAACACTATTGTATTTGTGAGACTGGTGTGGTTTTGAACGAAACATTGTGTAGTTCTTCCAATCTTGTGTATTTTGGGTTCTGTAGTTTATTATTAAGGTCTTGAGGATCATATTGGACGATATGAATAGTGGTCACTTCGGTTATCTGTGTCACGACATTCTCGGCCTAGATATCAGCAACATTATTGAAGATATAAATGGAGTCTCCCTCTCCTTATACGCAGACGATATCGTTTTACAGTCAAATAATATCGATAACCTACAAGAAGCCATGAACTCCGAATATAAGGGGATAATGGAGAACGACCTGAAAGTAAATGGAGAGAAAACTGTTTTGATGGTGTATCGGAGAGGAGGCAAAATAGCCACAAACGAAAACGTAACAATAAGTGAATCGAAATGTTGGCATGTACAAATATTTTATTTAGATATTTATTTGTCAAAAAACAGTAAAAACTGTATATGACGTGTGGGGAAAGAAATTTATCTGCGCACATTTTCTTGAGGGCCAGAATTTTATTTAAAAAAACAAAAAAAAAAAACGAAAAAATGAATTTAGAAAATAATTATTTTAGAAAATAAAGATATTTGAAAAATGTTTTTTCCCGAGTTATAGAAAATCAATTTCAACTGTAAATGAACTACAAGCAAAAGGAGTGCTCAACAAAACGTGCGCACAGTGAAGCTACATTTACGTCCAGAAGCAAAACAAGGGGCCATCTCAGCATTTGCTCAATGGATCAGGGAAACTGGACAAAAACCTGATCGAGATGGGGGTCATTGACCCGGAAGCTGAAGTACATTACTTGTTACAGGCGTATTAAATATTTTTTTAAATGTATACAATGCAAACATAAACTAATTCATTATATATCTTTGTTTTGTTACATTAAACATTATTTTTCTTTTTCACGATCAGTATAGTCTCTAATTGTATAGAAACAGTTTTGCAGCAGAAAAGATTTTACTTTTAACTTAAATTTGTGTACCGACTTTAATTGTTTTATGTCATCTGGCAATGCGTTGTAAAGTAACGTACATGTATTGTATGTTGATTTCTTGTACTGAGCTGTTGATACTAACACTTGATGCACGTGATTTCTACGGCGTGTGTTGTAATTATAAATATCAATATTGCATGAAAATATGTTCCCTCCGTTAAGTAGGTCATTTTTGACAAATATTACAGATTCGTAAATAAATAGACAAGGCAATGGTAGGATTCCCAGCTCAATGAAAAGAGGCTTGCAGGAATCACGTGGAAGGCATTTTTTTCATTATTCGAATAATTTTCTTTTGCAATCTGAAAGTCTGAATACTACAGGATGAGCTTCCCCAGAATATTATGCCATATCTCAGGCGGGAATGCACATTTGCAAAATAAACGCAACGAGCTGCATGAAGGCTGACAGAATTTGAAAGAATTCTGAATGCATAGCATAATGAACTTAATTTAGTGTTTAATTCTGTTATATGTACATTCCATTTGAGGTTTGATTGAATTGAAAGACCTAAAAATTTTGTTGCCTCAACATCAGCTAATTGCATATTGTTCATTTTCAATGGAACATGCGATTTCCGATTTGAGATGCAAAAATGCATTGAAACAGTTTTTCTTTCGTTAACAATTAATTTGTTATTATTAAACCAATTTGAAACTTCTGAAATTGTACTATTTACTGCTTCTTTTTTGCAAAGAACATTCGTGTCATCAGCAAACAGAACCGTTCTTCCATTTTTAATAGACGAGGGCATATCGTTTACATATAACAGAAAGAGAATAGGACCTAAGATCGAACCTTGCGGGACCCCATGCACAATTGGCAAAGAATTGGAAATATAAGTATGTAATGTCCTTTCCTGCCAGTATGGTATTTCTACTTTTTGAGTCCGATGTTTAAGGTAAGAAGTTATCCAATCTAGGGCAATACCACGAATTCCATACGAAGGTAATTTTGAGAGCAAGATCTTATGGTCAATAACGTCAAAAGCTTTCGAGAGATCTAAGAATATTCCAATGGGTACTTCATTTTGGTCTATTGATGAAGCAACATCTTTGAGAAAAGAAAAAATGGCAGTTTCCGTAGATTTTGATTTTCTAAAACCGTGTTGTGAGTCTGAAAACGCTCTGTTTTTCCTGAGAAATGTTTCCATTCGTAAGTAGAAAAGCCTTTCTAATATTTTTGAGAAAACTGACAAAAGAGAAATTGGCCGGTAATTTTGAATATCATTTTTGTTCCCTTTTTTAAAAAGTGGCTTAATTTTTGCTGTTTTGAAAATATCTGGAAATATTCCTGTACATAAAGAAGCATTGAAAATGTGAGTTAACGGATGTATAAAGGCAGGTGCACAAGTTTTTAATAAACAATCCGGAAATTCATCTAAACCAGATGAATATTTATTTTTTAGTTTACTGACTATTCTGAGGATTTCGTTGGGAGAAGTTTCGGGAATAAACATCGTATCTGAAATTTTTTGGGAAGTGTAAAATGTTGAATTTTGTGATTTTAGTCCCTTCGTGAGATCAGACGCAATTCTGGAAAAGTGTTTGTTGAAGAGATTGGCAACTTTTTCCGGATTACTCGTTTCTCTTTCATTATCCTTTAAAATAACATTCTGTACAAGGTATCGAGATGATGTGGTTGTATTTTTTACGATATCCCACATTGCTTTAGTTTTGTTACTAGCGCTCAAAATGTCCTGACTATTTTTCATTATTTTTGCCTGAACTATTACTTTTCTTAAAATTCTTTTATATTCTCGGAAGTATATATGGAAACCGGGTGATACGTTATGATGTTTAGAAATAAAGTAAAGCGTACGTTTGTTTTTACACGATGTTCTAATTCCTTGTGTGATCCAAGTATTACTTTTGCTTGAAATGTTTAATTTTCTCTTTTTAAGAGGAAAGCACGCGTTAAAATGAATTGAAAGCTTGGAGAAAAAATAAATTATATTTTTCATTTGTGTCAACAGCGTTATAAACTTCGTCCCATGATTCCTTCATCAAGTAGTCCGTAAATAATTTTATATTAACTTTAGTGAATGCTCTGCACATGCGTGTATTATTTATTGTGTCAGTGTTTATGTTCTTAGTAATTGTAAGAATTTGTGCATCGTGGTCACTGTATCCTAGATTATTCGTTATTATTTCATATGTAGTTGTGGTTTTGTTAATTATAATTTGATCTAATGCTTTTTGTGATTTAAGCGTATTCCGTGTAGGTACATTCACTGTAATGTCTAAATTAAAAGAATGAAGTAAATTGAGAAACTGCTCTTTTTCGTGGGATTCGCTCAGAAAATCAATATTGAAATCTCCACATACAACAATGGATTTAAAAGAGAGTTTACTAATTTTGTTCAGAATTATCTCTAGATTTTCCAAGAAAGTGAAATAATCTGAAGCTCGCTTTGTTGGAGGTCTGTAAATGCAAAGTAAGATAATTTTGAGCGTAGTAAGATGTACTACTGTTGTTTCAAAAACTTTTTCAACTGCATATAAATTAAATTCTGACAAGAAGGTAGAATCAATATAATTTCTTATGTAAATACACGAACCTCCGTAAGCAGGGCCCTTATTTGATTCCTTCGCTCTGCAATACGATCCTGCAAGGTAAAAGCTAGGAATTTGGAGTGTGTTTATATCATTTTGAGTCAACCAATGTTCTGTAAAGCAAAAAACATCTATTTGTCTTAGATCACATTGTAATGCTGCCTCGATAAATTCAATTTTAATAAATAATTTCAATTTTAATAAATTCAATTTTAACATCACACTACAGACATCCGGACTAATCTTTAGCTGACATGTTAAAGAAAGGGCAGCTGTCACCATTATCACAGTAAATCCAATTAAAAAACATTAAGAGCCTATCCGTCAAAACCGCAATGCGACTATTTCACGCGAAAATTCTCCTGGTAATGATATATGAAATTGAAGGAATACGCCTGAATTTGAAAAATAAAAAAAGTAAAAAAAAAGCACCTGCAAATCATCGAATCAATTAAGACCACAAATCTGAACCACCTGACCATCATCTGACCACCAATATGATTTTTATCCTGAAATGAATATCTTTCCATGCATATTAAATAATTGTCGTCCGATTTTATGGTTCACAATCTTCACGTAGTTACTCTCCAAAGGATGATATATTCCCCAAATCTCTTCTGGAAGAGGGCTGCATGATTCTGGTGATTATATTTGTGATTTGAGGCTACTGTATCTCTTTTTTTTTACTTTTCCGTATACGTACATGTATACGGAATAATATATGTAGTATAGGGAAAGTTATGTAATGCTGCGCGAAAAAATGGCGAATTATCGCCAGAAAACAATTCGTTGCAGGGCCCTGATAACGAAAAGTGGATAAAACCAGTTGCTAAATTAAGAAAAAAAATCCCCTAACATGTGGTGTAGCCAGAACCCCTGTTTTGTAAGTTCTTGATACCGAAAAACCAATTGAAAGCAAAACGTCCGTCTATCTGTCCGTTCGTATGTCCGTTCATCTGTCCGTTTGTCTGTCCGTCCGTCCGTCCGTCCGTCCGTCTGTGAACACTACTAGCGCCTAAACCATACGTACCATTTCTTCCAAAATGGATAATCTGCGGTAGATCTGGTTCGAGTCGAAGCTTTGAGATTTTGAAAAAGATTCTGCAAAATTTGGGGATACTTTATATGAAGCTCCCCGGACATTTTCAAAAATTGCTCACAAACTGCTCCAATTTTTTTTATTTAAATTTCTTGTAAGAACAGAGTAAAATGCACTTATTAAGGTGGCTTTGGTCCCATTTTCACGGTTAACTTTGGTAAAGTTTTCACGGTAAAGTTTGAATTTTATTTGGCGTCTTCCTCCAACTACAAAATTACAGACAGATTTTTCTTGAAATCAAATGTGTTCTTCATAGAGAGTTTTTCTTTAAGGTCATGTACATTTTTTTAAAATGTTTGTATTTTTCGCACAATATTGCGTGTAATTTGTGCAATTTAAAAAAATACAAAAACAAGATTTTCTCAAAAACGGCCCCAAATTTTTTCTTTAAACTTGTGGTAGGTTTAGTGCTAAATGTACCCTACGAGATGACATAAACTCCATATTTTTGTTTTTTCAAAAATTGCAAAAATGTAATGTTTTGACTTGTGTCTCACGTCGTTAATATTTACATTAGTGGCGATTTGTTTACATTATTACATTTACGAGTTCAAGTGCTTTAAATAATGTCAAGTAAAGTACATCGAAAACTCAAGTTTTCTGTCAAAACTAGCTCAAAATTCTAGATGTTCAGAAACGCTGAAACTCCATTTTCTAATGAATGGCTCCAAATTTTTTCTTCAAAGTTTTGGAACGCATAGTACTAATTGCACTCTTTAATATGACGTAAAGTTCATTTTGGAGTATTTTTTGTTTTTTTTTTAAGTATACAAATGTAATTTTTTTGAAGGATCTCTCACATCTTTAATATGCACGTTACCAGAAATTCGTAAACACTATTGTATTTGTGACTTTTTGTGCTTCAAATGACTTCAAATGAAGTTTTTTGAAAACTCAACTTTCACTTCTGTGAAAATGAGCTCAAATTTCGCATTTTTAGTAGCGCTTAAACGCCATTTTCTTAAAAACGGCTATAAATTTTTAAAGAAAATTTGCCATATAGGACATGGTTTTTGTGTTCTTTAATATTCTAAAATTAATATTTCCGTTCAACCATTAGGAAAGCAAAAACTTAAGAAAAAGTCGAAAAAAAAATTATTTGGGCAGCGATAGATACAGCTGGCACGTGTATGTGGCAATTTCGAATAGCTAGCCCAGACCGAAGGAAATAGAAAACTAATACCGAAAAATCTGTGCCATTCTGTAGCACCACTAATTAATTATTACTTCCTGTTCGACAACGTCTTTCAGGGTATTGAAATTTACAATACATGGACAAACGTTTTGGACACTAACAGTTACCTCTTTAGGAGGATTTATGTAGGCAAATTGTAAGAATTTTAAAAAATGTTGTAAAGCTAAGAAAAATGGCAAAGAAGTAAGAGAAAATAAAATTGCGGGCGATGATATTTATCTTTAGGAAATTTGGAATTAATTCTACGAGGAGCGGGAAACGTTTTACCAAGATTAAAAAATGTATGATGTAACGATAGAAGAGTATTAAAAAATTTGAAACTATAATTTGTAATAAAATCCTAGATTGTTTGGGGATTTAGTTCATTGTGAATTTGTGTATTTGAAATAAACCAAGGTGCATGTAGAATTTTTGTAAAGAATTTATTTTGAATAATTTGAAGTGTTTCTATTTTTGACCACATTGGATAAGCATATTCGAAAGGTCTAATAATTGAAGTATATTTTAATTTACCAGTCTTTACACGGAGAGTTGAGTTATTCTTTATAAGAGAATTAAGTTTATGTATTTTAATAGTGGCTTTTTGTATAACATTTTTAATATAAATTTTACATTGCAGCTCCTGTGTGCCCTTGTTGCTTTAAGTGTGCATGTATTGCAGCTTTAATCTCATTTTTTACTGGATGTGAAACGTATAAGTGGACTCGATATATCAATGCTCTTCGGTCTGAGATATGCTGTTCATTGATATGAAATAAATCTTGATATTGTTGAATAAAGCGTATAGGTATTTCCTGCTAATATTATACTCGGCCGGATATATTGCTACAGTTATAGCAGAAATACAATATGCCATTTTTTATGTCGTTGGTACATTAAACTTTCCGTCGTGACAGACACAAATGCCGTCTAGGAAACACGATTTTCAGGCGTAGCTAAAGGATTTTCCACGCTATTATTATCAAAATATTATTCATTAATAATAATAATAATAATAATAATAATAATAATAATAATAATAATAATAATAATAATAATTACATCGTGTATGCAACTCCATATCTGGTATCTCAGATAATTTTGTGGCCAGCCAAGAACACCCATGGCGGGCAGCCACAGTAAACAGTTCCCTACCCCATGGGCGGAAAGAATTATGAACCGGATACTCGGCGTGAAATATCGCTCTTAGCCGAGGTATCCTAATTCAACTTACACATCTAAAGTTCAACAAAAAATACTCCATGTTGAAAAAAAATACCTAATTGAAAATAACACAACAAGGCTAACGGTAGCTGAGAAGTTAAAAAAGAAAATCCAAGCATGGGCCCAAGGAATTAGGTATTACAAACGTAGAGAAGATTTCCGTGTACAGAAACGGTTGTTTCAAACAGACGCGAAGAGTTTCTACCACAGTATGACTCAAAAACCGAATGGCAATGCTGACATTCCTTCAAGAGATGAAGTCGAAACATTTTGGGCAGGAAGCTGGGAAGAAAGCAGATCCTATAACAAAGACGCGTCTTGGCTCCAATCTGAAGTTGATGTTGCGGATGGACTCGTGGAAACAGTTACACAGACATGCTCACGAATTCTCGGAAGATGACCTCATCCAAGCAATTAAGAGCATAGGAAACTGGAAATCCCCCGAGATTGATAAGATCCAGATTTATTGGATCAAGAAATTAACAGAATTACATTCTCATCTCGCAAAGGGCGTTAATAAAATTTTAGAAAAACCAAAGGAACTCCCGGAATGGCTCACACGCGACGTCACTTATTTCCTACCCAAAGCGGGAGACGGTTTTTGTCGAAGAACTATAGGCCAATCACATATCTGACAGTAATGTACCCAGTTATAACTGCAGCCATAGCTAAACAAATGTACAGACACCTAGAGAAGAACATATTTGTTGCCAGTTGAACAAAAAGGATGCCGTAAAAGTTCCTATGACTAAGAAAATCTTGATACTAAATAAAGTCATCTTGAATGATGTAAGGAAACGAAAACTTAATTCAATCTTGGCTTGGATTGACCACCAGAATGACTTTGACCGTGAACCACACAATTGGATTTTGATGACCCTGGAGATCTATGATTTCATCCTAGGCTTATTGAGTTTTTCAAGACTAGTATCAAGTCGTGGAGCACCAGGTTACTAATCCACAGCGGAAAGGAAGTAGTAGGAAAAAAGTAGTTAGATCAACAGGGGAATTTTCCAAAGATATTCACTATGCCAGCTGCTGTTGTGCATTAGTTTGACCCCACTATCTAGACAGTTGTCGTACACTGACTTTGGTTGCAAGCTCCATGGGGATGAAAGACCAGTATCACATTTGTTTTACAGATGATGAACATAGATGAACTTAGTGTTAAGAATGAAGCAATTCTCTTCCAAATAGTCTGTTATCGATGATTTTAGCTACGACATCTGCATGTAGTTTGCTCTTCATAAGTGTGCAAAGTTCAACTTAAAGAGAGGCTAAATCACAACGTCAGAGAACAATGAAGTTCATGTGCCCACTGTGATTTAAGATCTTAAGCCAGGTAACTTACTTACAAACCTACAAACATACAAACTGTTGTGTCTTTGCAATCAGAAGAAAAACTCCGTTTCTCACAACATTTATTTTTCACAACATAAATATACAAATGGTCGCCGAAAGGCGAGCTGGGTGAGCCGAAGGCTCTGTTTTACGGCCGACGGCCGTGGCGAGTTGTATTGTGGGGGCCGTGACAACGGCCGCGGCGAGCAGGTAGTGTCGCCGGTTGAAAGTCGTGGCGGCGGCGGAGCCGTCGCCCAGGTGCCGAGAGGCTGGAGCGCGGGGGCCAGGTAGAACCCGCGACAGCGTGAATCTTGATTGATTGCGTGAGTGATTCCCAGGCGATGCCAGGCGGAAACGTCGCTAGCCGAACGTGGCGACGGCAGCGGGGCCGTCCGCTCGGCAGTAGTGAGGCCGGGGGGTGGCTGCGTCGCTGGCAGAGCGTCGTGGCGGCGGTGGAGCCGGCGCCCGGGGCGGCGAGGCAGTGGCGTTGTAGATCGCTGTTGCCTCGGCGTGACGAGTCGGTAGACTCGGTCGTTTGGCTCGTACTGGCGGATGCGTGGGCTGGCCCTCCGGTGATCTCTGGCAGACGCGTTGCAGATTCGTGGCTGGCAGGTTGACGACTGGTAGCTGACTTCGACTGACCCGTTGTCCACCGGGCTTTTATACCCCGGTGGGCCAATGGGAAATCGAGTTTACGTTATGGTCAGTGCGCAGCGCGTTTGTGCTGCGCCCTCTTGACCGAGTCTTTGAGTTCTGCTAGCGCGCGCCGTTTAAGTAGTCGGCGCGCACACAGCACAAACATACACACATACAAAAATACAAACTTACAAACAGCTGGGCATTGGAGAATGTGAGACCTTCTCGAACGACACAATGAAAGAGAGAATTCGCAGGGAGTATTATAGACGAGTGAGACTTGTCCTGCAGTTTGCTCTGAACTTCAGAAATAAAATATCAGCAATATGTAGTTTGACGGTACATGCAGCCGAATCCACTACCTATTGCTGATATTTTATTCCTGGAATACAGAACGGACTGCAGGACAAGTCCCACTCTCCTATAATACTCCCTACGAATTCTCTCTTTCATTCTGGCGTTCGAGATGGTTTCACATTCTTCAATGCCCAGATATTTGTAAGTTTTACCTGGCTCAAGATCTTTAATCACAGTGTGTCTATCAACTTCAGTGTTCTCTGATGTGGTCATGTTGCCTCTTTTTAAGTTGACTTTTGCACACTTGTCAAGAACAAACTTCATGCAGATGTCATTGCTAAAATCTTTGAAGACAGACAGCATTTGGGAGAGAATCGCTTCATTCTTAGCAAACACTTTAAGATCATCCATGTAAAATAAATGTGATACAGGCCTTTCATCACCATGGAGCTTGTAACCAAAGTCAGTGTGTGACAGCTGCCTAGATATTGGGATCAAACTAATGCAAAACATCAGAGAGCATACTGAATCTCCTTGGAAAATTCCCCTGTTAATCTGAATGCTTCTTGTTTCTACTACTCCCTTTCCGCTGTGTATTAGTAACCTGCTACTCCACAATTTCATACAAGCCTTGCAAAACTCAATAAGTCTACAATGAAATCGATAGATCTCCAGGGTCTTCAAAATCCAATCGTGTGGGACACTGTCAAAGACTTTCTAATAGTCAATCCAAGCCATGCTTAAATTACGTTTTCGTTTCCTTACATCATTCAAGATGATTTTATTCGTATCAAGATTTCCTTACAGCCATAGGAACTTTAACGACATCCTTTCTGTTCAACTGGCAACAGATGGCTCTTCTCTAGGTGTCTATACTTTTGTCAGCTATGGCTGCAGTTATAAGTTTGTACATTACTGGCAGACAAGTGATTGGCCTTTAGTTCTTCACCAAAGAGCTGTCTCCCGCTTTGGGTAACAAATACGTGATGCCGCGTGTGAGCCATTCCGGGAGCTGCTTTGGGTATTCTAAACTTTTCTTAACAGCCTTTTCTAGATGAGAATGTAAAGCTGTTAATTTCTTAATCCAATAAATCTGGATCTTATCAATCTCAGATGATTTTCAGTTTCCCGTGTTCTTAATTCCTTGGCAGAGGTCTTCTTCCGAGAATTCGTGAACATGTAGCACAATTTCCACAAGTCCATCGGCAGTATCAACTTCAGATTGAAGCCAAGATGCATCTTTCTTATAGGATCTGCTCTCTTCCCAGATTCCTGCCCAAAATGTTTCGACTTCATCTCTTGAAGAAATGGCAGCATTGCCATTCCGTTTTTGAGTCAGACTGCGATAGAATCTTCGCGTCTGTTTCAAACAACCGGTTCTGTACACGGAAATCTTCTCTACGTTTTTAACGTCTAATTCGTTGAGCCTATGCTTGGATTTTCTTTTTTACCTTCTAAGATACCATTAGCCTTTTTGTGTCATTTTCAATTAGGTAGTTTTTTTTCAACATGGAGTATTTTTTGTTGAACTTTAGAAATGCGGTTTGATTTAGATGCCTCGGCTAGGAGTGATATTTCACACGGTGTGTCGGCTATCCGTTATATAATTCTTTTCGCCCATGGGGGTACGGAGCTGTTTATTCTGACTGGCTGGCGGCCGTCGATGTTCTTGGATAGACCCAAAATTATCTGAGATACTAGATATCCAGTTGCATATACGATGTGATCGATTTCAGTAGCATCTAGATCTCTACTTGAGGTCTGTACAACCTCATTTAAGACAGAATTCGCTGTTTCTATCACTCTCTTAACGTTAGCATTTTCGTAAATTCTCCTCAACGGTGCACGAGATTGGAATGGAAGTAGACGAACTCTTCTATCTCGCGTCGGAGGAGGTCCCGCATCATGTCCTTATCGTGTAACTCATGGCCAGATGAATTTTCAACTCTGGGGGATGTTTCACTTGGAAGCGATGAAACCTCAAGGAGACCATCGTTTTCAGGGATATTAGATGGTTCTTAATGTTCATGTGGTAGTTCGATCGAAAAACATATTCCGAGGTTCTCTGGATGTCTGCAAGTTGTTCTGCTGTGAATTTTCCACTGCTGAGTATGTATCGTCGTTGACTGGCAAGGTTATTTGAGCCTAGAGTAGGTCGTGTAACTGGGTTCCGCTCTCTCTTTATCTTAAAAACTTCTATTTCTGAGCCCCCATGTTTCGCTTTTGCTTAGTAAAACACCACATCACCTCTTGCAATTCATCCCGGATTCATCTCTGACGATGACTTCGAGCTACTGCCGGCTCTGGGTCCCTGGGAATAACATCCATGGGATAGCCAGATGTCGACAAGGTGACATTAGCTCGGTTTCTGAGCAGGTATGGGACATTGGTAGAATAAGGCACGTTAAGATTCATTAAATTTCTTGTTCTATCCATTTTGCTCATTGGTTTTAAGTGAAGATTCTCAGGAAGCAAGTTCGAGTTCACAGATCTCACTTAACCCTTGGGTTGTTTCCGGCCATCCATTACTGCGACCCACAGTGGCCTCGGGACATCCCCCCCGCAGGGTAAGGGGTCCCTCCGATCGCCAGTCGGCATTACTATACCCCACGGGATTTTCACTGACTGCTGAAGACAGCCTCCTTCGCTGACTAATGCAAGGTTCGGGCCTCCACTCCAAGCGCGAGATGAGCAACGTTTGAAAAACTGGACATTTGATTTTCTCATTTTATTTGAATACATTCTCTTGAGATTGTCAATTGGTGATTGTTTTTAAACATGAAATCGCTCGCAAATTCGTCCGTTGTGCGGTCAGCGCAACGCGAGCGCTCCGCGACCCAAATGCTACCCGTTAAATATGACCTGCGCGCGAAAGGGCTTCGAATCCATTGGGGCGCGAGCGACGGGCGTGCTTTCGCGTGCGAGGGCGTGCGGGGCGCTGGGAGGGGGAGGGGCACAAAAAAACCGCTGGTTATCGACGCGCGCGGCGCGCACTTCATTTGCTCCGCTTCTGGTACATTTACTCGGCAAATCCGCCCTTCATTTGCAGGAGCGGAGAGCTCATTTTTTTTTCTGTTTTCGCGCGGCGTCCCGGTCCGTGTACATAGAGAGCGCCCTACTTCGCATCTAAAATGTTCACTATTAGAGCCACCGAGAGAAAATTAAAACTCGACATTATGACTGCGAACATGGAAGTGCTATTTCCGCCTGGAGGGAACAGCTCACCTGTGACTTCTGTCTGTGGGTTAGCATGTGCCTCGTTGGTTCTGAAGATCGCAGTTCATAAAACGAACTTCCACAGAGCAATTATCATGTTACAGGAACAAATGGTTACAGGAACAAATGGTTTGTTTTTCTACAGCCCATAGTCATAACAAAATTAAACAATTGTCCTTCTAGGATAGTTTATTTTTCCTGCAGGAAATTTCTGAAATGTATTTTCCTGGAATTCCAAGAAGAATATTTTATTTTAGATTAATGTAACGCCAGTGACATGTATTCTACGCTAGACATGCTAGCTTCGATTCCCAAAGACCGCAAGAGAAGAAAAAGTAATAATAGTTAGTTATTGGTTTTATTTTAATACAAAGAATGCAACACTCGATGTACGCTTCAATTAACTGAGCGCGCTGACCATTCAACGCAACTAGCTTACATAGTTGGAACGCGCGGCATTCCGCAATTTTTCCTCTTCTAGTGTCGCTAGCTATTTCTCATTAACTCCTCATAATTTTTTTAAACGTTGACGACATCAAATTAAAAATCTAAAACTAATGGACAAATTGAAAAAGATGTCCCTTGCTTTGATGTAGAATGTGTAAAACAGGTACAAAAGTAAATGAGCTTTGCAATTTTCAATATCTGACTGGTGTTAATGAAAATTACAACTACCATTTTCATAAATGATTTTTTTTCTATTCCAGGAAACAATAAAAGAAAAAAATTGCAGCCATTTTCCAGACAAGTTTGAAAGTGTCACAGGGGCTTCATGTGAAATACCTCCTAAAGTTAAAAATCATAATGATCTCCGGAATAGAACAACGAAATCTTACTGCAAACGTATTTACTAAGTTTTTGGTCAAAAGCGCCTAAACTGACAGGGTTGTGCGTACATACATACAGATATACACATAGACAGGCATCCTGATTTTAGGGTACAAAATTGCGTGTATCTCCACCAGTACCAATTGCGCCACCAGTACCAATCTTAACTATCTTTGGTACAGCGCTATTGCACTTTAATTATGATGTATGCACGAAGTTACAGCTCAAAAGAACCTTAAAAACTGATTTTACAACCGAAAAGTCAAGACCGCATTGTTGAAGTGACTTTTCCTCTTTCTAAAAAAATTAATGGCTTCGCATGGAGATTGCAAAGACACAACAATGCATTGGCAAACGAACACTAGGTAGGAGCGGAGGGATGGGGTATGGTAAAATTGTCACCCGTAGTTCTCCTACTGCTCTTGGAAAAATTGCACTGCAAAACATGTTCTCTGCATCTTCACCTCGGAGAGAAGATATTCCTGGTAGAATTTCCAATGGAGAAGAGCCAGAGGACATATCTTTCGATTCCTCGTGGAAGGTGGAATCTTCCTTTTGCTTTTTGTTTAACTACAGAATACTCTTAAATCTCTTTTCGACTTTTATGGAATTAAATTCTGAAATTGTCTCTTGACCTCTTCCTTCTTCCTGCCATCTCAAACTGATTGGCTTCTGAGTACGATCTTCCTTATTACTACACTCCTAAGATTTAAAAGTGCCAAATAATTGTTTTTATTACACACGACGAAAAATTGGGGATTTGCGCTAGGAATCTCTAAGGGGGCTTGGGTTAGGCACCAGCGTATTTATTTTACAAATTCCAAAAACTTTTTGCAAGGCAAGTAATATAAGTTACATTACCCTACATCAATAGCTTATATTGTCACCTTCAAAATAAGGTAAGGGTTAGAATGCTTATCAATAAAGTAGCGAAATCAGGCAACTGAGAATTAGCACATAAAAATCTTTGCTTCTTACTGTTGGCACAAATGGTCGACTGCCCGGCAACAAGTGAAAATGAAGACACTACCGCTTGACTGGGCCTCGGGTTTGCAAAGAACTACTATTTTAGTGCGTTTCCAATAGACAACATCACTAAAGAGCTGCAAATCAAGGGGATCGCTTTAGGAACCGGGCATGCGTTTGGGTACTTTACACCTTTGCCAGTAAAACGAGAAATTGTGTTGTTGTAGAATCACTAGTTTTTGGATCAAATTTACACTGAATGAGCGTTCAAGGAATTCAAGGGTTGTACTTTCTCTTTCTTATTCCTACAATTTAAAACTAGTGGTGCTATAGAATGGCACAGACTTTCCCATATTAGTTTTCTATTTCCTTGGGTCTGGGCCAGTGGCGTAGCGTCAGGGGAAGCTGAGATGCTGAGCATCCACGTATATAATATTAATAAAGAATCCTAAATACCAGTGGCGTAGCGTCAGGGGACGCTGAGATGCTGAGCATCCCCGTATATAAGAACCTTAAATACTGTATTGATAATCTTACAAGTGGTCTGTTCAGCGAAACACGTTTTGTATTAATTTAAAATTGATTTCCTATGATTGAATTCGGCGGGCTGTTGAAGCTGGCCTCTGATTGCTTGAAAGCTAAAATACTTCAGCGTCTGCCGCCAGATTGCGACGAGCAATGACGCATGCGCAGATGGCGAGGTCCCCCTCTCCCCTCTTCACCCCTGGCCCAGAGAAACCCGACTGCTTTACGCTAGCGTCTACTGCGGAAAGAAGCTCGTTTGTGCACGAGAGCGCAGCACACTTCAGGCGTTCAGTAAATTATCTTTCTCTCTCTCACTCGGGAGTCCCCGCTTGGTCATGGTACAAACTGTAGAAATAGTGCCTGACTACTATTTCTTAATTAATATCCAAGAAATTGTATTATCTCTTAAATAGATTACATATTATTTAAGTCTGCAATGTATAAATTAACAAATGGTCTTATTGCCATTCACGTATAAGAATTAAAGCTGAGCCATTGTATAATTTGCTTTCAAGACATCGGCAGCCCTGACTGCTGTGAGGATTTTGTGGGAAGCGCCTACACCGTCGTAAGCAATCGAGATCGTGGAAGTAGTCCCAGAGTATCTGCCTTGTGTTGCGTTCGCCTGTTAGACGAAGTAGTTGATAGTGACATTTTGTGTGTTATTGTTGAGCATCCCCAAACGTGTGAGTCACGCTACGCCACTGCTAAATACTGTATTGATAATCTTACAAGAGGTCCGTTGAGCGAAACACGTTTTGTATGAAGTTTTAATTGATTTCCTATGATTGAATTCGGCGGGTTGTTGAAGCTGGCCTGTGATTGCTTGGGCGCTAAAATGCTTCTAGCGTCTGCCGCGAGATTGCGACGAGCAATGACGCAAGTGCAGATGGCGAGGTTCCCCTCTCCCCTCTTCCCACTGGCCCAGAGAAACCCGACTGCTTTACGCTAGCATCTACTGCGGAAAGAAGCTCGTTTGTGCACGAGAGCGCAGCACACATCAGGTGGTCAGTAAATCATCTCTCTCTCTCTCTCTCACTCTCTCACTCGTGAGTCCCTGTTTGGTCATGGACACAAACTGTAGAAATAGTGCCGGTCTACTATTTCTTAATTAATATTCAAGAAATTGAATTAACCCTTAGATAGATTACATATTATTTTAGTCTGCAATATATAAATTAACAAGTGGTCTCATTGCCATTCGAGTATAAGAATTAAAGCTGAGTCTTTGTATAATTTGCTTTCAAGACATCTGCAGTCCTGACTGCTGTGAGGATTTTGTGGGAAGCGCCTACACCGTCGTAAGCAATCGAGATCGTGGAAGTAGTTCCAGTGTATCTACCTTGTGTTGCATTCGCCTGTTAGATGAAATAGTTGATAGTGACATTTTGTGTGTTATTGTTGAGCATCCCCAAACGTGCGAGTCACGCTACGCCACTGGTCTGTGCTAGCTATTCGGAATTGCCACATACACTTCTTGCCAGCTGCAATCTATCGCCGCCCAAAGTACGTTTTTTGACATTTTCTTAATTTTAACGTTTCATAATCGTAGAACCGAAATATTATTTTAAGAATATTAAAGAACACTAAAACTTCATTCTTAATGGCAATTTTCTTTTAAAAATTTGGAGCCGTTTTTAAAAAAAATGGCGTTTAAGCGCTACCGAAAATTCGAAATTTGAAGCTCTTTTTCACAGAACATTTTTGAGTTTTCAAAATCTTCATTTGAAGTAATTTGAAGCACATACTCTCACAAATACAATAATGTTTACAAATACAATAATGTTGCTGGAATTGTGCATAATAAAGATGTGAGATATCTTTAAAAAAATTACATTTGTGTAATTTTTTAAAAAAGAAAAATTACCCCAAATTGAACTTAATGTCATATTACAGAGTGCAATTAGCACTATCCGTTACAAAAGTTTGAAAAACAATTTTGAGCCATTTATGAGGAAATGGCGTTTGAGTGTTTCTGAAAATGCGGAATTTTGAGCTAGTTTTCACCGAAAACGGTTGAATTTTCGAGAAACTTTACTTGACATTATTTAAAGCACATGTACTCATTAATATAATAATGTGAACAAATCGCCGCTAGTGTAAATATTAACGACGTGAGATACAAGTCAAAAAAATCAGTTTTGTAATTTCTGAAGAAAAAAAAGAATAGAGCATCATGGCGTTCATGTCGTCTCATAGAGTACATTTAGTGCTATCCCTACCAAAGGTTTAATGAAAAAATATTGAGCCGTTTTTGAGAAAATCTTGTTTTTGTAATTTTTTAAACATGCAAATATTGCACGTAGTATTGTGCAAAAACTACTATTAAAAAAATGTATATATACATGAACTTAATGGAATAACTCATCTTGGTGAACAAATTTTATTTGAAGGAAAAATTTCTATTTTCAATTTTGTAGTTGTAGGAAGACGCCGACAAAAATTCAAACTTTTGAAATTTTCGAAAATTCAGTTTTTAACCTAAACTAAACCTGCGACATTCTCTTAATTGACCTTCGGACTATCCAACAACTAAATTTAGTCAAAATTGTTGGCGCCATACTTTTGAAAATTGTGAAAATGTTCCAAAGGCAATACAATGTCATGTAATGTACCCTCCAAAATTAAAATATCGGTTTTAAAGTCAAGGGGCCACGAGATCATTCAGATCGATTGGGGAATATCAATTTTGGAGAAAAGCGGCTGAACAGTTAAGTCGCCAAGGTTTTTCACAGACAGACGTTTTGCATTCAACTGTTTTTTCGATATCAAGGACCCACTAAACAGGGATTCTTGCTACACCATGTGTTAGGGTTTTGTTCTTAATTTAGCAACTGGATTCATCCACTTTTTCGTTATCAGGACCCGGCAATGATTTTTTTCTGACGAAAATCCGCCGTTTTTCCGCTCAGCATTACATAACTTTCCCTATACTACGTATATAATTCGCATCAGGGACCGAGGAGGTATTGAATACCGGTAAAATACCGGTATTTTTTCATACCGGTATAAAATACCTTTATTCTTTTATACCGGTAAAATACCTTTACAGGATGTCTATACCGGTATGGACGTCCATAAAGGTTATACCGGATATTATACCGTTATTTTCAATGGAAATAGTGTCGCGTTCGCGCCCCCACACGCGCGTTCGCGGACCCGACACGCGCGTTCGCGCGCGCCACACGCGCGTTCGCACCCCACACGCGCGTTCGCGTCCCATGCCTACACGTGCTTTCTTTCGTTCCCTTTCTTTCGCTTTTTTCTCTTTTTCTTTCTCTCTCTCTCTCTCTCTCTCTCTCTCTCTCTCTCTCTCTCACACACACACACACACAGGACACATTCGGCAGGGCGTTTGTTGGGGCCAACGGTCAAACATCCGTCGCTCACATTTTGATCCTCCACACTGCGAAAAGAAATTGATAGCCTGGAGTATGTCGAGTGCTTCATCCTGTGCCGAACCGGAGACACCCGTGGGTCGAAATGCTGACCTCTGGAAACTGCCTTTATCTCTCGCTTACTTCAGAGCCACCAGTTTGTAAGATAAGTGTATAACAAAAAGCAACAAAGTGAACAAAAAGCAACACATACTAGTGACCTTTTTTTAGGGGAGGGAAGGGAGGAAACGTCTCAGATATTTTCGTCTACTTGATGCAATTACCAAATAAAATAGATCTTGGAGATCTATTTGAATATCTACAAATACATCAGTGGGGTAGCGTGACTCGCACGTTTGGGGATGCTAAACAATAACACACAAAATGTCACTATCAACTATTTCATCTAACAGGCGAATGCAACACAAGGTAGATACACTGGAACTACTTCCACGATCTCGATTGCTTACGACGGTGTAGGCGCTTCCCACAAAATCCTCATAGCAAATTATACAATGGATCAGCTTCAATTCTTATACGCGAATGGCAATGAGGCCACGTGTTAATTTATACATTGCAGACTAAAATAATATGTAATCTATTTAAGGGACAATTCAATTTCTTGGATATTAAGAAATAGCAGACAGGCACTATTTCTACAGTTTGTGCCCATGACCAAGCGGGGACTCCCGAGAGAGAGAGAGAGAGAGAGAGAGAGAGAGAGAGAGAGAGAGAGAGAGAGAGAGAGAGAATTTACTGACCGCCTGAAGTGTGCTGCGCTCTCGTGCACAAGAGTTTCTTTCCGCAGTGGAAGCTAGCGTAAAGCAGTCGGGTCTTCCTGTGCCAGGGGGACGAGGGGAGAGGGGAACCTCGTCATCTGCGCATGCGTCATTGCTCGTCGCAATCTCGTGGCACACGCTAAAAGCATTTTAGCTTACAAGTAATCACAGGCCAGCTTCAACAACCCGCCGAATTCAATCATAGGAAATCAATTTAAAATTAATACAAAACATGTTTCGCGCAACGGACCACTAGTAAGATTATCAATAGTTTAGGATTCTTTATTAATATTATACATGGGGATGCTCAGCATCCCAGCGTCCCCTGACGCTACGCCACTGATCTACATTCCCTAAACAACTCAAGAAAACGTGCACAGGAAAGTCGATTCCTTCACATATATCACTAGAGATTATAGCCAAAATTCGGAGCAGATTTGCCTTTGCAAATAATTATCACCAGAGCAAATGTTTTCATACCAATTCTAGACAAAACCGCTCGTTGCTACCTGTATTCACAAACTACCTTAATATGAATGAGTTATCCTAGAGATCTCAGAACTCAAGCACAGAATAGATACTACGCAGAAAGGACAGTAGAAGGCTCCTTCGATCTTCAGTGAGCCACCGCGCAGCGCGGACCGCCGTCTTGATACTGCGGCAAGGAACCGCAGGAGTAAGCTAAAACGCCATTTTCTCAAAAAACGGCAAAAAAAATTATTTCTTCTAATTTTTCCAAAGGGTAGTGCTGTTTATTATGTTTATTATGACATAAAACTCATTTTGGTGTATTATATTGTTGTTGTTTTTTAAATACACAATTGTAATTTTTTTTAAATATCTCTCACGCCGTTAATAAACACATTCCCAGCGATTTGTAAACACTATTGCATTTGCCCGTTAAAGTGCTTTAAATGACTTTAAAAAAAAGTTTTCCGAAAACTTAAAACTTTTCTGTGCAAAAGAGCTTCAATTTCGCATTTTTAGTAACGGTTAAACGATATCTTAAAAACAGCTTCACATTTTACTAACGAAATTTGTCATTTAGGACGAGATTTAAGACTTCTTTAATGTTCTTAAAGTAATATTTCGATTCTACTATTAGGAAATCGAAAAAATAAGAACATTTCAAAAAATTTACTTCGGGCGGAGATAGATGGCAGGTAACTAGAGTACGTGGCAAGTTCGATAAACTAGCCCACACCAAAGGAAATAGAAACCTTATACGAGGTCTGTGCCAATCTGTGGCACTACTAGTTATGTATTTATAATTCTTTACCTTTCTATTTCTATTGTTTTATTAATATTTGCCTATGTGCGATATTAATATTTGCATATACTAAGCAAATGCCCCTCAGGTTACGTATGTTTTTGTTAGTTATATACACACACCAAATATAACGGGTAGAACGGAAATAAACCTTCACCACCGTTCCCCACACAACAAATGCCAGGTCATACAGCAGTTTACCCACTTTCAATATGGCGACCATGCGCATCATATCGGCGCACGGATTGCAGTGGCGTAGCGAGACGCGCACGTTTGGGGATGCTCAACAATAGCACACAAAATGTCACTATCAACTACTTCATCTAACAAGCGAACGCAACACAAGGCACATACACTGGAACTACTTCCACGATCTCGATTGTTTACGACGGTGTAGGCGCTTTCCATAAAATCCTCACAGCAGTCAGGACTGCAGATATCTTGAAAGCAAATTATACAATAGCTCAGCTTTAATTCTTATACGCGAATGGCAATGAGATCACTTGTTAATTTATACATTGCAGACTAAAATAATATATAATCTATTTAAGGAATAATTCAGTTTCTTGGATATTAATTAAGAAATAGTAGACAGTCACTATTTCTACAGTTTGTGCCCATGACCAACCGGGGACTCTCGAGTGAGAGAGAGATAATTTATGAATGAATGTAAATTTTATTGGCTTTAAACGTTTAGTTTTCACTGCCATGTAATACACAAATTTTGATAATTTACTGACCGCCTGAAGTGTGCTGCGCTCTCGTGCACAAACGAGTTTCTTTCCGCAGTGGATGCTAGCGTAATGTAGTCGGGTTTCCCTGTGCCAGTGGGAAGAGGGGAGAGGGGAACCTCGCCATCTGCGCATGCGTCATTGCTCGTCGCAATCTCGCGGCAGACGCTAGAAGCATTTTAGCGCCCAAGCAATCACAGGCCAGCTTCAACAACCCGCCGAATTCAATCATAGCAAATCAATTAAAACTTAATACAAAACGTGTTTCGCTCAACTGACCACTTGTAAGAATATCAATACAGTATTTAGGATTCTTTATTAATATTATATACGGGATGCTCAGCATCTCAGCGTTCCCAGACGCTATGCCACTTGACGGATTGTGGGTAGCTTTCCTTTCTGTCACCTGTGGTATCTATTCTGTGGCTCAAGAGACCGTGCAAAAATGCATTTCTCCCAAAATAGTCTAGGAAAGCTCATACTATACTAACCAGAAATTTAGATTGCAGAAACAATTGTAAAATTAAGCAAATGTCACTCACGTAATTTCTGCAAGCTGCTCTTCATTGAGCTTGGAATCTTACTATTTCCTTGCCCATTTATTTACGAATCTGTAATTTTTGTTAAAACTAACTCATTTAACGGTGGCAAAATATTTTCTTTCAATACTGATGCTTATAATTACAACATAGTACGTCGTAGAAATCACATACATCAAGTGTCAGTATCAACAGCTCACTACAAGAAATCCGAATAATCCATATTCGTGACTACATAGCATTGCCAGAAAATTTTAAAAATTCAAATCGATACACAAATTTTAGTTTACAGTTAAATCTTTTATGCTACATAATTGTTTTCATACAATGAGAGACTATACTGACCATGAAAATAAAAAAAATATTTATTTTAACAATAAAATACAACACGTTAGTTTATATTTGTATTGTATACCTTTAACAAAAACTTAATAGGCCTGTAACAAGTAATGCACTTCAACTTCAGGGTCAATGACACCAATGTGGATCTGTTTATTGTCCAGTTTCCATGATGTATTAAGCAAGTGCTGAGATGACCGCTTGTTCTGGACATAAATGTAGCTTCATTATGCACACATTTTATTGAGCTCACTTTTTGCTAATTGAGGTGGGAAACGGGATGTGGATTTCTATTTGGTTAGCAATACCAAAATATCAAATCTGTAGTTTGTTTATCGATGAATATAAATTTTCTAAAACTCGGGAATGAAAAGGTCTAGTTTTCAAACTTTGCTAATATCACTTTGTTAGTAGGCTACTGTTATTTGTAATTTGATTAATTATGTTCAATAGGTGGGGAAGAGCTGGAGCTCAAGAAACCGTGTGCAAATTGCTTACAGTTTTTACAGTTCTTTGAAGAAATAAATCAAAACAAGCCACCAATTGCATTAAACATATGCACATTCCATAAACCAAATGCATATTCTATTAACCAATAACAATTATTACAAATAAAAATTGCAAACACAAATGAACATCTTAGAAACGCATTTCTACATTAATATTTTGCAGCAGCCCTTGATGCGCAGTTCATGTGGTCTTGAGGAAGAGGCGTTATTCTCCATTTCAATCATCTTTGTATTTAAAATTACATTTCAAACTTAAGAGAGTGAGCTATTTTGGTTTTGCTAAGAATAACTTCATACTCACATCTTTTCTAGACAAGGAAATTACGAATTATATTTACATTATATAGATTATAACTCCTACAATAAACTAATAATAAATGATGGAGAAAAAGAGCTCATTCTATTAATTTTATTTTATTAAAATTCACTGTTTATACTATAAAACCAATTAATAACAGCGAGAGATAAAACATCTGGAACCCCATACCTTTCATTTAAAGCAAACTTCACAAACTTTGGTTCAGTAGACAGCTCAAACTTCTTTTTAAACGAACATCCATGGTGTTTTAAATATAATAATTTTTGCAATTTTTTAGATGTCAGATGTTTTAATGACAATATTGAGAACTACATAATTCTTATAAATGCTCTGTCTTCTATTCGAGCACACAAATTCAAGGCAAAATGAAAACCATATTTCAATGTTGAAAATGTCATAGGGGCTTTTCATGTATAAAATCCCTAAAAATTAAAATATCTTAATGATCTTCAAAGTAGCACTACTATATCTACTCCAGAACAGTGGCAGCTCACGCATTGGTTGCATCGTTTTCTCAACTCCCAGATAATCAGAAAAAAAAATTGTATACTATACTATAAATAAATATTTTCCATTTACCTTATATCTTCTGAAAGATTCTAGTAAAAGAAGGGAGGGTAATTCAAATTTGCAATTTTGAAAAAATGCAAAAATTGGGCAAAACTCCTCATATTTTCAAACAAATGTACATGACCTTCATTAAAGATCTAATTTTGAAGAACAGATTTCATTAAATAAAAAATCTTTATTATCAATATTGCAGTTTTCCAATGTCAATTTTTTGCATTTTTCAAGGTTTTTTAAAATTTATTTTTATTTTATTTTTTATTATTATTACTAAAAATGGGACCTGCATCATTTTTATAAATGTAATTTGCTCTATCCCAGAAAAAACAATTGGAGCAATTTTTGAGAAAATCATTTTTCAACAATTGCTTATATTTCAAGCCAAATTTCTTGAAATCTACTCAGATTTTTGGAAAATTGTAGATGGTCATATTTAATATTTAAAGATTCAATTTTGTAGATTTCATTAGGAGAAAAAAAAAGCTCTCTTTATTATTGTGGTTGTAGGAAGATGTAGAAAGGGGTCATGGCATCAAACAGACCAATGGGGTATATCAATTTTGGTAAAAATCCTTCACCCACTAGCATTCAATCAAAAGGGCAGGCGGGCTGGGGGGTGGACAAACAGCATGTGTAGTACCCCTAGTTTCCTAATGTAGTAGGAATGTTTTTCATTCATTCATTCATTCACGTAGAAAATTAAATATTTCAAAGCAAATGAAATATGCTGCTAATTTTTTTAAATCCATTGTCACATTATTACTTATGTAATCTGCATTTATTATGTTGCTTACAAAGGAGTGCAATTTTCAAGTCAAAATGTTTATATTTGTTTACATAATGTGAGAAAAATGTAACTTAACATCCATATACTTCAGTTCTTTCACTTATTTAATCTTTGACTTTCATCAGTGTACTGAAACTATATTTTGCCTGGGTGAGGACAATGAAGCCTTTCTTGGAGGCTTCAGAAAATAGGTTAATATCATTAAGATACCATTGTATATCAACATTTGTACTGACATTATCAACAAATAACAACCATATTGAATTCACAAGAAAAAAGAAGAAACAGAAAACCCAGATAATTAATGAAATAATACTCCTCCATAGATTTTGGAAAAAAGTGTCAGAAGTAGTAGTCTCCAAAACCTTTCCAGGTTTTATCAAAAGTTGGGCCATGCAAATAAAATATCTAGAAGATCAAATAAGGATGTACTTCGGTGATGAAAACGTCACACCCAAAATTTGTTGTAATTTTGAAAACAATCAATATTTTATGTTTAGTGCCATCTATTTTCCAATGGGCATGGAAGGAAGCAAGGAATAATGGATATTGAAATATAAGAACACATATTTAATGTAATTTTAATTTATTATTATCCATTTTTGATTTAAATGAGACAGTTCAACTATTACACAATCAATTTCCAAAGTATGACATTGAGAGACTCGTTTTATTAACAAATCATGTGTTTAATCAAACAACATATTGTTTAAATAATTACAAAAGTGTTAGGCTTTAGCATTTTAATCATATAAAAATACAGAAAATGGATTTCTGAATTAGAGCATCGGTAATGGGACATTCTCATTTCAATACTCTACGAATATAATAAATACGAACTTTCAGTAAATGTATATAATGTTTCTATAAAAGACTGTAAAAAATGTCAGCAGAAAAAAACACACTTAAATGTTTAAAAAAGGTATACAATCAAGTTTTATAACAAACAAATATAAAATGCTGACAATATAATACAAAGACACATCATCAATTCATCTCAACTCTTTTTGGCAAAGTACTGGCTGGCCAGCCGGCAACAACATATGTGGCAGGCAGCAGTTTCATGGCACAATGACACCCTCTGCCACACGCCCACCCTGTCAGTCCCCTGCACACAGCCCATTCAGGTAGCACTGCCACCCTCTCCATTTCCCCCTCTTCCCCAAATAACAGGACCCAGCAATGATTAATGTACCCAAAGAAGTGCTGATAAAACAATTCACAAAGAGATACCATTTTAAGAGACATTCAGTAATTTTTCAAAAATTCTCATCCATAAATGCTGCTACTTTTATAGTATGCATCAATTTATTAGACATGCTCCAAAAGAGTGACTACCAAGTTATTTTATAAGAAAATAAAATTCAGATGTACTGCAAAAAAAAGCAACAGTTTGTACAATTTCAAATTCATGAACACTAGTGTTTCATAAAAAAATTATATGAAAATGAATTAATATAGCTGAAAAGTCTTCTGAGTCTTCATTTTTCAATTGTCATTTGAAGTTAATGGCATCATCATGCTAATCATCTTGATTTGTGCCAAGTAGATACTCGTAAGAAAGCCGTTCAAGATGATGGCATAACAATAATAATTTAGTTAACTGTTACAATGTTACAGACAAGACACACTTCGCAAATGAAATAATATTTTTACATTATGCAGCCACCTCAAATGTATAGGGATGCACCACATATTAATAACAATCTACACAATTATGTCAACTTTTTTAGTTAAAATTTTCAATATGTATCCAAATACATTCAAAATGACTAGTCACATTTTATTGATTATCTTGATAAATTTTCCATGGAAATAACAGCACTACTTTGCATACAGTATTATACATTGGGTACCAGCCCACCCCTTATAATTCTATGCAATATTCTGTAACATTCCAAAATGCAGTTCTACACAGAAAAGAACTCTGAAGTAATAAACACACTATTTAGCAACTATTACTGGGCAAAGGCAGGAGTAACGTTCAAAATACTGCAGGCTTTTGCTAACAAGCTGCTGCGATATGTGTCACTGCCCATCAGAGGACTTTTAAATAGCCAAGAGAAACAAGTTCTTGGAAGCATCTTGCAGTACCAACTATTCTCAACGGCAAGCACTTTGTTCCATTTCTGTGAACAGTAACCAATGCCAACCCTCTTCACAGGGCATCATGTGATACAGCAGGCAACATCTATGAAGCATAACCCTCCTGCAATGTAAGCTACAGATCATCTTTATCACCTGCAGCTGCTAATTGCCTCTTTCTCCACAAAATATCATCTTTAACACGTTATGAGAGAGAAATCAATGCAATGTATTTCTTGGAAATTTCTTCTGTCATTGTTATGTTCTCTACCATTGTCATTAATGATGAAGCATAAAATGAAAGATTTCTCTGTCCTTCAATCCATTAATTTTACGACAGACATGTTATTAGGGACATGAAAACATTCCTCCATTAGTAGCCATAGATGACAAAATTTTGTGAAGGTTCACGAGGCAATTACTTGAGTTTTTACAACAGAAGTGGCACTACACGTAGAATATGAGTCGAACACATATAGCATTTGCGGCTTGACTTTAGGGAGGGACTCAATCACTGCTGCCGCGAAGTTGCCTCTACTGCAACCATATAAGTCTTATGTACAAATGATACACTATACTTACAGTCAAGCATAACATTAAGTTACACTTCATTCACTCGTGACCTAATCACACACATAAAAATCAGTATTAACAAAATAGTCCCATGACAGCAAATAAATTATCAAGTACAAAATGTGGATAAATCTGGTTCAAGACATTTCGGAAAACAAAAATGAATGTCAAATTCACATAATTCATTAAATAATTATTTTCTCATTCAAAATTTTCTCCAAATGAAAACAAATAACAGATGAAATAAGATGGTTAAGTAGTGGACTGTTTAACAGAACTGGAAGTAGCAAAATTAATTTGCTTATATTCATAATACTTGTATTTCATGAAAAGCCTTTGAATTTTAATGAGTTTTAATGTTTGGAATGATAAAGTACACTCAAGTTCTGACTATGCCTTTTTTAAGGCTAACCGTAGACCTCAAATTATTTGTTTATTGTGCTCACGTTTAGTTTCAGGAAAACATGCATAAGCATATTCTCGTGCAATGTATGAATACTCACAAAGAAAAAAAGTAAAATTCCACTTTTGAAGCATGACTACATGACAAACTATAGGAAATTCAAAGGAAAAAAAAAAAAAAAGTAAGGGCAAAAAATCTGCATTTGACATAAATACAAGCTTTTTCCTTTAAAAAAAGGTTTCATAAAAAACGGTGCTTTTTCTAATATCAAAGCACTTAATCCACACATATACAAAACCAAAAGGCATGAATTTGTACTGCTTGTCCTGAAATAATGTTGTAATCTATAGAAATAAATGCTTCAGCTCACATCCTATTTACAATATTATAAGCTACCAAGGGAAGAGAAGAATTTACAAAGGCAAAAATTAATGAGAATTAAAATTTCATAATATAAACATCACTGGTAACTTCATTAAGCCTGCCGAGCCTCTTCATAATTAGTAATACAAAAAGGAATGAAGAAAGAATCTAAGGCCATGTATATACAAAACACTGTATTCTACCATTAGCATGGATTTAGAATTTCCTATAAATGAACATAGTAGATACAAATTCATCTATCCTAATACAAGAGCATTCATTGTGTAAGTAAACAATGATTTGCAGAATAATATTTTGAACACATTAAAACTGAACATAATGTCAGTAATTTTTGAGCCACTTTCTCAAAGAAACTAATATTCCTAATCAGTTCGAACCACAGTTTGCTTTTCAGAATTTCAGTCCTTTTTATATTCCTAGTATACTACATTGCACAATGAAAATCTCAATAATGCATTGTAAACATGCAGTATATCAAGAATACAATACAACAGAACAAATATCCAAGTCTGTATCTAAGTAAGTTAATAGTTACATTCCTTTTATGCCAAATGGCAGATAAGGTCCCAAGAAGGTTCTTCTCTCCTTCTCACATTATTGTTCAATTTTTATCCTATACAACATATCTAAAGTTGCTAATTCTGTCAGTGCAGTCGTGTAGTGGTGAGATGGGTTGTCTCACTGCGCTTGGGTGGGGGAGGTGGTGGCCTTTTCTTCGCAGCAGCTACCACCATTGTGACATTTGTCGATTGAGGCCGAGCATAACACTCCTGCCCTGCAATCCCAGAAGGCGCGGCCAGCCGCGGTTTCACGGAGGCAGGGCTGGCAGGTAATGCATCAGGACCCGGTGGAGCACGGTCCACAAGGTAGACATTCTCATACACATTGTCCCAGTGCCCATAGTGTTCTTGCACCCAATTGCTCACATTTGTTTCACGATAGTCAGCAACAGGGGGTGGGGGGTCTCGGAAGCCTAGCACCTCGTGGGGTGTAGTGGAATGGTCCAGCTTACATTTCTGAGCCACTTGCCACTTCTTCTTCATTATCCTCTGCAGATCCTTCAGAAAGTCCTTTGGTGGGGGAGTCACAGCAGAGTCAGAGTCTGATAGCTTTTTGGGGCTAGCTGTCGACAGCCTCGTGCTTTCACTACGCTTTGGTGGAAAGGGCTTCTTGGCAGGCAATGACCTGCTAGCATACGTGGGTGAAGAGGGTTTTGGTGATGAGATCACTGTTTCATCTGGAGTTACAAAGGAGATCTTTTTGGTGATTGTCCTCGTCCGCTGTTTTGTGACAAGTATAGGGCTCTTTGGTGTGACATCAGGGCCAGGTGGAGATGAAAGATTTGGGTGCATTGGACTAGAAATCACTTTGCCCTCTACTGATGCCTTACGTGCCAACATGGGTGAGCCTGCTTTAAGCTCTGCTAAGTATGGGAGTGTGGCATAATGTGTGACAGGGGCTGGGCTACCTTCTGCAGGTTCATGGTGTTGCCAAGAGCCTTGTCGAACCATGAGTGGCATTGGCTTTGGAGGAGCCAGAGGGGAAGGCATGCAAACTGGACGTACAGGTGTGGAAACTGGGGTGGATACAGGTGATAGGGTATTGGTAGGCGTGACTGTACCGGAAGTGTCAGGTGTGGAAGGTTTTGGCGGTTGCCTCCGTACAAGACCTGCATCCACACACGGGCTTGGAGGTGGAGGTAATGAGAGCAGGGAGAGTGAACTTCCTCCCAGGTCAGAATAAACAGGAAGTTCAGATGGCAGAGGAGGTGGGGGCAAAGAATCCAAACTCAATGTACTCTGAAACATTTCTGGTGGTGGAGGGGGAAAAGGAAGGTTATCTGTGTCACAGAGACTATTTCCTTCTGGTTCTACAGGTGATGGAAGCGACATGATAGAATCAGTCATGGACTGAGGTGGTGGAGACATTACAGTTTTTGTCTCAGGAAACCCTTCACTTCTGCCATATAAAGAAGTGGGTGATTCCAATGGAAGCTCAGCAATCTGCTCACGGATTGGAGTAGATGTATTTGAGGATGAATTTGATATGCTACCCCCACATGCTGACGAATCCAGAGAGCTTCTTTGGTACGTATAGCGCTTTAATGTATCAGTGTTAGAGTCTTCTGTGCTGGAAGAAAGAGCAGAACCACAAGAGCGTCGCCTGCTCTGACGGACAAGGCCATTGCGAGTTAGGGTGCCACCACTACCTCCACTTTTACTTGAGCCAGAACCTGGACTAGCACATCGGTCAGAGCCCACTTCTCCATCCAAAACAGTCTCCCCTACTTCCTTCAGCTGTCGAGTAATTGAAGTCAATGGCAGCTTTGGGTTCATTGATGGCTTACGTTTGATAGTGCCTGGAAGAAATTCACAAGAACAAGTTTGTTTAGGACATAAAACTGAAGTATTAATACTTACTATAGTAAATTCTCTAATAACTAATGAACTCTCTCAGTAACAAAACTTTGTAAATAGTGAATTAAATTCTATGGTCTTGCCATTATCCACTAAGTAGTACTTATTTCTTTCTCTGTGTAACAAACTTTAGCTTTCTAAATAATGAACTTTGTTTTCATTCACCCCAGATGAGCACTTCAGTGTCTTCGATATCTTACTAGTACGTATATGACATATTGAAAATGCTACATTTTCATTCTTTTTTCAGCAGTTTTGCTCCTTATGACGTGATCTTGACAAAAGTATTCGTAAGGCGAGAAAGTAAAAAGGCATTGGTGCTAGAGGGTGGATTCCCACAAAACTACTTGTAATAATGTGACAACTTTATACACGTAGAAAATGGCATTTACATGACAGTAGCATGTTTGGAACTAGCACCACAAAAAATGCCTGAATGCAAATGAGGTCAATCATGCTCAATATATTATGTCTGACAACACAGAGAAAATAATATGAAAGTTTTCCATAAATTTGGGTGGGCAATAGTGAACAAATTTTAACATCAAAAAATTCAGTCAAAATTTACAGTTCATTCCCAAAAATAAATAATATTATTTGTGAAATAAAGGTAATATAGTAATGATAGTATTTGTCATATGTTCATTACATCTTATTAGAAATGTGATTAGTATCACTTCATAAAGAGAAGTATTCTAATTAACAAACTTCCCAAACGTTGGTCCTCTAGAATTCATAAATTTCAGAGTTTATTAACCCTCCGTTACACGCGCGCGGACTGAGAGTCCGCGCTCTTGTTTTTTTTCTTTTTCACTGCCAGTTATCATGAGGTATTGAGTTGCGGCTTCCTGTATCCTCCTCGGCCGTGGTGATTCATCGATAGGCGTCCAAAAAACCTTTCACAATCGTTGCGCACGTTGCCCACAGTGGAATACTTAGCGGTGCGGAGCGTCAGTCCGCGCGCATGTGTTCGTGTTATTAGTTCTGCTCTTATTTGTGTTACGATTTAAACGTACTTAATCAGGTAAGTTTTATATTTCTAATACATGTTTGGTCGTTAAACACTGACATAGTGTTAGGGAAGTGCATAAACATTTTTTCTGTTTTAAAAAATTGGATAAAATGAGATTATTTTCATATTACTAACTTGGATATTGTGAAAGATAAATAGTTCAATTTGTTACAAATATATTTTCTTATTCTGTATAGAAATAATTTTCAAAAGGATCTACATGGAGTCGCAAATTGAGCAATGGTTAGATGAGATAGATGCTGATGACGACAGCGATGAAGATGTTGTAAATGTTAGTGACCATTATTCAGAAAGCGAACAAAGTGGTGAAGAAGATGATTCAGTAGAAAATGAAATGTATATTGGGAGAAATGGTTTTCAATGGTGTCCTCAGCCTGTTCTTCAAAACAAGAGGCGAAAACAAGCGGCTCATAATATCGTGAAACATCTTCCGGGAGTGATAGGACAGGCGAAGGCAGCTAAAAGTCCTATTGAAGCATTTCAGCTGTTTATTAGCGATGAAATTCTTGAGGAAATAGTAAAATGTACTAATATTTTCATTTCAACCATTCGTTCTAATTACTCAAGGCCTAGAGATGCAGCAGATACAAATATTATTGAACTAAAGGCGTGTATCGGCCTTCTGTTTCTTGGTGGAGTTTTGAAGACTTCTCACACAAATCTAGAAGATCTGTGGGCAAACGATGGCACAGGAATAGAATTATTTAGACTTACAATGGGCATTAATCGTTTCCGATTTTTACTGAAATGCATGAGATTTGATGACATACATACTAGAAATCACCGTAAAACTGTCGATAAATTGGCAGCAGTTCGATTTTTGATTGATCACTTCAATGCAAATATAAAGAAGCATTACTGTTTGTCAGAGCTAGTTACTATTGATGAAATGTTGGACGCATTTAGAGGACGATGTGGGTTTAGACAATACATCCCTTCTAAACCAGCCAAGTACGGCTTGAAGATCTTTGCTGTAACTGATGCGAAAATGTTTTACACTAGCCATTTAGAAGTGTATTGTGGAAAACAGCCCGCGGGACCTTATGAATGTGAAAACACGCCACATGCTATTGTGAAAAGGATGGTAAAACATATTTCAAAAAGTGGCCGAAACATTACTTGTGACAACTGGTTTGTATCCATACCTCTTGCTGAAGACTTGTTGGTAAATGACAAACTAACTATTGTTGGAACCGTTCGTCGAAACAAACGTGAAATTCCACCCTTCATGACCACTTTGAAGCAGAGGCCTCTAGAATCAAGTATATTTGCTTTTAGAAAAAACATGATGCTTGTGTCATATAAAGCAAAAAAAGACAAAGTTGTTTTGGCATTATCAACTATGCATGACGACGATTCAATTGATCCGTCTTCTGAAAAATTCAAACCTGAAATAATTACTTTCTATAATGATACCAAATCAGGCATTGATAAAGTAGACGAAATGAAATGCAACTATTCAGTTGCAAGAATTACTAGAAGGTGGTCTCTGGTGATTTTCTTTTCCCTTCTGAATATTGGTGGAATAAATGCTTTCGTCATTGTAAAAGGGAACAACAATGAATCATGTCAGAGGAAAGACTTCTTGAAAATCCTTTCACGTGAATTATTGAATGATTACGTAAGAAATAAAGTGCTTATGGAATCCATCCCCTCAACAATAAAATTACGTCTACAGGAACTTTGGGGGATTTTGAAGACTGAAAGTCAAACCAGATCAGAAAGTAACATGACTCGCGGAAGATGCAGTTTCTGCGACAGGAAAAAAAATAGACCCTCTAGATTTCGGTGCAAGTCTTGTGATTGTTTTATATGCCTTCAACATGTCTCGGGTTATTTGTGCACTAATTGCATAGCAAATGTATAATTGAAATAAATAATTGTTCAATTTTTAACAATTTAATGTTTTATTGTCATGTATTGTTTTTTCTAGATGTTCTTTTACTTGTAGAAATTTGTTTGATTATACAGAAATGTGTTCTCACTAATCATCAAAATAATTTCAATAAATAAGTATTAATCTAATAAAAATACAAATATAAAAACCAACAATTGAGTGTTTTTATTGGAACACAAGATCTATTTGATATTCACATAAAATACTATGAAAATGTGCCAATAACTTTGGAAGGAGAGCGAATGTAAGGTATGCGGACTCTCAGTCCGCGCGCGTGTATTCGCGTCACAAACACAGCGCGTGTAACGGAGGGTTAAAGAAAAATGAATACATGCATATGAAGTGTAGAATGCAATCATGAAACTGCTCTAAAATAAAGAAAATCATTGAACTTCCTTAAATTTATTTTTTCAATGAGTTTATTTTTGAGTTCTCTCAGCCAATATACCATTTTTCCTCCTTAATGCCCACCAGATGCCCCCAGAGAAAACAAAGGACTGAGGGAGTAGAACCAAAGAAGCCCCTTGTTTCAGACTAAAGTTCTGCTCCTCCTCAATACATACACAGAATTCATCACTTCTTACAAAAGAAATAACTTACAGTGGTGAATTTGAATTAGAAGTGCTGTAAATACATTTTTTACTTGCTTTGAAAGAAAAAAATTGGGGCTCCAATTAAGTCAGAACCTGAAGCTGCCCCAGCTACCCCTCCCCAGTTCTGGGCCCCCTGATTCTCACAAAAGTGAAATCACATTTATTCAATCTACATTTTGCCAAGTACATAAGGATAGTTGACCCTCAAAAATATTGTTTTTGTCCCCATCATTCACAGGATGGTCAGACTATCACAAGTGAAAAGAATCCCATCTTATCTAACCACTCACAACAATTTTGATAGCCTTGAATTTTGAAAAATATTCAATATCAAAAAAACTGTTGGTTAATTTTGAATATGCACTAAGACTCATCATTAAAGCAAATCAACATTATCAAATTTTCAAATTGCACCCTTTGAAATAATGAAATTAACAAAAACATCTCATTTGAAATTCACAATTTCTCCAAAGTTTTCTCAAGTAATGATCATCACATCCAATCCAATATTAAAAATTAAAATTTTACATGCCAATTCTAATAAGAGAATCTTAATTATTAACCTGATTTTCATTGATTTATTAAACTTGCGATAAAAATAATCCATCCACTCTTTGTATTCTCCCCAACCTATTTCAAATAAGTTTATTTTTGTTAGTTATGTTGTATATGTACATTGTTTTGTTATTTTAAGGGCTGGTAAATTATACAATTGGATACTCTGAATTAGTCAATAACAGGGGATCATTACATTAGTAGTAATAAAGAATTTTAAACAATATAGGGTAAGCTGGACCTACCAGTTGGGAACTCGCACTCAAAGCCAACTTCTACTGAAGAGGGAGCACCATCACTCAAACATCCACTAGATGATGAAGATGAAGCCCGACTTCTTCCAGAGTCCTGTCGACGCAGACGAGGTGCTCCGCCAGAAGGAGCAGTGTTCAACGGTAGCCCTCCCCCAGAAGGTGTCAAATCACCATCATCAGAACAAGGTGTGCGTGCTTGTGTTACCCCAGCAATTGAAGAAACAGAATAGGAGCGTGCATTGGCTAATAAATCAATATCATCCTGTGCCAAATCATCAACCAATGTGCGATAATTCTCCATCAACTGTTGTCCATGCTGCAACATAAAAAGTAGATGTTCACCCTTTCAGAACATTCTAGAATGCAGTGGAGCAAAAAGTAGATAAAACTTGAGCTAAGCAATAAAGCTGGATATGAAATTTCAGAAAAAATGTGAGTGAAATTTGAGTCCTGATCTCATATAGAAACTACTTTTACTTTATTATATTTTATGTTCACTTTTAATTTTTGAAGAACTTGATATTTCAAACTAAAGAGAAACACAAAATTTAAAAATTGACTTTTTGGACATTTCAGTTACCAACAACTTCGAAAGGGCAGGTGAAGGGAAATAATTTGAGATACAAAGTTTGACTCTCAATTCATTAACTATACACATTGATGCACTTTTTACATAAAATAGGGACAGTCAAGAACTTTATCTCTTAATTTATTTGTTTTGAAAACGGGTTTTAAAGAATGGTCATTTAACAGAACTTTTATTTCCGATCATCATCATCACCATCATCAATTTAACCAATTAACAGAAGACAAACCAGGATTACAGTATTAGGTAATTATCACTACAGTAATATATTTAGTCTACATGAGCTGTCAATATAATTTTTTTCATATTTAATTTTATTGAAATATAAATCAACCAATTAGCGAAAAATGAACAATAAATGCACTTGGTTATAACAGAGGTAATATTTAATATTTACAATTTTCTGCTGTTTAAAACAATTTTACTTACCTTTGCCAATCTAACACCCATAACCCAGCGTTCCAGAGTTGCTGCATCCTCAGCACACAAAAATTTGATGAATTTAGTAGATTTTGGCTGCTGAAGGCGAGGATGTTTTATAGCAAAGCAATGGTCTGTGGGAGCCTTGTACTTCTTACGCCAGCCCAATCCATAATAAACCTTTGCACAAAAATGAGCCAAATTTAGGAAACTTAAGATTTGTAAACTTACAGGAAATGAAATGGAAATTTAATTTTAATCGTCTAATTTATTTTCAGATGAACTCAGTTTGAACTGGATTCTAAAACTAATATTTTTAAATTCTATAAATAATTTTACTAGTGACTGACTAAACATCTAATTTGGAATAAGGAAGGGTTGTATTTTGAAGACACAAAATGTTTTAAGTAGCTTACTACAATTTAAAAGAGAGAGACTAACAATTCACACAAAAAAACAAAAGATCTCTTCACAGTAAGTTACAGAAAAACAAGCAATAAAAAGTAGTTTATCCATTTTACTATCCTATCCTACTGCACTAAATTGTAACTATTATACCAAAGTCAGTGAAATCTAGATTAAATACAAGTGAGATTAACTTCTTTGTGTTATTACGGGAGTACATAATACTTTCTTCATCAAATTTGAATGTACAGTACTTCTATAGTCACAATTAAAAATTCTGACAATATCCTTAAATACGATACAATTTCACAATACTTATTTCTACATAACAACCTTATTCTCAGTAAAATTCATCTTTTAGAACAGTAACATTGATAATAATTTCAGTACTTCAAATTTTTTGTTTAAGCATCTCATACAAACGTTCTATCACTTTTCACATTCAATACAGGGCTTACAAGAAAGTCTTCAACAGAAATTTGCACAACTGACTGTTTCAAGTCTACCTACTGACAAAACTTTACCATTTGGCAAAAGCATTAAGAACATAAAAAAATATTCTGAATATTGCTGCCTTATCTCAAAAACAAAATTATTTATTGCAAACATGCTAAGAACGTGAACTTACCTGGTTAACATCCAATGTGGCTAAGCACACCAGATCCCTTGATGATTTTGCTTTCTCTTTAGGCCAGTAGTAGAGACCAGATGCTCTTAAGACAAAGTGATATTTCTTCCACCCCTTCTTTGATTCTGATTTCAAATATAAGGGACCCTCCACATCAGGTATGCCTACACCAGTGCTGGAGAAATATTCCTGGAACAGATAACAAGCCATGATAATTCCTATATTTTTGGAGTTTTAAATATGGTGAAGGTAGGACAGAATCCTGAGGGAATCTATGAGAGGAAGGAGGTTGGGAAAAAAGAAGATTATAATTTAAATTAACCCACAAGTAAATAGCCTTACTAAATAAGATGAACGGTATTATATCCAACAATCATTTATTTTTGAATTTTGTAGAAGGATTGTGTAGTATAATTTTAAGAGGAATTTTAAACAATTCTCCAGGGATGGACCAGATCATCTCTCTGATCAAGACAACCAAAAATAATATTGCAAGGAATTTTCTTGATTTCAGGTCAACAGAAGAACAGTGATTTAAACTGCAAATGTTTCACCTTTCATTCAACCTTCATCAGGGCATTGTTCTTCAGATTTACATCTCTTGTACCTAACCATATTCTACCAATACTTTCTTCCCACAAGTTAAAGGAAACGATGGCCATGGAGCTGGAACATAAAGCCTGACACTGGAATGTGTGAGAAGACAATTTTTGTAGAATGTGGAGAGGTACCAAAGATGTCAATCCAAATGAAAATGCACTAATGAAGGCTGAAAAAAAAGCCAAAATGTTGGCAGTTTACTGTTCTTCTGTTGACCTAAACTTAAGAATGTTCCTTGCAAGTAATTCGTGAGGTCATAAATGAAGCATGTGCAAAAATAATATTACAATGGTAATGGAGTGAAGATAAATAGTATGATTGTAAAACAAGAATATGCAATTATGGAGAGAAAACATTCACAAAATTTTAACATGATGAAATGTTGGGTTATACTTAAAAGTATGAGAGTTATGAAGAAAAAATAAAGTATCAATCAATACACTGTATATAAATCAAGTTTTTCCAATCTTAAGTTTTTTTCACAAATAATATATAAATTAAACCTCCCAACACACTTTGGAATCACTCCTTCAGGATAAAAAACTATTTTGTTTCATTCCTTATAAAGTTAAAATGAAATCGTTTGGAATTTGTAAGTGGGTAGATAAAATGAATTAAACATTTCAACAATTATTTTACAAGTTTTAAAAGAAACAATAAAGAAACTAATATTTAATGTGCAAATGATAAAAATAGTTTATACCAAAATTGATTTGAAATCACAAAATAACATCTGAAACTTTATTACACTTTACTATATAACTCTAGATACCAAAGCTCAAAACTAAACACACATGACTCATTTCATAAACATGATATCCACATGATAAATTCTAACAATGAAGTAAACAAGTAAGACTGTCCCCAAATACCAAATCAATAATTTCTTTGTATTTACAGTGATCAAAATATAACAGTAAATATGTCTAAACAGATTATAATATAGTAATACAATGGAATTGGATGGGAGAAAGTTTTCTGAGCAAACAGACATGTTAGCATAGCTCAAACAATTAACAACCTCTGGAAATGACTAAAATAAATATCAATAGCAAAAACTATGCTGTAATAAGGATTAAAGATTCAAAATATTACAATTAAAATTATAGAAATCAAGAAATGGAAGTCAACAGCCAAATCCATAATCTTTGCCTACCTCCAAGAGAAGTGAACGTGCATGATCATCAAAATCAGCACCCCTATCAGAGGCTGATGGAGAGAGCAAGAAGCGTTCTGGGGCTGTGAAGAGCTGAACTTTATCAGGCCGTTCAAGGAATAGAAGTCTGTTTTTCGAGTCGCGGGTCCACATCATCAGGTTTTCCACCAGCAGCTCATGATCTTCATAGACACGTTCTGAAAAATAAATGAGAAACTTCTAAGGCAATATTCTTCAGATAACTTCATGATCAACGTTATAAAAAGCATAAATAAATACAATGTTTCTTCCCATAAATAATCAAATGCATATATTCACATACACATTTGACAAAATTAAATTTACTGAAACAGAATATTTTCTCTATATTCTTACACACATATAGTATGTGATCTTCAGGCACAACTATGCAACAATTAACAATTGTTTCAATTGTTTATCCTTAAAATGGTTTTTTGAAGAACAAATCATGAGAAAGCAAATCTATAATCATTATTTTAATATTTTAATGACAAACATATGCAAAAAAGAAAAAAATGCCAAACATTTACCCATGAAGAGGTCAGGAAGGTGTTCCACTACAGCCCACTTAGGATCCAGAGGCACGTGATTTTTGTCAGCCAGCAACCTGGTCACATAGGCACATGTCATTTTCTCATCCACCAGCAGGGACTTGGTGCTGCCATCTGCAGAAAAAGCCTTAATGAACAACTTCTTCACACTCGCCTCCTTCATCTTCTCCAGTGCAATGCGGATCTTTTCTGCCTTAACCCGACTTGCCTGGTCCATCTGCAACAAACATTTATTTACTGCTGTTAAGTTGATTAAGTTTTGAAGACAAAAAAATATATGCATGTGACTAGTGATAAATGGATTTTGATTATCAATTTCATTGAAAGGCTCAGCAAAATTATTATAGACAACCCGGTAACAAATATGCATACAATTCATAAGTATTTAATTTTCTCACAATAAAAGATTTGAAATAAAACATCATACCTGAGAGGTTTCCAGGACAAGCCCTGTTTTATTGGGCTCTGTGCGCCCACCGCTGCCCCCACTGGAGGCAGAGCTCTCACTTGAGAGCATGGACACATTGTCAGAGAAGGCCGAATCATTGTCAGGACTATCAGTGCGTGCTGCTGGA
Source organism: Acheta domesticus (assembly GCA_031308135.1). Classification (NCBI taxonomy): domain Eukaryota; kingdom Metazoa; phylum Arthropoda; class Insecta; order Orthoptera; family Gryllidae; genus Acheta; species Acheta domesticus. The sequence goes on along the minus strand of JAHLJT010009419.1, from coordinate 191,367,707 downwards.
ACAAGGACAAGGCAATTTGAGACAGGTGTAGGTGTGTGTTGTAAATAACATCATTCATTTAAAAACTGTCTTTATTTATTTAATAATTTTTATTATTAGGAACAGACAAATTCAATATTTCTAGAAGTCACAACAATGATCAAGATTTCTAGAATTAATTTAGGATAATATATGTTCAAATTATCATTGGCCAAATAGTTTTCATTTGAAGGGCTTGGGGCAAAAACAAAATTACCTACACCAGCCACAGCAACCCCCCCCCCCCATTTCCAAACATTAATATCTCGATTTTGGTCAATGTATGTCTCCTCTTGATAGGAAATCCAAGCCATTCATAAATATGAACAAGGCAATAAAGAATTCACTAACATCGAGATATTAACATTTATGCATAGTAGGGAGCTTGCTGTGAATGATGCGGCTAATAGAATCACTGCCCGAAGTCCACCTTTTGTTACAAATATCTTATATAGTATTTGTATTAAAATTATATTCTCATGTTTACCACAAAAATGTTTGGAGCCCAAAAACAGTGTATAGGGTCAAAATCATGAAAACTGTTTAATGTTGAGGCATTACTTCAATACAAGTTTATGCCAAAATTGAGAAACTGCTCTCACAAGAATTCTTGTACGGGATAATAATTGAGTGCACTCACGTGATGGGGCGCCGGGCGGGCCTGGGGGCCCGGGGGGCCCGGGTGGCACGGCCGCGGGGCGCTTGGCGCCGGGGGCGGCCGGGCCCCCCTTGGGGTCCTCGCCCTTGAGAGCGTGCGCGTGCGCATGCGCGTGGGCGTCCAGCGCGCACAGCTCCCCCAAGATGGCGTCCAGGTCCACGTCCTGCGACTCTGCAACACCCACGCCACTCAGCATGCGGCCCAACGCCCCCGCTGCGAGCGGGCTCCGGGGGCGGGAACAGGAAGCGGAAGCGGAGAAGGAAGACCCCCCGGGCACACGGACCTCCTCCAGAAACCCCCGCAGGCCGGCGACTGCCAACGCTCGCCCCGCGAAGCACACGGAGCCCTCGTGGCGCGCCCGCAGCTGCCGAGGCCCGCTCCTTGCGCCCGACCCGGCAAGGGACAAGGGCGGCGGAGGGCGGGGCGGGGCGAGACGGGACGGTGCATTCACAATGCGCCGAGGGGTTTTTGTGGCAGTCGCCAGGAGAAAGTCGGGCTGGCATTCAAGGGCGGTGCGTTCGGGCACCGCGTCCTCGTCACCGAAGGGCCAAGTTTCTTTATTAGCTGCGGGCGCTGCTATTTCGGGAACGTCTTCCCCCTTTTTAACGGTTGTGGCAGGTCAACGAAACCCGAAAGTCGTTTCCCTACCATTCGCAAAACTGTCGCCAAATCTTTAGGATCAAGACTTAACAACCATGCATTCTTTTTGTCACTAATTACTACACTCACCACAGTACAAAAACCTGCCAACAAAAGTTGATATTTGTTTGAAACGCAAAAGTAGTTGATATTTGTTTGAAACGCACTAGTGAGTTTGCTAGTCACAGACGTGAACAACAATTAGCCACGGCCACGTTCCGAATTCTTCTCGCGTACCGAGAGTACGCGTGGCTACATTAACAGGTACATCAATATGCGGCATCGCGTGGGGCAGGGGACGTGAGCGCCGACGCCCGTCTCCAAACGACAGGGAAATGGCGGCAATGAAAACGACCATTTGGCCATTACGGCGACTGCAGAACAGGGAAAAGATACGCCGCGAGTGAAGAGACAGACACGGCCCACGGAGAAGGGAGCGCAACGAGATTTCGACAGGAAACGCCAGGAGTAAGCGGAAGCTCGCTGACAGACCTGACGGTGCCGTGGGGTGAATCACGTGCCGACGTACTATACGAAGGTGTATGAAATTATGAATGCTCGTGTAATTGTAAATAGGTACAAATGAGAGAACACGAATGCGAATGAATAATAACTAATAAATAAAAATACACCGTGTCCGCCGTCCGCGCCTGGAGGCGTCAGAGCCCTTTGACAAGTCTGTGACAACTTCGTTTCCCTCACGAAACGGCTTTCGTCGGGGGCTAAGTTGGCTGTTCTGTTGGCTAAGCCGCGAGGGCAGGCCCCGCGCCACCTGCTGTCACGCATCGCGGCCCAGGGGGTGCCTTCTCCGCATTATCCGGCTACAAGGGAGGACATTTCTTTAAAGGATCAGTCGGGCGGTGATGGGAAAGACCTACCAGGTATTTGGACATGACATCAAATTTATGTCGATACAAACACGCATTAAACATTAAAATGTTTTAATAAAAATAATGTGCCCATGCCCGTCCTTTCAGAATCAAGAAGTCGTGTGTCGTCAAAATGACACATTTAGAATTCACATTTCCCAATCAACGCTTTCCACAGAAGACTAGAATCGTCAGCTCTGCCTGTCACTGACCCAATTGCAACCAAACGGAAAGAAGTTAACCAACAAAACGTGGAAGACACCAACTTTGGCAAAGAGGTAGCCAGCGAGGTCGCAGGCGAAGGGCGGTGACGAAGGAGCTCCGCTTCGCCCCGCCCCGCCCCGCCCATCTTCCCCTCCGCGACAGCCGTTTCCGAAAAGCCGGCGAAGGGAAACGGAATGACGTCACACCCGCCGCCCTGCTGACTCACGGCCCTTCCGCGCGCCCCGCTCATCCAGGGAGAACCCAAGGCGCCGCGGCCGGTGCTCCGTCACCCGGCGCGGCGGCGGCGGCCGAATCGGGCACGCGACCTCGCCTCACGCGCGGGGGCGAGTGAGCTCACCGTAGGTCGGCCTCTCCTCGTTCCTGCTCTTCCTTCGACCGCCACACTTACAAGTTCAGGGGAAATGAATTGTCTCCTTCACGCGTCACGAGTTCCGGTGCGGGATTGGAAGATTATGTCGCTCCGAATTAACCAAATATGGTACGGATTAAATGTTCATAGCCGCAACCATGAAAGAAAGAAAATTAAACACTGGTGGAAACTGAATATAGTACATATATTTTAGAATACATTCTAACAAAATTAAAAAGAGCAAAAATATACGACTATAGAGAATATTGTTAGTCTTGTCACTTTAAATCACCAAACACATTATTTTTCGTGAGAGAAAGATTTTAGAATTTTTGGGCGAATGGCACGCGCGCACCCGTCGCCTGCAGACTAGGGATGCGACATCGATGTAAACGTTTTCAAAACATCGATGTTCTTGTAAAATCTACGATAATTTAAACACACGATGTTTTTTAACGCCGATGTTTTTTTAACATCGAAGTTTTGTGATCGATGTTTTTTTTCTTTCCAGATGTTGTGTCTCTGAATGAAAAATTCCCATGAACGCAATACTGTAAAAGTTAAAATACGAAATATTACTGATGGTAACATTGTCAGTTCATGTGTTGGAAGGAACTCTGTTTGTACTCCCTCCAACACCAACCTCTCTCGGCCGAGATGACCTCCATGCTCTTGTATTTCCACTCTCTTCATATTCATTTCGCGGACTAAGAATGTCGTCAACAAATTAGCTGTGGGTGTAGGATCTGCCCCCTTTTCTCGTACCCTTATTCCGTGATTTGATAAACACTGTTAAATTTCATTTTGTTACACACGAACGTAATATTAAAGATTACTAAACCAAGTTCAAAACATCGATGGTTTTTAGTCGATTATTAACTTCGATGTTTACTAACATCGATTTTGTCATCGATGCCACATCACCACTGCGGAGAAGAGCCGCACGGAGTCCCCCCAGTACCGCCACGCAATGGCTGCCGCTGTTGCCTGTCCACGATGCAACCCCCCAAACACCACAAAATTTACTCCTTTGACTATCACTTATCTGACAGGTTACGATTAACTGCAAGTGCCGAGAAACTTACGAGGAAATGCTGTTCTCTTATATTTTTCGTCCCTTCCTTCCAAACCAATCTCCATGAAGAAGGGGGCATCTTGCGGGAAACAAAAGGGAAAGAGAAAGGTAAAGAGTCAAAGTCAGGTGAATAATAGAATGAGATGATCAGATTTTAAAAAAGCACGTAAGTCTGTTTTGAGTAATTTTACAGGAACGTGTAACAACAACTTTGAAGACAATCTATTTCTTCCTATTATTTTTTCTTTCTATTGTTTCTGCCCTTATTTGTAAAAATAAATTTGCGAGTTTTTGACACATGATAGGCAATTGTTCAGTGACTGAACACATTTAGATATGATTTTTCACTTAAATGGGACTTACTTGGTTTTAAACTACGGGGTCGTCCATAAATTACGTAACTATAAAGAGGGAGGGGGTCTGAGGCAGCGTTACGTTGCGTTACATAGGGGTAGGAGGTATTAGTTAAGTGTTACGTAACAATGACATTTTTTAAATATATTTTTCAACAGCTGCTGAAATCCCTTTTTCTAGGCCTCAACTAAAACATTAAACTATTAACTAATTAATTTGTTTTAAAAACAAACTAAAATTATTAAATTGTTACTAGAAATAGAAATATTTTTTCAACTTTCTCCATTGAATCTACGATTACGAAGAAAATATTCAAAACTGATATGACGTGCATTTTATAATCCATTTAAATTGGCGATGTGGACTCTCGCCCTTGCATCACCCAAGACGGCGTGTGAATAGCTTGTGATCAACCATTTCTCGCTAAAGCATTCACTCACAACTTGCCCCAATCTTATTGTTAGGTGCAGCCAGCGTCGCCAACTAATTTCTACTGTAATTATCATTAATTTTAATAATACAAGTAAAATAAATACAAATTGCTATAATTTATTTTCACTTCTTGCATTTCAGGGCGGGGGAGGATGTTATCGCAAGAGTTACGGAATTATTTATGGGGGAGGGGGTCAAGCGCGCGTTACAATTCCGTTACAAGGGGGAGAGGAGGTATTGAAAATACTTCAAATTTGAGTTACGTAATTTATGGACAGCCCCATCTGACCCTGTTAAACATATTATAAAGGCCCATTCATACGAAGGTACCATTATCACAATTTATGTACTATATTTATTTTGTAGCACATTAGGCACAAGAAGCTAAGAATAGCTGCTTACCTTCGAGGTTCGCCATGGAGAAGCGGTAGCTGTCGATGCGCGGGGTGTCGAGATGCGCCGGCGCGGGGGCCAGCGGTCGCAGCGTGGCTCCTCCCACGCCCACTCCTCCGCCGCACCCGCTCTCCAGCCCCTGCAACACACCGGCGACCGCGTCAGTCCCATCGGCTCCATCAAACTACTTTCGGCCAGGACTTACAATACCTGCCGCTGCGAACACGGCCAGCAATATTCACTATGCGAATGCCCTCGTAATGCTAGGAAAGAACAAGATATTGAACTGGTCGTGAAGAGTCAGCCAGACTGCAGTCCTGATGGCCTGACTCTGGAAATCATGTTTTGTACCGATGTTCAGAGATATTTTGAACACCGAGCAGTATTTCTGGTCATTTTCAATTTCCTTATCATTTCAAGTGAGTCTAGGCATTCACATGAACTGCTACCCCACCTTCGCATTCCATCTTTCCTAGTGTCACGCACAGGAGGCAGGTATCTTCCATCATACCGCACCGTCAACGAGCCCTCGACGGCAGGCATTTCAGCGGCGCGACAACACGCGTCGCGAAAAGAAACGATGAGAGCGCCGACATTGGCAGTCCTCCAAAAAAGCAGCGAGTTTAGCGGGTGAAAAGGAAGTGCCAACGGGAGGCAGGGCGCCGCCCGCCGCGGGACAGGGTGCGGCGTTTGAAGCATAATCCGCCACGGGGCGGGGCAGGGGAGGGAGGGGGTGGAGGCGGGGGCGGGCCGCGTCCGCCTGGACATCCGGCGGCGGCGCTTCCCGTCCCCGGACGGTCGGCCAGCCGGGCGGCGGCGGCGGCGGCGAGTGGCGGCGGGTGGCGGCGGCGGGCCGCCAACGCGGCGCCGCGCGTGCCGCCGCATGGGAGCCGCGCATCGCCTGGCGACGCGTCGCGTCGCTTCGCGTCGGACGCCGCTTCCGGTGCGCGCGCCGCGCCGCCTGCAAAGCAGCAGCAGCAGCCGCGAGAAGCGAGGGGGAGGGGCACGGCGGCGGCGTTGATGCTGCTGCTGCTGCGGTCGCCGCCTCGCTGGCGACTTCCTCAGGACAGACCTCTTTCTCACGCTCGTGTTGCTTTCCAATGGGCAACGTTTCCTTTAGTGAATTTTTAATGTACAGTTTCTTCTAATTAGCAACTGTTAAACGACCCCAGGAGATGGTAAAGGGACATGCGCCTGGGGACCAGCTCTAAGGACCGCAGCTGTAGCCGCCCGATGGCTAGACGTAAGCTTCAGAAAACAATAAACACATACTACGTGTCCCATGGGCAGTACTACGGTATCATTTGATTGAAATTGTATATTGTAATTTAGCGATATGTCAAGCATGGCGCGCGCGAGGGCGGGAGCATTGCTCGAGAACCTACATCTGTACAGTAGAGATCGCCGCTAGCTTCTACCTGTACAATACTATTGTAAGAAAACATAATAGGCCTAAACAATAAAACTCTACCGGCGCTTGGCACTTCAATGGTTCATCTGCAATCAGTGCCGATTAGTTGAAAGTCTAATTACGTCTCAAATATTAAAAACATTTCCAATTCAGTGCAACATATAACTATTCTCCGCACGAAACGATTGCGGGCAAGTAATTATCATTAGGCAACGGACAACTGACCAGGAAGTTATAAACAGTTATGAAATGAAAACTCGCTTGCCTTTTTTTATCAGCACAGCCTCGCACGCAATCCAGATTATATCACCAAAGAAGGCAATGGTAAAGGCCAAATCGGGAGGCTCTAAAAGGAACCATATCTTCAAGGGCTCTTCTTTTCAACATTCGACCAGCCTTCGCGTCGCATGATCAAAGCGCAGATCCTGTCATTAAAAAGCGCACGTCACTAACCGCAATCATACACAATACGTACTATTATACCATCGTTTCAACCGGCAAATCCAGAGGAGGCGTACGAGAGCGGGCGCGTAAACCGCTAGCTCTTTCCGTCCACGACCACCTTCCCTACCTGCTGTCGTACTATGACCGCGAACGCCCTCAAGCGAACTTCACCGGAAGCGACGGGGCGGAGGGGCAGGGTTCATCGCTTCCTTTGCAATCGAGAGAGCTGCTCCTTAAGTTCCTTGGCACGAACACCCGCTGCCTTGTGTGAGCCGCGCACCGCCCCGCGCGGCGCGGAGGGAGGCTCTTAACCCGACGAGTGCCCTTCCATTTGGGAAGTGGGAAGCGCTTACACGGGAGGGTGGAACTTTCCATCTTACGAAACTGAATAACGTTGTATCAACATCATTCTTAAAGACAAAAGGCTACCCTAAGAAGAAGAAGAAAAAAAAAGTTTCTTAATTATTCCAAACTACGTAAGCAAAGATGTCAAGATAACATTTCCCCTCGTCTGATACCTATTCTTCATTGTTTCCCAAAGCATACGAATGGGTGAATATTAAATTTATTTTCAAGGGACGAGGGACAATACAGGTCAAGAACCTCTGATTTAGAGCTTTAGCACTGGCACAGTTCGAAGTCAAGAGTCGCGTTTTATTGCCCATTCTTTGCGCTAACGTCCCCGTGGCTAGACGCATTCGTTCGGAGAAATAGACGTCATAGGAGAGCACCCCGGGGGAAGCTCAATGGTTGCGGGTGCGGCGCCGGCGCGGCGCGGCGCGGCGCGGCGCTCGCGGAAGCGCGCATCCGCCGCGGGAGATAGCGCCGCGGCGCCCCACCAAAATAACCTCCTCCTCCTCCTCCCCCGCTGCCCCCGCCCCGCCCCCGCCCCCGCCGAAGCCACAGCCGCCTGCATCGCCGATCGAGGGACCCGCATGGCGCCTTCCGGCAGGCGGGGCGCCCGGCGTCTCCGATCCGCTGCGTCTCTGCCATCATCGGCGACTCCTCTCCCCCCCCCCCCCACGTTCCTCATTTTGACGACGACCTACTTCCAAGACGATTCACGGCTTGGCTGTAGCATTAAAACGAGTTACAATTGAAGCTAAGATGAACTCGTTCTTTGAGGTCAGTTTCGAGATAACATGCGTTGGTCAACCGACGTAATTCCACGTAGGAGGGAATTTCAGCAACCGTCCCTACGCGACTTCTGGTGACACGATTGTATGTAACTGAAAGTTGCGTCACGGCAATCCGCAACAGCCTCCTAACGAGAAAATACAGAACGTAAACTCGGCTCACTGCACACACAAACGCGCAAAAACATTATGGTGTGGTTACCATTCGCCAGTCATTTCCGTCGCTGCGAGCGGGCGTGAGAGCAACGGGCGCGTCGAAAGCCATGGCTAATTAGAGGGCGTGGGAGGCGGGCGCATGAGTCGCGGGCGGTGCCCTGCGGCCGGACACGCGTCAACGCATACGCCAAGCTGGCTCCCCTCTGCCCCCGTTTCCAAAATACACGCGCACGTGCTCCAAACACTCTTGCAATTTCTGCTCCGTGGCAGTCTTCCGCCCTTCCAGCGAAACCATCGGAATCCATTCTTTAGTAGTAGAACATCTCAAAGATTTTGTTCTCTGCATTGACTTTTGTTTTAGAAACAAACTACAACCTTTGAACCAACACCAGCTGGTATGATAAGTCTGGAGCGTAGTCCAGACCAACTGACGCGAGCAAAATGAAAACAACGTTCCAATGAGTTCAAATATTGCATTCCCTCTTTATTTAAGAGAGTACAAACGGAATACTTTATAATTAATTTACCACACGAAGTGCCACACCATACACAATTACTCCAGCGTGTCAACAGCCGCATTCCGTATAAATGGAGCAGCAGGCAGTGCCAACGCAAGCTACGTCAGCCAAGCGGCGGCACGCTCTTTCAGATGCTAATTGCTCATGACGACATCTCCAAAGATCCAGAAAACCGCTTGATCGCCTATACTGAAAATCTTACAGAGATCTCATACATCTTAAATGGAACAACTCCTAACTACTCACTCCATTTATAAGACACGTTTAGAAAACGACTGTACCGAGGCGCTCGTATTGCAATTACGAACTCGCTATCCTAACGGCCCAAAGATCAAAATTACTAACCCACTAATTCAATTACCTAGTCTGTGAAAATAGCAACGATACATTACGCTGAATACGTACTAACATTTATACTCCGATTTTTCAAACTTTGCCCCTCAAGGCCTTTCTTCACAATGGAATATGTCACGGTATTTCGCGACGTTCTCAGTCGTGCCGCCAGGTATCGCATGATCGCGACCTTATCAAACAGTGCTTACGATCATGCGACTTCTAGCGGTACGACGGAGAAAGATGCGAAATGCCGTGTGATATTCCATCGTGGACATACGGGCTCGAGGGGCAGAGTTACAAAACTCGCACTATAGAACATCGATGATTACCTTTCAAGTTTACTTCCGAGTGTTTCCACGAATATCAACTTCATTTCAATATTTGCATAACAAAACACTTCTTGACCAAACACCTGCGATAAGAATAACAAAGAAGTGCAACTTACTCGCCTCCGTTTCCGGTCACCGGCGTCTCGCGCCCCCTTGCGCGCGGCGGGCGCGGGGTGCCATCACGCACAGAGCAGCGGCGGCGCGGACGCGGCAACGCCGCCCTCCTCTCCGCGCGGCCTCCGGCGCCTTATCACGCGCGATAAGCGGCGAGCAGAGGCCGCCACCCCCCCACCCCCGCGCCGCCGACGCCCGGCGCTCGGCCTCCCGCGCACTGCGCCGAGGTAACACCCCGACAGCTCGCCACTGCAGGTTACGCGATCGAGCATCGGCGAAAGTGATACGAGGGACGGGAATGCAGCGAGGATCCGAGGAATGAGCCGAGCTGCACGTACACCTTGCGCTTAACACATCGTTAGTATAGTTTAATGTCTTATTTTACGTGGCGAGACTCGGGCCATCAGGCCCGCTCTTCCGTCTGACCACGCAAATTTCGCTACGCTTCTTTCACCAACTAGCGGAGAAAGAAGGTATTATTACTCGGGGGACGAAACAGGCGATTTTGAATTTAGCTCAGAGGCGTCATTTAGGCTTGAGGATCTTTTACATGCAGTAAATCTACATGGGATCGCCGGCTTTACTTCCCCTCCGAAGGAAGGCGTACGAAGGATTTTTTTCGCCCTTAAAAATCCACGGCTTCGATCGGGTCTGAACCCGCAACCTTGGGTACAACAATCCGATGCATCATCGTCCACGCCACATAAGTGGACGGCGAAGGATTCCGGCAAGAAGTCCGCAGAACAGGTTGATTTAACGTCATCTGTTCCTTGCAGCTCCGATATTCACGCTTTGCGCGCGCCCGGGGGGGGGGGGGGGGTCCGTCACTGGAAACGGAAGCGCGCCACCTCCTCGGTCTCAGGATGTACTTACGCTGAAAACCTCACTTGTAGTATGTTAAACGACCAGGAAGTGTAACAGGTTTGTCAGTAAGGTACACAATAATCGAGATCGCAAAACGTGTTCCCTTTGCGACGCGATACTAAACATCCTCTATCATTCCGTTCCGTAATTGCCGGCATTTCGCTTTGGTGGCGTGCGGGGCCAAGGCCTTGGTCGACGGACGGAGTGCTGAGCGAGAGGTGGAGCAGGGCCGCGCAACATACGGGGGCCGGCGGATATGCACCGTTGCTGTGCTCCGGCGGCGGCGACGCTGCCGCATCTCGCGCCCGCTGCGTCCCACCACGCCGCGCCCTGGGACTAACGGGACGACGGGCGGGACAGCGGCGGGGCGGGGCGGGCGGTCGCGCTTCCTTCCGGCCTTTCGGTCGCGAGGGCGACCTACTTACGCGCCCCTCACCCCGCCCTGCCCCGCCCCGCCCCGCCCCGCCCCGCCCGGTCCCGGCCGAACCGCTATCGCAAACGCCAAATGCAAATCTCGCAGGCGACACATGCGGCTGACCCGTTTTACTTCAGGATGCTCCCACTCCTCAATGCTAATTGTAATTCCCCACTTACGCCAGAAACATTGTTCTGTGAATGGACACTTCAAAACACTCTTTTTCGGTTTGAATATGGAAGTCATGGATCCGTGTAGGAAGCGGTACACTGTTTCACAACCATTAATCCGCTTCTCCCTCCACATTTCCTTCCTGGAATCAATTTTGAAAACCTAGGCCAATCTGAACCAAACTGAAATATCTATTTGCATGCAAATATATTTGATTTCATATTCAAGAAACTAGAATCCACAAACATTACTTTGAAGTTCTGATTACGGTAAATAAATGGGTCACAAAATGTTTTATTTTTCAAGATTGACGTATAAAGTAATTTTCGCAACAAGTGTGCCAAACAAGTGATTCACGCACGAGTCGAGTTCGTCGCCCGAGGTTTCCGTGGGCGACAACAGACGATCGCACTAATCTGCTCGCGTACGTGTGGCACATCCTTTATTTATTTTTTTTTTTTTACCACGCCGTGTACGAAAGACGTTTCGTACATACTTTGCAATGTATCACGCACGCTTCGTAATATTTCGCACACTGTTAGAATTAAAAAAAATAAAATAGCTGTTTCGCCCACGGAAAACCAGCGCGAGAAACCGTGTTCCATGTACAATTGCATGTGAAAATTCTTCGTTTGTTTGCAGAAATACAATGCTTTAAATACAGTACATAATTCACACTCCTCAAAATGGTTTGGGGGTTGGTTTTAATATTATCGCATGAGACGTGTAACTCGTTATTTTCGTTTGTGATTGTCTTTCATTTTATTTAACAACATACTAGTACATTTATTTCAGCCTGCATTACTATTCAGCCTGTACAATTATATGAAATGTTAGTTTTGAAAGAGGAATCAAGACCAAAGATACATTTGGACAATGAAGGCATGGGTACGTAGTTACCACGTACGTAGTAGACAGAAAAAACAAAGCCCTTAATAAAAATATGGAACTCATAATTTAAAACTATTCTCTTACACAATGGAAGTTTAGATAATAAGTGTTTTTTTTCTCTTTCCTATTAAGAGAGACCCCAATGTTATACCAGATGTACACAACTAAAAAATCCCGCACTCCAGGTCCCTACCATGGATCTGATTGTCATTATGAAACCACTTAGCCTGATCGAATTCACCGAACCCCTATTTCCGAAACTCCGATTCAGTTGAACCTGAGGCTGCCATTTCTGCTTCGCGCCCGCCGCACACCGCTCTTTGCTTTGAACGCACAAGCGTGATAAGGGTGAGGGGGACGGGGGAGTGGAAGAGGGGGGAGGGTAGGAAGGCTCGTTGGCAGCGGCGCAAGCACGCGCGCTACTCCACGCAACGGCGGTGGGCAGCACTACCAATTACTCCTCGCCATTTAGGAAAAATAATAGTGTTGTTAAGGAAACCACAGCAGGACTTTTAGAATTCTTATAGCAAACGTGATATAAGTTTGCTCGAATTAAAACATTTCTAACAAAATAAGCACGGCAAAGAAAGCTTTGGATGTCTTTAAGTCGGATTTTTGTCTTCAAGTTGGAAGTTTGGATGTCTTTTAGTCGCTTCAGGTTTCCACTAGCCCACTAACACTGAGAAATGTGATTTGAAGTGTACGGCAATCTAGGCTACTCTCGAAATTTCCAATTAAGTGTTCAGTTATTTTTGATGGGCTTAGAGTGAGCCACACCAACCACCAACTTTAAATTCTCAATGACGACATTGTGCTCTGTTTGCCATTTGCAAACATCGGTTTTATGACAATTTTTCATAAAAGAACCAACCAAAACCCTGTCTGAATAAAAAAAAATTAGAACCCTTTTGGGAGCGAAGAGACTCCACCTTGAGTTTATAAGATTACGACACTCTTGGTCGAGTGTGTTGTTTTACTAACAGTTCTGTTCCCAAGGATAAAATTACCACTGTAACGTGATCTGGTGTCTGCACACAAAGGGGCGTGGAAGAGCTTCGTCACCACTAGATATGCGAGATTCCATCCCCCCACCCGTCCCAACAAGTCGCCCGGATAGTCAAGGTAGTAGTATATTTTTATTCTGTTCGCCAAACAAACAAAAGATGAAAACATCACACAGCATAAATTACAGTTGAATTTTGACGTAGACCGGTGATGAATCAATCAACCAGGATATCTTGGTTAATATTTAAGGCTAAATGTACCGAAAAAAACTTGTAGGAAAATTCAATAGATCGCAGCACCATCAGCAGGAATTTACTTTACCGATAACGTCTGAACAAATGGTCCGATTTTCGATCTGTAAACGGCATTTGACTCCTGTTTATAATAGAATTTACGCTACGAAGCCCTTTTTCAAAAAAAACTAGCAGAAACTCGATTTTTAAAATTTTTCTCGTACTTCCGGGAACAATTTAAAAAATGTGGGCTTATAGCGCGATGGCGACACGCTTCCAGAATCCAACGCCGTGTCAAACATGCAAATCGGATAAATAGGAGCGACGGTAAGTGAAATTTCGAAAAACACCTCACCCCACTCCCCCTTCCCCTTCCACGCCACCGGGACATTGTTGGCCGGCGGCGCGGTCAAGCCGGCACGGGCGAGCCGGGCGGCGGCCGCCGCGGCGCGGCGACGGGCAAGAAGGCTGAACTCTCGGGGGCAGCAAGCCAGACACCCCGTCACTTCGTTGATGCTTCCGTCACTTCGCATCTCAAGATATTTTTTCCCCACATATGAAACTAGTGATGCTGTAATAGGGGTAAACGGTCTCGTATCATCTTTAATAGTAGTATAAAACTATTATCTTATTCACATATTCCATCTTCCTTCGAATACCATCATAAGAATGTCTGAGGTATCACTCAAAACACCGATCCCGCTTTGGTGCTGATTTCAAAAAGAAAAAATCGAACTAATTGCGTAAATATCACCCATATTCCATCTCCTCACATTGTATTTTAGATATATTGTACTTCTAAGATCTTCCATTACCATTTCACTACCGGAAAAAACAAGCGGAGATAACGCAAGAGCACTTTTATCCTACGATTCGATTTATCATTTCAAAACGGCGTTTGTCACCTTGATAGAATTCACCTGGTTAATCGTTTTTCCAGTAAAATAACCGAATCGAATTTTTAAAACGTTTTCGTACTTTAGGACAAATTGCACATACTTTCTCATAGTAATCTAATATCTTTGGTCTGGGCCACTTTTACCATCTTTCCCCATCTTCTGACATCTTGCTGACATCTATCGCCGCCCAAAATACATTTTTTGAACTTTTCTCATTTTTCAGCTTCTTAATGGTAGATACGAAATATTACTTTTAGGATATTAAAGAAGAGTAAAACTTCGTCCTATATAGGAATTTTCATTGATAAATTTGGAGCCGCTCTTAAGAAAATGGCGTTTGAGCGTTACTGTAAATGCGAAAATGGAAGCTTCGGAATTTTCACAAGAATCTTTCGAGTTTTCGAACAACTTCATTTGGTGACATTTAAAGCACTTCTACTCACAAATGTAATAATGTATAAAATTTCTGGAAATGTGAATATTAATGGCGTGAGAGACACTTAAAAATACATTTATTTATTTTTTGAAAAATCAAAAAAATACAGCCAAATTAATTTTATGTTAACTTAAAGAATGCAAATAGCATTCGTACGAAAAGTTTGAAGAAGCAATTTGTGAAAATGGCGTTTGAACATTTGTACAAATTCGGAAGTTTCAGTTCATTTTCGCAGAAAACATCTGAGTTGTCGAGGAACTTTTAAGACATAATGTTAAGCACATGTACTCGTAAATGTAATAGTAGGGAGTTTTTGCACCCTCGAACGTTACGTACTATCGATCTTCTGCTCATTCGCAGTGCAAGTTTCGCATCACTTTGGTGCATCTGCGCATGCGCAAAAGATCGATAGTACTTAACGTTCGAGGTGGCAAAAGTTCCCTAATATGAACAAATCGCCGTTAAAGAAAATATTTACTAAATGAAAGGCTAGTCAAAGAATTACATTTTTGTAATTTTTGAAAAAACAAGGGAATAGAGCAATATGGCGTTTATGTCATCTCAGAGTACATTAGGTACTATCCTTTCCAAAAGTTTAAGGAAAAAAGTTGAAGTCGATTTTGAGAAAATCTTGTTCTTGTAATTTTTAAAAATTGCACAAATTGCCCTCAATATTGCGCGAAAACTACTAAAAATTTCAAAAAAATGTGCATGACCTTATTGAAAGAACTAAGTATGGAGAACAAATATAATTTTAAGGGAAAATCTCTATCTTCAATTTTGTAGTTGTAGGAAGACGCCGAAAAAAATTCGAACTTTTGCAATTTTCCCAAAATCAGTCAGCAATGAAAATAAGAGCTATGCCACCTTGAGTGTATTTTACTTTATTCTTACAATTAATTTAAGGAAAGTATTTGGAGTAATTTTTGATTGATTGTTAGTGATTTTGGGCGCGTCAACTGCTTTGGTCATTAGTCCCGTAAGTGCAATGCATGTTTATTTCATCGTGAGGTGGAAGAGATGTTGCCCGCTATGCCGATGGCGAGATCCGGCGCTGACCTTCCGTCCACTAGCGGGGC
This sequence comes from Acheta domesticus, assembly GCA_031308135.1. Taxonomy (NCBI): domain Eukaryota; kingdom Metazoa; phylum Arthropoda; class Insecta; order Orthoptera; family Gryllidae; genus Acheta; species Acheta domesticus. The sequence continues at coordinate 191,352,258 of JAHLJT010009419.1, read as the reverse complement.
TTCCCAACCAGGTATCTGCCACCAGCGGGGCACCACCCCAGCCGGGACAAGCTCTAAATCACCGACCGATTTACCTGTCTTCTTGCCGGGTTCTTTCTTAACAAGGTATCTCCCACCAGCAGTGCACGGCCCACAGCCGGGACAAGTTCCAATCCTCCCACTGGTCTCCCAGCATATATGGTAGTGTTGTGCAAGTTAGTGTGTGTGTGTGTGTGTGTGTGTGTGTGAAGATAGGACAAGGAAGAGGAAGGAAATATCGCGCGAGGTCCGCTTGTTAGGGTATTGCTCCGGCATTCGTTTGATGTTGATCGGAGAAACTACGGAAAACTTCCAATCAGAGCAGCCGGTCGCTAGAATTTTCCTCCAGACATCGGTTGAATTCTACATCTAACTGACAAGCTAGTGTTGAAAAATCCTGCCACCGTCGGGACTCGAACCTAGCACCTCTCGGTCAGAGGCATTGCAGTGACATCAGTTGATGCACTGAGCCACCTATCCTGGTTGACATTTTTGAGAAAATGTTGAAAAAGTCCCTGGGGCTTAATAAAAAGTATCTCCAAAAATTAATGAATGTTTTTAAAAATCGCAGAACTTCGACTCAGACCAGATCGACAGGGGTTTATTCAGTTGAGCAAAAATTCTACACATAGTTTAGACACTAGTGGTGTTCACATACGCCCAGACAGGCAGACACAGACAGATGGACGGACGAACGGACGTTAAAAAGTCAAAACACACATACACCCTTTCGGTATCACTCAGGGGACCCCAAAACGAGTACTTCCGTTAATATCTCGAAATAGATTTTCCGCAGCATTACATAACTTTGAGTAACTAACACGAGAAAGTAACTGGTGGTGCTACAGAATGGCACAGACTTTCCCGTATTAGTTTTCAATTTCCTATAGTCTCAGCCAGCTATTCGGACTTTGTCGTAGTAAAATTTACTATTTTGTTGGCATGGGCTAGATTTATGGCCTTGCCCCATCTTGCCACCTGCCATTTAATGCACCCAACTTATTTTTTAGGTTTTCTCAATTATTCGGTTTCCTAATGGTAGATTCAAAATATTGCTTTTAGAGAAGACTGAAACCTTGTCCTTTACGACAATTTTCATTCATAAACTTGATACCGTTTTTAAGAAAAGGGTGTTTAAGCGTCTGTGGCAATGTGAAATATGAAGCCCTTTTTCACAGGAATCTTGAGTTTTTTTTAAAATTTATTTTAAGATATTTTAAGCTCTTCCATTCACAAATGCAATAATGTTTACAAATCGCTGCAAATGTGCATACAAGGCATGCGAAATATTTAAAAAATACATTTGTGTAAATTTTGAAGAAAAACAACAAAATAATACAACAAAACTTTTTTGTTTCCTTAGACAGTGCATTTCGCACTATACGTACAAAAACTTTGAACAAAAAATTTGGAACCTTTTCAGAAAAAATTGGCGTTTGAGCGTTTCTGAAAATGCGAAATTTCGAGTTCATTTCCAAAAAAAATTTTTAGTTTTAGAAAAACTTTATATGATATAATTTAAAGTACGTGTGCTCATAAATCTAATAATGTGAACAAATCGCCGATAATGTAAATATAAACGACGTGACAGGCTATTCAAAAAGTTTCATTTGTGTTATTTTCGCAAAAACAAAAGAATAGAGCAAAATAGCGTTTATGTCATCTCTTAAAGTACATTTCGCAATATCCCTACCAATAGTTTAAAGGGAAAAAATGGAGCCGATTTTGAAAAAATCTTGCTTTGTTATCTTTTAAAGTTGCATATATTGCACACAAGATTGCGCCATAACTACAAAAATTGTTTTAAAAAAATTCATGATCTTAATGAAAGAACTAATTATGTACAACAAATTTCTTAGAAAAGAAAAGTCTCTATCGTCAATATTGTAGTTGTAGGAAACGCCCAAAAAATGCAATCTTTTGCAATTTTCGAAAATTCAGTTATCAGTGCAATCGGACCTTAGCTATGTGTATTTTATTCAATTTTTACGAGAAATGTAAAGAAAAAATTTGGAGCCATATTTGAGCAAATTTTTAAAATATCCGGGGGGGGGGGTCGTGTAATGTATCTCCAAAAAGTAATACACGTTTTTGAAAATTGCAGAGCTTCGAATGACAGTAGATCGACAGCTGTTTTTTGTTGTTGTTTTTTCCAGTTTGGAAAAATTTGTACGCAGTGTAAACGCTAGTGTTGTTCACATACACCAGAGACACTGACGGACGTTTTTCCGTCAATCAATTTTTCGGTATTAAGGACCCACAAAACATGGATTCTGGCTACACCACGAGTTACAGGAAGTAATTTACTATACAACAACACGATTTATCCACATTTTCATTATCAGGACTCGGCTTTGAGAGTTTTCCTGCGCACGATATAACTTTCTCTTCGTATGAAGATTGAGAAGAGAGATAAAGTAAAATAAATGTTCACAATTTGAAATTCCATTAATAAAATATTAATTATATCGAATTTAAAAGTAACTACTTTTTCTGCCTACTGTTTTTTTTATTTCTTTCTATCAGCAATGAAAACAAAGAGATGCACGTAGAAAACGCAGACACGAACAGAGAATCTTTGAAGCACTCTGTTCGAAATCTTTACGTGCAGCACATAGGAATGTCAGCAATTCTGAATTAGTATTAGACAAAATATGCTCATTGCAAAAATATAAACACATTTAAATAAAAACTATTTTTCAAAATTAATTAAATATATTTCCGGAAATAATTTCAAGAAAATTTGGTAATTTGTGAAAATACCTTAATAATTAGCAAATAATAAATATACTGTTAAGCAGATATTAAATGATCAGCAAAATATGTAAAATACGTAATACAGTACAAAATTTGTAACGAAAAATTTAAATATTTTGTTAGGATTGCAACAGTTCGCCTAAATTACAAAATGAGAACAGTAGACAAAACATATGTAATTACATTAGACCCGGACTTTAGCCATGAGATCGACAAGCAGTACCGCGAAACAGAATTTTGACGTTACTGAAGATCATTTTTTTACATGACTAGAGAAGTCTATTTATCCGATTTCAGTGTATTATATGGCGTTAGATTCATGGTGCATCTCGCCAGCGCGCTATTTTACCACTTTTTCAAATATGTCAGCAAGTATAAAAACATTTTAAAAATTCGATTCGGCTATTTTACTGGAAAAAGGATTAACCAAGTGAATTCTATCAAGGTGACAAACGCCGTTTTGAAATGATAAATCGAATCGTAGGATAAAAGAGCTCTTGCGTTATCTCCGCTTGTTTTTTCCGGTAGTGAAATGGTAATGGAAGATCTTAGAAGTACAATATATCTAAAATACGATGTGAGGAGATGGAATATGGGTGATATTTACGCAATTAGTTCGATTTTTTCTTTTTGAAATCAGCACCAAAGCGGGATCGGTGTTTTGAGTGATACCTCAGACATTCTTATGATGGTATTCGAAAGAAGATGGAATATGTGAATAAGATAATAGTTTTATACTACTATTAAAGATGATACGAGACCGTTTACCCCTATTACAGCATCACTAGTTTCATATGTGGGGAAAAAATATCTTGAGATGCGAAGTGACGGAAGCATCAACGAAGTGACGGGGTGTCTGGCTTGCTGCCCCCGAGAGTTCAGCCTTCTTGCCCGTCGCCGCGCCGCGGCGGCCGCCGCCCGGCTCGCCCGTGCCGGCTTGACCGCGCCGCCGGCCAACAATGTCCCGGTGGCGTGGAAGGGGAAGGGGGAGTGGGGTGAGGTGTTTTTCGAAATTTCACTTACCGTCGCTCCTATTTATCCGATTTGCATGTTTGACACGGCGTTGGATTCTGGAAGCGTGTCGCCATCGCGCTATAAGCCCACATTTTTTAAATTGTTCCCGGAAGTACGAGAAAAATTTTAAAAATCGAGTTTCTGCTAGTTTTTTTTGAAAAAGGGCTTCGTAGCGTAAATTCTATTATAAACAGGAGTCAAATGCCGTTTACAGATCGAAAATCGGACCATTTGTTCAGACGTAATCGGTAAAGTAAAATTCACTAAACTTGGTGCTGCCACGTGGTGGCGACAAATTGAACTAGTGTCGGTACATTTAGCCTTAACAGAAGACACGCAATTCCAATTATTGGCGCGTTTCGTGAATTTCACAAAAGAACCAGTTTACCCAACATAACTATGGCCGTAGAGGTCATACTATGTAAAACCTTCCAAACTGGATTTTAGCTTTGTAGAACACGTAATAATTGTGACATGCAATTCCTGTGCGCATTTAGAAGAGCAACAGAAGACCAATATATATATTTTCGGCGAGGCGTATCTTCCGGATCCCTTTAGACGTCGAGAAAAATACGACAGTTGGATGCAGCCTGTTGGCGGAGGATTAGGCTCAGGTGGAACTGTGGCAGACGTAGATTAACGCATCTCACGACAGACGGCACTGCCAGATTTGACTTTCAATTAAACAAACAATAAATGCTGCACACATTCATTCGAGTCGACAGAAAAAATTCACTATACCTAAAGAACTACGAGTCATAAAAAGTAATCAGAAGTTTTAAAGGCACAGCGACATACTAACACTTCCAGTTTCAGAATTTTCAAAGGCGGGAAAATTAAAAGAATGACATGTCATAAGAATGAATACTTGTCACAGTTCTCAGTTCCAGGATTAGGAGTCAACGAGTCCATTCAAGAGATCCATCGGAGACTGGCGGAAGCACCACGCACTTGTCTCTTGGCACCATTTATTAGTCATTAACTGAAGTAAATGTCAAATCCACCCTCGCAGCACGTTACTAAGAATAAATTAAACATATTTCAATATAAAGAAAATACAAAAATTAGGGTTTGAGATGGAATTTAAGTAACACTTTGTACAAATTGGCATTTACCTCCAATAGAAAAATTATCATACACCCAGTAATGTCTACTATTATGAGAAGGAATATATACTCCCTGATTTATTACGAATTTCAGCCCTACGTAATGAGCCGCATATCCAAATCAATTCGTTCGCTACGTGGGTGTAACGTTTCATCCATAACGAGCGAAGATTGAATAGCAGAATTATCGCGAAGTATGAATAGCACCTGGCGCGTCAATCAATAGCCGCGGTCCGGAGTTTCGCTCCGAGCGATGTGCCAGGCAGGCAGGCAGGCGCGCGCGGCTCTTGACCGCTGGAGCAGCGAGCGCAGGGCATCGAGCGGCGTGGCCTGCTGACCCGCAGCGCAGTGTTGTGCGGCGCCGGGCATCGACCCCGCGCCCACGCCGCCCGCACCGCCCGCACCGCGCGGCCGGCAACGCTCCTTCCGCTCGGTTTCGCCGCTAATGGACGCCGCTGCAGGAAGGGGGCTACGCGGCCTTGCCTCACCTCACTGGTCGAGTCACGTCACACCTCACGTCAACACTGACAACGCGTCTAATTGTTCAAAAATAGAAATCATGATTAGAAATGTTTTTTTAAACGGAGTAACGACATGATATTTAACTACCGGTACAGCAATTTGCACGTAACGAGCGTCCAGGTCATTAGCAATAACAGAACGTGTCATTCATAACCACTTTCAGAGTTTCACTCCTGTAAACAGACGCTTTGTATATCGCATCGGCATCTCTGTCCTTTGCAAAACGGAATCGGGAGGCTCAGAGTTAAAGAAAGCAGAAACTACGTATCCAGATACGTGTACACTTCCCTAAAGAAGGCGGCCCGATAAAGAAGGAAGCCAGTTGCAATGACGCATCCGCGGCCTCTGTGCACGCAGCTCCCCGTGGGCGCTTACCTCCTGCGAGGCGCAGGGGCAGCCCTGACGCCGCTCGGCCCACGTGCACGCACACACGCGCGAGCGCGCGCGCGCTCTCGCCCACAAGCAGCCTCCGCGGCCCACGCGCCGCTCCGCTCGCTCGCTCGTCCGGAGCAGCAGCGGCGGCGGCGGCGCCACGCGGGGCCCGTGCGCGGCACGCGACTGCCCGGGCGGCCACGCGCCCCGCGGCCTGCCTCCGCAGACGCAACCGACCCAGCCGCCGCGGCGCTGCCGCAGCGCGGGCCGGGCTGCGCCGGGGCAGGGCCGGGGCGGGCGGCGCCGGCGCCGCGCCGCGCGGGGTCAACGCTCGCAGCCGCGTGGGGGTGGGGCGGGGCGGGGCGCGTAGGGGGTGGGCCGCGCCGGCGCGGGTGGGGCGCCCGCGCGCTTCAAGCGGCCACGCCGGAAATCGCACTCGTACGCACCACGTTGCACTGCGCAAACGAAGGCGGAAATGGGTAGACGGAATTCGTCGGTTCCCCTCTCGCCCTCCAAGCGTTTCCACCGTTGAAAGAATTTCTATTGCGCCACATCTACGTTTCTAGGGCGGCCGCGCACACTACTTAAAGAGTCAACAGCATGCCTAACAAGATTACGACAAATGGGTCCATTACGAGATGTCCCAATTCACCGCCTTGTACGATGTGACGCAATTTAAATCGACGTCTCTCTCTCTCCTTTCCGTACCTATGTGTATTTCAGGCGAAAACATCGAGCGACTCCGAAGAAGCATCGCCGTGTCCCACGACGGACTCACGGTGCTCTGAGCAACCGTCAATGACGTGTCGGCAGATTTCAGCCCCCTCTCGAGTGGCGTCACCGTGAGCGGCCACCGCGCGGGGCCTGACTCACGCGGGCGCTGACGTCACGGCGGTGCGCTCGATCGATCGGCCACCCTCGCGCCCGCCGCCACCCGCGCAGCCGCCGCCGCCGCCGCCGCGCGCCCGTGCTCTGTGCAGAGGCCGCCGACCTTGCTGCCCAGCGGCCTTGGCGGCGCCCCGCCGCCACCGCCGCTCCTTATATTTAGCCGCGTCCTCAATGGGCGATTCATGGGGCCGGACTCCTCCCGCACCACCCACCCCTCCCCCCTGGCCACGCCTCTTCAGCACGAATCCAGTTCGAAATTACATATTACAAATGGAATGCGGCATCCCGATAACGCCGTTCACGAGGAAACCATTTTAAACCATACCACCCATTTCAGCTCAAGAGAAAGGAACTTCTTCGCTTAATGAATGTCCCATGTTAATTCATTTTTCAAAATTCCTTTAGAACAGCATTACTCAATGACTGCCGAATTCCGCCGTCAAATTGTCAGTTGCAACCCTCCAGCCACGGAGCCCCGGACTGTGTGGCGATGACGTCGCTCGGAGAATTCAAGCGGAAGGTTCGTGCGCTTCCCAGAACTTCCGGTTTTGAGGTAGAAATAGAAGCGCCGCGTTCCAGCTCACGAATGAGTATTCTTCACCGAATCTCCACTGCCCTCAAAGCAATAGGGCGGAGAACACGCTGCGCTTTAAAGCAGGCGACTGTCGCGGAACTCCACGTATTTGTAACCCTCGTGGCGCAGTGCCAGGAAACTAGTTCCACGAAAAATCTATTAAAGCAGAAGGGTATCGGAGAGGTGTATGCAGATGTGTGTAGCTCTTTTGAACTGCACGGTCTTGCGAGGAGATCATTACGATTGCCACCGGCGCGGCGGTCAATACGTGCCGGCATTTCCTGTATATCCGCATGCAGATTGAATTGGCCGAGGGTTGCCCCCGAAGTGCAGCGGAGCACGCTCCGGCACACATCGAATCAGAGCAGGAAAGATCTGAAGCAAAGCCACCGAGTATAATCCGAGCAATTACATCTAACATGGATATGCTTAACGGTTCCCTTGGAGCACGTTTAACCACCAATCCGGGTAATCCGTCGCCAGTACATCGGGCTCGCCAATTACTAGGGCTTTTCGTGAACGGATGTTGCAGAGATTAAATTTAGCCGCTGACGCAACGGTAGGTCCACACACAAAATAGCCCGCATCCATCACGAAACCAAGTCGGAATTAGGCGCACTGAAAGCGACCGTGTGAACGTACAGGTTAATCTCGGATGTCGCCTTCTACACCTACTACTTGTCTCAATTTTCATAAAAGGAACATTTACGACATACATTGTTGCGATATTATATCTAAAGTTCAATGGAAAACGTTAGTCTTTGCTAAAATTGAAATATCAATTTCCACGGAGTTTAGGTGAAGATTGCTGGTAATATTGGCTGGTAATACAAAGAATCTCTGTGCCTAGAACAGGCACAAAGTTCGCGGGTGGAGGGGAAAGGAGAGCGGAGACGGAGTTGCCCATGCTGGCGGGAACGCCAGGCTTCCCAGGAGGGCAAGTGGCTGGTGCGGGCGAGTTTGGCATGCCTGTGTACGAAATCGTGAAGGCGAATTGCTTTAAATATTGACAATCATCTTTCTCAAACATCTGTTATTTATCGGGTATTTTTTCGTTTAAAAATGGTATCGGGAATTTAGCTAGGAAGACTGCATCTCTTCCATTAATACCAACAACTTAAATTCATCCGGTTCCGATAGTATCAAATAATAGCGAGGTTGAGTGGACACCACTGGGTGAACAATGATCATTGGTGGTCTTCGGACGAGGCAAGATCTTTTCTGTACCAATTGACGAATAGATGTTCCTAGCACGTCAACTGCTATGATCATTAGTCTTGGTAGTGTAATGAACGATTTTATACCGAGAAGTGGTGATAATTCCTTCCTCGATGGATGCTGAGATCCGGCGCCGACCTTCACGTCGGCTTGCGGGGAGGGGCTCCTCGAGATATCTCCGCTCCAGGCGGGACAAGCTTTAAGCATCTGACTAGTCTCCTGATGTTTGTGGTAGTCAATTGTGTAAGTGTGAAGTATGTGATATGAGTGTGTGTGTGAGTGAATGTGTGTGTGTGTGTGTGTGTGTGTGTGTGTGTGTGAGGGGGGGAGGTTAGGGCAAGGAAGAGGAAGGAAAGATAGTCCGCGGTCCGTGGTCTCTTTGTTAGCGTCGTACTACTCGGGCATTCGTCTCATATTGACACGAGAAACTACGGAAACGACCAATCAGAGCAGCCGGCAGGCCGATCTGAATTCTTCTCCAGTCAGCGACTGAATTCGATCTAGCTACATAGAGTCGAAAATCCGCCACCATCGGATTCGAACCCTAGGGCACGGCCCTGTCAGAATCGCTGCAGAGTAGAGGCAATGCTGGTTCTGAGCTAAACTCGGCCGCTGTGGGTTTCAACTAGGAAGAGAAATCAGCGCGCTCTCCGTTCTTTCACAGGCATTCTGCGCGTAGTACTCGACACTCGAAGCGACAGTCCGGAGCGGCAGGGGAATTCAACAGACATCATTTGCAGCATAAGGTCACTCGGTTGAATTGAAGCGTCCTTCGCTCTGCCAGAGGGCGGCGCACATCTTGGTTTTCCGGTCGTTCTGGACTTCCTCGTCCAGAGAACCTTCTGCCCCTTCCTCGAGCGCTGCAGAGTCGGGCGGAGTCGAGAGGTACGGGCGAGCAGAACGGAAGACTCACGAAATTCAATGGAAATCTCAAGAACACACATTTCTGAAATGAAGCTAGTATGAAATCAAGCCTCATGCTGAAGTTTTGTGCCAGGCTCACCAATAAGTAAGAATATGAGGGTATCTGCTTCAGTAGTTTGCAATCTGGCAAAAATAATACTTCAACAATCCTCGAAGACTTACTCTATTTGAAGAAAATACTTACATACTTCCTGATGACAATGCTTTACGTGCATTCCAGAACCAGTAAATATAATGCGAGCGGCAACCTACTGCACACATACCAATTACTTCTGTGATGGACTTCTTGAAATATCTCAGCTCTTGTTCGTAGCAGTTCAAGGGGAGTAAGAAACTCATTACAAAGTAATTTCTTGTTTACTGAGAGCACATCTTGTAAGTGAATCATGTTAACTGCACATGCCTCGAGAATTACAAATTACGTAAGACAGTCAACAAAGTGGGAAGGCTCTGCCGACAGCATCATCTGCCGACGCCGCGAGGCAGAGCTGTCTCTCTCATGCAGCTACTGATGCGGTGCAGTATGCCACTAAAACCTTCATCTCATTTTCTAAGATGATATACTACCGTCCTCGAACGTAGAAGCTTGGCTCAGCGGTAACTCGTACGTGAAGACTATTGTGGAGCAACCAGATTTTATCGTGGGGAGAAGTTGTAGGTGTAACTTGTCCATTAACTTTGGTTTCTTATAAAATTGTTCGCGCTCATTTTTTTGTATTCATAGTTATTTAAAACATTTTAAACTGAGATTAGGAAAAACTATATTTGCCTTGGGGAGGGGAAGGACTGAAGCCTCATGAGTCTCCCTTCCTCCGTATGGGCCACTGGTGGTGTCGCATCCACCGACCCTGAGTAAAATAATTGCTGCACATCAACGGTTATGGTCGTTATTCACGTTCGTGTCGTGAAAGTTTTGTTCCAGGAGTTGGCGATGTTCCTCCCCAGCTGATGGTAAGATGCGGCGCGGAACTACATGTGGGCTGGCTGGGGAATTTCCCTCCAGGTATCTCCCTCCGCGGGGTACTGACCTCGCCTGGACAGGCTCTAAGCTCCCAACATGTGTGATGGGGTAGTGCAAGTGAGTATCTACAGAACTAAGAGTCGTAGTTCCTTAGGTCACATTACTAGTGAGTGTGAGGATAGAGCAAGGAAGAAAGATCACGCGCGATCCGTTCGTGAGGGTACTGCTCCAACATTCACCTGGCATCGATTGAAGAAACTACGGTCTTTTGAGAATCAGAGCAGCCGGCCGCTAGGATTCTCTTCCAGAAAGCACCTTAATTCGATCTAGCTTTCAGTCTAATACTGAAAATCCACCACCGTCGGGACTTGAACCCTAGGGCGTTCCGGTCAGAGTCGCTGCGGAGATGACGGCAATGCTGGCTCTAACTCAGCCACTTCCGAACCCGAACTTGGCAAACGATTGGCGGCACTCTATCCCTATCACACTAACATCTGTTGCCTCTTCCCAGCGTTTGCACCTGCACGCAGAACTCTGCAACACACTTTGTAGTAAGTACAAGATTCGTGTCGAGTTTTTCAGCTCTTCACATTTAAAGAAACCTATTACGCGAGAACGAGCCTTTAGCTCAGAATCTCCCGAAAGTAGGCATCATTACCACAGGAGAAAAAGAGCAAATGACAAAAGAACTGCGCAAGGCTTGAGAGATCTCGAGGCCAAACGCTCGTAGGTCTGCTGCTCGCAGAAGCTCTAACTGCTTATTTCTGTCGTCCGGGTAATTAGGATAATTGGAGAAGACCGCTTCTTTACCTTGCATGAACATTAGCAGTCCACTATTCTTCAACGAATAGTCAATATGTAATTTGTCTTGTCTTCAAATTTCCGTTTTCGCGTTAATCTGCGTTTCTCAGGATCTGGAGTCCGTAACTGCAAAGTAATGTTTAGGGTAAGCATTCGTTTTGAGGAATAACTGAGTTCCATCAGGATTATATCCGCATGTGTAAATTCGGGAGCATAAACAATTTCTGTCTTAGATAATTTCCGGAATCAATTTATGAAGCAACGCGGGTGCCCGCAGAGCAGAGAGACAAGAGGGTGGGGTGGGGGTGGGGCGTCGATATCACGGCGGCAGCGCGGCTGCAAAGCAAGAAGGTCGTGTAAAGCGACCAGCTGGCCGGCGGCGCCACGCGCAGACAAAGGCTGCGCGCGGCGCGGCGCAGCGGGCGAGCGGAGGGAACCAGGAAGAACGAACGAAGGGGGGGGGGACAGGTGCGCTGGCGTCGCGCCGATGGAGGCGCAGAGGTGCAGAGCTGCTCGGCGCAGCCGGCGGCTCGTGGGCTCACGTCCCGTGGCGCGAAGCCGCCCCCTCTCGAGCCCTTTCGCAGGGGGAAGATCCCCACGCCCTCACCCTAGACCTTTTTTGGGGTGGAGGGGGGGTATTTAAGGTCGCATCAACATCAAGGTCATTAGCCAAAACTACTGGATGTAATATGGTATGAGGGTGAAACGAAGTGGTGATGATAGGAGGTGAAAGGACGAACACATACAAGCATGCCCGAGGCGGGACTCGAACCCGCGACCCCACGGTCCAATATCACTACGGCACTACTTCTTTAGCGGGTTCGGCCACGGGGCCGACGCCCTAAACCCTCGCGAAAGAGATTGGGACGTGCGTCTTTAAATACCTTCTGCTAAAGAGGGACTGCTGCTGCTAAAAAGAGACCGCTTTGACAGCTACTTGCCACTACTGGCAATATAACTACAGTTTATGTCCATGCACTTGTTTTGTGAGAGCGGTCGCTAACAGTTAACTCAAATGTAAATGGCTTCATCACATCTTGCAATGTCATCGCCCTGCATGAGGTTCATTTGTTTACCGACCGGTCGAAGTGGTCATTTCTTATAGTAACTCATCCATAATACCAATATGTTACACATGCCTCTGGTTCAGTCGTGTCAATTCAGAGAATGACGAGAATTCGCGAGCGGGGTTTTCTGATCCATTTTAATCGTCAGTTGGTATCACATCTACCAAACTCGACGTAGACAAGACTCCGTCTGCGATAGAAGCAGATATTAAACGATTATGCTAGATTTTGATGAGTATCGCCCAAAGAACTATGCTTTAATGGACTACTCCACTGTGATGAGAGAACATTACACCTTTGAGAGCTCCAGCTTCGGAGTTTCTACAAGGTAAAGATTTGAACATACGAGCGGCTCTTTACGCTCCTCCGAGACATTCTTGATATATTGCAGATGATTAGGATTTAAAATCACTAAAGAAATTAAGGATATTTTATCTGATAATCCGAGATTAACTGTAAAACGAAGCCAACATACTCGCTCACGTTTCCTTACACCGTCAGATGATTTCGGAATGGACTTGTTCAGCACTGATCTGTGTCTTCCAGCACGAGTCCCAACTTGCTTTCGATATTACATAAGAGTTGCATCTTTCATCGCGTCACCTGAGTAATATGTTGAAGACCACATTCTAAACGTAAATGTAGAGGATTTTCTCCCACACACAACTCATGAGGAAAACAAACAGCAGTTACATCCGCTTTCCATGTTGGAATTCGTCTACATTCCGGGATGACACACTGACGGGACCTCGACTGGGAAATTGGCGATCGTCCGAGGCCTTCGTTGTTTTTGTTGGCTATATTTCCATTATGTGACATATGAAACACTTGGTTTGGTACACAATGCTACAATCACATACTGGGGATCAAAGCTTAATGGTTTTCTGGAACTCGCACTTTTGCTGTGACCACAGATGCGATGGCATTTCCAAAACCTCCGGCACCATAGGTTACCTTACAGAAAAATACACTGCAAACTACAAAAATTGACAAGTGCTTAAAGTTCACAACAGGATATAAGTTCCACGAAGAAAACAACATGGATTCACCAAGTAGATGAACCTAGCAAAGAAAACCCATGGATTCTATCCAAGACATTGCAAAAGAAAAGGAATGTAACGCCAATTTCTGCAGTTTTTGCCCCAGAGTCAGGGAACGCATACCTCAGCACCAGCTTCGGGACACGAACGAGTGCCTCTAGAGGCAACGACCTCCCCCTTCTCACCAAGCCATTCCGTCCTTGGCACAAATCGCGATCTACATGCTCCCCAGTACTCAAAAGATATTTACGCGAAAACAGGAATAGATCAACTTTAGAGGGAAAACTCGCAACCTCCACTGGTCCAAATGACAGATTCCAGGAATATCACTGCCAGAACGTGAGCAAAATTATATTTTTCTGATTTCAAATGTGTGCTATCCATCTCCTTCAGCAATATAAGCACCTCAAACACATTTTAAACTTCATACATTTCTTGAAATTAGCAACATTGTAACCATAATACTGGCGTGGAACAGAAGTCACACGCGAAGAAACAAGTTTTCAAGAAGATAAATTGTTTCCGGAGCCCGTTTGGGCACTTCTTTCGGCGCATCTCTGAACTTTTTTGCTTATGTGACTGTCGTTTCTTATAGACCCCACGAACTCGCGTAATTCTAACGATGGAAAGAAACTGACAGCAAGTTCGAAGTTACCAACTCCTAATAGAAATATGAAGAATACTGTCCCCTGCATATCCACGCCGATTTTGCACCCTGGTAGCCCGATTCGACTCCGCGCGAAACGTGGAATGATACTCACGGCCAGGGACAGCGGTCGAAGCCTCCTGTAGCGGCGCCTTCGGCCGAGGGGCGGCGCGCGGACCACGCCGCGCGGCGCAGACACGCACGACACGCACAGCATCGCACGCGTTGGCGCATACACACCACACCGCACGTCACGACACGGCACGGCACGACACCGGGGGTCCGCACTGCTCGGAGCACGCGGCTGCACTCGCCCGCTGCTTGCAGCCGACTGCTCGCGTCCGCTTGCCCGCCCGCCTACCTGCCTGCCTGCCTCCCCGGCGCGCTTCGCCGCCTCGCGCCGCGCCGCCGGCCACCTGCCGTCGACCCGCCACCTGCCGGCCCCCGCGTCCCCGCCACCGCCCCGCGCCCCCGCCGGCCGCCACGCGCGCCGCGCCACGCCACGCCACGTCGCCGCACGCCCGACAGGGCAATCCGGGCACCCGCGCTTCTTGCCCCCGGCGCACGCGGAGCCGCGCGCGCGGCGCCCGCGCAGGTGACAGCCACCGACGGGCACGCAGCCAGTGCGCCGCCCTTTAACTCCTGACCCCTCTCCGCCCTACCCTTCCAAGGACCATAGGCCAGCGCGCAGAGCTCACAGCTTCTTCCGCTCTGCGAGGAAGAGGTTCCCGCCCTGATTGCTGTGGCTGTCAAGAATTGCAGCACCATTCTCACGGCTGCTTCCTCTGCAATACATTCCCTTCAGTAACAAGTATGCACTTTCTTTCAAAAAAAACCTCTCTGAAGCAGCCGATACACTATTTCGTGTCATTACAGTGTCTCTTATACATATATTCAATAAGAAAATCTGCTCCTACACGAGTATCAAAACAAGTCGTGAGAGGCGCCTGCAAAAAGTGGACGTGTGCTCCCTACGAGGCAGCTGCCGCCGCCGCCTCCTCCGAGAGGCCGGTCGCGCAGGTGGACGCGCGGGGCGACGCCGCCGCCAGCAGGCAACGCTCTCCGTCCAATCTGCTCGCTCCTCTCTCCCGCCAGCAATCTCCACGACGCACGACCTCACCCGATCCACACACACACATACACACACGGCGCGATGGGCGGATCGCAACGCGTGCACCTGCCCCGTGCTTTGGGGAGCGAGCTGCACGCGCGTGCGCGCCGGCTCCCGGACGGCGCCCGCCCCTCCCTGCCGCTTCACTCGTGGCTCTGTCGCTCCAGGCGCGATGGCATCACGTTCA
Source organism: Acheta domesticus (assembly GCA_031308135.1). NCBI lineage: Eukaryota > Metazoa > Arthropoda > Insecta > Orthoptera > Gryllidae > Acheta > Acheta domesticus. Next base: position 191,337,052 of record JAHLJT010009419.1, on the reverse strand, counting down.
ATGCAGGTAAAACATTTCTACACATAAGAACTAGGCATCCATAGAGGAGTATTGTAAGCAGAACCAGAGGTAAAATGAAATTTCAATCACCGAAGATTAAATCTTTAACATTACTTCTCTATGATGTCAACTATCACGATATTTCAACTAATTATAAATATTCTATTATTCCCCTCATTATATTGATCGATGTCAAAAAACATAATTAGGACACTAATTATATTTGTACCGCGGGATGTGTTCCGTAAATCCAATGTTGATGTTTATAACTGTAGAGTAGAGGAGCTGACTCTTAGAATAGTTTCGAATCATAACCTATCCTATCACGAGAACGCAAAGCAATGCAGACATTTATTTACGAGGTAGTACGCACAATGCCCCTTTTCATCTCTTGCTGTTGTACCTGCAACTTCCACTCCATCCTCTTTTCCAAAACCAAATGAATGCCACCCACATTCAGTCTACACTGATGTAAAAACTGTACCTTGTGATCAGCGTCCTTCACTGTAAGATGCAACATGAGATTTAAAACAAATTAAAATTTAAATATGGGATAATTGAATGGCTCAAATCTCTGTTCTGCTTTAAATTTGGAAAGATTTCTCAATCTTTTCTCACAATAATCATTTACTAAACATACATTCGTTCTTTAAATTCAGAGTACAATTCTAATGCCAGGAAATAAAATACTTTTCTTCATTTTATTCGAGACTGGAATATTCGTCCAAGGAATTCTATTTTATGAAGGCATCGCACTGGTAACAAGTACATGTCTGTGACAGTGGGACTGTGCCAAGCATACAGGTTACCAGGGCTACCACTTCGGAACCGGTTTGCACCTTCGGATCACCTGCCCCCCAATTTTTTCAGGCTAATGGCATCCTGCATTGATTTTTATAGGAGGCAAGGCGGAGAACAAATTGACAAACAGGACTCTTTGCATCGCATACACATTTGTCGTAAAATCATATTTCTAATGTTTTATTTAAATGTTTTAAGCTGCAGCTTTAATAATCTCAATAGCAAGTTTCACAGAAGAAGTCGTATATCTGACTTGTGATCATGAAATTATCATTTGCTGATTTCCTTTTCGTCTTTTATGACTTGGAATGATAATGTCAGCCATACACGAATGTAATGTTCAAAAATACTTCTGAACAAAAATTATATTACCATTTCACCATTTAGCTTTGAGATTAGTTTTGTGTGAAAAGCAACGTCGTGAAGCAGTATACATCGTATGCAATATCGATGGGATAACTAAGTAATTTTTAAATTTTAAACCGGTAATTCGTTACGGATGTCGCATTTCTCGTGCATGATTCGTTGTTGATTAGAGGTGTCACTGCCATAAAGGCGGTCGGCGATTCATCTCGCATTGAAAAAGGTAGCACGTCCCTGGCGGCGGTCTTCTGCCACTGAAAGAGTATATCGCGATTGATTTTACTGCTTTGTAAAAAGTGTTCCGATCGCCTTTTGGCGGGTGGTACGGCTGCGGGCGTCTGAACACGATGCGGAGTCTCCCCTCTCCTCGCAGCTGGTGCAGCCCTAGGTCGCTCTCCGGGCACGTGATCGCCACCGGGGCGACGCGAGACGCTAGGAAGCCCCTGCACGCCTCTGCCACCCCCTCCCCCAGCCCCCGGGTCACCCCAAATTAACACCGCACCTCGGCAATTTCACGCACAAAAAACAGATACCCGGCGGGCGCAATCGACGCGCACAATAGCACGAATAAAAAGTAGGTGGGTGATAGTTCGTGGTTGTGTGCTAATGCCAGTGCCGTAATCTAAGCAACAGCGAATCATCGGAAGCTCCGGTATTTGCAGAGTGGTGTCACTTTGCATTTTAGAAGAAAGGAATCGCGTGCTCCGAATACAGTAGTTAAACAACTGAGCTAGTGATGAGACAAGTTGAGAGTTAATTGCGTAGCAGCCGCGTGAGCGGAAATTGCGAGGAGTATGTATTGTGACTGATAATCGGATATCGTAATGTGAGAGCGTAGGACACGGAAAAGCCGCTCCCAAACAACACTGTCAACAGTCTAATTTTATTCCGATCTTACACCTTGTGCGAGACGTTGCTAACTCGTTACCCTCAGAGGTCAAACGACTCCCCCTCGAGGCGTTTCCTGCCTTCTCACTTGCTTCCACGTTAAAAACTTCCGAGGAAGTAGCAATGAGGGCGAGTACTCAACACCTTAACCAGACGGCCCTTGGGTTCATCTGCACTGACCTACGGTTTCTCCATCGACGTCAACCCTCAGGGGGCTACCCGTGAATCATTCCCCCAAACACCGCTCTATCAAACGCCTGTAGTTTAGTTTTTCTTCGCCGTTTCTTCCCTATTGACGGAAATAACGTGTTGTTAAGCAAACCTATAATTGAAGCAAAGAAGAATTCACTCCCGTGAGACGCTTATCGACAACTCCTCCCGAGCTCGCACTCTCATGGAGGAGAATCTGTAAGGCGGGTGCCACCGCCGCTGCCGCCGGCGCGCACCGAGCGCTGTGTTGTGTTGTTGTGTTGTGTTGTGGCGTAGCTGCGCGGCGCAATCCCTGGGGCGGCTGCGAGCGGCGGCGCTTCCGCCGGCAGCTGCGAGGAGCCGCGAGGAGCCGCGTGGAGCGGCGCAGGTGGGCGCCAGGTGCGCCGCGCGGCAGCTGGCTCCGCGGCGGAGGCAGCTGCCTGCCTGCCTGCCCGTGCTCCGCCCCCGCCCCCGCCCCCTGCCCCAGCCAGGGCTCGGCTCTCGGCTCGGCTAGGCCCATCCCTCGCCCCCGCCGGCACGCGCCCGGCGCCCGCCCGCCACCTGGGCCGCGTCCGCGCCCCCCGCCCCCGCCCTCGCCCCAAGCGGAAAACAGGATGCGGTCGCGACCTCTTTCCAGATGCTCCGCGCCTCCGCCCCCATCTCACCCTCCCTGCCCACACGCCAAGGGGCGAATCTCGCCCTTGCGCCACCCCACGGAAACGCGTCTTCGGGACATTCGGGCAGCTCCACGAGACGCACAACCAAATGGTGAAGAATCTGAAAACCTTTTACAAAATCTGTAACGCTGGACTCAAATGTAATTATCCATTAATCGATTCTTTAAAGCTACTTTCGAAACGTGAATATTCGAAAGAAACAATAGTGTGTGCAGCAATGCAATTGCAATTTGCATACAATTCAACTAGTTGCACACAAGTAAATGACATCCACTTTTTCTGACAAATTATTTAAATAATTTAATCATTAATCGACACGTGATCCAATAAGACAAATGTTAATGAAGACAGTATTTTCGCAAAACCGTTTCCTTAATAGAAAGGGAATCGACCTGTTTACACCTCATTATTTTCCTTTAATGCCTTTTTTTGTGCCCAACCAGCCTTCGCACAGAGAATTTCCTTGCATGGTTATCTTTTCGATAAGACAAGACTACGGAAAAATAGATTAGGTTCCTCCGCCAGAAACTAAACCTTAAATGCACTTCTTGAGATAAAGTTCCTTTTCTGTTTGCAACGAGAAAGGGCAGCGAAGGAGCTCAGCGTGCACTCGGCAAGCCCGATGCGACATGGAGACGCCCCCATTTGCCGCCAGATAGGCACCCGAAATAATAAACGTCTTTGGTCACAGGTGAAATTTCAATAATCTTCTGCTCTATGTACTGTGTACATCGAGAAGGAAAGAGGAGGATGCTGTGCAAGGAAAGAGGAGGAGGCAGTGCAAGGAAAGAGGAGGCAGTGCAAGGAAAGAGGAGGAGGCAGTGCAAGGAAAGAGGAGGAGGCAGTGCAAGGAAAGAGGAGGAGGCAGTGTAAGGAAAGGGGAGGAGGCAGTGCAAGGAAAGAGGAGGCGGCAGTGCAAGGAAAGAGGAGGAGGCAGTGTAAGGAAAAAGGAGGAGACAGTGGAAGGGAAGAGGAGGAGACAGTGGAAGGAAAGAGAGAAATTATAGTGCAAGAGTGAGCAAGAAATAGGGAAGAGAGAAGAAATATTGCACCTAGATACGGGAGTTAGAGACTGAGAAAAATTTATCTACATGTGCCGCGAAGATCTAAGGCGTTCAAAAGTGGTTAGCAAGTTCGCATGTTTGTTCGCACGCTTGGGAGTCCGAAGTACGCGGAAGTGCGTGTGCGTGTGCTCGCGAGACGCACAGCTCGTGACGCCGTCTGCTCGGGTGTAGCGCCCACAAACTGTGAGAGCATTACACCGGCTACAAAGTACATTACATAAGAAGTGGGGAGACAACACTTCTCCCGTTCTCTATTATAGCGCAGATACCAGCCAGTTAGGAGTACTGATTGTGCTCACGTCATTGTGTAGGCGTCTCGAAGCCTTAGACAACATCGCCGTCTTAGATAACCTGTTGCTATCTTTGTGGGTAATGTCGACTAGAACTTCCTTTCCCACCCCACCCGCCACACATGGCAGCGCGCGATGTCCTCCCGTGTGAGCCAGGTGCCGAACCAGGTGCTCGTTCTTCGGCCTTGGAGAACGATATGTGTGCGCACAAGGACAAAGCATTTTTCACAGGCGTAAAGCTTGAAATTGCACGAAGACACGCACACCTGTTATAGTACGCGCACATCACCAGAGAAACAAATGACTTCGATTAACAATATGCACCATCTCTCCCACTTGAGAGTGGTGTTAGTATCGCTTACTGGGAGGTCATAGAGGACGCAGGGGTTCGTGATGGCAAGGGGAGGAACGACGTTGAGTAGGGGAGGGTGAATTGGCGCCCTGGCTACCAAGGCGTGAGAAGAGTGACAATAACCACCTGCAATTAGAAGCGGCATCTGAAAAATTCCGGCGGTTCGCAATCTTGGCCACGTAACAGCAAACCAACATCTGAAGGTATCTTTAAAGTTGATAAATTACCAAACGTCAAGAAAGTGAGCCAGATTAACCTCTCTAATACACTGCTATCTAGTAAATGATCCTAGGCGTAAACGAAAGATACGGATAACATAGGATACATTACGATTTCTTACAAATGTTAAAGCGATGCAATAGGCGGCAGTCATGTAAATCGCTGACTGAGGCAATATAAAATATAGTACTTGTCCAAGTAAAACAAGAAACAAAGAAAATTTAAATAAATATGGATGAATCCTCCCAGAATCAAGAAAGAATTTTTGTCAGCAACGTGAATTGAAGTCAATGTTGAAAGAGATATTTAAGATTTACAGTTTTTTGAAATCATTAATGCCAAACCCAAATGAAATGTTATATCATAACCTCCTTGCGAGTCATTCTCAGTTCATAACCTTTAATTGCATTAATTTATCAAATTCCAACTGCCTTCACAATCCTTGAGAAAAATCTAATAACGACTGCCGTTGGGTCACGCTATTCGTTAAAAGAAAATATCCACTTATTCTCGCTCCAAGAGTGAATTATTTTCTCGGAATTCCAGGCCGCAAGAATCCTATATTACCTTACGCGCTCATCACGCCTCTGAATAAAGATTGAAGCATTATTTGATGTACGGTGCAATTGATTCGTAATGATATGAACGCCGGGGCGGAGAAGCAGCCAACAGATAGGCTCACAAGGAAAATCCCAACACACCCCAGCCCCACGGTATTCAATATCTGCAGGGGATTTCAACGCTTGTTTTCGAAACTGCAGCACGTGCTCATCTCTTCACACGCAGACCTGTACTGATAAGATTGCATCACATATCGGCAAATTAAAAAGTGAAGATAACCGGATCGATGATCTTGAACAGGTTATTCTGCATTAATACTGCAGTAAGAGCGATATCCGGATGAACTGTTCACGCCTTATATCAATTTCGCTAGAAAACAATTCTCACAGACCTTTCTCTACAATGCAGCGAAAAAGCGATGTTGCAGTTTTAATTTCTTGCGTCAATGAATTACTATACTAGTCCAACAATTTTCGATTTAGGCCAGAAATGGGTGAGAAACTTACGTGTTAAAATACATTTTGTACATTTCAATACTACACCAAAAATGATGTCTCTAAATCAACTCTTTTCCAATTACGTGCGAAAATTATCTACAAACAATCCTGTATTCTACTCCGCAGGAAATAAATATGAAGAGAGGCAAGGAGAGCATTAAGATATCACAATATCAAGCGTCCTTGTGTCTGATAAGCATAATTTTGATACGTCCTTCGATTATGGAATTTCACTTTCTTGGAATTTCTTAGCTTATGAAAAAGAGGCAAAAGCGAATGCAATACGCGAAAACGTCCAAATGCACAAATAAACCACAAAAAATTGAGAGAAGCTTAAGAATTGGACAGACCACTAACTATACAGTAAAATCACAACCTGAGTTCTTGTGGCCCGGGGACAATTCTACAGAAATTATTTGTAGAACAAAACCACTACGAGCGCAGGGGCACGTAGCTTCTCAGAAGCGATTACTTATCGGACTCCTTGATAAAATCTGAGGCGCTGTGTGTGCGCGAAAAAGCGCAACGTAGACGCCTACGCGCAACGCGAGAGCTGACTTCGCCAACCACCCCCCCCGCGCTACTACTCAGCCGTCATCCCATCGGCCGGGCACACTACAAAACAAGTCGTAGTGGAATTGCACTTGTGAATTCCACGAGGCCGAACCGTTTCGGTTAAAGCACCAAGCATCAGTAGCAAATTGTCTCGCTCCACTAATCTAACTACTCAGGTGAAAGTATACAAAAATATTTAGCATATTAGAAAAGTAAGTTTGAAAAACATTTGCAAGGTACTATCTTTGGTGTCTCAAATCAGCTTCACATCAAATTCTGCCACAATTTAATTTTATATTAATGTATGTGCTGATGAATAAACTATCATTCCTTCTCTTCTGAATAATAATTTATCCAAAGATTACTGTTAATGACATTCAGACTTGGGGTTAGCAATGTTGAAGATTTCTTTTTTGGTATTGTAATTTATTACGTATTAAGGGTAAAGGTATCCTCTGTGCAAAGCACACAGGCCGATGTGGCCCTAAGGGGAAGGTGAAGGTAGGGCTCCACCTTTTCGTCGCCGTCGGCACAAGGAGGAGGTTGTGTGGCGAGCACAACAGTCCGGCCGCCTTTACCCCCAGGAAAGATCCTGGTACTCACTTGGAAAGGAGGCTGAGTCGACCCCAGAGCCGCCCTGAAGGGAAAGCTTCCCCTGAGCTACCGCGGCTCCCAATTTATTACGTATTATTTGTTGTTAATAATTATTACGTAATATTACATACATTATTAGTCATTACACATGGTGTAAATCTATGTTGTAATCCCTAAAAACTTTCCACCTAAATCTCTTTTGAATCGTATCTACCTAATCTGAAGATCTTTAACTTGAGTTCTTTCAACCACGAGAATGTTCATCCGACAAAGTTCTTTAAATCCACCTTAGGCGGAAAAAAAGAAAAGACTCAACGGCTCCGACACTGCTCTCCCGTTTGAACGACGTTTTCGGCCACGCAAGTAATTTCGCAACTACAGGTCGAAGATTTTTTTTATGGCACATCCATCTTTACTCAGATGCATGCCTTATTTCAAATCCTCCGATTTTGCAATTTATCACAGATCGCTTTGCCGAAAATGACCTACCGTCGTGGGACAGGTGGCTGAGTCGAGCAAGTTAGTTCTGCACCCCTCCCCCACTCTTGCAGGTAAGGTCAACCACGCCCGATCTGACTGCTGCCATCGACGATTCGTCACAGCGCCCACGAAAAGCGGAGGAAATATTAAAATGGATGCCTAATATGAAAAAGTAAGAGTCCAGAGTAAACCAATGTATTTGACTGAACACATACACTTTCTAAACTACATTAATTTCATACTTCGCATTTCTACTATCGAAACTCTCCAGCCTTTACTCTCATTAATGAACTATTTAATGAACTATGTACTACGTATTGTTTAAATTATTCAAAAATACTACGGATGACAGGATACCCAGTTTCATCCGACGATCACTCCTAATATCCCCACTATCAAGCCGGGCTCTTCGAAACCAGCTCTCCTAGTTAATGCCCAGTTCCTCTAACCGAGCTACCGAGACAACCAACAATTTGAACAGATTCTTACGCTTGTTGTAATGTCCGACTTGACAATTAAACTTCTTTATATATGCCAATAATAAGTCTACCAGAATTCTGCACATACTCTAACAGCATCCCTTATTTTCTCTCGTTACACTCCGCTCTTCCAGATCGCCGGCACAAGCATTATGAGTTCTTAACCCTGAGGCTCGCGCGGTCGATCTCTCATAAGACTGATGTTCTACCATTGACAGAGCGTCGTATCAATGTTTGAGAAAACCGTCCTCCTCAGAACCACTCTGTTACTGTTCACTGATGTCATATCTTCCGGTTCGTGACAATAGACCTTATTCTGTCGTCCCACAATAGTCTCAAAACAAGCTTTATCTTGTTCTTATCATTGTTAGAATTGTAGTTTAATGAACTTTTAAAATTGCGATGTCAGTAAATGTGGTTAGGGAGCATTTGAACACCCAATGGTCAGTTTGTGAAACAAGAGTTGCTGCGTCTGAGAGACCTCCGCATCTACTCCAACAGCGTCTAAAACGTCTGTTGCATGGTTAAGATCACGACCATTCGTACAACGATAATCCATCCTTCTTGTCTTACAAACTCGTGGGCCATTCCTCGAACTTTTCTTTTTTCATCTATAAAATCCACGCTTCTAAAAACTTTGGCTTCTAATTAACCACTCGTTAAGTTGCAAAATTCGAAATAAAATTATGAGTGTTGTCGCAGACATCTTGTGGTACGAGTTCATCTACTTACGTAGACAAAACGCCTTCTGTTTTGTACATACGATCTCAACCTTTCTCTTTCCCTTTATCACGAAATCTGAGCTGAGATGTAGCTGTAACTAGTAATGAAAGGGAAAAAATCTCTTACTAATTTGAGTTTTTAATTATTTAAACGATTTCTCTATCGAGCTCAACATTTATGTGCTTTGTTACCATATTTTGTTTTAAATTTTTAACTCCTATTAAACAATTCTTTAACACAACTTGAATAAAACTTTCAAGAGAAATAATTGTCTTCAAAAACTGACAGGCGAATTAATGAGAGTCCACGAACGCTCCCCGCTCACTTTCGTCTCGACGAAACGTGGTCCGTGACAAGCAGCCTGCAGCTGCATGAGCGAACTGCGAACGGCGTGTCTCCGAGCACGCAGAGCGATCGCGGCAGAGATGCGAGGAACTCACCACAGTGAGGCTGTCGAGCTCGCCCAGCCACTCGTTGAGCAGACGCTCGGGGTCGTCGGGGTCGGCGTCGGCATCGGCGTCCGCGTCGGCTTCCCCGTCGGCGTCGCCGTCGCCGTCCGCGTCGGCGTCGGCGTCCGACTCGGGCTCCGCCTCGCTCGTCGAGTGGTACGACGAATCCTCATAGGCGTCCATCGAGCCCTGCAACAACACGACACACGCCCTCACTGCACATGTGCACACACTCACAAGTTCTTCGCAGAATAAGATAGGATGTCCAAGCTTTGCAAAATATTACAGAATATTTTATGCAATAAGATGTTAACGGTTAACGGTTACCGATGCGCATCTTCAGCAAACTCTGCATTACGTTGACTCACAGGAACTTCCACAACTAGCAGAAAACGAGGTACAAGTACCAAGGGGAAACCAAAGGTACGATTACATATTGCAACTAATTTAATGTCAAAGTGTTAAATCCAACAGACCCAGACACTGCAATTAAGTGTGGATCTACAATGACCGAGCAAATTGCATCATCAGAGGATTCCGACGCGTAAATAGCAATACGAGAAAACCGTGGATCTACCCTTTGGCTCAGGGGTGTACAACTTGCAAGGCCTCAAGAGCCACTACTAAAACCTTTACAGTGGTTGCGGGCTATATTTTTCTTAATCGAGTAATCTACACCTGACTCCCCCTTAATGTTAGTTTCGGTAGTTTGCCCGGCTGCAATGAAAGCGGGGGGGGGGATGAAACAATGCGTGATATCAGGCCGCACCATGCATAACCTATCAAATCAAACTGGGATGACTTAATTTGTGAATTTACTAGAAAAAATCCGTAGATCAAACTTCACCTATTTTTGCATTAGAGGGGATGTTGACCCGCCACAGGGCGCGTGCGCCAAGGGCATAATGTTCTCGACCGACTTGGATGCAAGAGACTTCCACTTTTGACTTATAAAACGTTCGCGGGCCACAATAAATGCTAGCGCGGGCCACATGCGGCCCGGACAAGTCAGTTGGACAAGCCTGCTTTAGCTCGACGCAAGGAGAGCCCGCTTGCCGCTCAAATGACATGGAAAACATATGCAAAAAACCTTTATTAAAACGAAATACCACAGGAATGCACTTCTGCCCTTTTCTGTTCTTGAAAACTAGTGATTACAAATTGTCGCTTTTTTCTCGAATTACTTATCACGCGACTAATACGAAGAAAATGAGCCTAAAAGAAATTGAAGAATGAAATGCCCATACCACACTATGTATTCAGAATTCTCCCCGATTGTCATGGTTTTAGAAAAAAGAACTTTACGATGCTTATCAAAAAAACATGTAAGAGATAAACAAAGCGACATCTGGTACATGCCAAGAATTTATAGTTTACGAAGATAACATCACGCAAATAGTTAAACAGAAAGGGTTTCAGAACTCAAAGCAAAGCACTGACGAATGGATATTTTTAGATAACTCACTTCACGATGAGAAAATGAGCTAAGATTGTCAACTCACTATAAACGGATTGGCACAATGAATTCTATATCAGTTTCTATAATACATGGATTGTACTTTCAGAAACAATATCTTGATAACTCGACATGCAAACTAACTCCCAATAATTACATACTCATGTCCGATATCACTTACATAAACATGCGTCATTACTAGATAAGAAACGCTAAGAAGACCCTTTCCACCACACCGGGCGGAGAACTGGAGTTGCATTAATCAAGGATAAAGAGAAGTGATTTGGAGCGCTCGAGTAGTGTACGAGGGCAGTCACCCCGCGCCGCTTGCATCTGTGCGCTTGGCGTCCGAATTTCGCCGCCGCGTCCGTCCGCATGGCGTGGCACAGTCTCCCGGCCGCCAAACACTGCTTTCCGCTCCCAACCCGGCGCGGCGGCGGGCGGCGGGCGGCCCGCGCGCCCTGCCCCTCGACTCGCTTCCGCCCCCGCGGCTAATGAGGAAGTGGCGGCGGCGCCTGGGAACGCGCGAGCCTGCCGGCGCGGCGCGGCGCGGCGCGGCGGCGGGCGACAGCGGCACGGTGGCGAAGCAAGGGCGAGGGCGAGGGCGGTTTCGATGGCGGGGCCTGTGACGGAGAGCACCCAGGACGAGGTTCGAGGTCATTCGACGTGGGTGAGGGCAGAGGACAAGGGGATAAGGTGCGGGCAGAGGGCGATGAGAGACGGCGAAGGCGGCGGGTGAGGGCGGAGGGGGAGGACGGAGGGGGAGGGTAACGTTAAGGGTGGGGGAGACAGGAAGGATGAGAGTAGGAGAGAGGGTATGCGTGAGTGATGGTGAAGGGTGAGAGCGAGAGCGAGGGAGAAGGCGCGGGAAAGGGCGAGGGAAAGGGCGAGGACGAGGGCGGGGGCGAGGGAGAGGGCGAGGGAGAGGGCGAGGGAGAGGGCGAGGGAGAGGGCGAGGGAGAGGGCGAGGGAGAGGGCGAGGGAGAGGGCGAGGGAGAGGGCGAGGGAGAGGGCGAGGGAGAGGGCGAGGGAGAGGGCGAGGGCGAGGGCGAGGGCGAGGGAGAGGGCGAGGGAGAGGGCGAGGGCGAGGGAGAGGGCGAGGGCGAGGGAGAAGGAGAGGGCGGAGGGAGTGGGAGAGGGCGAAGGCGAGAGCATATGTCAGGGGTGGGAAAGGCACCGCTCGTCACCGCTGCCCGACCTACACTTCCACTCCGCACGAGCCGTTCGTCTCTAGATCACTGCGGGCCCGCTGAGGAGAACCGGCCGGAAACTTCTGCTCAGATTTCGGTGCTCGATGAGCCCGCCCCGCCCGAGCTCCGCGGGTCGCGCGTCACTGGGAGGAAAAAACTTCATCAAAGGATCGGGTTTCCAGAGTTTTCTGCACGGCGGAGAGAAGATACTACATTGATACACGATCTTTCTTTTGCTCAACCTGGGAATTCGAGCAGGTGCTGAGCCCTGCAATATGATTTAGAAATTATTCGTATTAACTACACTAAAAAATTCTTCCGAAAGTTTCGTAATCGTAAGCTGCTCTTCAATAAATTTTAGAGCTACTCTTTTGGAAGCTAAGAGTTAAATATTTGCTTTTCTAAAATTAATGAAATATTGGTAAATTCGGTTTTGCCAATGCATCTTACTTGAACACTTATCCTTTTGTAGCTGTAGACAGAAAATCTGGGAAATCTTGGAACTATCTTATATCTTCCTCGATATAGGCGGCCATATAAATATTTCCAATAGAATACTGCAGTCACGCCATCTGCACTTTTATCGTTTTCACATTCAGGATCCCACCCAAAATAGAAGCAATAAAGTATAAAATTGGATGTCCTACTTCAAAATAAAATAACAAATAGTAATCCTCCGAGGAATCAGAACTGACCAGCGAACGGATTTAGTATTAGTTTCCAGATGAATTTAGGGTTAATCTTTTCATAATACACAATACATATTTTTTTGTGATCCTCCACTTTACCATTATCACCTGAATAATAATAAAAAATCACACAACAAAAAGGCCAAAATGCGCGTACAGACTACGCAACATATGCAACACTGCAATTTAGAACTTGCTGTCATCAACTACAATGCCACTGATTTCAGGAATTCAACTTGAGAGCTGTTTGTGAAACGTACAGAACATATCGATGAATGCGTCTTACAGCCTATTTACCGATTTCACGAGAAACTTTTGAACGGCGGACAATTCTCCAAAGATGGCACACCACTCGCAACACAAATATTTGTGTAGAAATAAATGCATCATGCAAGAAATAATTCAACAATCGGTATATGATTTTCAATTAGGTATAGTTCAGTTTCTTGTATGCTTCCACGACATTTACAAATGTTTATAAGGATAGCTACCACTAGCGGAATTTTAGTGGAACGGTAGAGCACTGAAAACGAGAAGATACTCGTATTCCCAATAGTGAAGCAGACTATTGTGAACTTGAATCGAGCAACCGCTCGTATTTCTCAAACTGACCGTCTTAAGTGGCTCAGGGAATCAACCGATGTGCCGACAACCGGGATGTCCTAGGGTTCGAGTCCCGACGGTGGCAGAAGTTCCGACACTAGCTACACAGCTAGGTCGAATTTATTTGCTGTCTGGAGGAGAATTCTAGCGGTAGCTTCTCTGATCGGTAGTTTTCCGTGGTTTATCCGATCAATACCAGGCGAATGCCGGAGTAGTACCCTAACAAATGGGCAACGGATCGCGTGCGATGTTTCCTTCCTATCCCTTATCCTATCTTCATCCCCTACTTACACCCACTTGCACATAAATGCACTGCACTGCACGCATGGGGGAATTCCTGTTGGAAGCTTACAGCTTGTCCCGGCTGGGGCGGTGCCCAGCTGGTGGAAGACACCTGATTGAGGAAAACCCCACTAGCCGCTGTAGGTCGGCGCTTAATCTCACCGTCGTCAAGCGGGGGAATATCATCGCCTCCACTCGCGGAAAATGACCTTAGCAGTTGACACGCCAAGAAACACGAATCAATGAATCTAAAATTGAAGATTAACCACTCGCATTCAATCGCACTGAGCGCGGGCGGGAGAACGAGTGCGTGCGTACTACAGTGTAAGGCGAAGTGGCGCGATTAATATAAATCTGACTCCTCTCCTCCGCGCGTAGGCGAGTGCTCCGGCGCGCCCCCGCTGCGCCTCCCGCGAAGGACGGCCGGCGCGGCGCCCTCGCAGCCTGGCCTGCCGCGCCGCCACCGCCGCCCGCAAAAAGCGTGCGGGGGCGGTGGAGGGGAAGGCGGCGGGGGCGGGGAGGCGGTGGGGGCGGGAGCACCGTCTGCGCCGCCCGGCCTCTCCCTTCCGCCAGCCAGCCGCAATCGCGGCCCCGCCGCCGCCGCTCCAGGCCGGGCCGATGCTTGCTTTAGAGTTCTGGAGCGCGCCAACTTCGCCCCGCCATCCGAGGTAAATGAGCCTCGCTTGAACAATTTCGGAAAGAAAAATTCGAGCTGCTTTTGCGTTTTCCTTTCAGACATTTCCCCTCAAAACGTCTCGCTTCGCCTAAACGGCTCCGTTTCATGCGAAAACAATATATTGGTAACAGACAGATTTCAGAAAGAAGTAAACACAAATTTGAAACATTCCTGAGGATGTGAAATTTGTTGAAAGAAAAGTTCCACTATCACAGAAAACTACGAAAACACGCAAGTGCACATCAAAATATTCGTACCAGTTTTTACTGTTATCTCAAGATTGCTTAATATCACAAGTACTAGGTACGAATATACAAATCACCAATTCTCATACAATTTCGTGCAGGCATTTTTACTGGATATAACAAATCAACAGAATTATAATTACTAACCATTCAAATGCAGTTAAGACTTGCGTATCTTCCCCATACAAAAGCTCTGTAAGTGCAGATACAAAAATGAGCAAGAGCTGCAAAATGGCTCGCGAGACGTACGAAAGCGCTTTCTCGTTGACTTGGCTCCACTCGGAAGCGCGCGCGCGGGCCCCTCCCGTGCTGTCCCGGAGCTTGCGCGGGCGCGGGCGCGGGCGCGGGCGGGGGCGGGGGCGGGGGCGGGGGCGGGGGACGCGGGCGGCGCGCGAGGGTGCGGCCCGCGGCTGTGTCAGCGCTTAGCTGCCCCTCCCCACGCTCGCGTCAGCAATCAACTCGGCAACATCAACAAATGCGCAGTAAAATAACCAAACCGACGAGCGCTGCGTCAGGGAGGACGTACGAGACCTTTTCCACCAAATTCATTGTTGCTGGTTCGCGAAACCCGATGGATTGCAGTTGAGCCAGTGTCTTCGAAAACTCTCAATCAAGAATGTTCTCAATAGATTGTTACATACACTAATGTCAATGGTTAGGATGGGCAGAATGTTCCAATTTCCTGTCATCAAAATATTAGAATTTCTCTTAGGCCCGTTTTCAACAGCTTTGGCGCCCTTAGTGAATTCTTACCACATCCAGGAAATATATTTAACATACGCACGACAACAGAGTTGATAGTTCTGCATATAAACGACGCGGAACACAAGTCCTGCTCTAAAGAAAGCGACAACACGAAAACGCGCCTCCCGGACAAGTGTAAAACGGCATGATAGAATAATATAAATGCTAATGGGCAATCGTGGAGCACGCGTCAAAGGCGCCCGCAGAACGCCTTGGGACTAGGAAGGCGTAGAGATGTTGTGAGAGCCCGCGAGCAGCGGCGTCGCACGCGGCTTCTCAGCGACAACTCGGCGCAGATGGAGCGCCGCGGCGCGGCGGGGCGCTTTGAACGTTCAAGGCAGCGCGCAAAAAGCTGCGCCAGCACTTGCACTCCGCCACCCCAGCGACATCCCCGCTCGCCACACTGCTCCGGGCTTGCCCGTGAATGGCCATCCAAACAATATTAGGCCATTTTAGGCACTTAGTATTTTGCTAATATTGGTTTACTGATGATGTACTGTTGGCATTCCACGTATTTCAATTAAAGATTGACATTGTTAAAATTTTATTTTGTTGTATTGTAAAATAAATTATCAAATAAAAATACTGGAAATGACACCATTTATTCAAATATTTTTGTTGATGCTTTTTGTTGCTCTCCACGCACTGCCTTAAAAATCAACGCAAAATTGCAGATATATGCACAATACATTTAGACATCGACAAAAAGACTGACCCCCTTTACACTTGGTCCTTTCACAGAAATTTCTTCTCAATTCTACGCGGTTCGCAAAGGAATGAAATGCTGTATAGCAAACTGTATATTCAGGCATGCAAACTTTAAAAACGACTAAGACAATCGCCAGTAGAACATGAATCCCTGAAAGCGCATGTTTAAACAAGAAGCTGCAATTTCGTTGGTTTTTGAAAGGTCGAGGCATTTGCATCCTAGTGGTGTCGAAATGATCTCAGAAACGATTAAATTGAGTCCCTCAGTGGAAATTTGCATCTCACAGAGCCGGTCACACAAGGCGTGGAGCAAAAGCGCGCGCATTCGCCCTTTCATGAAGAGGAGCCCCTCTCGCATACCAAAGGGGCTCCACAACGGGTCCTAAGAAAATCCTTTTGCCAAGCAGGTAATTACAACTCTTCGTATTGAGGTCATTCCTTTGTAACGAGCGGAGAAAATAGATACGAATACAGCAACAGAGCGTGCCAGAATAACACTTTTTAACCTGAAAGCACTTAAGAGCGAGTAGCAATTTCTCTGATGGCTCGGTAATTCCTCACAGAAAGGTTGGTGATATACAATTTACGAAATAAGCAGGTCCATGAAGGTCCCTGTACGGGTTCAATTGTAAGAAATGGCAGAGGGGACAAAGGCAACAGCATAAGGAGCGGAAGCGAAAATGAGGCAGGAGATGAACTCCGAAAGAGACTGAACCAGGCACACAGATTCTTAGACAAACTATTTAACGCTTTCGTGACTTGCTACGAAACTTCCACGAAATTACTTGACAAAAATTTCAAACAAAAGTTCCATTCCCGACGTAATATACATTACGAGGGATCTACGTAAGAAGAAATGACGCTAAACTGTGCCCTGGTTTCACTTACGATCGAACCGGCTTTTCCGACTTCTTCGAACGCGTACAGCAGCTATATGATACACAAAGTAGGTTTACATGTAATATAAAAATACTTCTGACAACTCAATGTTTTGCCTCTTATTGAAGCATCACTATGTTTTTGGGGTTGACCACAATCTTCATCATCGTGTTTTTGCGTAAAGCAAGCGAATTTGAATTCCTCGCCACTGCGTTCGGTTTTACCAGTGCAAACCATGTAAGTGACCAGCTCTTACTGAAAGGCCCGCGTCAAAGGGGCAGGAGTAGGGGTAGGGGTAGGGACAGGGGTAGGGACAGGGGTAGGGACAGGGGCATGGGCAGGGGCATGGGCAGGGGCATGGGCAGGGACAGGGGAAGGGGTAGGGGTAGGGGCAGGGGCAGGGGCATGGGCAGGGACAGGGGCAAGGGCAGGGACAGGGGCATGGGCAGGGACAGGGGCATGGGCAGGGACAGGGGCATGGGCAGGGACAGGGGCATGGGCAAGGGCAAGGACAAGGGTAGGGGTAGGGGCAGGGGCAGGGGCAGGGGCTAAGTCTTGGGCAAAGGGAAAAGCGGAGGCGGAGGCGGTGGCGGTTGGGGGGCGGGGGGGGGCGAGGACGAAGCGCGTCCAGCTCCCATCCACGCGCGCTTTCGCAATGCGGCAATGTCCACATCGCCTCGGGACGAGGTAATTGCTGTGATCGATGCTACCCGCCACCTCCTCCTGCCCCTTAGTGAACGCGCCCATTGGCCAGCGAACATAATCGTATTCCAGGACAGCACTGGCGGAACTCATTCCATGAGAATCTTACAAAGGACTTTCACGAGCAAGCCCGGTTAGCAACTCTGATTCATAACGAAAACATTGCGGCGACGGCGACGATATAATTACAACCAGCAGTAGCCTGGCATGCAACCTGGACTTGATTGTGAATGGTCAACTTTAGAGCTTACTACGCAGAATTACATTTCTCTTCATAGTGATTACCCTACAGAGTTCACTACTGTGCTGTACACGTACATATACAAGACATTTCAGTGGCAAAAAATCAATACCATTTCGTTCCTAGGCACAGCAAGAACCGCATCTGCACGTGTTCAGATACACAAACACATTAATGGTAAATTATTCATTTTCAGATTAACAAGACTATACCAGTAAGAATGGTTTTGCATAAAATTCAAATTTCATTGTAAGATGCATCTCATCGGAATGTTGTGCTGGCACTACGAGAAGCTGAGAGTCTCATGCAGTCACTTGCTCACGTAAATGAAGCGTTACAGTTCGGCATTTCGGTTGCAAGAAACTGTGACAACTACGTCGCGTTCCCATCCGATTCAGGGATGTCGTCATTCCATCAATTCACAAATTGGTGCTTTTCGTCGTCCGTTTTTGAAGTAGTTTTCCTCTTCGGCAATACTTATCAATCGGCATTCTTACCAATTACCAATTCACTTGTCCAAGGCACAAGGGTTTGGATGAAAATGTCTTCCCAGAAAAGAAGCGAGTGATTGGTAGTTAACGCACAAAAAAGACTCGTCTGGATACGTCAGAATAGCAAATATCTGAAGTTCATTACAAGAAGCCAACGAAATGTCCAAATGGTGAATTTTGTAGTTAACAATTCTTGACAAGTACTTGAAAGTGAAATGTACGTGAAGTATGTAAATGTACATTTACTTTTCTTGTATTAATTCTTAATTCATTCTGTCGTGTTCAAGTGTAAGATAGATGTATAAGAATTCGAAGGCAATTCGAAGTTCTTTCCCTTAGTTTTCATTTCTTTCGGGAAACTTATTTTCTCCTGACTTTCGCATCCCACGTAATGAGTCACCGGCGAAATATGACAGTCTTGCTCATCAGCCATTGACTGGTGACTGTCGTCTTATACTGGCAACATTACGTCGACTGTGCTGATGAACGTGCAACTTCTCGGCATTCAGACTTTTACGACTTACTGTTAGAGCCAGAACTTGCGAAGCCATTTCTTTTCAGTGTGAACGTTAGCGAACAGGTACTGGCGATGCGAACTATTCGTCAACCACATACCACTCCACGAACATCCCTTTTGATCCTAAATTATCGCCTTCACTTTTCAGCTTCAAATCGTCACAATGATACACACAGTTCATTTAATTTCATAAGAATCCATGCACACTGAACCGTCTAGCTGAAACTTGCACATATGTGGAGGAGGTCGGAAAACGTTCTGGCATTTCCATCGAAACTGAGAAAACTAGAATAAAATACTAGTGGCCTACTAAAACAACACAAAATGTTTTGCAAAAACTAGCACGCATACTGCTTCAACAACAAATGAAAAAAGGATCTGAAAAAGCCAGAGACTGAAGTCTTGAATTACTTCGTATTTTTACACAAACACTGACCAGCGGGTATTTTTAGGTTTATTCGGGAATATTACTTTTTACATTTAGTTCGTGTAAAATACGGATTTTCATCATTGGAAAATTGAAGCACATTCAGTAAGTACATTTTTGGTGCATCGAAGGAACAACTCCCCCACCCCCGGTTTCCAGATTTCAAACTCATTATTATTATTATTATTATTATTATTATTATTATTATTATTATTATTATTATTATTACTATTACCGAAAACATAATTTTCTTTAACTTTATTACGTTTACGTAATAAAGAAACAAACGTAACAAGTGGCAAAGTTGCAAAATCAGTTTGCATTTTACTGTAAGTAAATTTTCTATTTGTGTTGCCTTCGTATTTGATTGTATGATTGATGTTTCCGGGAACGTTAACTGCAATGATCATGAATCCTTTAGTGTGGTAAATGTCTTATACTGGCACTGGGCACTGCTCTAGCCAAGACAATCTCTATGCTCCTGAGTGGTTTCCCGACATACGAGGCAGAATAGTGCATTTAAGTGTATGTAAGACGAGAAGAGGGGAAGAGAAGAAGTGAAGGACGACGAAGAGAAGATCGTGCGCAGTCCATGGCCCATTTGTTAGCATACTTCCCCGGAACACGCCTGATGATTGGAGAAACCACGGAAACCGATCCGAGCTGCCGGTCGCTAGAATTATGCTCCAAACTGCGGAGCTAGCCTTTATTGCTAGTGCTGAAAATCCGCCGTCCGAACTCGAACCTAGGTCTTCTCGGTCAGAGTCGTTGCGGAGACAAAGGTAATGCAGGCTCTCGGCTAACTGAACTGTTTTTGTTTGTTTGCTGAGATGAAATTGGGAATGTCTACAGCAGCACTTTTTTTTATTGTCAAATTTACATAATTTTGTACTTTTATTGCTTATCACACTTGTTTGTGTTTCTGTGATCCATTTTGAGTTTTTAATGAATATTTCGAAACATAAAATTATAGATTTTTTTATTTGAAATACTTTAAGAAATATTAAAACATTTCCGTGAGCTTTAAGGTGTTTTTCGAGAGGTCTTACATGCATTTTAAAAACTTCGGTGTTTTTTTTTCGGGGGGGGGGGACAACATTTAGCCAACCTTGCTCTCATATAGTACTGAACTAATTTAAATATTTTAACAAAAAGGGTTCATGAATGATACTATAACCTAGCAGTGCATAAGGTTAAGCATTACAACAGTTCTTTACAAACCAAGAATATGAAAAATGTGAATGTTTCATACGCAACACGTAATTAGCAAATATATAATGGCGGACGGTCACTTCTTGGGTATCTAATAAAACTATAGACACTTCTCACATATCAGGAGGTTGTAGAGTTTTTCTGTCAAATTCTGCGCGCATTAGAAATTAGCAATGTAGATCGCTAAGATTTTTTTATACCTTCGAAGGATGCCAATAAAAAAGGCTAAAAAATGCACTTTTCTTTACCATGCGGCTAAGAAATATTTTTTAACTATAAGGCAAATGGAACATCAAGGTGAATAGAAGTGCGTGGTAAACTATATCCACAATTTCCTATTCTGTCAACGGTGCGTATCTGCGGAGCAGTGAGGCTGGTGGCCTGCAACATGGTCTCCGTGGACACGCAAGGCTGATGCCTCGCACCAGGCAACACACACGCATCCCGTTTTTACAGCTTCGGCATTGGCTCACCTGTCGACCATATGTTTACGTCAGGTGAACCAATACTCGTCATAAAACGGAAACATTCGTTAATCAACTTCTACAACACTACTTGCAAACAAGAGGTAGCAACGTCCACGCTGGTCATTTGCTTCCGAGAGAATTCGTCAATTTTCGTCCCGGAGTGAACGGTTTGCTGCCGTTAAAAGCGCCCGCGGTATTTAGTTGATTCCGTAGAGTAAATTAGAGAATTCAGATTTTTCTGAAAGGTCAAAGAAGCCGTATTTCAATCGTTTCTTCTTGTCGGACGAGTTGAATACATAATATCGGATTCAACGAATGATAATCGTGAGACATTCCCATACAGATTTTCTAATGCGCGCTTCTGCGTCAGAACAAAAAGAAACCACACGAAAATCATTTGGACGATCAATAAGGACTATACGGAGTCCTAACATTTTTTTCGTGTCACCAGAATGGCCACTTCCATCCATGATCGCTTAAGATTCGTTGCTTTAAACCTTAAAGTGATAAAAACGTCACTGCAGATATTGCAACTTAGAACAATCACAGATCTAGTAAATAGTCGTGTACAATTCTTCACCCTGGGAAACTTAAGTGCACTCTATCGCTTCGTCGCTACGCGACTACGGGCAAGCGATGGGAAGAAAAGAGTGCACGGAAAACAAACGTGAGAAAATGCATTGGGCATGCCCTTTTCTCACTAATATCTCGGTAGCAGTGCGCGCGCGCATACACACACACTGAAAATAAAATTTAAACATCCTGCAGCGCCAACGACAAGAATAAGCAGTCCAAAATTCCGCACGTCCACAGTCCAACTGAAGGAAACTAGTACGTTCACAATACGTTTCATGAACGGAACTAAATGCTTAACCTTTTTTTGGGAAAATGTACGCGCCCATTGTTCTTAGTAGTCGTCTAAAAAAATCAAGAAATAAACAACAATAACCCGAGAATGATCCAGTAACGGTAAGCAATAAGATAATGTAATAATATGTTTGAAAATCAATAAAATAATTATGTAAATATAAAATCTGCCTCCTTTTGCAATTTGTCTATAATTGAGGCACTGAGGCGTAAATAATGACTTCTGACATTTGCGAAATTAATATACTTAGTATGCCTTTTTATGAACGAGATGCACAGATCTCTTTATATCACATTAGCTTTAGAGTTCAGAAAAAATACAAATGAAACTATTTTTTATTTTTACATTCACAATTTCGGGGGGATTCTTTTTCATGTTATCAGTATTTTATTCGTTACCAAATCTGGATTATGATTTTGTCTTCTTAATTCAATGTCTTATTCACAAGCCAGCTCCTCGATATAATTTAATTCTAACTACTTGGTACAACCATACAACCATTTAGCCAGAAATAGTACAACCATTTAGCCAGAAATGTCTTATTCTCTACCAAAACCTTAACTCGTCGATCGTAAAGATCCACCTATGAAAATGAAATCAAGTTTCTTTACGGCCTGACTTCAAAAGGATTTTGCGAAGTACTAACACATTATTTCTATAAAACCACCGTATACAGCCTTCATAACATTTTTCTAATTTCCCAGCCCGTTTCAGAAAAACTGTGTCACGGACAGTAGTAACTGGAGTTTTCTCATAATACATTATAAACAAAATGTTTACAATTTATAAAATTGAAAGAACCCCATATATTGTGATATTTTCCGTTATACAATCGTCAAAAGCCCCTCAAAACTTTTTGTACTATTGCTTAACTACTGCAATAAGTGAAAAATCCGATTACATAATGACATGTTCTTGCGATTTTTACGCTAAACTTTTATAAGTGGAATGCTTCAGATTATGAAGTGCGACTAGCAACAAACATCTAGCTGGAATAAGACGTGCAATAACATTAATGCTTATTCCTTATCCACATTTACTGCGACCTGGTTTGAATATGTGTGTGAGAGAGGGACGGGGGGAAGAAGCGAGGAGAGCGAGAGGGGAAGGGCAAGATGATGGGGGGGGAGGAGGGTGCACGTTGAGAGCGAGTGGCCTCGTTCGCTGCAGCGCGCGGGGCGCGGGGCACGGGGCACGGGGGCGGGGAGCACGCGCCGCCCACAGCCCCGTCCAGGAGCCCAAGGCAGCACCCGCCCCTCCCCCATTCCCTCTTCGTCCCTGCCCCTGCCAGGCACCGCCGCACGACGCAGCCCACGCGGGGCGCGCGCGCTGTGGGAGCCTTTTACTCTGGAGAAAGCTCACAACCTCCAACCCACGCGACAGCCACCACGGGGTCCTACAGGCGCGACGGCTTCTGCAGCCAACTTCGGAGAAGATTTTAATAACCCTCACACACACTCAAATGTCTTACAAACGAGAAACCTTCACCCTTATTTCAGACTGGAAACGGCACCGATAATTTGACACTCCTGGAAGTTGTCCAATATTTCCATCGGACAAGACACACGACCGACTAAAATGCCTACAAGGAACAGATGCTTTGGATTGACCAGCTTCCGGCGCCCCCTCCCCCACCAACCCCGACCCGCCCGCTGCCCACAGACCGTGGCTCACGTTCCCTCAGAAACCACAGAGCGCCAGCGAAGTCGTGCGTGTAGAAGCTCAAGTTTTGTTAGCGATTTCGTTTTCTCGGAAGCCCCGGCTACCCGAACGCAAAAGGATTTGACGGATTGCAAAGGCAACGGGAACTCGACGCCTCCGCGCTCCCACATCCTTCGACGACGACCTCCGCACTTGGCACACGGCGGCGGCGCGGCGGGCGCTCCGAACTGGATCCGTCCCACCGCACCGGCACCACGACGACACGGCGCAAGGCTGAGCCCGCCCACCGCCCCCGCTCCGCCCCGCCCCCTCCCGCCTGCGCCCAGGGCGGCCGTGGCCCACGCGCAGCGCGCACCGAAGGCAAATCGCCAAATTACCAGATTCATAATTTCGCTATTTCTATTCTATTGCCACACGCGATTTCAATTAATAGGAACGCGATGTAAAATAAAACAAAATCTGCATCTCCGAGGTAAAGGGCACTGTCACATTTACCTAATTTTACCGGAGAGCTTTTCAAAGGCGCTGTTTTCCCATATAAGTAAATGGGTATGGCGTTTCTTTGGTTCTTATTTCTTTATTAATGTATCCTGAAAATACTACTCAAAACTTCTTGGGAACTAATAAAATTAACACAAATGTGCTAAAATATTATATTTTAGAAGAAAAAGTGCCCTTTACCTCCGCGCTAAAATACAATTAATTTAATTTAAATGTTAAAAAGTTATACGAGACGAAAGCAGTGGTAATAACCTTCAGTTAAAACGTTTTCCAACACTTGAGATTCAATTTGTTCTTGTGGAAAACCTTAAAGGACGTATTATTTCGGTCTAGGCAGATGCATTAGCAGTCTTGTGCTTGGTAACGCAACCCGACCTCGTCACCTGATAATTCTGCCTGATCACGCCATTTGTGAATACCGAGTATTAGGTGACTGGAATGGAAAAAAATCGGAAACGAAGTACAGATGTTGATAAATGTGGTCCAAGTCCTCCATTCCAATATCAGCGCTTATCTAAAGAGAACAATAGGTTTAAGATTACAGAAAAAAAAGTATCTGTGATTTGAAAACAAGAGTATACCATTGTCGATGTCAAAATGTAAAATTGTGACCAAAAACCTGAGTTCTCATTTCCAGCAGTAATGCTTTCACGCCATGAGCTAATCAAACACTTTTGGGAACACGAATAGGAAATACAAAACGAATCCCTATCATCAATTCGCCAGAAGAAAGACATTTAAGACATGCAATAACTGTTAGTTTATCTTCCGTCCTTCAGACTTCAGACACGTTATAAAATTGTCGATAAAAGAAGTGAATTTTGAAATTCACGATATCGCAGTGCATCGTTCTGAGCTGAAAACACCCGGTTCACTGCACGAAAAATGGGCGATGAATTGAGAACATCGCATCCCAAACAGGCAAGACCCAATAAATGAAGTTCTGTTCAACTTGCGTAGTGCATACATTTTAAAGACACGACAACGCAGCGCGTTCTAGATGTTATGTCTCGTGCTTTGAAGCCCACCACTACCGTAATAAATTCATTTCCGAACGTCACGTCCACACAAAACCACTCCCCCCAACTTCGCAGGCCCTCGAGGCGCCGTTGCACACCGGAGGCGGCGCACAGCGCAGCGCCCTGCGTCGGCCGACGTACCTTGAGCGCGAAGGCAGGCGCGGGCGCGGGCGCGCGGTGCGGCGGGACGCGCATGGTCGGGCGGCGGCAGCGGCAGCGGCGGGGCGGCGGCGTTGGGGCGCCGGCGGCGGGCGGCGGGCGACTGAAGGGCGACGGTGGCGGCAGCGCCGCCGCCCGCCCCGCCCCGCCCCCGCGCCTACGCCGCCGCCGCCGCTCCCAGCGCGCGCGGGCGCGGCCGCCGCCGCCGAGGCCGCTCCCCCACGCGCCGCCGCAGTGCGCCCAATCGCCTGCCCGCGCGGGCGGCACGAGCTGCCTACTCAAAAGCCCGCCCGCGTAAAGGATCTGTCACCCCACTCATTTCTCCTAAATCGACGAATACGAGTTGTCACGCCTCGTCGCCTGCCATTTCGGAATTGCAAGATGTCAAAAACATTTTTAATTTCTTTCACTCAACAATCGTTCACTGTGTATACGTAGGATACGCCAGAAGAAAATACAAATACCTTCTCTGATGAATTTCTGTCAATGCAGTTTATAAAATGTTAATTTCCGACGCGTGTGAATAGGCATAATACAATTGCCATTATACTAACAATTGCCAAGAAATATAGCATTCTAATACCTTATTTTCATTCTGTTTATATTTTACAGATTTCTGAACGTTCCCAAGAATATACATAAAAAACAAAGAATTCGAATATGCAACAATCGATGCAATAACTTCCATCTTCCAGGTACCTATTGAATGCAACTACACCACTGTTTTGACATGAACATGCACTGAAAAGTTCCTGAAAGTTTACGGTCTAAACTTCCGTCTCCACGCCAATGCAAGCGCTCAACGCTAATGAAATTCCGCTGACGGACAATGCACAGTTTTTTGCAAGCTGGCAACTCCAGACTCAGGCACGTCGCCTTCGCTTTCCCTTTACAGGCAACCGCACTGGACATTTTCTTCGTCCGAAAAATCCTCTACCGAAAGGGCGCTTTTCGCTGTGGGAGGCGTGCGTGGAATGCCAAGACCAAAAACAACAACGTTGCGCGCGTTGAGGGATCGGCGTCTACAGTGCGCCGTTTTCGCCCACTGCGCTGTGGCGCCGCCGACGTCGCTCCCGCCACGCGCGCTGGGGTCACAGACTGAGCGACGGCGGGCGCGGGCGCGGGCGCGGGCGCGGGCGCGGGCGGACGCGTCGACTGGAGGCCGATATCGCGCCTCCGCATCGCCTCCCGAGCGGGCGGGAGCGCGGGCGGCGGCGGCGGCGGCGGCGGCGGCGGCGGCGGCGGCGGCGCGAGCGGCGGCGGTGGCGGTGGCGGCGGCGGCGGCGGCGGCGGCGGCGGCGGCGGCGGCGGCGGCGGCGGCGGCGGCGACCCGCGCCGCCAAGCGGCTCGCTTGCCCGCGCTGCGCTCCGACCAACAAGTGGGCACACTCATTGGCGCCTACGTTTCGAACAGCCTCCGCGCCAGAGTACGCGTACTTGGCAAGGGCTTCCGCAGCGTGAACAAGATTCTACGCGTAGAATTCATCAGGGCGACCGCACGGGGTCATAAGCAAACATCCTAAGGAGGAGAGAGGAGTACCTGGTGGTACTCGTCGGAAGGCAATGCATTTTGGGATGCTTCGGACACTATGAACTGTACAAAATGGAACGTTCCAATAGTGAAATATTTACAAGCGCGCACATGACAGCGACCTGTCAATTAAACAGCACTCTGCATTACTAAAACTGACTGGGTTACGCACGAATTCACGAATCTTACATTTAGCTGGGTCTACATGTCAATCAGAGATTTGAATCATGATAACATTTTCGAATAGCAAGGAAAAAATATTTATCGGGAATCGATTATCTCAAAAAACTAGATAAAAGACACGAACTGTTACACAGAAATAATGAGAGTATCGTCGGGCTATTAACCTTAGTAAGCAAAGAAACTATTTCGGATTCATAAATTGAGCGTCAGCTCTACCATTTAAACAAGAATATGTGATCAGTAGAATTCACCCGGCTTTAAGCCTATGAAATAAGAACAATACCTTCAAATTATGTTTAAAGCGTTACATTCACTGATGATTTACAACTATTCAACTGCAGTGTAATGAGTCATGTAGGTGCACAACAAGTTAATATGCTTGATGGGACAATCATTTGCGAAAAGCCCAAAATTATGAATCGACATGCAAAAAGATAAATCGGACATTGGTGTACAATACGCTGAATAAGCTAAAAATCTAAAACCGAAAGGCACAATCTAGAAAACGAGATAGCATTCTCTACAAAGTATTCACTCTGTAGGAAGTACTGCTAACTGGATTGTAACAACACGCGGACGGAATCTATTTAAATCAATTCGTGCCAACTTCACGCGAATATAAAAAGAAACACGTGAGAGAAAACAACCGCAGAAAGTTACCATTGGCTGAACCCACAAGAAATGTTAAGGCCTTGAATTACACGCGCTACGTGATCGCTAAAGAAACGTAAAATTTTGCTCCAACACACCTAAAGGTTCCACAGTAAGACGAAGCTGGACACGCGCTATTTAACGGGCGTACCCTCCACACACTCCAATAAACACGTCGATGCACAGCAGATCAACACAGTCTGACGGCGGCGAGGTACTCTGCACCCCGTGGGTGAGAGGTTTTCCGCCGAGCGGCGAACGGCGCCGGAGTGGAACGGGACGGAATCGAACGGGCCAGCTGAACAAGCGCACTTCAAGAGCCTTCACGAGCAAGGGAAGGGGAGGCCACTGAAACTGCAGGTTTGCAATTTCTAGCGTCAACCCTCAGGTACACGGACGAAGAAATAAACGGAAGTATTGAACTCACAAGTATTTGATCATTGTCAGTTCTGGTACCGCACCGCACAACATCTACATACGTTCTACACAAAATCCCTTCTGAACCGAATCGAAATGCAGTCTTCTGTTGCACGCGTTTTCTTCATCGATCTCGCAGCCCCCGTTCTCCGAATATGTCAGCTACTCAACATTATCAACGTATAATGAAGCTGTTAGCGGATTTTCACGCTCGTACAGATGTATTGTGCTTCCTAGAACTTCTCTTTGTTTCCCTGGCTGTAGCAATAATACACAATACAGCGCGTTAATCACCACTTTATTCCCCCTGCCACGGTGCAAAATGGCGGGGGAATGACGGGGATTCCCCCTACCCTCCTCCATTACGACGGCCCCTGCTGGAAGCACAGAAATATATCTCCGACCGACGCAATTAATCAATATCCAGATTTCTAGTTTATGATTTCCTCACTGAAATATTCAAAGTAATTGAAGCAATACTTTCTACAAGTACATCCTCAATATTATTATTACTAAGCTGTGTACGTGAAGATGGTCTTCGTTTCAGTCTCAATTCGTTCCATTCCTCCTTACAATATTAACTGGCATATCCCACTGGGACTTGGAAGGAGGTCCAGTAGCATGTGGCTTTGTTGTGCCAACTAATTATAGAGGCGTTACTCTACGAAGCGACCACTCTGACAGGTAGGGAAGCAAATGGACGTCATGCAGGGCAATGACATCACAAAAGATAGGGATGAAGCCATTTACGAAAGAGCTAACTGAACGAACGCACTGAAAAAATGAGTGCATGGACATAACCAGAAGTTATGTTACCACCAGTGGCCAAGCAGTAACTATCGAAGCGGCCCCTTCTCATAATCTATCTATAATTACACTGATCCATACAATCAATTGATTGAAAGAAATGGATGGACAATAAAAGTCATTAACATTAGAAACATCTCTCTATTGAAAATAAACTCACCGAAAATATTAATACTCGATGAATCACTGAATGTGTGTCGGCCACGCACCTCCCCTAGCGGCGCCGCCCCCAACCTCCGCGCGAGGTGCGAGGGAAAGCGCGCGAACGCCCCCGCACTGGAAGGCGCCCCACGCCGGCCGGCTACTCGAAACCACCTCTCGCTCGGCGACCAAACAACTCTCTCAAGATTTGTCTGCGGGGAACGGCTAACGTAACGAAAAGGAACTCCATCCAATCTCGGGATCCAGAGTGGTCGCTCTCGATTTATTTCCAAGTCTCGGAGATTTACTTCCCGCGCAGCTTGTTCATTCATCACGACAAGCTTACAAAACTGAGATCATTTCCCGGTAAGGAAGTGGTCGGGACACTGGAGCTGCAGACCAACGTGCCAAACTGACGAAACGTAGGGAACAATGTAAGTTTTCGTCCATCAATTTTACGAGGAATATTAGGAATACCAGAAATCAAAATAATAACAACAATAATAATAATAATAACAACAATAAAAGCCGGCCCCTTTGCGCAGACTGTTGCGGCAGCCGTCGTCTGCGCCGAGGAGGCCGCATAGGCGAGTACTACGTAGGCAGGGGATCAGCATTATGCTGATTTTTAAGGGGATCAGCATTATGCTGAATCCAATTTTTATACCCTAGGGCTGCTAGTCCTGGGAGGATGGGATATGGAATGATGATCATGAAGGATGAATCGACGACAAAAACATACATACACAACACACCCAAGCCAGAGGCGGGACTCGAATCCGCGATCCTTCCGTCCGAGATCGACACGACACTTCTGGCTTAGCGATCTGGGCCATCCAGATCGGCTATAATAATAATTAATAATAATGATAATAGTAATTATTATTAGCCAAATTTATATTAGTATTTTTATTAGTATTTTTAGCCAAATTCGAAACTTTTTTTTTTCATTTTTCTCGACTTCCTCGGTACCTTTCAAAACCATGGACCCCTCTCACATGGGCGAAGCCTTTAGAGTTCTCTTTCAATTTCTGCGCTTCGTAAATAGGAGGAAGAGGGAGAAGGATCTATGGTTTCTAGCAATATCTCTGGTTTGAAACATTAAAGCTGCAGTCTGTCGATATAGAGAGCGCATTCCATCGATCCACCGACCCCGCCTTTTTATATCCAGTTGTCAAGAGATCTGGAACAGTGTGGAATTCTTTGTTGAGAACCATGAATCAAACCAAAATTAATATTTCTGAAAATCTCCACAACGTCACCAATTATCATTTTCCCTCAGCTCCTGAATGCTGCCTGGTGGGAGTGGGACTATCGGGTGAGACGATATAAAACAGCGGCGGTTGAGCTATTCTCTGTATCTAGGGACTCTTTAATTGAAGCGCACAGCGCGCGCCAGAGCGAGGCGTCGCGACGGCCGCTTGGAGCGCTCCGCGCGGCGCCGCGCCTCGGCCCGTCACTGTCCGACGCGACCGGGCCACGCCGGGCCGGGCCGGCGACCGCGTCCATTACGGCCACTTGCGCGCACGTGCAGCCGTTTGTTCTCATCAACTCGCAACTTTCCGCGAGAGCGCCACATAATGCTCGCGCTCGTTCCCGAGGTCGCCGGCTGTTGTTTTTTTTTCGTTTTTGTTTGGCCACAGGCGGCGGCGGCCCGCGGACCCGTTCAGTGGAGCGCACGCGCATTCCCCGGCATTAGCGGCTTGTTTTGGTGCCGTCATTCGCCTCACCCGCCGGGAGCGCTGCGTTTAGATCCCCCCGCCCCCAAACGTACCACCCCCCAAAACGTCAGCGACTTCTGTTCCAAGTACGGCGTGGCGTCTGGGACAGCAGCAATGCGATTCGTCTGGATTCCTCCTCTTCCCCGCAAAAACTATAGATTATAAGCTGATGTGGCTGCTTATTAATCCCAAGAGGAATGCACAAGAGGGAAGAAAAGAGTCCAGGGAAGTATTAAAATCCTCGGAATTAGAAACTAGGAGTCATATTGATTATGATTCAAATTAATTAACACAACACAGGGCAGAACAAATAACTTTGGCCTTGTCAAACAAACAATGGCAACAACATCTAATAATTGTCTTCCTTTACTTATTCCCCACAAATGTTCAGTAATTCTTTTGTTCTTCCTTTTCTTAGTCAATTATTGACAATTTTTAAAATTAAATCTTACTTTTAATCACTTTATCAGTCTCATCCTATTTGCTGCCTTTTATGAATCAAATTCTTAATTATTGAATTCATTTATTATATCAATTCCTTACTACATTACTCCAAGAAGTAAAAAATTCAATTTTCATTTTATTTTTGTATAATTACAACTTTCACATATTTGTTCATATTTACATTGGCAACAAGTTTTTTTCTGTTGGCCATACTAAATTATGTAACCGATTTTTTAAAATTTAATATTCAATTGTAGACAAAGTTTCCACTGTAATCTTAAGAACTACCGCGTTAATGTACTAAGGTAATCATCGAAACGTCTTGTCACAAATTATACAGATTAAGTTAAAAGCTTTATTTATAATTATTATTTTACTCGCTTTTACAGTTCTTCCAAATTCATGTCTAGAATATGTAAATTTTCCTAAATGATGTCCCAAATGAAATGAAATTTCCCAAAACATGTAATTTGTCTAAATTAATCGCATATTTTTTTAAATTGTAATATATTGCTATCAACAGGCCCCACAAGAACAATTTGATCAATTTCTCTGTTTTGTGTCAGTTCCTCAAATATATTTTGACTAAATGCCAGAAAACCAGACATTTTCGAATGCTGAGTGCGTAAACGACTCGATCCAATGACTTTTTCATTCCTCTTATGTATGATCTGACATTTCGGAGGTAGTAGAAGTGGATGAAGGGTCCTCAGAAATACTGGTCAATGAGAACCAGAATCTTCTATAAGGTAAAGGTGAGCACACTTGAGTTAGTGCAGATTGCAAGCCTAGCTGGCTTCTCTCAATATCACGTTACAATGCCACCGCTACCTATAAGTTTTCTGTAAGCAACATATTTACAACCGGAATGAAACAAGACTCGTGCTGCGCCTTCTCACGTATGGCACGCTTTAAAAACCGTCGCAACTATAAGCCTTCGGCACAATTTGCCACGCGGGCACAATTTTTATTTTCGAAATTTTCTTCATGGGAGATTCAACGGGATTTCGTATCTTCCGCACCTAGGAGATCCAACGACAGCCGCGTTTAGATTCTGGCAGCAGGACTGACCAATATGCCGTCCTCACCCAATTCTCGTCTTAAATATGCTCAAGATTTTTTTAAATGTTGGTAAGGCAGCGCAAAAGAATCACCTCTATGCTGAAAGCCTTTATAAACCTATTCCATCAACAGGATTTGGAACTGAAACTTCTACTCATATTTTCTTTTATTCGAACTCCACATATTGCAGAAACAAGTTCTTAATAAATGTGAAACTTAGACATTCTTTCACGATACGGATAATTTCACAATGTTACTAATATTACTAAAGAACATGCGAATTTCCATTATTCTATGAAGATATTTTGAATAAAATCTGTGAATGTTCAATAGTACGATCTCCGTTCGCACAGGAGAGAAGGGGAGTTTTCGTTTTTTTCTGGCAATCCCAGAGGAAATGGTCATGAGGACGAGCCTCCCAACTGTCCGAGAACGGGCGTAATTCACACTCCATGAACATTCCTTCCTCATCGATTCCCGGACAGGAAGTCCAAAACACACTGAACCAAATTTAACAAATCAGAGCCGATGACGTCCGTCAAAGACCACCAAGCTCGTGAAAGAGGAGTTCAAGGCCGAGAAGGAGCTAGGGGAGACCTGAGACAAAAGAGGAAGATCTGAGATTGACCACTTCAAACGAAGACAACTCCCATACGCGCACACAACGCACTCTTCCCCCCTGGTCGGCGAAGGGGCGGGGGTGGAGGCGGGTGGGGGGGCGGGAACAGCGCGCAGGCGGGGGCAGCGCTCTATTTCCGGCGCAGCCGCTTCCGGGCCCTCCCCCTGCCTCCATCGTCGCCGCCGCCGCCGCCGGAAGACGCCCACGTGCGCAGCATGCGCCATCCCGCCCCCGCCCCCCGCCCCGCCCCCACGCGCCCTTTGACTAGGCAACGCACTGCTGCTTCGTTCCACTCGCACAGCAAAGCGACACTTCACCTCCTCGCCTCTTTCAGGTGTTCAAGCCAAAAGGCCTCAATGGAGTTTATTTTTTAAAACAACATTTCGAAAAGATGTATTCGCTGCTAAGAATGCAGATGTAAGTATCGGCATTAATATGTTCCCACATCAATTCTTTCGAACACCAGTCCACCCGGTCACCAATCCGCAAAATTTAAGTGGTTAAGATAGCGGCTGTGTTCAGAACTGAAGATTCTGCACACGAAAAAATACGAAGTACAACACAGAAAGTAAATGGGTTGGGAAACGACAACTGTCCTCTTTGTATTACTAGCTAATAAATGTTCAGGTTCGTTTACCCCAATAAGCTAATTTTTTTAAAATTCAGTTTCCTTACAGGTTTCATTTTTTACTCTTATTTTAATTCTCCCTCCGTTTAGATGTAATGAAACTACAGGCCCGTCCTTTCGATTATGTGTTTTCTTTTAAAAATTCAAACAAAAGATAAGTTATAATACTCCGTAAAGAACTTTTTTCCATATTAAAACGTGATTTTCTTGTATTACGTCCTGTCCACACAGGCAGTTTCTGGATCGGTCCATAACAGGTCACAACAAGAAATTCAAAACAATCGTTTTACAGAATTATTTATCTATTTATATTAACCAAATAAATTCCAACAAGAAAACTGAAAAGTTCTGGATTACGTGAGACATATCACACGATGAAAACTGTAAGTAAACGGGAAGAAAATATCGAGGTCCTTGGCTCGTCCGCTGCTTCAACAACGGCGTGTGACCAGTTAAACCACTTATCAGAGCCGCCGGCCAACGAATTCGATCCCAGCAGCCGCCACAAACTCACCGACATTCAGTACACCAAGAAAACGTCTGACACCTTTATGGGATCGAACCTATTATCGATCCCACTATCTGTCAATCGCCAGAACGGTGGCGCCTTAGGTTAACCTTTACGCTCGCCGCTACTGATGTTGGGGAATTATGTTTCGCACGTAAAATGTCGGGGCTGACTTACACCGTTTCCCAAATTGTTAAAATTCGTATTAGTAGTTTAGTAATGACAAGCCAATATTTTGAGGGTTTTTTTTTTTATTTTAAGACCTCTCGGGGTACTAACATACTGTGCCCACTATACGGAGTTTTGAGAAAAAGCGAAGTAAAGGTTTAAAAATGTCCATACATATGTAATATCAAGTCATGCAGATATTTATTTTTTTAACAATCTTATCAACATTCACAAGATGACATATCCGCAACATCTAGACTGTGGAGCGCCGAAATACTCTAATACCTCAATTTCATCAGAAATGTGTCGTAGCACGTTGTTGGCCGACGGTCTTCAATTAAAGTTCCATATCAAAATAAAAATCAAATAACCCTGTAAAATGATCACTCATGAAATCTTTACAATATTGAATGGCGCATTCGGATCGGTTGGGCATGTACGTACACATTTTTTCACATATTTCTCGATATGCAACTCGTGCGAGCTTTTCAGAATTAACTCAAAATAAGAACTACGACAAAAACATCACAAAATAAGCGTGAACGAATAGCAGACGACTCACTGCATCATATAGAGCTTGTGATGTAACACGGAACGCGCCTCAGCGGTCCCGGAAGAGTTTTTTTCACTAACAAGGCTAAAGCATCACAATAAATGGGGCCCAGTAGAAGCAAGGCCCATTCGATCTCTTAGGCATTTACAGTTTCTATAAAAGAGAACTGACGCGTCACAGTAGTGCGCTATGCATAATTTGCAACTAGAAATTTTACCACAACTCCTTCAACACCTATTTATATCCGAATCCCCGCTGTCTGTACACCACCTTCTAAAACAAGTCGTACCACTACACCACGATTATCCCCTCCCCCCACGATTATCCTTTACAGTCATTAACGCCATTACGCTGACAAATGGTAAATACTAACAGAGTTGGTTATTTGTTATTGTATTTGTGTCATTCAATAATTTTCATAATATCTTCTTACAGGAAAAAATCTAACACAAACATTACCATTCTCTGGCCTTAGTCCATTCATACTCCAGCTTTATCCACAACTCATGTTTCGGTTGTTGCTAATCCTGAACGGACGCCGTCCGTTGAGAAGCTTTACGTTTCTCCTTTGTTTGCGTTAATTCAATATTACAACAGAACAGTGCTCAAAACTGATATATCAACTGTGCAGAACCCGCGACCGGCCGGTGTATATTCTACGGACCCGCGAGTGTCAAACATTAAATAATATAACACACCAGAAACTGCAACTGCTCTTCTGACTTTTTTCATAACAGTACAGTATTGCGAGAAATGATCAAGCCGTTTGTCAAAAAAGTAAATAAATAAAAATAAATAAATAATAATAAAATAAAATAAAAAATGTGGCGGCGATGGTGTAACGGTTAGCGTATCGGAGTGTTATACCCAAGTTCGCGATCGAAGCCATGGATTTTTAGGGGCGAAAAAAATCCTTCGTACGCCTTCCTTCGAAGGGGATGTAAAGCCGGCTGTCCCATGTTAGTAGATTTACTGCATGTAAAAGATCCTCAAGCCTACATGACGCCCCTGACGCCTGTTTCGTCGCCCGAGATAATACCTTCTTTCTCCGCAAGTTAGTGAAAGGAGCGTAGCGAAATTTGCATGGTCAGACGGAAGAGCAGGCCTCATGGCCCGAGTCTCGCCACGTAAAATAAGACAATTCAATTCAAAAAAAGTCGTGTGCCGGAAGGGCAGTCGCGACCTTCTCCAGCGGCAGGTGCCGAAACCGCCCCGCCCGCGCGCGAGCCCGCCTGTCTGCCGAGCGTTCCGCGCCGCGACCCGCTCCGCGCCGCGCCGCCTGCGTGGAGCGATACGCGGGACGAGGAAGGCGCTGCTGCGATTTCGCGGAGGGGGGTGAGGGCGGGGCGGGGCGGGGCGGGGCGGGGCGGGGCGGGGCGGGGCGGGGCGGGGCGGGCGCGGCGTGGGCGGGGCTGCTTTCGCGCCTGCGTCTGCGTTCGCGCCCGCGGGCAAAAAGGCGACGGCCTGGGTGACGCAGCCTCAGCGTAAATAAACCGGCCGCGCTTTTTTTAATGCAACTTCTTTTGGGGGGGAGGGGGGCCTTCATCACCAGGGCCCGCAAAAACGGAGCAAAATGAAGCGAAATGCAGAGTCTGCTCTATTTCAGGATCGAAAAGCGCATCGCCCGAACGAAACGCGGGACAAAGGAGGCACACAAAAGGAGCATTTAGATCAATATCAGTTGCGTCCAAGGCAGGCAGCCGCTGAAAAGAAATGAGTAGCGTCATGAATATTATGTTCCTCTGTTATCATCTTTCGCGATTTTATAACGAATTCGGGATTTCGGTTGATTCACCGGCAAAAACGTACGCTGCATGCTTTAATAAAAATGATCAACTTTACATCACGTTTTCCCAATATATTGCCCTCCCTATCGCAAAGAAGCGCCACGACCGCCACGAACAATGAATCGACGTAATAAATTCTGTATTTTATATTCACCCAAAACTTTTGAGCACAGAGCGCTTGGAAGTGACCCACGTTCACAGCATTACTTCAAATTAAAATTTCGGTAATTCCTTGAATAATAATGTGTAACTACTTCCCAAGCATCGCACTGTAAATCCCACAAGTTGCGAGTTGGTTGAGATTTGACAATATTCTCTCAAACGGATGATCAATTACGTCCTCCAGAATGAATATGGTTTGAACTTTCCAGGAATGGATATTTCACTCCTTAAAATAATTAACTCCGCACAGAATCGCTGTCACTGGTTGATGCAACCCGCTTGACGTCTAAGCCTCACCCGCTCCGTGTTTCAGCGAAACCTGAAATCGTGGTGCCACACGCAAGCATTGCTGGGACCCCGGGAGAAAAAAGAGTGAGGGTAAGATAAAGGAGAATAATAATAACAACAATAATAATAAAAATAACAACAATAATAATAATAACAATAATAAAGATAACGACGAACACGAAACAAAAGGAGAACATGAACAAGAAAAAACAAGAAAGGAGGAAGAAATTGAAGAGGAAGGAAAAGGTGTAGAATAGGGGTTCCCAAACTTTTTTTACCACACCCTCATCTGTCAATACCAAAACTTCCCATTCCCCTTGCACATTTTTATATGGTAATGAATAAAACAAGTGTGACACTGAGTAACAATACATTATTTTTTTACTCTTTACAATTTTACAAGTTAATCATGTTTTTTGACCTCTTGTTGAAATTTTCTTTTTTAAAATATTTTTACGGTTCGGTCAAGAGTATCAATACCAAATTCATTTTTTTCTTTTTTTTTTTCTTTTAGCGTCTAATGTAAGTCTAGTTTATGCCTAATTAATATTAGAAGTTGAAATTTAAATTAAACAGGGTGAAGGATAGTGAGTGAGAAGGATAAGCTTCTATTTTTCACCAGATTTCCTATCCTTGGTTAAGTATCAGAAAGCGCAAAACTTAAATCATTAGCAATGTCACGTTCCTTGATACTTTGTTTTACTTGCAACAATTGCTGAAAGCTCTTTCTCTCACAAATTGCTCAATACTACATAGTACATAGCATACTAAGGATTTTCGATGCCATCCTTAGACATGCAAATATACCCACAATTAATATAATCATTGTTATGCTTGCGGCGTTTTTTTGCTGTGCTCGTGTTGAACAATATCTTATGTCACAATTCAAACAATACAATAAGGGAACTGACAAAATGTAAATCTTCCTAGCGCGCCAAGTCATCGGGAATGTTCGGATTTGCCACGGTTTGATGCCCCCCCCTCTGACTTTACTCCACGTCCCCCTTGTGGGACGCGCCCCGCACTTGGGAATCAATGGTGTAGAAAGAGAAGAAAGGAGATAGAAAAAACAAGGGCAAGAAGAAGAAGAAGAAAGAAAGAAAGAAAGCTTAGCCTCATACTGCACATACGCTCTGTCTTGACACAACTAATCATGAAATCTGTACATCCTTACTTGTCGCTTAAGAAGCCCCGGTGCGGCGAGGCCCCGACAGCTAATCACTGCATGCGAACGGAATATTCATATCATGCTTTCGATGGAGATTCAGGAATTCCAAAAACTTCAAAAGATCAGGGGCGTTAGAGTACCTAATTCAAATTGGCTTCTTTAATGAGTACGGAACAAACAGCCACTTCGCTCGCAATCAAAAACTACGCCCGATGATGATTCACTTGCTCGAAATTGAAGCAATTAAACTTTATTTTATAATTCGCAAATAAGCGATATAATCTGCACCGAACATCCGAAGCACTTTTACAGACAAAGACTTACGGATGTCCTGGTGTGCTGTCCGCTAGTTATCTATGAAGTTCATAACAACGGATGTCCGCAAAGTCTGCAGATTTATGGTCAACTTCCTTGTAGTTGATTATGTTAACCTGATTATGGTAGAAACTTTATAATCTGCTGTGGCAGATGACAATCGTTAAAATTTCATTTTTCTCTGTAGTTAGTTTCTCTGTAGTAACCGCAGCGCGACGGTTCGTTAATACGTTATTGAATTCAGGAAATCTGTAGCGAAAGGGGGAAGCGGCATAAGACAGCGAAAATGACACTGCGGGGTTCATGCTTTTCGTGTCTGAAAAACCTGTTGAAAACAAAACATTTCTACGGTTTTCACTTTCACTTTACCTCTACATTCGCCCTGCAGAATGAAAAACTAGTATTTACTCATCAATATTATTTAACCAAAATATTATATTATTAATAGATCGGTGTACCTCCTGAGCGTGTCTGAATTTTTTCAGCATTTTTCCACGCTTCCTTAACCTCGAAAACTCTATTAGAAAGCTTAGAACACATTCAAATTGAAAAAAAAGTGGAAAAACATATTTAACAAGGTGGGAACAAACGTAAGAAATGCACGGATAAATAAAAAACAATTCAAATTGATTTTAATTGATTTCCGCAAACGGCGCGTTTTATGTAGTTATTTATACCCGAAAGAACGGAATATTTTTTCCCCACTTCTTTACAAAATGCAATCGTTTCAGGATGACTTAGAATAATGTTCATAACGTCTCCAGTAAAAAAATCAAGCATTTTAACACAGTTCGAGTTGTATTAGATTAGAGACTTAGAAAGGGAAAATAATATTTTAACACAGTTCGAGTTGTATTAGATTAGAGACTTAGAAAGGGAAAATATTCAATGGGGTATCTCAGATACCGCCTGCCTGAGGGATCTACTAAGGACACCCGCGATCACTATCGCTTCCCTGGGGACTCTCGCAAATGAGGCGTACCCCCCCCTCCTCTTGCACGCTGAGGAAGCCTCAGACCCATCTCGGACCTGCACCTTTAAATTTGTGTCCGAGATGACCCATGGCCGCAAGTCGCTGATTATCAATAATGTTGGTGGAGGGACCAAGTTCCTCATTCACGAACACAGACATCGCATACAAACCACTCACTTATTGATTAGAGTACGGGATACGCGTAGGATTAACTGGAACGTATCCCACACAACAAACCCAACTGAGGGATCACGGCCGACTCAGGTTCTTGGCACTCACGCTAGCACCGCCAATCGGTCAGGAATGTCAGAATATGACAGGAAAGATGGAAAGACTTCACGAGAGTGAGCACATAAACTCTGCATTTCCGAATTTGTTTACATTTTTTTCAAACGATAGCACCTAATACCGGTGAGGCAAAATTCTGAAAAAAATTCAGAGGCTCCGGAATGTTTAAAGAAAATGGAATTACACCGATCCATTAAAAATGCTTTTTTTTTTGTTGAAAAATAAATATTGAGAAAAAAAAACTTTGCGTTCTACATATCGAAGGTGAAAACCGAATGCAGTATTTTTTTTCCAATTATTTTCAACAGGTTTTTCAGACCAGAAAAGCACATATTTCATGAAGCCTTTTTCTTTATCTTACCGAGCTACCAGTTTTCGCTCTTATTCCAAAGTTTTGATGTCGACCAAATCAGTATTCGCATTGATTTGGATTTAGGTAAAAAGGTAGGTTCTAGGTATATTCTAGGTAAATAAACTGCGGCTTTTTCGACCGAGGGCTTCCCTTGTGAACTGCCCTCTCCTTCAGGGTGATAAAAGGAAATCATCAATTAAGAAATTGTAACACACATGCCAACAAAACATCCACGACGATCAGAAGACTACAATGATCATACCACTTCTTGAGGGCAACAAAAGTTAAGGAAGCGGAGGGATGCACAGCTCCGCGAGTAATCTGGCAAAGCGACTTTGTGCTTCACTGCGTGACGAGGAACAAGTCGAAACAGGACATGATGGGGCGATGCGAGGAAAGGAAAGGCGAGTGAAGGGAGAGTGAAGGGCGGGGAGCGAGGTGCAGAGCGAGGCGAGGGGCGCCTCTGCGGAGCTTCGGGCAAACCGATGTAATCGTCAATTAGGCCCCCGACAATGGCACTAAAACAATTACCCAGGATTACAGGATTTGCCCTTTGGCCGTCTCCTGATGCTGCGCTACAACACTGGTCGCGTTTCACCTACGTTCATTAGCAAACACTCCAACACACTCACCGCCGAATGTTGCCGCGTAATATGACTCAGAATTGGGTAAGAGGGCCACCAGCGTGAAGGGAAGGAGGGAGGGAGGCAGTCAGAAATAGAAGTAGCGGAGTTTTGAACAATGAAAGCCCTTAAGACTCGCACGAGCCACTCTCTGGTAAGGGGTTGGGCGTAGAGGTCAGTCGCAAATCGACACTAAAACCTCATTAAATTGCGGGGCGAAATTTCCATTATCAGGCTACGGAGGACTAGATGCACTACTAGAAAAAGGATTAATGCATCGTACCACCCCCGTAGTATTACCATAAACTGGGAGGCTTTGGAAGAAGGAACGAATAAAAAGACTTCATATTTCATTTACGAAAGTCAAAACCCTGA
The DNA here is from genome assembly GCA_031308135.1 of Acheta domesticus. Taxonomy (NCBI): domain Eukaryota; kingdom Metazoa; phylum Arthropoda; class Insecta; order Orthoptera; family Gryllidae; genus Acheta; species Acheta domesticus. The sequence goes on along the minus strand of JAHLJT010009419.1, from coordinate 191,296,370 downwards.
GCTATACTGGCAACACTGTGTTACTTCTTTCTTTATAATCGTAGGTAAGAAATTATTTCTAGCATGACTAGGCACGTCCGTTTCTATTGTTCATTACTTGTCCCCTCACTTCTTAATGAATTCTTGCTTAATATACGCAATAATTCTAATCTGCGGTTACACAAAATTCTTACTGTGTGACAAGTGTAGAATGAAAATTGCCGGCAAGAACAAACGTCAGAAGATTCCAAATAAATTCCAAAAATCAATAACAAATGTTGCCGCACTATTCCGTGCACTCCGGCCTGTAACTAAAGCTTATTGTCTTTGCAACTAAACCCTCTCTGGATGCTCCGACTATCGGAAGTATTTTATCAAGACAACGGAGCATGATTCAAGGAGACGGGTGTAGCATTGCGCATCTCGCAGTAATGCAACCCGTAATCGCTCCGAGTCCGCATGACGCGTCGTGAGCTGAATGCCTGGCGAAGAACTTGAAATGTGATCACACTAATCGATTATAATTTATAACACTGTAACTGTAATGTTCAAGAACAAGTTTGGGAATATTTTTTAAATGCATGCTCTGTACGGATTCATTTTGTGTTACTGGCAAATAATATTCCACAATTAAACTCTTTCCCTCAGCGATTATGCAGAAATTGGCGTTCGTATCGAGCCGCAATTTTCGTCACGTGACCGATGACAAAACTGGTCCTGCGCAGTCGAGGAGAAAATTGACCTGTCTTAAAAACCCTCTGCTCTATCATCCAAGTAGAGTGTATTTCGCTGTAAGGAGAATACAAAATATTCCACTGAAAGGAGAATTGTACGTGTGAGCAAACGACAATGGAAAACACTGTGAGAGCGAACACTGCAATAGGCTGCGATATCGGTGCCGATTTTTGAAAAACATCGACATTGCAAAATACCGATGTTTTTATAGAAACATCGAAGGTTTCAACATCGATGTTTTAAAGTATGTTTTTCTAACATCGATGTATTACTGAATGAAAAATTCCCATAATCACATTTTTTAACTTAAAATTTGAAATAATATTAAAAACTGATGGCACCAATGTCAGTTTGTGTTCGAACCAAGCGAACGCCGTTTATACTATCTTCATCGAGGAGACTTCCTCTCGGCCGAGATAACCCTGATGCCCAGTTATTTCCTATTTCTTTTCGCACATGAGACGGTCAAGTATGCGCCGTGGGGGTAGGATTACCCCGTTCTTCCCGTTCCGTTCTTCGACGAACTGATGAGTTGCCCTCCGAGATGACTCGGAGCGCACAGGCTTTTAGAGTCAGTTTTGTCTATTTTAGCATATTTTTTTCGCTTTGTTCTTGGTTAAATCTTCTTTATAATTTAATAAGCTTGGCTACTGTCAAATTAAATTTGCTGCGCATGCAATTCACGCTACAGGGTACTAAACCAGTTTTAAAACATTGTTGTTTAAGAACATCGGTGCAAAATTCGGAACATTTTGGGCTGGTAACATCGATGTTTTGCTGTGGAGGTCGCATCACTACTCTGCACGAATAGGTAACGTTCTGAAAACACTATTGTTGACAGTAACCAATTCACTAAATTATATGATTCCCTATTAATACCTTTAAGGACTCTTATTAATACTTTTGTTTTTTGGCATTAAGAAGTTTCCCTCCCTTTCTATCCTTTGACCTAAACGTCGAATTGAGAACGCGATGTGCCCGTTAATTTCCTCATTCACTACTCTGCTATAATGACCGTCTAACACGGCTTTTGCCAATGGTTGACGGATGTTTTCATTTTATGGGTTCTGCTCTGTTTGGTAAGCACGATCTGTATATTTTACATTTCTATTGATATATATTATAAAAATTAATTCTTCAACATTTTAGCGCTTTTAAAAAAGTAGAATTGTATTTTTTTAAATTTTCAATTGTAGCCTGATGATGGGAACAACCTATTCCCGAAACTTGTAGCAAATTTTATAAAAGCCTATAAAAAAAGAAAGTAAACATCAATTGTCTGTCTATAAATTATCTGGACTCTTCTTCAAGACTGTTACTGTGCTAGAGGCCGTCGCGTCGCGTGCGCAAAGCAGGGCGCCGCGCCGCGCCGCGCCGCGCCTCAGCCCCGCGATCTCCAAGAGCAGCAGGAGGAGGAGGAGGCTGGGCGAAGAGCGGCGGCGTGGCGCAGGGCCGTGCGTGCGCGTGAGTGCGTGCGGGTGCGTGGGCGTGGGCGGCGTCAGCTGCGCGAGGCGTGGCAACGCCGCTCCGGAAGGGCACGTGCAGCCGCCGCCGCAGCCGCAGCTTCCCCGGAGCGGCGGCGGCGCGACGCTGGCGCTGCGAACCGCCGCTGCGCTTCGCTCTGCACCGCGCCGCGCAGCCGCCGCTGGCCGCGCGCTTCGCTATGGCCGGCGAACATGGGCGCCACCGCCGGCGGAGGGCACGCGTCCCCTCCCCCCCCCCCGTGTGTTTTTGGAATACGGGGTATTATCCCTCCAGGTTTTATTGAGCCCTCATTTGCTAGGTAAGAGAGGAGTGGGGGTTAGGTTATTTCGACGACCGGTCTATTATATCAAATATGTAGCTAGTTCTTTTATGTAAAATTGTTTCTATTCCAGGAGAGCGAAGATTTTGTATATAACGCTCATTGCTATTCCTTAGTCTGAATTCAATTGTTAGTAAAGGGGTGGCGGTATGTAGTCCGGGGCTCCAGAAAACTGTACGCCTTTAATATATTGGAGGGGTCTCCCCGGTGGGCTGCAGCTTATCTATTGAATCGTCCCCTAACCAAGTGGAGGCTGGTGCCCTCCCTCTCCCCGTGCAGGCGTCGCCACAGCTGACGGCCTCTTCACGTCACTGCCACCGAGTCTCCTCCATAACTTCTCTTCATACTTTCCTATATAGTAGTGTTTTCATTCTATGGTCCGTATTTAATTCGTTGCCTGACGTTTTGCAATTTTCTCGATATCTTACAGTTTGAGTTTTGAACTCGGTCGAGGCGTTCTATTCCTTTCCTAAAACGATCCGCTTACTATTTACCGTGATGTCATTAATGCTCGAAGAATGTTAGATTGAATAGTCCATCAAACAACATGAATTATGGCTGTGGATAGAAGTATTAGTGACTACTGAAAGTCGAACATTTACTATAAAAATATCAGATGTTTTTTATAGAAAGAAAATATCAAAACTAGTACTGGGAAATTGGCTCAAGATTAAACAAAAAGTCTTAATTCACTTGACATGACCAAAACCCCCACTTCAAGCAATTTCATTTTGTGTAACAGTGAATTCACACCAGAAGTCCAACGGATTTCATTTATGTTCGCTGAAGTTTTATAAAACAGAAAATACTATAATATCAATACATACCCAGAGAATACAGTTATATAATCTAAGAATATTATCCTCAGATCGACTTTCAAGAATCTGGAAGAGACATTTTCTTAAATCATTGGAATCTATAACAATTTCCTGTATCCCCGCGATTGTATCGCGAAGTTTGAGAAACTCTAGCACGATAGAAATCTGGGTTTTTGCATATTATTACTTATGATTTAAGGATATGGTGCCCAAAAAGGTTTTTCGGATAAGAAGTCCCCATACGCAATAAAAATTAAAAACCGAACGAGTCGCTATAAAATGTGATGCTATTGGAATATCTAGCTGTACAAACCCGTTGTTTTCGCGGCGCGCAATTCGGATTCGCAGTTTCACCAACTTTGCGGTTAGGTAGTCTTGGAAACTGAATTTACGAACTACAGCAAGACTACCAAAAAATAAAAATCACCTAATTCTGACACGACGGTCTGTTTCAAGTTTTTACATTCCTCCCTTGCGGACCTTTTAAAAAACAGCAATGAGTGTATAGGCTACTTTCAGTAAAACATTTTTGACAAAATATTGGAGATCAGAGATAGACATAAAATCAGATATATAAATACAGTACTACATAAAGGATAATTTATGTAGTATGCAACTCAAACAATAGATTTTCGAAAATGTGAAGACTTGGGAAGACAGCAGACAATCTTCGATACATAGTTGGATTCTCAGGACGCAGTTTGCCTGAACGACTATTACAAAGGAATTAAACTTACAAGTTTTTACTCTTGGGGTCTTTCTCCATATGCAAGGTGGCAACCACGGTGATTCATGTCACCAGTGTTTCGTCTACATTGTATTCCCCAGATTTATGTGGCCACGACTTCTTTGCAGTTCGCGTACATCGGGCTTTGCTGTACGCGTTCCACGAAGTAACATTTTCCCATCAGTAAACAGAAAAGGTAACTGTAATTATAAGTTTCCACGCACGAGTTCAGAAAAAAATTAAGTTTACCGAAGAGCAAAATAAGAATTCGATACCCAAACCGTTACATCTATTCACCCGCCGTGAAACTCAAAAGATTGACATATAACCCAGTCAAATTAGTCCAAAAACTGGGGATCGAAGAAAAAAAATCATGGAGTTTTGAAACTTGGCATGAATGATTGTTGGTATGCACATTTCACGAAAAATCCTGAAATGTAGAGGTAAGGCGCCGTTTAAAGGTGCTTTTTCTTCACTTTTTACTTTCTCACGCTTAAGAAGGAACTTCTCAAGAAGAGAAAGTGATGTAATGCTGAGCGAAAAAAGGCGAATTTTTGGCAAAAAAAACTTTCAGTTCAGGGCCCCGAAAACGAAAAAGTGAATAAATCCATTTGCTAAACTTAGAAAAAAGTCCACTAACACGTGGTGTAGCCAGAAGCCATGTTTTATGGGTGTTTAGTACCGAAAAATCGATTGACGGCAAAACGTCTGTCCGTCGTCTGCGAACAACGCTAGCGACTAAACCGTTCCGCCGACTTTCTTCAAAATTGATATTCCCCAATCGATCTGGCTGATGTCAAGGTCCGTTGAATTTGAAATCGATATTTTTATTTTAGGGAGTACTTTACATGACGCCCCTGAGACATTTTCAAATATTTCAAAAAAATGGGGCCATCGATTTTGATGAAATGTTGGATAGTCTGAAGGACGTAAAAGAGAATGGCGCAAGTTTCACGTTAGTTGAAAACTGATTTTTTCGAAAATTGAAAATAATGAACATTTTCTCGACGTCTTCCTACAACTACAATTGTGAAGATACATTTTTTTTCTTAATGAAATGTGTTCATAAAAAACGGATCTGGAAATAAGGTCATGTTGAATTCATGAAAGTATGAGTATTTTTTGAGTAATTTGGCGACATAAATAGTCGACTGCTCCCAAGTCACTGGGCTTCCTGAACGTAAAATAAATAGTGATGCTAAGCAGATGGATGCTACGTAAGTTAGAACATCGTGCCCTGCCGCGCCCACAGAGAAAATTCCCCACTTCTCACATAAAAGTTTTGAACCCGGCCTACACCATTAGTTTTACTGGAACGCTCCAACGACACCGACAAATTCCCTTCTATTGGATACTTCCTGGTGTTTGGAGTTGCAAAATCCCGTGTCCCCACAGACTCGCTTCCGTCTCGCAACACTTGGTGGAGAAGGGCAGGGCAGGGTCGGGCGCTGTTGGCAATCGCGCTGCGCGAGATAAGGGCGCAAAGGATTGGCCAGCGCCTCTCCCCTCTTCCTGCTTCCGGTGGCCCCCTCACCTGTCCGCCGCCGCCTCCGCCTCCTCGCTTGCAGCATGGCGCTGGCGTGTGGGGTAAAATGCATCTTCTGGGACCCGCTCTCTATGGTCCGATTAAAATAAGTTGGTGATTGACAGTTGTTCTTCTCAAGCTGTTGCTTTATACAATATGTCTATATGATTTGGTTCCTTTTATAAGTATTTTGTTTATTTTCGTGTCCCGGAAACACGTGCTCAGTAGTACGCTAACTGTCAACGTCGTTCCCTTCCATTCGCTACTGTCGGTCACAAACTTGTTTTATTCGGACCACAGAGAGCGGGTCCCAGAAGATGCATCCCTAATTTTTCCTCTCCCCTTACACACGCATTATACGCCCCTCACAAGTCGGGATCTTGGAGCTTATCGGGACTGATGTAAGAGCCCCGCTGGTGGAATACCTGGTTAGGGAAAACCCCGCAAGCCAATGTTTAGGTCGGCGCCGGACCTCGCTATCCAGCGGGGGAAGATCGCCACCTCCGAAGATAAAATTATTTACGGATCTATTACCTTAGCAGTTGACGCGCCCGGAAACATTAATCAATGAATCCAACCCAATGGCATTCAACCATAAAACGCAATAACCCATGACATCAAACGAGAATGCAAAAGTTAACAATTGTGAATGATCTGAGACGACACTGCTGTCATTAAAAAATATTTTTTAATATAAATATTCCATCCGTTCATGAATCAAGTGGGAGCAAATAAAACACATTTAGATGGTAACTAATATTGAAATGAACATAAAAGGGCTGTACATTTGAAGTAAGGTAAATCACTGCTGCACATTTTTCCTATGCAATGATTTATGCTAAATTGACATATGAAGAAATTATGGCGGGCCGTAATTTCTTATTGAAAGTACTGAAGACAATCAGTATTTTTGGAAGAAATCAGATTAATTCCAAAACTGGTAACGTTGGTGTTTGGTTCGTTTTCCTGTTTGATTGCTAATTTGTCAAAAGCTTATTTTCTATCATTCTGCCGAAGAACGAGACGATGCGAGAACGTGTTGTCGTAATTCGCAGCCAAATTCAATCCATAAAATTTGCGTTATTTGCCATTTGTATCGGCAAATATTTTTTCTTTGACGACACTTGGAAGTCTGTTTACCGATTCGACCCACCTTAAGCACAAGCTTCTGCTGGTTTTGAAACAAATTGTTCATAATCTGTAGTGCAATAACGAGTGCAAAATGGCGGGTGAAACATTTATTCAACTCATTGTGCAGAACACGCTAAACTTGTTTCTTCACTCGCGCTCTGCACACTATTTTCACCCGAATGGCTATTCCCCAATCGATGTCCGATGACGCGATTAAGACATTGAATCGTACCTGTTATTTTCGGGGATCCTTTACTTCAAGTCCTTAGGCCACTTTCGAAATTTTCTAAAACAGTGTTCCAATTTTTTCCTGTAAGCCTTTTGGTCAATTAGAGGAAAGTAAGCCTCCCCCTCTTAGTCTCTCTTTCTCTTTCCTCTTTCGGATTTTCTTTTTCCAGATTATGTTCCCTTCTGCTCATATTTTCCCTTATCGTCCATTCCGCCACCATTTCGATAGAGATTTTTCTGGGTTTACTAAACCGCTGAAAGCATATGCCGTATGGTCCCTAGTTTCGCACTCGCAGTAATAAATATACATTATACATTCCCGCCCCTCCCCCTCTCTTAAATGTTACTATTCTTTAAATAAATGAATGATAAGTGGTTAGGCGAAAAAGCAGACCTTATTGTCTGAGCCTCATTACTAATACATTATTATTATTATTATTATTATTATTATTATTATTATTATTATTATTATTATTAAGCTGGTAAAAATAGTTTAGGTTCCACTTTAGTAAAACCACAGTCCCTGGAACATTTCAAATTTGTCTCAAATCCGGTTCCATATTTTTGCTTTTTAATTCCTTGTAAGAATAAAGTGAAATTAACTTATGAAGATGACATATTAAAGATGAAAAATATAATTCACAAATAAATATGAAAAATTAAATACATAGAAATCCAAAGAACGTTAAAGGCGCCGCATATGCATAAAAAGACCGGTTTTAAATAAATTACTAGTTTTATAAAATTACTAGTGGACCCGGCAAAGCTTCGCTACTGCAATATATTACACCTTACACACTACTGGTCACGTGACTGTTAATCACGTTTTACGCTACCCTGTGCAAAAATTCTATTACATGAAAGACTTTCTCGCAAGTATGGGTTTGTTCTAGGTCCTGGTTTGGACATGATTGTCAAGCATCCTATTGTTAAAACGTTCTCCCTTAAATTTTGGCATGCATTCGCTATGACACTATCTTTGAGAAATATGATTTACTTGTCCAAGATTCAAGTAATAATTCCGGCCGATATTTCACAATCGCAGAGGCAAAACACTTGTATGCAGTGAAAAGGCGCTTCATCCTTGGCTGTGCGGCGGGTTGCGTAGAGTTCAGAAGAGCTTGAGTCGTCATAAATAAATCATCATTAACGCCCCCACATGTCCCATTTAATTCAAACCACTCTTTAAACACTCCCATCATTCATAAGAACAAAGTCTGAAAGTTTCAGCAAAATCGTTCGAGACGTTTTTGCGATTATGTGCGACACACACACGCACATTCCCTTTTATTTAAACATCGATTAGTATGCCACATAACCGTAACATGTTTACAAATGTTACTATTGGACGAGGCTGTCTCATGAGACAGGGATTGTGGAAGGCGAGCCAGAGTACGTGGACAATAAAGCCGTGAATTGGAAACTCGCATAATACATGAATGTTTCGATTTGCGTCCATGGCGTGGGGGCAATAGGAATCTCTCGAGCACTACACGTACACCTTAATTCTTCCTTAATCTCTAGGCCTGGCAGGGAGCTGTGCGTAATATATTTAATTGAAGTATGGGATCCGTACACCCCGACCAATGGTACAAGCCGAGATGGGGCAAAGAGATACCATGGACAAATGTGTAAAGGTACTACAGGGCTGAGATATCTGTACGCGAAGTGCGGAGAGCACGAGGGTGTTCATCATTGGGATTGTCCCCATTGGAGGGGTAGGTAGCGCGAGAGGCCTTGGTACGTCTTTTAGATCCAAGAGTAGCTGGGAAGGGGGAAGGGCAAAACCTAAAAGCCAGACCAGACTCAAGAAAATTAGACAACTAGCTTGTACGAGAGCATTCTGGAGCACCACTAGTTTCGTAATGAAATCTGCTCTTAGATTTTAGACAGATAACATCAATTAGACCTTTAATTGATGTCATGTACATTTTTTTAAATGTCCATATGAGTAGTATTTGAAGTAGTACTTTTGTATCCGAAGAGTTTATCAGTATTTGATGAAAGGTGAAATAGGGTTGTTGACTAAAAGTTACGTATTTAAAAACAATTTTAATTATATTAAAATGAAATGCAAATGATTATAAAACAAGATTTTTTTTAACATTTGTTGCGAGTCTATGAGCAACGCGTTAAACGCTATTTGAATCCAAAATGGGCGAAATGGATGGTAAATGAGTTTTAAAGTCTTACAAAGAATTAAAAAATCTTATTGTATAAACCATAAATCTTATTTTCAACGAAGTTGTGCGGTAATCCTGCGAGCATGCTCCGTAATATGAAAACGTCCACTATAACCTTGGCATGGAAGCAGTTGCTAAAGAGATCCATAAATCTGCCAGGAAACGAAAATAACAATTGCACCAACACGTTAGAAACAAAGAAATCCAGTCAGTAATGTTTTTTTACAGCGGTGACTGACGAGTACCGCTTAATATTTGAAGAGAATCTAACTGAAGAATTGCGAGATAAGGTAACGATATTTATTTTATTATGGAGAACAGGGATCCTAACTGAATAGTCGTTTTACAAATAATAAGAGTACAAAAAAATAAATAAAAAGATTCAATTCAGATATAAAACATTTCGTTTCAATTCATTTTAGTTTGGTCGCTCCGCTTAAGAACGCAATGTATTTTTGTACTAAACCGGTTTTATTGACACGGTAGTATGGAACTATCTTGGCTGCCTTGATAAAGGTAACTCGAAACAACATGAATACTATAATTTGCAAAATATCAACGCATTTTTATGCCAAAATACTTTTATGATCACGTTGACTTTACTCGCGCACGCACTTCCAAGTTAACGGCGCACCATGGCGCGGTACCGGCCTCGGTCTCCGCGATTTACATCAAACTCGAGTCTGTCAGCCAAATTTACTAACGCAATTTTATGTAAAAAAATCCCATCCTCTTTGCCCTTCCCGCAAGTGTAGTGACCTAGCTTAATTTACCAAACATTTCATACACAGAAACCGCAATGAAATGTCACTATCAACAAATTTGTGATGAATTTCATAATTTTAATACTAAAAACAAGAGGGACTTTCAATTCATGATTACTGCCAAAACGCCAAATTCTCTTTGTTATTCAAAGAACATACGAAATTATTAATATGAAAGAAGAAACTGAAACTTGCATGAAAAGTGTGTGGTAGCAATATAAAGTGCAAAAGAGGATATGAACATCACTGTACAGATTTTCTATAAAACCTGAAGAATTCAATTACTTTAAAGAAATTAAAACAAAATGTATACAAAGAAAATTGAGCTAAAAGCTGAAAAACATTTACTATTTACTGGATTACAAAATATGCCCTAAAACAATAGCAAATAAAACCAAACTTTCCCAGCAACTTCTTTTAAAAATTAGAATATAACAAAATGGAATACAAATAATACGTGAAACATCTTAAATAGTTCAGGCACACAAATAATAGAAACATAACACAAAACTTTGTCCAATTCACCTACTTCGAATACTAAGGAAATAGTAAGTGCCTCGTAATGAGCACTATCAAATCAGACATTACACAAAATACAATTCTAGTAAAAATTTAACAAGAGAAAAAAAACCAAACAGAACCCCAAAATTTTACTCATAGTAGAATAAGAATCAAAAAGTAATACTTAAGTATTCAATATTTTTTCACTAAGACTTTCACAAAATGATTAAAGATGGATGTAGGAGTTGACAGGTATTCAGTTCAGAATGTTCACAACCACTGAAGAGGCATACAAATAGCCTGGAGCAAGAATACATTTTTCACTCATTTTCAGATGCTTTGAAAAGGTTCTAAAGAAACCCAGCACCACAAATTCACATGCTTTTTGGAGAAACTAAATAAGCCTCGAATGTAGAGCACCATTGAGTAAATAAAATGATACATGTAAATACAATTTTTAAGAGGACCCTTGGCACACGCCACATCTGCTACTGAAAATATTTCAATGGAATTCAAGGTTAAGAGCAATAAGAATTACTGGCACAAAAGGATGGAAACATGCAAAACATTTCTGACCTCCAATATATAGATCATTTTTTTAAAGTTAAGTCTTACAAATAATACCAGCTTATTCTGCTACCTCCCTAATAATTAAAAACATGGTTTGAAAATTAAAATTTAACATGACTCAAACTATACCTCTAGATTAACAAATATATTAGCTGCATTAAAAAAAGGAATTTATTATAAGAGTTCATTTTTTGGATGAGGCAAGAGCTATGCAAAGTGGCACATTACATTCTGTAGCTAAAATACAATGAGCAATCACAACTAAAGTAAAAATGAGACTGTGGAACCAATCATTAAACTTCAGCTTTTAAACTTAAATAACAATAGAATATCTTCAATAAGTTCAGTAAATAGCCTCAACAATTTAAATAAGGAATGTATTCTACATCCATTTACAATCCACTATAACAACACGTCATTATAAATCCTTGTATTTAGAAATCTTATTAAAGAAAAAAAAGACAACAATAAACAATTCAGTGTAAAATTTTGGGGCCATAACCCTCAAGACACATGTTTAACTAGAATACCAAATTTACAAACAAACAGAGCAACTGAGCAACAAAAAAAAAGTTTCAACACAAATATTGGAAACAGTGCAAAAGTTATGACAATTTTCATACTAGATCACTTTTTCATAATTGCTCATTACTAATCATACTTAATGCCATATCTGTGAAAAGAATCCTGCAAAACTGCTTTCAAAAATTACAATGGATGAAAACTAATATTGAACTTACTCTCAGGTGTCATTCATTCTTGGGAAAATTAAATAACTTTTTCTTGTTAAATTGAAAGCAATAGTCAGCACTAGTTAACTGGACATACAAAGGTTATGACATGTTTACTTTTGGGACAATTTTAACATTTCTGAAAACATAATGTATTGTAATTGGAAAAAAATTAATTCATAGCTTTCTCATAAAATCTTTCACTGGAATGAATAACATTTTGGTTAATTTAATATTACAAATGAACTGGGCACAATAGCGCATTACTACTCGATTCTAAAGTATTTGAATTAACAACTTTTTTTTTATTAAAGATCGGTTAATATAGTTGAAAGTTTAGTTCAAGTACTGTATGATGATTATTAGACGATAATATTTTTCGATCCCGATGTTAATACACACTTCAAACAAAAACTGATTTCAATAGTCACATTATTGAATTTTTATCGCAGCTTGTTTCGCATCAATTACTTAAAAACTAAGAGAAATATCACATTGTAGAATTGCTAATATAAGAACATACCTCAACATGCTCTGGTCACAAACCACCACTAACCTTTCGCATACTACAAAGAATCGCTTCAGACATGCATCACCCACCAATATACTCATAAGTGAACAGTATGCATCACACATTTCTCAGAAACGCCAGGCATGTACCCAATTGAGCATGAATAGATGAAAGGTATCCTCTTGTCAATTGTAACTATTAACTTACCAACGGGAAAACACGTTTATTCCAACTCGACCGGATGACAGTTCCTTCGCGCGCGCACAAAAATTAATTCGGCCCACTCACGCGCTAAATAATCTCACTATTTCTTTACAGCCCGCATTCCGGCGGCCTATGGCTCGGCTCGCCTTGGGTGGTGCTCGGTGGTGCTGGCTGGCTCTGGCTTGTCATAGATTCCCCCATGCATCGCGTTGACCGGCAAGATCGATGCAGGCGCGCTATCTCTGTGAAACATGACGCACTACGAGGGAAGCAGCAGTTCTGGCAGACGCTCGTTCCCACGTCAGTTTTTTTTCTCATGCATTATTTTTAGCAGTTGCAAAGTGCTTGCGAGCGCCTTTGATATTCTTTTTCCTGCCCGGATAAAATTTGGAATACTTCTTCTGGGAATTTTCTCGTTACATTTATTTACATTTTTAATGCCTCGCGATCTCTTGGATATGTTCAATCAAGAAATGCTGTCTTCATTCTATCCAAGTGTTTTGGAGAGAAAAAAACTTAGGAAACATTGTACTGAGAGAAATTCATATAGATTAAATTCTCTAAATTTAAAATGAAATAGGTACATTTTATGTAGTTATATGACACCTTCCTACCCAATTCCTGATTAGAGAAAGTATCGTACTGCTGCAGGAAAAATGGTTTTTCGACAGAAAAACTTGTTTTGTGGTCTCTGATAAAAGTGAATTTGTGATAAAAATGAAATACCGAGAGTGCGCCCAAAATGAGATCAGCGCCACATTCTTTACCGTTCTTTACTAAATACGTGAACAATATTCACCCCCCCCCCAAAAAAAGTTGAGACGTTTTGAGAAAATAATTGTTTAAAGTTTAAAAATCTCTTATGTTGGACGCAAAATCACGCAAAAATTTTCGAAAAACTGCTCATGACCTAATTTGAAGATCTGTTTTTGATGAACATATTTCACTAAGAAAAAAGTATCGTCATTGTAGTTGTAATTAAATTTGTTCAAAGAATTGGTCGCCCCAACTGTGATACGCACCCAGGCCTATTGTAGTAGTAGTATACGTCCTATTGTAGTATACGTCCAGGTGTTCTAACCACTAAGCCATTGAAACAAGCAATTGTAGTGGTAGGAAAAGGCCGAAAAAATTTTGAACTTTTACAATTCAAATTTTCAGGGATTTTAACGAAAATGAGACCTGGACTCTTCCAAGCACTATCCAACAAAAAAAGTAGTGGTTACAGAATGGCACAGACTTTCCCGTATTCGTTTTTTATTTCCTTTGGTCTCGGTTAGCTATTCGGACTTGCCACATTCTTTTGCCAGCTGCCATCAATCGCCGCTCACACTACATTTTTTTGATATTTTATTAATTTTTCGGATTCCTAATAGTAGAACAGAAATATGACTTTAAGAATATTAAAGAAATGTAAAACTTCGTCCTAAATGGCAATTTTCTTTGAAAAATTTGGAGCAACTTCTAAGAAAATGGTGTTTAAGGGCTACTGTAAATGCGAAATTTGAAGCTCTTTTTCACAGAAAATGTTTGAGTTTTCGCAAAACATCATTAGAAGTCATCTGAAGTACATCAACTCACAAATACACTAGTGTTTACAATTTGCTGGAAATGTGCATATTAAATGTGTGAGAGATCATTCAAAAAAATTACATTTGTGTAATTTTTGAAAAAAGAATAAATACCCCAAAGTGAACTTTACTTCGTATTAAAGAGTGCAGTTAACACTATCCGTTCGAAAAGGTTGAAGACAAAATTTGGAGCCATTTTTTTGAGAAAATGGCGATCGAGCGTTTCTGAAAATGCGGAATTTTGAGCTGGTTTTCACAGAAAACGGTTGAGCTTTCGAAAAGCTTTACTTGGCATTATTTAAAGCACATGTACTCATCAACACACTAATGTGAACAAATTGCCGCTAATGTAAATATTTACAACGTGACAGACAAGTCAAAAAAATATTTTTTTTTACTAATTTAAAAATTTTCACTATCCGTACCAAAATTTTAAAGAAAAAAATTTGAACCATTTTTGAGAAAATCTTGTGTTTTATTTTTAATGGCACATATTGCACACAAAATTGTGCGAAAACGACTAATATTTTCAAAAATATGTACATAAAGAACTCATTAAGGAGAATAAATTTTATTTAAAGGAAAAATCTCTATCGTTAATTTTGTACTTGTAGGAAGAGGGCGAAGAAGATACAAACTTTTGACATTTTCGAAAATTCAGAAGTAACCGTGAAAATCGGACCTATACCATCTTAAGCGTATTTTACTCTATTCTTACAAGAAATTTAAACAAAAAATTTGGAGCGATTTTTGCAAAAATTTTGAATATGTCCGGGGGCTTCATGTAAAGTACCCCCAAATTTTAAAGAATCTTTTTCAAAATCTTAAAACTTCGACTCACGCCAGATCGACTGCGGTTTCTTCAATTTGGAAAAAATCCTACGCATTGTTTAGGCGCTATACTTGTGTTTTTATTTCTTCGCGCGTGGGGGCTGTCTTTAAAATGGAATATCTTATGGCATTTCGAGTCTTTCTCGGCCGTACCGCTAGGCCTCGCATGATCGCCAGCACTGCTCGATACAGTCGCTTTCATGCGAAATCTAGCGGCAAGACCGAGAAAGACGCGAAATTCCGTTATATATATATATATATATATATATATATATATATATATATATATATATATATATATATATATTTAAGGAGTAATACACGTTTTCAAAATTGCTACTTTTTTAATTTTGAAAATGTCCCAATGGCTTGATGTAAAGTACCTCCAAAAATTAAAATATCGGTTTCAAATTCAAGGGGCCACGATATAAGCCAGATCGATGGGGAAATATCAGTTTGGTAAAAATTCTGCTTACGATTTATACTGCGATTTTTGTAGGAAGAGCTCTCAAGATAACTCAAATCCCATCTTCGCGATGGAATATGTCACGGCATTTCGTGTCATTCACAGTCGTTCCGCTAGATTTCGCACGATCGCGACCGTATGCAGTGCTTGCGATCATGCGACTTCTACCGGCAAGACCGAGAAAAGACGCCAAATGCCGTGACATATTCTATCGTGAAGATGGGATTTGAGTGGCCTTGAGAGCTCTTCCTACAAAAATCGCAGTATAGCTGCTAGCATTGTTCACAGACAGACAGACGTTTTGCCGTCAATCGATTTTTCGGTATCAAGGACCCAGAAAACATGGATTCTGACTACACCAAGTATTAGAGGAAGTTATCTACTATTTATGTAGAAACAAGATGTACCCATTTTCGTTACCAGGGCCCGGCAATTAGTTTTCTTTTGTCGAAAATTCGCAGTTTTTCTTTTGGCAGCATTAGAATACTTTCTCTACACTGCGTAAGCAGTAGCAAGAATGTCAAAGTCGAGTGCTTTGTGTTTCCCTATGTTTTATTATATATTAATGTTCTGAATTTTGGGAATTACATTCCCGTCATTCACTGGAGTACCCGGTTTGTTAGGGAAAGCAGTAGCCAGAAATTTAAACGAGTGCCCACTGGAAATTAAAGCCGAACCACATGCGCAGGAGGTGAACATACAGTGAACCTGTACCTGACCCGGACACCACGCATAAAATCATGTAAGTAATATTTGAATATGTATTATAGTAAACTTAGTTTTAATTTACTACATGAATTCCTTACGTTTTAATATGTAGTATTAATGTTCTGAATTTTGGAAATTACATTCCCATTATTCGATGGAGCTACGGTTCTTGGTTAGTTGGGGCACCAGCCGGCAGTGGTAAAAGTTCAATATTAGATACATTTTATTTTAAAAATGAAACAGTGTAAAGCAGTCTTGAACTGTTGTCCCACTTTTTCACTATCCAGATCACAATTACACTAATTTCATGATCTCTAAAGGCTGCAACACGCACCGGAGAATTTCACAACCATGGACGCTCGTTCACAATATACTGTGATTTTCGAAACTTTGCTCCTGACAGGAATCAGCAGTTTCGCTGCCATCCAATCGGGAGCTTATATTTCGCGACATTGACGTCACTACGGCGACTTTCAAGCTCCCGATTGGATGAAACCGTTAACAGCTTTATTCCTGTCAGGAGCAAAGTTACGAAAATCGCAGTATATCAGACTGATGAATCGAGACCAAGCGTGCCTCTGCGCGCTTCTTGAGTGAGGGAGGTAGCGCGCATGCGCCTGAAAACGAGAAATTCGCCAACAGCATGAGATGCGGTCGCACACGGCCTGTGTTGCATGGACGCTCTGATGCCGATCCATGATGTCGATCGAATAAATTAAAAGAAAAACTAAATGAACTCAAAGAAAAATATTTTCTTCGGCGCTGACACAAGACTTGCACACCCAAAGAAAACGCCAGGGAAGGTTTCCTGATGCACCTCTGTCACTGCTGCCCAGATTCCCCTTCCGTGCTGAGCATTTGACCGCTAATGCGAATATCTGTCATTCCGCGGGAACATCCCTCTGTACTTCATGTTCCATCGCTCCAACAGTGAACAAATTGTGTCGTTATGTCGAGTACGGGCAACAGAAGGACTGATGTGTTACATCCGAACGATTCTTCCTGCCTGCAGGACACCCCATGGACTGCACCCGAAGGCCTGCCCGGTGGCTCCCAGCGAGCACGCTCGTGTTATATCGCTCGGTCTTTGAGAGCTTGTGCTACCTGTTGCAGAAGTGTGACTTCTTATACTTCGGTTTTTCTTTCTTGGCGGCGTGGGGGTGTGTCATCAAAATGAAATATCTCACGGTGTTTCATTTTGCCAAAAAATAAAAACCGAAGTATACATACCTTAGCCACGTGCCCTTCTACCCTGCACGTCGAGCAGAACTGCGGGTCCGGATCCACCTGGCATTCGGCCACCTTGTGGTCGCCTGCCCATCGGAAGCACAAAAGTCGTTCGGCCCCTGGTGCTCCTCCGGAACATTGAACATGTCGCTTGCTGACACGGTAGACTCATATTTCGGTGCCTTTCTCACTGCCGTGACTTGCCGCCCCTCCCGCCGTGTAGTACAGAGACGCGGTGTAATGTCCTATCTTGCATGTGCTTAAGCAATGTCTCTGTCTCCGTACGGGATTCTGAGTTTACAGCTTCCTTGAGTTTGATGTTCGTGCGCACGTTGTCATCATGGATGCCACCCACTAGCCGGATTCGGATTATATCTAGTACCGTCCCAAATCCACTGTCTGCTGCCAGCGGCCCGAGTTCAGCCACGAACTCTGCCACCGACTGCCTAACCGGTTGCAATGGTGGATTTTGTGACAGGCCGCTACTTTACTTGCTGATTAACATGCGTTGGTAGTAATTGCGCGATGATTGTGTGATACATCTCGATCAGGTTTTTGTCCAGTTTCCCTGATCCATTGAGCAAATGCTGAGATGGCCCCTTATTTTGCTTCTGTCGTAAATGTAGCTTCACTGTGCGCACGTTTTGTTGAGCACTCCTTTTGCTTGTAGTTCATTTACAGTTGAAATTGATTTTCTATAACTCGGGAAAAAACATTTTTCAAATATTTTTATTTTTCTAAACTAATTATTTTCTAAATTCTTTTTATTATTATTATTATTATTATTATTATTCTGGCCCTCAAGAAAATGTGCGCAGATAAATTTCTTTCCCCACACGTCATATACAGTTTTTACTGTTTTTTGACAAATAAGTAAATAAGTAAGTACTCGATTGCGTCTACTTCTTGCGGGTGGAAAATTACGTCTAATTCTTGCAGTTGGATCCGGAGTTGTACAACGGTTCCCTGCACGCACTTTATTCATCATCGTAATGCACATGGCAGTAAAGTTGATCTTCAACAATTCCACCCGCCGTGGCAACGTCACCGTGCGACATCGTTGCAGTCTCCGTTCACCATGACAACTCCTCGTCAATTCACGCGTGACAGATGCGGCGTCTACTTCTGATTCGTCTCCCGCACTATCTACTACTTGGTTTATCCCGGCCGATTCGCTCGGAATCTGCGCCTGCACACGCGAACGACGTACCATGTTGCGTACGCGCCTTGAGGCGTTCCCACAACCTGCACGCCAGTGACCGCGTCGTGTATTCCACCAGCACTTGGATACTGACCGCCTCGTCGCCAATGTTGTCTGTCGCACTCACTGCAACCGATCCGTGCTACGCAGCTCGAGCTGCATATTACCCACGAACTGAGCAGCAGTTTCCGTTCCTTGCCAACGGATCTCGCTTCCAGCCCTTTCCAACATAGGGAGTGCTTCTGTCTACCCTCCGTTGCGCAAACACCATACCGGATCTTTAACTCGCAACACAACCAAGTCTGAGAACACAACCACTTGTTTCGGCAATATGGCAACGAGTGAAATACCTTTGGCTTCCCTTTCACTTTTAACCACCCATCCTCCGTCGCATATTTCGGGGTAGGAGAACGGGGCTATTTTAGTTGGAAGAAAGAGCAAGCACTTATTCTGTCCTTGGGCAGTCATTCATTCACGTTTCATTCATTACCGTAGGAACTCAGGTTTAGTAAAAGAGAATTGCTTCGAAAATGTTGACGAAGAATCAACGTGTATATTTGGTGGAAGCTCACTTCGGCACTAAATTTTTCTTAAAGGGACTGGAAATGTTTCAAGAAAAAATTCCGGAAATGCCAGTTCCCAACAAGTCAACAAAATGTAGATTAATTCTGCGCTTCAGGGACACGGGGAACGTTATGGATATGAAGCGGGGTCACAGTACCACTGTTTTAAAAGAGGAGAAATTATTAGAAATTCAGGAGGTTTATTTTATTAATATTTTTATTAATTTTATTACGATTTTCCAATTTGTTTAATTTCCAGGTTCCATAATAATAATAAAAAATTATTGTTATAAATAATGAAGAGCTTGGCGGTGATGTTTCACGAGATATCTTTCTGATTTCTCTTTGAAACGCCTTTTATTAAATAATAATTGTTCTTACGTTGCTTATAATAAATCGATAAAGTAGTCATAACTTCCCTCCACATCATGAGTATTACATTTTTAAGCATACTGGACAGAATCGTCTAAAGAGACGTTTTGTTTGCTGGCTCGTGCCTCTACCCACTCCACCCCAACCCATCCACCCTACGCAGTGCGAAAAGATACTGGTTTGTGAGCCAGGTATCTGCTCGCCTAAGCTCTTGAATGGGAAAAACATAGAAAGAGGAAAAAAGTTGCTGCAGATAATGACGCGCAGCTCACTACTTCCTCTGCTGTCTCGACGTACCAGTCACGGCAGTATTGAAAGGAGGCAAAGGTATGCGATTGTCAAATAGCCAAAACAAGAACAAGCACTACCAGCAATGAGTTGCGAAATAAGCTAGACCCTGTAGGCCCATAGTGCCACACTGCACATTAAGCGGACACAATTTATAAATTTTCCTAAAACCTGGGAAAGGTATATCTACATAATCCAACTTCCTAACTACCCTTCAACGTGTTGCCAATTGAAGGTGCTTGCGAGAAACTCATCCTAAATAAATATTACCAATCTTAAAAGAAAATGATTGATTTTGATTCCAAACCAGCAATTCGGCATTTAACAACAACCTTCAGTAACTCAAAAATAATTCATTATTTCAATGATTTAATAATTCTATAATTCAAAAATTCCATAAGTCGATAATTCCATAATTCGACAATTAAAAAATAATTGAACAAATTTACCAAATAGTACATTTTATTAACAAAGCTTTGCGAATATAATGTATTGCTCTCAGAGGCGTACCTAGACATTCAGGCGCCCATGTCGAGCATAGAATTTGCGCCCCTATGGGGGGTTGTTGGTTAAAAGGTTGCTTAAAAGGTTGTTGTTATTGTTTCAATGGGTATACTGTGAATAGCGCCCCTTGTGGGTGGCGCCCATGGCACGTACCATGCCTGCCATACCGTAGATACGCCACTGATTTCTCTGCGGTATTTCTAGTCGTGATACAAAAACCTTTGCCAAAATACGGTATTCGGATCTTTTATTCATGAATTTTGCAAAATTAATTAAATGTTTCCACCCTTGTCAAAGCCTTTTTAACAAATTGCTTCTTTCAAGTAAAATACAAAATAGCCATGTCCTTATCTGGACCAATGGAAGCCGTGTTATTATTTCTCAATCACCATAATAATCACTATTTATAATAAAATTCCAACATATAGCCACCTTCGCCGATTGTATGGCAGTCCTAGCATCAAACGAAGATCGCAAAGCAGCGTCGGAAGAACTAGAAAATTACCAAGAAACAGTAAGTCAGTGGCTTTATCGTTAAAATCATCTAATCAAAATTTAAACTTGTGACCTTCATCCTACGAAAGGGCGACTCTCCTGCAATAAAAATAAACAATCATCACATTCCTCAAAGTAATGAAGTTTATATTTGGACAGATTAACGTCGAAGGTCTATATATAAAAAAGGAACAAAAAACTATCAATGATTAATCGGTAAAAAAAATCCCAACGTTCGCTGTCAGACCCAACTCTCATATATAAAAATATGCCTGCGGCCCTTATGGACCTACAGCAACCAATTTGAAGGTTGAGCCAACCTCGAAATTCTTCAGCGCAGGGGCGCACACAGGTTGGTACAATTGGTGCGCGACACCAGGGTCCCGATTGAGGTCACCCACTGGTCCCCAATGAAAATAATTGGCAATGAGGGCCCCCATTTGGACATTCTGTACCGAAGCTCCCGAGTACGTTGCTACGTCCCTTCTTCAGCGATTTCAAACAAGAATCTTCAAAATGTAACAAACACGCCCAGGTATGTCGGCAATGAAGTGCTCCACAACATTCTTAAATCGAGACCATAGGTATATAACGAAATAAATCATCTAAACCATCTTGGAATATCATCCAAATTATCTCGCTATTAATCTGTTAGATACGGTATAGTGAAGAAATCAAAAGATTACAGCGACAGAAACCGCTAGATATAACGTAAAGATTTGTGTAAAATAAATGGTAATGTACTTTTTAAATCACTTGTCCAATCTGTGTCCATCCGCTTGTCATCTATGTACATTTTAAGATGTTTTAGATCGATTAGTCATTTTATCAGGAATATGAAATACAGAAATAATATATTTTATTACGTGCGACAAGCACCTATGAAAAGTTTTAGGGGGCCATAGCTCTCCTCTCCACGTATGCACGACAGTATTCTTGTTTCCAGCCGCCGTGTTGCTATTTTTCGAACTGACAGGGCGACAAACGAAGCGCAGGAAATTCGAACTTACAATATCGAATGTTTTTTTCCAATTTCCGAAAATTCAGAGAGTGAGTCGAAAATGGGACTAGCACGACAAGAAAACATTTGGAGCTGTTTCTGAGAAAATAATTGTTTAAAATTTAAAAATGGCCTGTTTGAAGTAAAACCACGCAAAAAATAATATTTTCGAAAAATTGAATATGACCTTATTTGTAGTGCTTCTAATAAACATTTTTCATTAGAAAAAAACCTCCATAGTTGTAGCTGCTGGATGACGAAAAAAAATTTTACAATTTTCGAAAAATCAGGAATTTCCACGAAAATGAGACCTGCGCCACTCTAAAGTGTACTGTTGGTGCCCTTTACGCTATCCGAGGACAATTTAATCAAACAAATTATGAATTTCGAAAATGTCCCTGGGGCTTCATTTAAGTATCCCCCAAAATTGAATAATCGGTTTTACATTCAAAAGGCCGCGTCATCAGCTAAATCGATTGGAGAATATCAAATCCCCTGCTCATGGTTGAGCCGGTAGAGTTGTGCTTAGACAAAAGGGAGTTTTTGCCACGTCGAACGGTAAGCACAATCGATCTGCTCATGCGCAGTTCAGATTTCGCTTCACTTTAAAGCATCTGCGCATGCGCACAAGATTGATAGTCTTAACGTTCGAGATGGCAAAAACTCCCTAAACTTTTGCCGTCAATCGATGTTTTGCTATCGGGAATTCACAAACACGGATTCTCACTACAAACGAATTAGAAGAAATAACTTCCTATATTGAGGGCAGAGGCAAGTCTACGATATGGCAGACATGGCAAAGAGTCATGAGCGTAATTTAGAGTAAATCCGCTAAAACAAATAACAAAAACTCTAATTTAAAGTATACCTGAATACCTAGAAACGCTTCTGTTATAGGGACAAGATTTATCCACTTTTTCGTTACCCGCGCCCGGCAATTAATTTTTGTCGAAAATTCGCCGTTTTCTTCCGCAGCATTACAGTACTTTTTCTACACTGCGTAAGCAGTAGCGAGAAAATAAAAGGGAGATTCCAAACTATTCACTCGTTCGCCATCTTAGCGGGAAGAAGCTAATAGAGTTTTGTACGCCATACCGGATAGTACTATCGATCTTCTGCGCATGCGCAGTTTAAATTTCGCATCGCTTTAGTGCATGTGCGCATGCGCAGAAGATCAATAGTGCTTAACGTTCGAAGTGGCAAAAACTCCCCAATTTCTTCGAATGTCGATTATGGACAACTCTGCTTGCGGAGCGCTCGCTTCCGGCGTCTGCGAGTTTGTGGGCTCTCACGGCCTTCTTTGAAGTGGTTCGAGGAGACAATTATTTTTCTCTGTAATGTAGTCTCGAGCACGCGGTGTTTGAAATGTATGCACTTTTTCTCTTAATTCACCCCCAAGAATGGTTATAATTGTTTAAGATTCGTTATTGAGCGCCAAATTTTAAGTTGGTTGCATATGTAAACAATTATGTATTGTAGAAGTCAGAGAATCTTAATTAAGAAAATATTACAAATTTCATAATTAAACTAATGATCTAAATTTGTGAATCTTTCCTTGTAATTAAACAAACTAAAGGAGGTTAACATGCATTGATACCTATTACCTTGGTTTGTCCCTCCCTATTTGTGGTAGTGTACACAATTGTGTCACAATACGAGGACGAGCTTTAGGGAAATAATAATGTACTTTAATTTGTTTTCAGATAATTATTGAGGATTTATTTCCATTAAAGAGCATGAATTGAGGAATAAGTTGAAACAACTGAAAATATGGAATTAATAATTTTGAGATGCCATTAGGTAATTATTTATGTTTACAAAGCATGTACAGAATTGTAAATTCAAGACCGAAGGCAAATGGCAAGCATTATTTTAATCGAAACTGCTTGAACCATGCAGTGCTGAAAATTGCTTTAAAAAACCAATAATGTAAAAGTACAGACCCTATCCTTTACCATTAAGACGAAAGTTTCAATAGCAGTTTCTAGCTATCATCTGGGAAATAAAATTTTAACATCTCTTAATTTTTAACCTCATTGAGAAGGCAATTTGAAGTGGAAGACCATGCCCAAAAGTGGGTTTTGAAATTGCTATTAATTCATTCAAGAATTTACAACCGCAATACGTACTTTTCCTTTCTAAATTTACCTTTTGGATGGCTTTTCATTGCACACCAGTTCACTATCAAAACATATTTGATGAAACAAAATGTCTGAGCAATTGGTTCAAGATAGAAACATTCCCATTCAATGTTTAAAAGCTACGGACTCAACCTATCAACTTTTTCAAGTTTCCCACTTCTTTCATTCACATATGATTTGTTTCTCCATGTTGAGACTAACAAGTTCACTTCACCCATTCAACTCACATAAAAAGGAAAGGAAAGAAAAAGTACTCCAACCCATCTGTACAACCATTTACTATTTTGCTTCATACAATCTTTATTTTCCAGATTGACTTCTATATTCACTTACTATCCACGACCAGGGGCACACCATAGGACTTTCATATCTGTATAACCTTCACAATTGTCATGTATATATTCCACACAAATACTGTGATTTTTCTTTACCCATGGCAATAAACCCTGTAACTATCACAGTATTATCAACATTATTAACAATGCTCAATGTTTCTCTACAATTACACACCTGACTTCATCAACAATATATAATACATACATATATATCTGCAAGTTGCTGCTAGTTTTCTCCCTCCCACACATAAGGAAATGTACACCACAAATGATAGAAAATAAGATGCTCGTAATCATTTGCAATAAATTCAAAAAATGTAAGTTCCTTGTCCCTCTTTAAATAAACTTAATAACTTATTGTCAGGAGACAGATCCCCACACACAATACAGTAAAATCCCACTATTTTACCGGTTCTGAAACATAAGCCTATGAATGCGTTGTTCACACCAACTCCACCTGCAATACTTTATCACATACTCAACCTTGGTGACAATAATTGAACAGCACAGATACAGAATGCTGTCAACACCAATTTATGAAGTGAGAACATTTAAATATAACATTGTTCTACCTGCATGACACAAAAACATGATATGCAATTCTGACATTAATGCACATAAATGTGATATCAATTGCTACATTACAATAGCACATTAAGTTAAATCACAACGATAAGAATGAAACTGCAGTATATTTACTAAATTGTAATCAAAATTATCAGGAAACCCATTGAATTTCTTCACAAGAGGTAGAGAAAACAATACATTTAATTAAAATAGGCTTTGCACAAAATCAAACAATATCTTCAAAGTAGTTGATACAAAATTGTAATGTTCAATCAGTAAAGGGAAATAAATATAAAAAACTATTTAAAAAAATACAATCTAGTACTAACATTTCATCCCTTGAACCTATGAAAATACAAACATTAAATGTATTTTCATTCCACATACTGCAGTTTCACAAAGACCTTAAAACACACTGGTTGGGATGGAACATAAGAACCAAACAAATACTTTAACACATTCTTAATGCCATGATAATTGGGGATTCTGCTGATCATGTGTCAGAATATGCAAGAAATTGTACTGGTCCATCTGAACAGTACAGCCATTAAATCAATTGTGAGTAATCAATGCTCGTCAAACCACATTATCGAAATTAATAATAGATGGTAACTATCTACCCACAGGACAATTCAAATATACAGAAGTGTAAGAGAAAAGGGAAACACATGAAATCAGCACCTATTATGGCAGTTAATGACACAATTGGATGTAGTTATGCAGGAACAACACACAATTGTGGAAGTAATACAATCATTTTTACATCTTTTGACGTTATGTTGTATAATATTTACTTAAAAGATTCTTTCTTTCAGTAATATCATTGGGACAACATAAGCCAAATTGTTTAGCAGTGGAACATCAATTCACAGTTTACTACACTTATATTTAAGAGCTATCAAGATTTATTATATCTTGTGAAACACAGAAGTAGATACTGAATATAAAAAGAAAAGAGAAGAAAAGAAGAAAATAAACAAAAAAAGAAAGACAAAAACAGTAAACTTAGAACAGAAATTTCACTGTACATAAATAAACAGATATTGGGTTAACTAGTGCAATGTGTGTTTTGTGTTGTAAAAAGAAGTGGTAAAACCTCTTATATTTTGCGTTATTTTACAATGTGCTTAATACTGTAATGGTTAAAAACTCCTTTTACATAAATACATCCAATTACCAGTAAATGGTGACCCGTCTTTCAGTGTGCTTTTGTCACGTTTCCTCTAAAACACTTTAATTGCAACTTCTCACCATACATAAACAAACACACTGTAATACACAGGTTGACATAAAATGAGCAATGGATTGGCTAAATTCACAGAAGTGAGTGCACTGTATCCTAATTCAATAAATTAAGAATTACTAGCATAGGAAAAAAAATTGCTCCTATAACAATATGCCGGTGTCAAACTTTGCGTTTGCGTAGCTTGGCTTGAGCTTCACGCAACAGCAAGTCAAAATCTTCAGCTGGAGGTTCTGTTCTTCTACTGTATCCACTGCCTCTCATGTACCCACTTGCAGGCATAGACCCATCGGAAGTGGCTAAACCATCTGCAACCAATAAAAATTAACAATCAAAAAGCTGAAGAGTAGGAATCAATTCCATAAATAATAGTAGAGATAACATAAAGAGCAAATCGAGTACTGCATTTCTCTTTAAAAATTTTCTTTCAGTTTCAATCTGAAAATATGAATTTCAGAAGTTTTTCATACCAAACATCCCATTAACAACTAATGCTTACTAATTCCGCACTAGCACTGATAAAGGAAATCAAAATCCCACAAGAATAGTCACTAAAAGCTGTAATAATTTGAGAAAAAGATGTCTATAGCTTTTCAACTTCAAACTGAGACCAAACAATTTCAAATTGGGAACAAACAAAATCAAGTTGGGACCAAACAGTTTCAAATTGGGAATAAACACATTCAAATAGAGACCAATCACTTCCAAATTGAGACTTAACAGGTTGAAACAGGAAACTCAATAAAAATCAGGTAATAACCATTTAGGGTATTATCTGCCTGAAAATTTAAGAGCTGTAGCACCTATTCTTATCATTTTCTTTTATTTACATCGCTGTTCATTTTTTCGCGCTATCCGAATGTTTATCGTAAACATTATGCCATCTGAATGTTGACGCAAACATCTGGTAGAAATAATAACTTGATGCTGATCTTCAAAGGGTCCCCCCGGATAAGATGGTAAAAAGTTCCCCTCAACCAAATTACATATGAGTGGTTACATTATAATTGTAACATAAAAATAATATTTTTGAAACGTTTCTTAGCCTCCATCCCACCACCCACACCCCTATACAGCCAAAAACGTGTTTTTTTAATTTAATTTTTTTCGACAACTTAACACTATTTTATCAGACTGAAAAAATATGATAAATAAGAACACAACTTGGACTATCAGCAATACATTTTTCAATTTTTTTCTCAGGCCCAAATTCAAACACAAAAAAATATTTTCGAAAAAAAATATCAAGAAATTTTTTATTACTGTGTCTTACAAGCCTGGAACAGGCTTGAAAAAAATATCAAAGGTTCCTCTTAAAACATAAATTGTTGTGTATTTTTTTCAGATTTTTTCGATTGCTGGGCTGCAGTTAAAAAATAAAAACCATTTTCCCGCCTTTAAAACACCTGGACTTTCAATATAGTTGGAAAATGACTGCAACGGTTCTGTGCATTTATTTTAGTGTTTATTATAGATTTGTATACATTGTCGTATCAGCCAATAAAGTTTTGATTTTGGAATATACTTAAAAATTATCATTTTTTAAAGCTTTCTAATTCTTTGTATGAGAATATCATACGCTAAGGAAAGATAATAGTGTTTGGCAGTTTATTAAATAATAATTCGGTCATATTTGAGGGATAATTGGGGGACATGTGGAAAAATGAAGGGGAAGAGGTTAGACGCAGATTTACAAGAACTGTTTTACTTGTCTTAGAACACAGACACTGGCACGAAAATCGTCTTAAAACTTCATCTCAGAATTTTTTCATATTTTTTTAATAGCTGGGTCATAGTTTAAAAAAAAACTTAAGACATTTGTAGTCAACCACTTAGCAGTTCAGCAGTTGCCGCGTCCTAGGCACGTGCGATCTTGCTTGAGAAGGAAAGCCACAGAATAGCAGCTAAAACCTTGACAACTGAGCCTAGAACGCGGCGCCTCCCGGACAGATAAATAGTAACGCATTGGTTGCGGAAGCCTGTGGTCTCACGTCTGTAGATTTATTTATTTTTATTTTATTTAAAGTAATATACAGGCAACAGTACAAACTGATGAGGCCTGAATCGGCGCTAATACAATTCATTGAAGATATATCACATCATAATAATTAACATCACATGTACATATAAATGTAATATCACATAATAATAATTTAACAAGTTTGACACAATTCTTGGACAGGAGAAACAAAGTCTGCATATCAATGGAGTCTACGGTCTTCCCCGTTGAAGAGATCATCATAAGCTCTTTTGAAGATCTGGAGACTAGGAGCCGACCCACGTCCTGGGGCAATGTGTTCCAGGTGTCGACAGCTCGGTTGCCGATGAAGTTTTTGTACTGCACAAGATATATCTAGATTTTACCAGCTTCATGTCGTGACCTCGTAA
This sequence comes from Acheta domesticus, assembly GCA_031308135.1. Lineage (NCBI taxonomy): Eukaryota > Metazoa > Arthropoda > Insecta > Orthoptera > Gryllidae > Acheta > Acheta domesticus. The sequence goes on along the minus strand of JAHLJT010009419.1, from coordinate 191,268,059 downwards.
TTGTAGGTTTCCAGAGCGCTGAAAAATACTAGTAAGATCGGAGTTGTATTGCCCTTGCAAAATCTTGAATGTTTGAAGCATATCACCACGTTGTCTCCTAGCAGTTAGAGTCTGAAGTCCGAGTCTCGCCAGTCGTTGATCATAAGTCATGTTCTTGAGGTCTGTGGGGATACGTGTGGCTCTCCTTTGTACATTTTCTAGCAAATTCATATCTTTGAGGAAATAAGGATTCCAAATTACAGTGCCAAATTCAACAATCGGGAGAATGTAGGTTTTATAGTGTTGTAAATGCATCGCTTCTTATTGTATTAAAGGCTTTGCGCAATGTAAATATAGCTTTGTTAGCCTTTTTTGCGATGTAACTCACATGGTCTGCCCGTTTGAGGTCGTTAGAGATCATGATCCCCAGATCTTTCATGATCTTGGTCTCAGACAAATTTTTTCCTCCCAATTGGTAATTTCGTTTTGGGTTGGATCTTCCAATATGCATAACGATACATTTCGTGTCGTTTAAGGGTAATTTCCAAATTCTAGACCGTTCATAGACACCATTCAAGTCGTCTTGAAGATGGAGATAATTCTCCAGAGGGTTTGCATAGAATTTAGTATCATCTGCGTACATCTTAAAGTGGGAAAGCATACCGTTCGGCAAGTCGCTAGTATACAAGATGAATAGGATTGGTCCCAGTACCGACCCTTGGGGAACTCCACTGTAGATTCTCTTCGGTGATGACTTTTTCTCTCCAATTCTCACGATCTTCAAGGAAAGTTAGGATCCAGTGCAGAAGCTTCCCCTTTATGCCAAAGTGAGCAAGTTTGTAAAGCAACCTTCGGTGCGGTACCTTATCGAAAGCTTTGGAGAAGTCTAAATAGATGACATCTGTAGGGTTGCCGTTATCTAAATTTTTTGTCCAGTCTTGTAGTGAAGATAGTAAATTTGTTATTATTGATCTCCCTGGCACGAAACCGTGTTGGTGTGGTGGTATGCGTCCAGTTCTCATAGTGAAGTTGAGTATCCTGCTTGCTAGAATCCGTTCAAAGACCTTACATATCGAGCTGGTCAAGCTAATAGGCCTGTAGTTAGCGGGATCTAGCTTACTACCTTTCTTGAAAACTGGTATAATGTTAGCTATTTTCCAATCCGTCGGTAATACTCCGGAGTTAAGGGAGTCACGAAAGATTTTACATAGAACTGGAGCTAGTTCTTGTGCGCATTCTCTCAGTACAAGGGGCGGGATACCATCAGGACCAGCAGAAGAGTTAGGGTCTATCGTTGTGAGGACGTTGTAAACATCTGCAGCATGAAAATCGACATCTTCCAGTATTTCCTCAGAAGGAGGTGAGGATATAGGTGGGAGAGAGTCGTTAGGTTCCAATGTGTAGAACCTTTGAAAGCTCTCTGCAAAGACCTCAGCAACATCACTAGGATTTGAAACTATTTCCCCATCTTCTTTTCGGAGATTATGTGGAACAGAAACTTTGGAAGAAATCTGTTTACGGATGTACGAGTACAGGTGTTTGCCCTTGGCTTTGGCAATATTTTGTTCATAATTTCTCCTACGAGTGCGAATCTCATTTGTTATTGTGTTGCGTAGCTCTTTGTATTTCCTGCATTGTGATTGATGATCGGTGGATTTAAATTTAGTCCATAGTCGTTTCTTTTTGCGTATCTGACGTTGTATCCTTTTAGTAATCCATGGTTTGTTTTTGTTTGGGACTTCTTTTTGAGTAGGCGAATGAGCTTCTAAGGCGTTGATTATTCCAGATCTGAATATCATCCAATTACTTTCCAGTTCCTCGACACGTTCCAAAGTGAGAAGGAGTTGTCGAAGGTCCCTCTTCATGTCCTCGAAGTTTGCACGCCAGTATACCTTGCGGTTCTGTGTAGGGTAGTCTACATTGCGGAATTCAGTTTGCATATCAAAGCATAGAACAACATGATCACTATTACCGACAGGACTTCGCGCGACTGGATTCGATAAAGCAGATTCATCATTTGTGAAAATCAAATCGAGTGTTGCTGATCTCTGTCTGTCCCAAAACCTGGTTCCACCGGTTACCAGCAGAGAGAAACAAGAATTTCCAAATATCTCAAGAAACTCTCTTTCTACAAGTGGAATGTGATCTGTGCTGGGCTGAGGCCAGTGAAGCGACGGAAAATTGAAGTCTCCTAGGATAATAGTGAGGTCTTCTAAATCGTTCGCCTGACGGAATATGTCAAAAACGGCGTTGTCTACATCTGAAATTCTATGTGATGGCGAAGGAGGTCTATATAACGCACAAACATTGAAATTCAAATGATGTAGTGATATATCTTCAATGAATTGTATTAGCGCCGATTCAGGCCTCATCAGTTTGTACTGTTGCCTATATATTACTTTAAATAAATAAATAAATAAATAAATGTAGCCTAATTTGCAGCCATAGCGATTCCAATAAATCTCTATGCAAATCTGATTGAAGGATGGCTATAAGAGGATTTCCATCAAATTCCTTCGCTACATATATCAAAACTCCTCCCCCGCGTCTTCCAGTTCTGTCTCTACGAAACATATTACAGTCCTCTATATGAATCATATGATCCGGAATGTCCGGTTTCAACCATGTTTCCGTCAGTACTATAATGGTCGGTTTGTATTCTTGGATATCCAATAAGAGCAGATCAAATTTGGGTAAAAGGCTTGCTATATTGGTATAGTAAATTGTAGGATAACGTACTGTTGCCTGCGCTAGTTTTCCTGCTAGGAGGCTTGACGACCACTGATGATTTTCGGTGAACCTTTAATATATTTAATGGTTGCTTTCGGGTCGTTCTTCTGTCTTCTTGCCAGCACCACTCTCAATTCCTTGATTTCCTCGCGTTGTAGAGGTGTTTGATCCTAATTGAATGAAATGTTCTGAGGTAAATCTTTGTTCCTTCGTAGTAATTCGTGTGCGAGCTCCGCCGTTTTCAGTGTGATCTTCAGGGGTCGAGATTTATCTGGGTCAGACGTAGATGTTTCAGACTAGAGAAAAAGTAGTCTTTTCCTTTACCTAGGTATTTGTTCTTGAATACGTATAAATGTGGAGACACTCTTACAATCTGTGCACATGCGAAAACTCTGCACTTTGTAAATAATAATTGTACGAATATTGAAAATTGATTTAATGTAGCACCCAACTGCAAACTCCCATCTCCTGAAAAGTAGTTTACGGCATTATAGACCTGTTACTTTGCGAGAGAATTCATTCCAATATTCCTGAGCGTTGAGATAAAAATTCGCAAAAAATAAAATAATCCCGTTAATTTTATCGTGAAAGATAATTTCAGTATTTTTCTTCAATTTAATTTTACATTGATATCGGCTTCTCTTTTCTGTCCATCAGTGCTACGGAAAGGGCGCACCCAAAGAACTAATATGCAAAATTGTAAAATAGGATGATCATAAAAGTGGAATTTTGAATAATACATCCCAACAACATAATCGGGGCCTAATCTGTTCCCCTTCACTTCCCCACTGTCCCCCATCTATCCTGCACATGAAATGTCCCTTATCATTTCCCCATATGTCATCTACCCGTCCCCCAAAACATGTCGTCTGTTAGAATTTACTTGTTCTCAAAAAAAAGTCGTGACCCCATTAGACAAGCAAACCTTGTTTAAAAGGCCTAGGAAGCATCGCTTCTGAATTATTTGCCATTATAATGTGTGTTGCAATAATCTTTTTTTTGTATAACATAATCTGCAAACTTCTATTTTTTCTTCTAAAATCTGTTTGATGTAGGATGGGGTGTAATTCTTTATTCACCAGTATCACACTTACAAGGTCTTGTGTCCATTGTTTCTTATAAATTGACAAAACTATCGTCTTTCCGTAGCGTACGATTACTTATGCAAACGATTAGAAAGCTTTAAAAATGATACTTTGTAAATATATTCCAAAATCAAAACTTTATTGGGTGCTATAACAATGTATACAAATCTCTAATAAACACTAAAATAAATGCACAGAACCGTTGCAGTCATTTTCAAACTATATTGAAAGTCTAGGTGTTTTAAAGGCGGGAAAATGGATTTTATTTTTTTAACTGCAGCCCAGCAATCGAAAAAATCTGAAAAAAATACACAACAATTTATGTTTTAAGAGGAACCTTTGATATTTTTTTTGAGCCTGTTCCAGGCTTCTAAGACACAGTAAAAAATATTTCTTGATATTTTTTTGTGTTTGAATTTGGGCCTGAGAAAAATTGAAAAATGTATTTCTGATAGTCCAAGTTGTGTTCTTATTTATCATATTTTTTTCAGTCTGATAAAATAGTGTTAAGTTGTCGAAAAAAATTGAAATTAAAAAAACAAGTTTTTGGCTATATAGGGGTGTGGGTGGTGGGACGGAGGCTAAGAAACCTTTCAAAAATATTATTTTTATGTTAGAATTGTAGTGTAACCACTCATATGTAATTTGGTTGAGGGGAACTTTTTACCATCTTATCGGGGGGACCCTTTATGAATCAGTTCTTTTAATGTAATGTCTGGGATATTCCTCTATTTCCAAACCATCAAATCCTAGTGTTCACTCATCTTCCTCCACCGCACAGTCATAGTATTCTGTCTTGACATTTTACCCATTGATATGCAGATCTCTTCGTTCCAAGTGTATTAGTGAACCCTCTGTCCAGTCTCCATTATTATATACTGCACAAATTTTGTATTTTGTTCCTCACAGCTTCCTTTTTCTTTATGTACATAATTATAAAGCAATTACCTTATACATACATGGCGAAATGTAGGTTAGTTTTGTTAGCAATATATGAAACAATACCCCGATTCAACTGTGTTTTTTCTCAATTTGAAATTGTTAGATCTCAAATTGCTTGTGTTTAACCCCATTCTGCTTGTGTTTATTTTCATTTTGAGTATGTTAGGACCCAACTTGAAATTGTTTGGTCACATTTCGAAGTTGAAAAGGTGTAGTGTCAATATTTTTAATTCTTAAGATCTTTTAGATCACGTAGTGATCATAAACATCAAAGCGAATCAGAAAATATGACAGGAATTATAAAATACAAAACAAGACAGAAGAACACTTATTTATTGTCATCTCAGGGGAACCTCGAATTCTTACGTTAAATGGGGTTTGGAATATTCTTTAAAGAATCACGTTAAAACTAACGAGGAATTATAAATTTTATTTTTAAAATGTGCTCAATTTTTATCATATGGATCATCCATACGATAACTAAAGAGGGTAGAGAAGGTGGGGAGGGTTTGAGGCAGCGTTATGCTACATTAGGGTGCACGTGCATGTGTGTGTGCGCGTGTGTGTCATGTTTTATTGTTATGTAATGCTGATATTAATTTTTAAATATCTGTTGACATTTGCTGAAATAATATGTACAAATTAAAAAGTTATTATGTATAAATTGTTGCAATAAATGAAAATATTTTTTTCATTTTTTTCATTGAATTTGTTCAATTAAGAAAATATTTTATTACAAAATTGAACTAAATTGGCGCAGACTCATGGCCCCTGTGTCATCCACGACAGCAACAGGCCCATGGTGTATTTTCAGAAATTTTCTTGTCCACGAGTCCTCCTTCCCTTCAAAAATTGACCCCTATCCTACTGTTAGGTGCAGTTCACGTCGCCCACAAATTCTGACTTTAAATTATCATACATTTTAAAATATAACGCAAATAAAATTAATACAACTTTCTTGTTTCTACTTTATAATTTATTTTTACCTATTGTAAATTGGGGATGTCTTGTCGCAAGTGTTACATAATTATTCAGAGGGAGGGGGTCAACAGATGCATTAGATGGGTAGGAGGTATTTAAAAATACTGTAAATTTGCATTAGGTAGTTTACTGACAGTCCCGCACACAATTAAATCGCAACAATCATACACTCTAAGTTCATACTCATATATTCTATCCGCTTGTGCGAAATTTGTACAGATGAGGGACACTCCCGCAACAACACAATGATTCAGAGCAGCAAACTTAGTAGATCACCACCTTACTACAGATGTCATTGCAACGAATAACACATTTCGTACAGTACAATTGGTTGATGGAAGAAAAATAAAACACAATTAAAAAATACAATTTTTTTTTAAACGTTAAATGCTAATCATGTTAACTTGAAAATATAATTCCAATAATTACATATAGTCAGAGTGTTGAAAAATTAATGTTAAATGTGGGAAAACATTAATTCAAGGTCACGTTAAATCAGGGTTCTACTGTAAATGAATTTGAGTAAATAAAATTAAACTGAATAAATGAAATGACTGGCATAGTACAGTTATATTTGGTGCACATTTTTTATTTATACTTCTCAATTTCATATATTCAATTCAATTTTATATGCTCAATTTCTCTCTCTCTTTTTGGGTGTATTTTATAATTTCTCTACGTATTTTCAGACTAGCTCTGATGATTATTGCTATGTGATCAAAAGAATGAGAAATATTTTTACAAGACATCTTTTTCTCGAATCAAGAAATAATCACCATTGTGGTGCAAGTGCAATTCTGCACCACACAGCTTACTTAACATTTGTTCTTTGACATCAACCATACATAACCTGATTACGCTAAATCATCTTTAAAGCTTATGGGCTAAGGTCACATTTCTCATGCCATAATCAACAAAATCTCCTTCAGCACTGTCTATTATATTACGAATGTTTGGCTTTTCTGGATTCCCCCTATTCCTGGTAAAGGTGGGGTTTGCAGCATATCAAATTGCTATATTTTTCTTTTCATACAGATTAGGGAGAAAGGGTGAGGGATAGGCTTTATACATGCACGTTCTTGCAAAAGTATGGTAGTAATAAACAAAATAATGCATTTTTGTGCTTTTGCAGACAGGCCTAGTTTGGCCCATCGAGGAGAATGAGGCTAGAGCTCTTTCGTTGCCTCAGATGGCATGACAAGTGCCATACTGTAACTCCTAAAATATTTACTATTATAAGAAGACAGTAAATCTCTAGTACCCATTTGAAGAGAGGTAGAGTGGACCTCAGACTCAGCCCATTGGCAACTTATCAGACAAATGTAAGAAAGGTGCTGAAATTTGAAACAGACTATCTGGTTGGACACTGACTCAATCCCTCCCCTCCCAAAAAAAGTAATATATCAGTTGAAAGAAATTGGGGGGCTGTCAGAAATAATAATAATAATAATAATAATAATAATAATAATGTAATTTTCTTCTAAATAAATATAATTGTTAAAGTGAAATTTCTTTGTAATGAAATAACCCAATTTGGTTAAAAAAACAAACAAAACATCATCAGTTGTAGGATCTACTTCCTCATAAATGTATGAATTAGGAAACTTAATTATTACATCAATTGAAGAGAGTCAACTGAAATAATGATATGTAATAATTACACAAGATTTTCAGCAAATTTTACACTGTATCCATACACAACGTTTTTGACTATTTTGTAAGGTCAAGCACAACTCAAACTTATTAGCGCATGTCCTAGGAAGGAAATCAAATCTGTAAAATCAAAACAGAAGATAAAAGCACATGCAAAATTTGTTCCTGACCAGAAGCCACAGAAAATTCTTAATAGTTTTTAGCTCACATTTCACGGGTAGACTACTACCGGATTATTGTTTGGACACCCTTTCATAATTAAAAAAAGGTGTTTGTCAAAATCCTCAGACAAAATAAAAAAACTGAAGTTAAACAAAGAAGCAAATCTCACCCAAATCAGCATATCGAGTTTTACAGAATGCTCGTCGGCCACCAAAGCAAAGATCATAGCGGGGTAAGTTAGGATCATCGTTGCCATGCTCCACTGCCTCATAGGCATCCACTTTGTAGGCAAATGTCACGAAGCCATAATTGTCCCTGCAATAATACAACACAATATTCTGAAAGACCTTCATATATATGTCACTACAGTCAGCAAAAGGTTTCCTTCTACTGAACCCAATGGAATTCCGAAATTCTACTTACAACACACAACGTACACTACAGACAAATTATCAACATTAAGTTGCATGATAATAATTTATTTTCTTTTGAGTTATATTGTATTCTCATTTATAATAAATGATAAAAAATAATACTTTCCATACACTTTTCTTGTTGCTTCTGATACATTTTACTTTCACAACGCTTCACATGACTGACGTGGATGCTTCTTCTGGTGCCAATTAATGAAATGATGAAGAAGTATAGTAAATGTGAATGGAAAGAATTATTTTCAACGTCTATAATAAATAAGGATACCACAAAATACAAAATATTGAAGATCATCATTCTGGTTATTGACGTAATGAGCTCTATTTACAATTTTTAATGTATTATTATCTTTAATAATAATAATATTTTTTAACGAAGCTTTAAATTATTTCGTTTTATTATAATAACTTATATCTTTACCATGTAACAAATAACTTTGAACACTATGAAGTCAAATGTAGTTTAATGATTTGGCTTTAGTAGAGTCCATGCAAAGTAAAGTTCAAAATTATTTTTGAATAGAAAAATACACACCCATGCTCACGGAAATGAACACTTATGTCAATTATAGGACCAAAAGGTTCAAATCGACGACGCAATTCAGCTTTGGAAGTCCCTTCATCGATGCGGCCAACATAGATAACTCTTCGCTCTTCTACTTGCCGCTGCTTCTCCCGTTCAGACAACATCCAATCATTCTTCCTATTTGTGAAGGGGGGAGAACGTGATCTACTGAAACATAACCAATCATCTCTATGTCAAGGCATTTTTTGGGCATAAAATGTAAATAAATAAAATAAAATTTAAGTGAAGAGTTAACGACCTATGAAACCATTGGGATTTGGTCATCTACAACACAAGATAATGCTGAGTAATTGACCCCAAATGTGGCAAGAAAAGAAAAACCAAGGAGCCCATTTATATGTAACACAATTTTGTACACATGCTAATCATTTTCCCTTTCTAAAATAGTCAGTTATAATGAGAATGTTAAGAGAATTTCAATAATGGGCACATGCATACATAAAAGCACTGTAAAGAAGAAGGGTAGAAGATTGATAATTCAAACGACATCACAAGCACAATGAATTTTCTTGACCACTCCTTTAATATTAGAGGACATATGCTGTGATCATGACAAAACATGCCTCTTTGAGGGCAAGTGGATAGCTTGTTGCCTCTGAATGACAGCGTGCGGGTTTGATCCCAACAGAGGCACAGGCCTCAAGATATTTTTCATTTCGATTTCTTAGCAAACACAGATTCACACTCACTGCATGTGAATCCGAGTTTGTGTGGCCATTTACATCCTTGTTATCATCTCGTTGAGAACCGTGTAACAAAATATCACCAATGACTTCTTCATTCCAAAGGTAATCTAAAAACCAACAACCCAACTTACTAGGCTTAATCTGTGAATATTATACAACCCCTCATTTTTTTAATTAAATATTTTGGAAAAAACTTCTTCTCATGATGGGGTAAATAGGGTAAAAACTAACACTAGGAAATGTCTTTGAAGACTCAGGTTTCCTTTCTAAAAACCAAAATGAATAGAAACAGAACGACATTCTAATAACTTCTGCTAGAACAGATGTGAAATCTTAATGAAAAGAAGGTTTGATTCCCATCACAAAAGTACAGCGTATTTATTGATTAGAAGAAACTATGAGAATTACAATATGAAACTTCTCTATATCTTTTGTATTCTTCCGATCTACTTTCTGGACTTGTTTTCAAAAATGATTTTCTAGCAAGAAAAAATATTCCCTCCCACAACATTTTTAGAAGAATGAGTAAATAAAATAAGTTACTTCAGACCTATAGATCCTATAAAAAGTTTTGCTCTCCCCTCACATACTAATATACTAAAAATTGCCTTTCAAAAGTGAATTAATATCTGCCCTTAATATTTGTAGATTTTGGAGAAATTAATTTTAATTCATCCAACCAAAGCATTATTAAAGAAGTACTTTATACATTAATTTGAGGACAGTTAGTTTGAAAGAGTTCGATGTCCACCATGTCAAATTTAAAAAATGAGATTTTTTAAATTTATTTTGAGAAAATCATGCATGTGCACCAAAGAAACCCAATACCTCCGCCAGCCAGTGCTATAGGGCAGTGGTCGGCGGGGGCCGTACCGATGCTGGTAGGGGTATGAGGTTCGTGGGCGGCAACTACTGGGACTGCGTCTCAATGAACTCCTTGATCTCGAACGCGATCGACTGCGTGATGAATAACTGCAACAAAACATCACATTGTAAATAGGAAATTGCAATAAATTGTCTAGCCCTAGAAGTTTGTCTTCTGCAAAGGGATTTAACTCATAAACGAAGAAAATTATAAAAGTTTTAAAAATCCCACCTGCTGTAGGAAGATGATGAACGTGATGAATTGGAGCGCGACCTTGGACGCTGTGACCCAGAGGAACTCACCGAGTGTCCACCATGACTACGCCGTCGACTACAACAAAAAACAAAACAAATTCATTTGATTTTTGTAGAAGACTTCCTTAATTGCTCTTCATATGCATGGAAGAATGAACACATGACCACATGTCTGCCATCAGAGTAAGAGGTAAAATCACCTAACCCCACCCCCAGTGGTCAAGTAGACATAAATACTATTTGGACAATAATAAAGGTCATTAATATTCTTTTATGAACATTTTCTTATTCCCAGACAAATCTTATAACTGATTTATTTAGATATCACTGCTGATATTTTGGAAAGAATGAAAAGAGATTAGTGAAACCTTGTCTGTCCTAACATGTACATTAACTGAAACATTTGAGGCTTGCAAAGCAAAGGGAGCAAAACGCCAAAAATGTTTCTTCACGAAATCAATAACAACTGTATGAATTCGTAAGGCTATAATATAAAATCATAAAAAAGAAAAGTATACTTTAATTTAAGTTTTATTAAATCCAAATTTTTTGCAATATTTTTATGAATCAGAAAGCTCACAAATATTTTTGAAAATCAGATAACTGGAAAGAAGCTGTGTCCATGCTAGTTTCTTGACCCAAGGAGTTAAGTCCATCTTCAACTTGATCTCGGAGCTGAGGACTTGAGCAAAGGAGCTTAGAGCTATGCACATTACAATGACTTAAATCTGAGGTCAAAGTTGTGGTTTTAAATTCTGAACGTCAAATACCACTATAGCTCATATACAGTACACCATGGGATTTTAAATAAGAGTGACCAGCAATCTGGCTTTTTTGAAATTCAAAGTTTTTTCCCGGTTTTCCAGGTTTGAGAATATCAATTTTCCAGGTTCTATTTTGCACATTAGAACACATTTTTACTTTCTTGCTACCGGTTACAAAGTAGAGAGAAAGTTATGTAACGCTGCACGGAAAAACGGCCAATTTCTGAAAAGAAACTTATCACAGGACTAGTAATGAAAAAAATGGATAGATCCAATTGCTAAATTTATAAACAAATCCTATAACACGCGGTGTACAGTCTATGTTTGCATCTGTTTTGTGAGTATACCAAAAAATCGAATGATGGCAAAACGTGTCTCTGTCTGCCCATCCGTCTGTCCGTGAACAACGCTTGCGGCTAAACCATTCAGCCAATTTGCTCCAAAATATATTTCTCAATCATTCTGGGTGATGTAGCGGCCCCTTGAACATCAATATGATATTTTGATGGGGGGGGGGGGGACTTTACATGAAGTCCCTGGGACATTTTCAAAAATATGGATTAAATTTTGTTGTCGGACAGTGTGAAGAATGTTTGAGAGAATGGTGCAGATCTCATGTTCGTTGAAAATCCCGAGTTCTCGAAAATTGCAAAAATGCAAATCTTTTTCGGCGTCTTCCTACAACTAGGCCTACATTTCTGGAGATAGAGATTTTCCCTTAATGAAATCTGTTTCTTAAAAGATAGATTTAGTAATAAGGTCATCTACTATATTTCGAAAATTTTAATACTTTTCGTGTAATTTTGCATGAAAATACGTGCTGTTTTACCACCACTAGTTTTCGGTTCGTTACTGAACCAAACTATGTTTCTCAGCCACCTATCTCTCGCAATTGTGGAGAAGGGTATAAAATTTTGTACAAAAATGAGTTTTAAGGAACATTTTTATATATTTGTTTTTCTAGGAAATATTTGTTATTGATTAATAGTTAGACTCCGCTTGAAATGTTCAAGAAACTAATTTTTCAACCGGAAAGTAGTTCTGTGGACAGATGTCAAAGCAGGGCTTGAGGTGCCATATTCCTCACATTGCTTTTGTAATGATGTCGATTCTGCCATGGATAATATTAGTTTTCAACATGCAAGTAAGAATATTTTTTGAAAATAGACATTTCGCAGTTGACATGAGTCCTAACGAGGATAACTGTGTACTTTCTGTCTTCCAAATTCTATTTTCAAGATTACTAAAATATGATAATTTATTTTGATTAATTACAAGGGAATAGGAAACGAATGCTTAATAACATTGTAAGATTTCCATTTTCAATAAAGGTTTTGGATTTTCAGTATTAATAAATCTTCATATTTACTTGGAACATCTCAGATATCTTAATTTTTGGAATTTTGAAGATAACATACCTATTCGATCTTGCAATACAACAATTTAAAGAAATGCTTGGTAATTATATTTAGGATGTTAATAGTTTTCACATCAATTTGAATTAAGTTTCAATAGTTCCAGATTTTTTCAAAACAGGGATTTAGTTTTTTATATTTAACACAGTTTATATGGACTGAAAACATTTAATCACCTGCTGCTTAATAAAATAGGTACTCAAAAGCTTCACTACACATTCTTATTTGTCAGCAAATTCTCAATGGTATACGGCTTCAAAAGACCAACCTACTTGAAAAATGGACCATACGTCATGAGTAGAGCCCAGAAAATTAGCAAAATTTATTTTTAATTTCTCAAATACATATGTATATTCTGAGTAATGTACGTAGTATAGAGAAAGTAACGTAATGCTGCACCAAAAAAACTGCAATTTTTTTTTTACAGAAAAAATCTGTATTGTAAAGCCTTGATTGAAAAAAAGGGGATAAATCCTAAAATATGTCGTAAATAAGTCCTAACACATTATGTAGTCAAATTTCACGACCAGTAAGTGGGTGATCGCCATCCCTGCTCTATGCAGTCGCGATCATGCGACTCCTAGCGGCACAACCGGAAACGACGCGAAATACCGTGAGATATTCCATTTTGTTGACACCCCCCACGCGCCAAGAAAGAAAACCCGATGTATACACACGCGGCAATATTTGACATCGTGTGACCCGCGAGTCAAGGACTTCGCAATCCTAAAGCATATATTTATGAATTTTTTCGTACATATTTCGATTTTAACTCCCGCCATTATCGTCTATCGAGTTGAATTATGCACGTTAATAAATGCGATCACGTATGTGAATTCGTGTTAAAAGTTGGAAAATCAGTAAACCAGAAAAAAAAAAAAAAAACGAAAAATCCCGGTTTTCAAATCAAATCCCCCCCCGGTTTCTCAAGGATTCCAGGTTCGCTGGCCACCCTGTAAATTTCATTCACAATGTTGAAAAAGAATTCTGCACTTCAACAGTATAAGGCATCATTTCCTGTAAATCACCTTCCCCATTTTCTGACAAACCAACTCTTGCAGCAAGTGCATGTATTTTATCATGACTGTCATCTGGAATAATTCATGGTTAAAGAACTCCGTAGGTTTTTATACGACTGTTGCTGAAATTTTCTTTCATTTTAATTACAACTGGTGCTGTCTTCTTAAGTATCCAAATAGGTAGCCCTAGAGATTTCAATGTATTCAATGACAGGGTTGCTTCTTCTTTATTTACAGGAATTTAGTTCCATTTCCAAGGTCTTGAAAGGTCTGGATTGTCTTCCTTCATGAATGACAACACTGATGTGCTTTAGAACATGAATGTCAAAGTTGAAGGTACAATTTATTTTAACTCCTTTCAACTTACTTGCCTAGGTTGAAACAGATTTATTTGGAATCACTTTACCACTTCTAGTTTTATATGATTTACCACTTACGCCATTTTTATGCATTAAAAGATTTTTGCAGCCTATGTTTCCATATTTATTGCTAAATGCAATCGACTCCACACTCTACACACAAATTAGAAAAGGAAAAGAAAAAAAGGGGAAAAAGGGAAAAAGAGGGGAGGGGTAAAGGAAAAAAAAAGAAAGAGAGAGAGAGAGAGAGAGAGAGAAAAAGAAAAAAATTAAAATTAAAATATAATAATACACCCACCAAACTACATAAACACGACTAAAAGAGGTCACTTGAATTCACACACCTCATTTAGAAAAGCAAGCATACTAGTCTTCACACACAACCAGAATCATCTCTTAGTAGATGTTACAACTACTTGGAACATGTTTTGAACATAGCACTGTTTAGAGCGTATTGAGGCCAATTTAAAAAATATTTAGATGTCAGACCCTTCATTTCGAAAATTTTGGTTCTTAGTTCCTTTGGCTTTGCAAGGCCCCATTTAAGTACAGCCTTTTCAAAAAGTACTTTTCACAAAGGAACTATTAATTAATCGAAAATACACAATTTTTCTTTCAAAATATAATCTTAAATCTGTGGTCACAGGGTAAAAATTCTTAAGTCAAAAATCTTAGTTTGGAGAAAACAAGGGCTAGATTTTTGAGCCACCGCTTGTTCCTACGCTAAACACTATTTCTTAACGTTTTTTCTCGTTAAGGAACCAATATTTGAATTCAGTTGTTTTACTAAAGTAAAATATAGATACTCAACTTGTAGTTTCAGTACTTAACCCAATTTTGCAAAAAATTGACTTAAGAACTTTTACCCCATGACCACGGAAATGATGAAATTTACCATAACTGAAGATTACTTTAGTGATTGGAAAGTCAAGACCCCGTGCCATTACAAGTGGTGTGCCCCAAGGCTCAGTTCTAGGCCTGACACTATTCATCCTGTGTACTTGCGACCTAGGTAACGAACTGTCCTCAAGCTGGAACTGCTATGCGGATGACATCAAACTTTTCTCAAATCCACTAAAAAACTACCAGACGTTACAAAATGACCTCAACAAAGTGGTGAGATGGTTGGAACTCTGGTTGTTGCCTTTAAATTCTGCTAAATGTACAATCCTCCATCTAGGAAGAAAAAACCCAAATTTTAATTATACCATTGAAAATGGCATCCTCAATTCTATGACAAAACAAAATGATCTTGGTGTTCTTATCACTCGAAATTTGAAATAGGATAACCAAGTGTCTGCCATTACCAAGAAAGACAATAAGCTACTATACCTGATTAGAAAGTCGTTCTCCATGTCTTGCGTCTGTCTATAGTACAACTTATCTATACGACATACAGTGAAACTTCTATATAAAGTTCCTCCATATAATGTTTTCCTCTATATTACGTCAATTTTTTTCGGTCCCGACCAAAAGCCCATATACACAATGCAAAATTTTCCTCTGTAGTACGTTCCACTACACAACGATTTCCTTCATGTAACGTTTGTGTTTTTGGAACCCTAATCATTTATTTTCCTCTTTATTGCGTTTCAGCCAAGTTTCTTCGCCGCCATTACTCGACACTCGCGGGAGACGATTTCAGAACACAGACCTTATATTCGGTTTTCAATACTCGTTTTCTGGATTCTACAGAAATTCTTTAAATAAACAAAACAATAAATTAAATACTTTCTTGCATTTTTAAACATGCATTTAAAGTAGGAAATTTATAATTTTGTTAAGAACTATTTCTAGAAGAGAAACGTTACACGTACTACATACACACCCGCGAACGTAAGCAACCAATAAGAAGAGTATATTGAACACGTGCTGTTGTTTACTTCAGGACCAGTCCATGTACTCAACTCTCTGGAACACTCTGAAGCTGAGCTGAACGTACGGATTGTATCGGTGAATACAGTGCAGTGCTGTGCAGTGAATTGGAGGAAATAGTATTTCCGTAATCTTGAAGATTTTATTGAACAATGGATGTAGCTGAGAAGCGAAAGAAGATTCGATAGAAGAGAAGGTATCCATTATTCAACAAGTGGAAGCTAATCCTCTTGTGAGTCAGGTGGAGCTAGCCAAACAACTAAAACTGGCTCCCTCGACTCTCAATACGATTATAAAAAAGAAATCGTCCATACTGGAAGCATTTCACAAGTGTGGAAATGCGAAGCGAATGCGGATGAAGCCTTCGACGAAATGGAACAGGTGTTAATAACCTGGTTTCAACAAGCACGTGCCTCAAACATTCCTATAAACGGAACTATATTGAAGGAAAAAGCACTACAAATAGCTTTGCGGTTAGGGGTGGAAAATTTCAAGGCTTCCAATGGGTGGATTGACAAATTTTGACAACGGCATGGTGTAGTTGACCAAGCTGAATGTGGTGAGAGTGATAGTGTAGACCAGCACACAGTTACGCAATGGTTGCAGGCTCTCCCTAGCATCACATCCGGCTATGAACCACGAAATATTTTTAACGCTGACGAAACCGGCATGTTTTTTAATTTAATGCCAGACAAGACACTCACTTTTCGCGGTGAAAATTGCCATGGTGGTAAGAAAAGCAAGGAGTGTCTTATTATGCACAAACACGGATGGTACCGAAAAATTGAAACCATTGGTGATTGGAAAGCCCAGAAATCCAAGGTGCTTTCAAAATATTTCTACTCTGCCATGCAAATATACCAACAATGCTAAAGCATGGATGACTTCGGAAATATTTTTAAATTTTCTAAGAGAATTCGATGCAAAAATGGGGAGTGATGCAAGAAGAGTGCTGTTGTTTGTTGATAGATGTGCTGCACATCCCCCAGATGTTTCATTTCTGAGAAATGTAAAGGTGGTTTTTCTGCCACCCAATTGTACCAGCCGCCTGCAACCGCTGGACTTGGGCATAATACATGCCCTTAAAATTAAATATAGAACAGCTCTGGTGAGGAAGGCCTTAAATGTTGTTGATCAGAGGAAGCCAGGTAGCCAGTTAAAGTTAAACATTTTACAGGCAACGAACTTAATTATGTCTTTGTGGAGGGAAGTGAGTGGTGAAACTATAAAAAAACTGTTTCAAGAAAGCAGGGTTGCAGGAGATCGAGATGGTTGCTCCAGTGGAAGATTATAACAGTGATTTTCAAGAGTTCCATGAACTGGTACGGAATAGTTCAGTCACTTTTGAGGACTTTGTGATGGTGGATGACAGTGTGGCAACCACAGGAGTGCTAATTATTCATGAATTTACCACTGAGAGAAGTGATGAAAATGGAAGTGAGAGTGATAGTGAGTCAGAAGACATTCCTGTGCCCCCTGATACCAAGGCAGCTGAAGCTTTTGAAACTTTCAAAAGGTATATGATGGCCCAAAACCTTGAAGAGACAACCTTAACTCAAGTTAATCGTTTGGAGCAAGAAATGATTTTGATAGAGTCTGGAAAAAATAGGAAACAAACATGCTTGCTTGAGTACTTCAAGAAATCTTAAATACATTATAATTGCGCTGTGTGAGATCATAAATGTTTTCGAAAGTTGACTAAATTCGCGCACGCCCACCCACCCACATGCACACACGCACCCACCCACAGAGAGAGAGAGAGAGAGAGAGAGAGAGAGAGAGAGAGAGAGAGAGAGATATCTACAAGTACTATCTGTGATTTACAATTGCGATTTAATTATAACTTGATTACTCTACGAAACTGATTCATTATATAACTTTATTACACCGATGTAATGACATGTGTACAACAGCTACTTGCTGCCACCATTAATAAATAAATGAAAATTAAAAATAAATAAAATAAATGATAAATGGTCAATTACAAATCAATTTGAGACCCTTGGGGAAGGGCATTTTACAGAAAAAAATTCTTGTACCTTGTTCTGCGCCTAATTTGAGATCGACTCCTTCGATGTCGCCGAGAGCCACTGGAAGATGTTGAATGGCTACTCGATGAGCTGCTAGCTCGAGTGGAGCAGTACTTGCGCTGCTTCTTTCGAGATCTGTAAATGAAACTATATTGAATTTCATAGTTCAGAGCAATTTATTTCCATAGTAAAATTTATTTAATACAGTGCTTGTATGCCAATCAGGGGAATTCAGTACACTACAGTTTCAATAAATAATAAATAAAAAATGACAGTGAAAATGGATTGTCACCAAGTGCAAACATGAATATCATTCCATTTCATTCTTCATGCCAGTTGTAGTAAAACAAGATATTAACCCTTAACTTGGCAAGTGTGATATACTTACGTATAAACATAATGAGTGTATCTGACAAACATTGAAGTATGTTTTAAAAATGCATTAGGAGACGAGAAACAGCTTATAATTACATCAATTATTATATATTTGTAGTTATTTTAGGTACAGAAAAGATTTAAATTACTCTTCTGCATTATTTATCACAATATTTCATATTGTATTATCGAAGTCAATATTCTATAATGCATTATACTTAGTGAATACCTGGCAATGCATCTCAACAGATACTATGATTTAAATCCATTCTAGAATTAATTTCATTGACTTCCATAAATAAATTTTTAGGTGCATAATTCTCCAACATTTTGTAAAATATGGATTCGTAACAATACATACAAAAACGTCACACTATCATGAGAAAATAATTATTTTTATGGGATGAAGTACTAGAAACATTCTCCAGTCAGCCATCTTGTGCCAATTGGGTTTTGTTTGTTCTCTTGCACTTCATCACTCTGGTCAATAATGTGCAGCACAGCATTATATACTTCAAAGACATTGTAAATAAGGCACAGACCATCAAAGATAATCCATTTCCTTCTTATAATAATAAATAACTGGTCACAAAATCTATGTATACCACAAGATATGTTGCCAAGTTAAAGGTTAATTATACAGGCCTGTTACTCTTTTCAAATACGAAAGCAGTCAGATGTCTACTAGTATGGTGAGCCGAATTCAAATTTGCAATAATTAATATTTAAATAAAAACATGCATTTGAATATAATTTATAATGATTAAATTAATAATAAATCGTTTATCTAAATAATAATTATTTATAATAACATTATAAAAATATAAATTTATATAATTACTACTTATAATAATTCAGAAACTAGATATTAAAAAAGTTTTTTTCTCATATAAACAATCAGGCATACAACAATACAATATGAATTCACTCTATGTTGGTGAAAAAAGAAACAGTGTGGTTACATCAACACATTCATAGCTCCATTCACCACTGACATAGTTGAAAATTTTAGCAATTATACCCACAGTGCTGAAACTGCTGAATTTGTAAAAGATTTAGGAAGATAAGACTTCAAGGGACTAATTCACATATTAGGCACTATCATGATAAAATAAACATTTCAACAGAAATGCAAGTTAAGACATTAAGTAATTGACTCTTGAATACCTAATTCTTGAAATCCATCCAAAACACTATCCTGAATGCAGTACAAAAGTAGTTTGACTGAAACCTGTTGTGAATGAATTTAATTATCCTATAATATCATTTTAACTCTCACACATATTGGTTAATGCCCACTGGAACTCCTAGTCATATTCATCCTATACATTTATACCTAATAATCAGATGAACAGACTGTTTAAAGCTCCTTTATAGAGAATATATGGAAATGTCAATTCTATAAATGCAGGTATCGTGGCATATATACTGCGATTTTTCTTATTCTGCTGCTGCCACAAATCAGCTGTTGATGATTTCATCCAATCGGGATCTTGAATGTCAACCTAGTGACGTCTCTCTACCAACATTGGATGGCAGTGAAACAGCTGATTTATGTCACAGGCAGAATAAGGAAGATCACAGTATAAGATTGATTTTGATCTTTGCACAACTCCTGTAACCGCTCTTGTAAATTTAATTAAAGACAAATTGTCAACAGATTTTTTTAATTACTGATAGTTATTCTAATTAAGCAATTTTGGGTGATTGCCTGTAAATAAATAAACAACTTCATTCACTTTAGTAAAATACACAAGGCATATACACTCTCAATAAATATAGTTCAGTTGTCACAAATCTTAAATGTGGTTTGCAAGAGATGTTTTAATGTACCCTTTTACTCAGTACTTCCACAATAAAGAGACAAACAACAGATTTATTTAAAGAAAAGGAAGGATAAAAATAAAGACCGAATTTCTTTTATTAAATGCAAAATGTTAAGTTAAGGGATTGCTGACACAAAATGTGATAAAATTTGGTTACCCCAAAATGAACATGAAATTCCTCCACAAGTGTGAATTATTAACACAATGATCCGTCACAAGTACAAAACTTGCCAACTGCAAGTATATACCAGGTCTTTATGATAACTCGCAACCTTTTCCAGAAACATCACATCTTGTTTTGGCAATTTCACAATGCATAAAATATCTTTGTCATCCCTTTCATTTTAAGCGACCCCTGACCATGTGCCCTCACATTACGGGCTGAGAGAATGTTTAATTTTAGTTGGAAGAAACAGAAAGCACTTATTCTGTCTTTGTTACTCTTCAACATACTGCAGCCACTACATTGAAAAGAGTAAATACCTGTCTCTTGGTAAATGGTGGTCACTTTGAGCATTTACTCAAAGGTCAATTTTTTTGGTCATTTTAAGGAAATTCTATTTTATAATTTTTTTAGTAATCATTTTCAATAATTATTAATTTACAATTTATATTTTATCAGTACTTTTTATAATTTTATTAAGCTTTTCTTATTTGCTTAATATTCCATAATAATAATAAAAAATTATTATTGTTGTAAATTACGAAGAACTTGGCGGTAATTTTTCATGAGATACCTTTCTGATTTCTCTCTGAACTTGGATCTCAATAAATAATAATTATTGTTACATTGCTGTAAACAAATCGATAAATCAATCATAACTTTCCTCCATGTCTTTAGTTCTAGTTTTGTTTCTTAAGCATGCTGGACAGAATCACTTAAAGTGCCGTTTTGTTTCCTCGCTCATGCTTCAACCCACCCCACCCAGTCTGTGCAGCACAAAAAGATTCCGATGTGTGAGCTGCGTGTCTGCCCGCCTAAGTTCTTGAATGGGAAAAACACAGAAACAGGAAAGTTGCTGCAGCTTATGACCTGACGACTGTCTTGGTGTGACAGGCATGGCTGTCTTGACAGGTGGCAAAGAGATACGGTTGGCAAATTACCAAAACAAGAACAAGTGCTCTCAGACATGGGTTGCAAGTTAAGCTAAGACCCTGTTATGACTTACTGCATTCTCTCATTAAGCAACACAATGTAGGGCTTGAACAAGTGTGACATTAAAAATGGTATTGTACTGACAGTAATTTACACCTAATTTACTGAAACAAATATGAATAGAAGGAAAGAAAAGAAGAAAAAAGAAGAAGCAAGAGAAGAGCACAATGCTGTGTTAATAGTTTAAACCAGGTTGATTAAATTTGACTCCCACATGATATACTGTACATGTAATTCCCACACTAGTGTGGTTTATTGACCCAATCATGTCTCAAATATTAGTACAATACTCGCAAATTACAAGCATTGGTTGCAATAGTGAGATATTGATCTTGCTCACTTTTACTAAGCACTTCCACAATAAATGTAGGGCTTGAACAAAGGTGCAACACATGGTATTATATAAAATACCAGACAATAATGCGCACGTAATTTCTGTTAATCAACGCAAAAGGCTAAGTGGCATGGCTAACACCAGTTCTGATTAAATTTATCATCCCATAATTAACATAAAATTGCTCCACAAGTGTGGTTTATTAAAACAATCATCTGTCCCAAATATTAGTACAATACTCGCAAATAACAAGCATTGGTTGCAATAGTGAGATATTGATCTTGCACACCTTTACTAAGCACTTCCACAATTAATGAAGGGCTTGAACAAAGGTGAAACACATGGCATTATATAAAATACCAGACAATAATGCGCATGTAATTTCTATTTATCAATGCAAAAGGCCAAGTGGTGTGGCTAACACCAGTTCTGATTAAATTTGTAATCCCATAATTAACATAAAATTGCTCCACAAGCGTGGTTTATTAAGACAATAATCTGTCCCAAATATTAGTACAATACTCGTAAACAACAAGCACTGGTTGCAATAGTGAGATATTGATCTTGCACACTTTTACTAAGCACTTCCACAATTAATAAAGGGCTTGAACAAAGGTGCAACACATGGCATTATATAAAATACCAGACAATAATGCGCATGTAATTTCTGTTAATCAATGCAAAAGGCTAAGTGGTGTGGCTAACACCAGTTCTGATTAAATTTGTAATCCCATAATTAACATAAAATTGCTCCACAAGTGTGGTTTATTGACCCAATCATCTGTCTCAAATATTAGTACAATACTCGCAAATTACAAGCATTGGTTGCAATAGTGAGATATTGATCTTGCTCACTTTTACTAAGCACTTCCACAATAAATGAAGGGCTTGAACAAAGGTGCAACACATGGTATTATATAAAATACCAGACAATAATACGGACGTAATTTCTGTTAATCAACGCAAAAGGCTAAGTGGCATGGCTAACACCAGTTCTGATTAAATTTGTCATCCCATAATTAACATAAAATTGCTCCACAAGTGTGGTTTATTAAAACAATCATCTGTCCCAAATATTAGTACAATACTCGCAAATAACAAGCATTGGTTGCAATAGTGAGATATTGATCTTGCACACTTTTACTAAGCACTTCCACAATTAATGAAGGGCTTGAACACAGGTGCAACACATGGCATTATATAAAATACCAGACAATAATGCGCATGTAATTTCTATTTATCAATGCAAAAGGCCAAGTGGTGTGGCTAACACCAGTTCTGATTAAATTTGTAATCCCATAATGAACATAAAATTGCTCCACAAGCGTGGTTTATTAAGACAATAATCTGTCCCAAATATTAGTACAATACTCGTAAACAACAAGCACTGGTTGCAATAGTGAGATATTGATCTTGCACACTTTTACTAAGCACTTCCACAATTAATAAAGGGCTTGAACAAAGGTGCAACACATGGCATTATATAAAATACCAGACAATAATGCGCATGTAATTTCTATTTATCAATGCAAAAGGCCAAGTGGTGTGGCTAACACCAGTTCTGATTAAATTTGTAATCCCATAATTAACATAAAATTGCTCCACAAGCGTGGTTTATTAAGACAATAATCTGTCCCAAATATTAGTACAATACTCGTAAACAACAAGCACTGGTTGCAATAGTGAGATATTGATCTTGCACACTTTTACTAAGCACTTCCACAATTAATAAAGGGCTTGAACAAAGGTGCAACACATGGCATTATATAAAATACCAGACAATAATGCGCATGTAATTTCTGTTAATCAATGCAAAAGGCTAAGTGGTGTGGCTAACACCAGTTCTGATTAAATTTGTAATCCCATAATTAACATAAAATTGCTCCACAAGTGTGGTTTATTGACCCAATCATCTGTCTCAAATATTAGTACAATACTCGCAGATTACAAGCATTGGTTGCAATAGTGAGATATTGATCTTGCACACTTTTACTAAGCACTTCCACAATTAATGAAGGGCTTGAACACAGGTGCAACACATGGCATTATATAAAATACCAGACAATAATGCGCATGTAATTTCTATTTATCAATGCAAAAGGCCAAGTGGTGTGGCTAACACCAGTTCTGATTAAATTTGTAATCCCATAATGAACATAAAATTGCTCCACAAGCGTGGTTTATTAAGACAATAATCTGTCCCAAATATTAGTACAATACTCGTAAACAACAAGCACTGGTTGCAATAGTGAGATATTGATCTTGCACACTTTTACTAAGCACTTCCACAATTAATAAAGGACTTGAACAAAGGTGCAACACATGGCATTATATAAAATACCAGACAATAATGCGCATGTAATTTCTGTTAATCAATGCAAAAGGCTAAGTGGTGTGGCTAACACCAGTTCTGATTAAATTTGTAATCCCATAATTAACATAAAATTGCTCCACAAGTGTGGTTTATTGACCCAATCATCTGTCTCAAATATTAGTACAATACTCGCAAATTACAAGCATTGGTTGCAATAGTGAGATATTGATCTTGCTCACTTTTACTAAGCACTTCCACAATAAATGAAGGGCTTGAACAAAGGTGCAACACATGGTATTATATAAAATGCCAGACAATAATACGCACGTAATTTCTGTTAATCAACGCAAAAGGCTAAGTGGCATGGCTAACACCAGTTCTGATTAAATTTGTAATCCCATAATTAACATAAAATTACTCCACAAGTGTGGTTTATTAAAACAATCATCTGTCCCAAATATTAGTACAATACTCGCAAATTACAAGCATTGGTTGCAATAGTGAGATATTGATCTTGCACACTTTTACTAAGCACTTCCACAATTAAAGAAGGGCTTGAACAAAGGTGCAATATTGGTTTTATACGAAAAGTCACGATGGCAATGTATGTCTGATTTATTTTGAATAAATTTAAAAAGTTACTCGTTACTGCAAAACCAAATGTGCTTGAATTTGGTGATCTCATGCTGAACATGAAAAGTGCCCCAAATGTGGATATTTACTCAATGATCTGCCCTAAACAAGTGTAAAAAACCTAGCAAAATTACCAGCATTACTTGCAATTACCAAGTGTGCGCTATTGCACTGTCTTACTAAGCACCAGAACGACAAACTAGTTAGAAGACAGGTGTGAAATACGTTTTTATACAAGAGAAAGTGAGAATAACTATGACCTACTTTTACCAATCAATGCAAAACACTGCGTGATTAGATTTGGTTATCCCAAAATGATCATGAAATTCCTGAACAAGTGCTGATTATTGACACAATAATCTGTCCCAAAAATTTGAACACTTGACACAATGTTATGTCCAAAATTTTTGTACAATACTTGCAAATTACAAGCACTGGTTCCAAATAGTGTGGCATTGATGTTGCACACACACTTACTAAGCACTTCCACGTTAAATGAAGGGTCTGAACAAAAGTGGTATGTATACTGCGATTTCTCTAACTTAGCCCCTCAAAGCCATTCAATCCCCATCTTCGCGATGGAATGGGACATGGTATTTCGCATCTACCTCAGTCGTTCTGCTAGATATCGCATGATCGCGACCATATCAAGCAGTGCTTGCGATAATGTGACTTCTATCGGCAAGACCGAGAAAGACGCGAAATGCCGTGACATATTCCATCGCGAAGATGGGATTCAAGTGGCCTTGAAGGGCAAAGTTAGAGAAATCACAGTTTAAGTTTTTATCCAAAGAAAAGTAAGGGAGCAATGAACATCTAATTGTTTCAATAAATACTAATTTTGAAGTGATATTGCTGACACATAATTTGATGTCCCTATGATCTGGCTCAAATGTATGAACAAACCTCTCAAATTGCCAGTTGGCTGCAAATTGAGTGGTGTTGCTATCGCACACACTTACTAAGCACCACAACAAACAAACGGTTTAAACAATGTGTAATAAAATTGCAAATTGAATTGTAATGATTATAATATATACCTATTTTACTGAAATAAAAACTGTTAAAGTGTAACTACCACAACAATGAATGAAGAGCCTTAACAATGGTGTAACATACAACGGTCTAATGATCAATATCAACTGTTAGGGAGGTGTAGTTTAAACGAATCAATGCAAATGTTCAATTATAAAAGTGTTATTTCAAGCCACCCAGTGTGACTGAACTTTATTCAGCACGATTTACTTAACTTAATTTTATGAGGTTGATGATTAACGAATATAATCTGTGTTTAGAAGGATTCTTGCAAATTGCAAAGCATTGGTTTCAATAGTCATTGTCTTGCTTGGGATGCTCTTATTAAGCGCTGTCAAAATGAATGAAGAGTTTGAAAAATTTTTTGTCAGCAAACAAATTCGGTGTGTGAGTGACTAAGAGGAGAGGATAGGACAAGGAAGATGTAGGAAAGATTGCATACGCAGTCTATGGCCAGTTTTGTTAGGGTCTGGCATTCGCCTGGTGTTGATTGGAGAAACCATGGAAAACTACCAATCAGAGTAGCTGGTCGCTAGAATTCTCTTCCAGACAGCGACTGAATTTTGACCTAGCTGAGAAGCTAATGTCGAAAATCCTGGTACCGTTGGGACTTGAACCTAGGTTCCGGTCAGAGGAACTGCAGTGACATCAGTTGATGCCCTGAGCCATCTCTCCTGGGCTGAAAATGTGGATTATGATCTCACAACGTACTGGAGGAAGTAATTTACTAGATAGAGAATTATCTATGCTAGTATCACCCACTATGCAACAATGCACGTTGCCAAGAGCGCTTGTGAGCAGCTTCGCAAAATGTTAAAACAAGGAGATGTGTCAAGCGACACGTGTGAATTCATCGATGTAGCTGATGCCATCAGGCCTTAATGGAAAAAATATGCAAGTTTCACTGCAGTTACTAACAAAACAGTTCTTTTCCAGTTTTTAGTATTAAGATTATAGCTGACAAAGATACTACATTCAAACACATTACAGTTAAGCAATTCATTTTGGGTTTATATAAAATGTATAAAAAAAATTATTAATTTTACGTTAGTCACCCTTCAAAATTGGTTGCACATTCATTCTTGTAGGTTTCATTAATTAAGTCTGCCCTGTGAACATTCTAATAAGAATGCCAGGCAATTCATAACTGACTCATTCCCAGTTACATTCTAAGAATAAATTTGGATCTTACCTTCTCTCTTGTGTCTTTCCAGAATTGTCTTGAACTTCATCAAATATTGAAGTCTGTGTCTGCACTTCCACACTATGCATCACAGGCCGCTGTGTTTTGTCTTCTTCAGCTGCAGAGCCAGAAATTCTAGAGGAAGCCTCCTTGTTAATATCCTCTTTTACTGGCTCTGGAGGGACTCCTTCTGTTTTGGCAGTGATGGGATTAGATGCAGATAGAAGATTAGACACTGGACTTTTCTTTGAAGGTTCTTCTTTAATTTTTGTACGATCCAACTCCTTAAGTCTGCTGCGGTACTCTTCAAGATTGAGTTTTCTTTTCTTTGGGCCCTCTGATTTGTTGTTTCCTGGATCTACTGTGTTCTTACAACTAGTACTGCTACTGCTACTACTGCTGCTTGAATTACCAGCATTATTACAGTTTGAACTAATTAACAATGATTGTTGTCTACCAGCAACATTGGTTATACAACCAACATTATTTTTCTTAAGCACTGAAACCATTGCAACTGGTTTACTCATGCCACTGTCCTGACGTAATGTACTCCAATCTTTCAGAACACACTGACTTCCTTCTGCTTTTAAAAGTCCCCCTTGCTTCCTTCTGTCAGTTAAATCAACCTTGTTTTGAACATCAACTGTCACAACACCTTTTTCTGTACTAGAAGGAACTACATTTTTTATACACTTTCTATCATCACTTTTATTAAACTAGGACTGGAGTTATGAACCATTTCTCTAGACCCTATGGTCACAGGTGTGCCAACTGTCTCCTCACTAGCATCGCTTACCTCACCAGACTCCAAACCACTATCTTTACGAGAGTTTTTGTCCCATGCCTCTTCTTTGATAGCCCCTTTCCTACCCCTTTCTAAAGCCTTTTGTGGAGCTAACACAACATAATACTCAGGGAGTCGAGAGTACACTTTATTGTCACCAAGTACAGATTTGGCACACGTGGAGTCTTCCGAGTCCTTGGAGCTTCCAGGACTTGACTGGCTTTGCTCCGAGGTATATTCCGAAGCATTAGAATGGTAGAAGGACTTTGGTGGAGCCACTTCAGCTGGGGGACTGGAAGCAGATGAGCAGTAATCGTGGTCCAATTGTATGGACTCTCCACTCTTTCCACCACCAGATACCTGTAGCAATAATAAAATGTTTCTAGACAAAGGTAAAAAATATAAATTGCAACTAAGTTTCAATTATATATTCTGTCATTTCAAGAGTCAAATCTCAGCATAAATTATTTTGAACATTTCTTTCAAATTCATTACATCTCATTAAATTCAGCAATATTAAGTTCTAATCATTCACCAAGCAAAAGTAACATCGAGTTTCTTTTAACATTAAGATCAATGTATATATTGAAAAGAAACCCAAAGACAATTCTTGAATGTGTGGCTTGGGATAGTATTACACAAATGCTGTACAAAACTGATTCAAGAAAGTTGGCTTTTTGTCCCAGCAGGTTACTGCAACTATTGATGAAACAGATGGACAAGAACTACAGGAAACTGAAGATGAATGGAGGGAGCTGGCAATGCACATGAATGTACAAGACATTCAGTTTAATGACTGTTAGTGTAGACAACAACGTTGAAGTTCAAGGAGAAACTGAAGCACTTCCTTGCAATTTAAATGACAACTGAACAGCACGAAGATGATGAGAAGAGAGAAGAGGAAGATGAGTGTCATACAAAACACCCAAATGCAAGTGACATCAATAATACACGTAATGTGTTATAGAGTTAAAGAGAAGGGGAAGTGTTCCATGAACTTGAACGTGTTATTTGAAGTAATTTAAAGAATTAAGAGTTTTTTTTCCAGAGAAAACACAAATTGAATGGTAATAAAATTAATATCTAAGTATAATAAATGAAATTACTTATAATTGTGTGTCATACTTATTTATCATGAAAAGCCCCTTTATAAAGAACTTCCTAATTAACAATCTACCCAAATTTTGGTCCCCTTGAATACGTTAATTAGGGAGTTTACTGTAATACAGGACATTTAAAGCAACTTAATAAAGTTTTCTTATTACTATTGCGTCTATAACATGCATATATTATAGTCTGAATAATGTGAATAAAATTAATGTAATTCCTTTTTATTCATTTCTTGAGGTCTCAGGCATGAAAGAAATCATTTTATTTTTTAAAGGATTTTTAAGCTTTTCTTATGCTGATAAATCAGTTTTATTTGCAATAAATTTCATTATTTTAGTAATACTGTGCTTCATGAATTATTATCAATAGTAGGAAGATCTATTGGGGAATTCACATTACAGCAAAACCAGATTTGACTTTTACAGGAAATTACATTTGACTATTATTCAAATTGTTTTAGTTCCCAATCGATATTCTCCTTTAATTAAATTATCTTAAAATAGCAATGGTTACTTTTAAACTGCAATTTTGATTTTTGATACATTTAAAATTTTTGTGGTGGTATGCATTTCTTATGTTGATACTTTTACATAATGGTGTGATTGATTCTGATATTAATTGTTCTTGCATTTGTAGGTTTTTGGGCCATTTAAAAAAAAAACTTGTAACCACTGAAAGTATCTGCAGAGGGAAAGAGGGATCAAGTTTTATGAAACTTTGAACCAATTAATGTAAAATGAAAAAACAACAACAAACCTGATTTCACTGTAATGTGAATTACCCAAATAGGTCTTCCAACTACTCATAATATACGGGATATATCAGGGACTTTCAGGAATTTATTTTTTTACTTCAAAAGAATAATTGTAGGTGATGCGTTATAGCATTATTTGTTGCGATCTAATAACTTACGAAGTATAATGTATTATTTCCAAAGTTCCAAACCTATCAAAATGAAGAAAGCATGAGAAAAAAGTAGTTATGTATCAGTGCAATTCATTCTGAATATCCATCCCTTTGAATATCGCAGGCCAGGTTGAAACCCTAATGATCAGAAGTTGGTGGTACTGAGACAGTCGTCAATGCCACCACATTGGAGATTTAGTGCAACTTGCTAGGCAGTCTCAGCAGTACATCCCACTGGGAAACTGACCCATCACTACCAAATAAGTTTAAAAAATAGTGTCACAAAAGAGCCAGTCATTGAACCATGTTTCACAATTCATACAAAGGATTTGTAGTCTAAACCAAAATGCTGCTCTGACAATGACCTATTTGAGTACTTGGGATTTCCCTGTGAACATATTGTTCAAATTACAATGATCAAAAAGAAATTGATCTGTCATCCAATCACAGCCATATAGCAAGATTGACAAGAGGAAGAAGATATGTCAACATGAAATATTGTTTAAGTGATGTCAGCAAGTGGCAGACAATTAGCAAAACAAAGTAAGAAAATGATCTGCCACCAGCAAACAGATTCAACGTTTGTTCTTCCTATTTTGTGTTCTTGTTGAAGTACATTAAGGTCTAAAATTATTTTTACTACATGCCAATTGAAAATTTTGGCATAAAACAATGGTGTTCTCAATGACTCAGCTATTTTACAACTTATTAAAATAATAGCCTGCTGGCCTAAACCAAGTATACATCTCACTTTCTGCTGAATAAAGAATTTTCCTCCCAAGAATCAATTTGTTTTATTAGGCATTTAACTTAGGAAAATGGGTGGATAAGTTTAAACATGTTATTTCTTCTGCAGTTCACAATCAGAGTGAGGGTTCTAAAACAATGGAAGTAATTAATGTGCCGAACTGCATGTTTCAGTGAGCATCTTAATGGTAAGAGAAACACCACCACTCACCAGCTTCAAAAGTTTGTTTCGATTGAGAGTAGCAGCAGCTACTTGCATACGTGTTGCCCCACGACCTGGTCTCCTACTGGGCATGGCAGGAATCACTGATATAGGTTTCCGACGATTGGAAGCCTGCAAATAGGCAACAAATCTCAGCACATCTTCCTACTACACCTTTTTTATTTTTTTGTGATTGTCACTATACGTTTTATTACTTGTAAGAATGATCCAATTTTTAATCTGAAGACCTGTTCATACATTTAACTATTTAAAATAGTTTTCATTCTTCAAATAGAAACAAATGCATTTGATAATGTGTCTTCTATTAAATGTAATTAATTGCAAAGTACTATGACTGCCAATAATTTAAACTGGATGATTCCTGCAAGTAATTATACAACTTTGAGAGATTGTGACAGCTTTGAATGATACTCCCTTTACTAATTTATCATCCATGCCAAGAAGAAAATTAACAAAAATTGTGCTGAAAATAATGATGTACTAATGTTTTCAAAGCTTAATATATAGTTTATAGTTGTCTTTAAAATTTTCCGACTTAAAGATTCATCTACACATTCTCAAGTGTTTTCCTTGCTTTGCCAGATTGAAGAATTTCTCTGCCTTTCCATTTTTGTAGAACGTGACCACCCTGATTATCATTGCCAAATAGAAACCTTCAAATTGTACATAATTTAACAAATTCAATTCTTCAACCATTACCAAATTTTGTGATAAAAGAAGTATGAAAAATTAGGAATTTCCTGACATTGGCAAAAATCAAAAGGAAATTAAAATATGAAAATTAATTATTTGGAATCAAGTTTTTTCACCATTCAAAAAGAAGTTTGATGGACAAATTGGACAAACATTTAATTAACTAAGAGATAAAGTGGCATGTACAAATGAGTAACTTCTACTTCTGCTAACTATTCCTTTTTTTTCTAATATTGATACAAAAGTATCTCACCTTAATCCGATCAATGACTTCTTGAGGGAGAGAATCTCTAATAGTTTCATGGAGTGTAACTCTATTAGCTTCGACAGAAGGATTAGTAGAGGTAGTTGAAGTTGTGATGGGTGACTGGGTGGAGAGAACACTGCCTTTTTGCAGCACTTGCTTCTTTGAGGGAAAAATCAGCTCGGAGGTGACAGCCTTTATAGATTTGGTAGGAGAAGGTCCATCTCTATTGACAGCTTCAGATGCTTCAAACTGTTCCAATAAACTGTGTACATCCCCTGCTTCCAGCACTACAAAGAACAGAGAAATGTGAAAAGAAAACATGTGACACTTTCTCAAAAGACGTACAGTATTTACCTTAGACCAGGAATAAGTCATTAAAAAACATGTGTGTTTTCTTACATTTGAGGATTAAGCTTAGTCAGTTGGTATCAAGTATCAATGTTTGTATGCGTGTGTGTGTGTGTGTGTATGCATGTTAGCGACTGTGTGTGTGTGTGTGTGTGTATGTGCATGAGCATGTATAGGGTATGTGCACGTTAGTGCACGCGCATGTGTTTTAGTGTGTATGCGTGTGTTAGCTTGTGTCTTGGCGTGTGTTTGTGTGCGTGCATTAGTGTGCATATGCATGTGTGCATTTATTTATATTTTGCTGGGAATCTAACACTCGCCCAACAATAAGATGTAGAGGTGATACGCCTTACACATCTGTAATACCAAATTATATTCACCTACGCTTTTTTGGCATCCACAATAGATGTGCCATGCAATTCAGATCAATGTTTGTGAACGAGCCAGTTAAGAGAATCTCAAACCAATAGCACTGCAGTAGGTGAAACATGCACGCACAAACATGAAAATACATGCAAATGAAGTCCAAGATTTTGTTGAGGATCAGGAACTTCAAGTTTGCAGCTACAATTCAATCATACAAGCTTTAAACTAAAAGAATTGTCATTTAATGGTTCTCAAGGAAATATAGGCCACAAACAGTGCAGCAGGACAAAACATTGGTATTGCAGATAGGATCGTTCTTAGGTATCAACAAACAAAAAACAAAGAATGCAATTCAAGGTGCAAAACATTCTGGTGACCTAAACAGTAAGATGACTTCCTGGAATAGGAGGAGAACCAGCTAACGACGATACAAATAATGACTAAGAAAATAAATGATTATAAGAAAGAAGATAGAAACAAATAGCAGAAAGGGGAAGATTTAACTTTTTACATCAAATAAATTTTCCAGTCAAAAAGACTTTCTATTACATTATTGGTGCTATCACTGGGTTAACTCAAATTCAATTCTCATCTAGCTTTACTTAGGATAAATATATTTTGTATACATTATTTACTCAAACATAAGGCAAGGTTTTCTTCTAAATAAAGTTACAATAAAAAAATTCAAAAAATGTTACTGAGCAAAGTGGCTCAATAGTACATAGAGTGCTGGATTTGTAACTGGGTGGTTCGGGTTCGATCCCCGGGCAGGCCATAGTTTGTGACTTGTACACCTCTTAATTGACTATTCAAGGCTAACAACCTTATCTTAACCAATTCTGAAATTGCAAAGCAGACTCTTGGAGGATGCAGCATTCAAAATTGCAAGTGAGATTTTATAACCTAAGTTTGGCAGTGAGTGAATGAGTAGTGGAGGGTACAGAGATGAACATGACTCTTGTTTCCTTAGAAAATTGAGGAAGATCAATGTTTTTTAATATTACATTATTACAATTTCAAGAAGCATCATTCCTGATAACTGTTGAAACTTTATAAAGGCTACATCCCTGTGCTAATTGTTACATACCATCTAAGACTACCAGCATAGTATCCAATCGTATTCATGGACTGTTAAGAGTATATCAAGCAAATGGCATTGTAATACGTAAAATGAATGTGACACGTGAAAATGAATTACAATTATGGCAGAGACTTTGTTACAGTACAGGATCTAGTTTGCAAACAAAACTCGATAACTCAGGCAATGAAAGATGTGCATTTCAATTCAATAATTGTTTTAAAAAGCAGAGGCCACCAACAAGGCAGGAAAAAAAATTTAAGAACAGCAGGAAATTCTCCGAAGAAAAAGAAATTCAGGAAAGAAAAGAAAAGAAAAGGGAAGAAAAGGGAAAAAAGAAAAAAAAAAGAAAAGAAAAAGAAAAAAAAGAAAAAAAAGAAGAAAAAAAGAAAGAAAAGAAAAGAAAAAAAAAAAAAAGAAAAAAGAAAGGGAAAAAAAAAAAAAAAACCACCAACAATAGGAAAACTTTCAGGGGGAACTATAATATTAAAAGGACTTAATATGAGAGGAAGGTTCAGATAGAAAAAATCAGTGACGCAAGTGATGATTGTGGTAGACAAGATGATTATGCTAATAGAGAAAATAGTGATAGCACAGAAAGAAGACAATTTTCTATTTAAAACAACAACTTGCAATTTTAATGGGACTGAAAAGGAAGTATCAGTTTTAAAACAAAATAGTAAATTAACACAGGTCTCTACAAAATTAGATGATATTACATGCAGTTAAATATAATATATGTTCATTCCAGTAACACTAGGATTACTAAGAAGCGGCATAACATCACATTCTATGCAGTACTTACGGAAGAAATAGTAATTGAACACAATTAAATATTTATCTATTAATATTTTCAATGCACAAGTTCTTTTTTCTCAATATCTTACCAGGAATCTGATCAAGAACTGTCTCTACATCCACAGCTTCTTCTTCCACATCAGTCTTTGTGGTGCTTCTTCCCGTCTGGTTAACATTATTTGAACTGTCGACACCAGAATTAGTAGCAGTGATTTCTTGTCCCCTTCCAATTGAACCTACACTGACTTTGTCAGCCAGTTCCTCTTCCTCTGCCACTATCAGACCAAATTTATGTTCTTCTTCATCATCATCCTCTAAGAAGTTCTCCAAATTGAAAGTACTCAAATTTTCACTTAAGTTCAAGGAAAGTTCACTAAAGATTCTGTCTTTAGAAGAGGATGGTGTTTTCCCAACTGAAAGTTCAGTCCTCAGTTCACACTGTGGATTTTGAAATATATCAGAAGGAATATCTACTGGAACATTCTTCGGCATGTCTATGTCCAATTCCACCAAGTCTTTGACATCCATATCTTCAGAGTCAGATGCCTGCAAAATAATTTGTTTCAATACAACAACGAACAGTTTCCAAATCAGAGTGGGAAACCAAACTAAAGAGGAGGAAACATTCTGAATGCACAGGTAATACCATTTCATATTATTTAAAACAATACTCGGGTATCATTCTAAATAAAAATAAAATGGCAGAACTCTCATAATTCAACAACTAAGAGAACACAACACTCAATGAAACTAACAAAATCAAGACATACTTTGATGCAATGCAAAAATTGTCTAGGTAACCAGTTGTGGATTTCTGGAATGGCCTTCCCACAACCTCGTCTGAGTCTTCTATTGTAACTTTTAAAAGCTTCTATCATTGTTAATCTGCTCAGTGACTTAATCAAACTATTTTGACTGTAATACACTTGAAAAGCAGTCTGTATTACTTAGAAATAAATAAATAAACAATCTTCAATTCTTTATATTGTAAAAAGTAGTGTATGTTTGTTCAAAATTATTTTGGTCTTCAAATATGCTAATAGATAATTACAATGTGTATTTGTGTAGATAGGTGCTTTTAATTATATTGACAAAAGGATTATATAGTCTTAATTGTTATTTGGGTAAGTTTAATATGATCAATTTCCAATTGAAAATTTTAATTTTTGAGAAAACTTTCCTTCTAGTATCCAGGCATGCAATTAAAATATTTTGCACTACAACACACACAGATATGCATTGCAGCTGCCTGTGCACTGAGGGGTAGAGGAAGGAGATGATGCCAAAGTGGCTATCATGTTGACTGAAACATTTAGGAGAGAGTGTGGACCTAATGACTAGGTAGGAAAATTGCTCTGTCTGTATCAATATTTCTGCAGCCAACCTCAACTTCCTCTGTACAGGCAATGAAGCACAACAGTAATGTGTTTTCTAGTGCAGTGCGGCATAGCAAAAATGCCATGTGGAATTCATTGCCACAAGCAACAAAAAAGCTGAGTATTCTCTAAAACAAAAATTTTCTTTGAAATTGACTGTATCAAACTTCTTTAATGAATAATAAGAGGCTATATTTTGTTTTTGGACAACATGTTAAGGACTCTGAATTACACAAGTTGATAATAAAAAGGTAATAAAATAAAATCTCTCAATTTCTCAAAACAAGACAACTGTCATGACACATTCAAATATTAACAAACTATCCCTGTGTCAGCAAACTCACCTGCAAGGTACCCAAATGTTCTTGCCAATCTGACAACATCTTTTGGAAATCCTCTTTGAGGACATCTGAATGAGAGTCATCCACTGGAAATGGCACACCCAATTCTGTATCTGCACCATCATTTGTGCTAAAAAAGTAATTAATAAAAATAAAGAAAATTTATTTCAACATGGTGATAAATATCTTATGATTATTTGACACCACCAGATTTGTGACAATTTGAATGGTGTGAAGAGAATAAACATGCAATATTGACTCAATTGACAAAACTTCTGAGTAAAGTCTTCCTCAAACAGAGTACAATGTTTGGCTAGACATTCAAAATAACTTGCATTCTCTTAGATCAAATACTCTTAACCAGTACTTGATTTATAAACTTTTAGGTCCTGGAATGCACCCCAAATTAATTATTAATTTAATAAAAGTTATATCTTTATAATATTATTTAATAATTATTCCTGAGGTGCTGGAAC
Source organism: Acheta domesticus (assembly GCA_031308135.1). Classification (NCBI taxonomy): domain Eukaryota; kingdom Metazoa; phylum Arthropoda; class Insecta; order Orthoptera; family Gryllidae; genus Acheta; species Acheta domesticus. The sequence goes on along the minus strand of JAHLJT010009419.1, from coordinate 191,231,894 downwards.
ACTGTTCTGTCGCTTTCTGCCCTGAAATCACGCCCTGCTCTTAACGCATCTCCACGTTGTAATATATTACACAAAAAATACTTCATACCTCTTCCAGAACAAGATTGAACCTCACTACTGAAAATTCAGATATCTGTGTAATAACCAAACAACTTAATAACTGAATTTAGGCTTATTTTTCTCTTTACCCATCGATTTCATATTTACTAGATAATATAATTTGTGCTTTAAATACATAATGGACTATGCCCATTTGTTGAGCTATTTTGTTTCTTACTACCATAAAACTTTTACCAACTTCATTTTCAGCTTGATCAGTACAGATTAAAAATTGGGGACCACACAAAATTCAAAACAATATTACATTTTCTCCAAGGATTAACACTACTTAATTTTCAATACTAAAAGAATCTCTATTTACAATTATTATTACAATTTAGAGAAAGGAAGACAAAGTTTTGTAAACGTAATTGTGCAAGTTTACTAATTCTGACAACAGTTCAGGTAAAATCACTCTAGTTTTACTTCTTTTAAAATTCTGTCAATGTTCCAAATCTTTATTGAGTATTGAACACAGTAATTTTCCATGAATGTAGTCATTTTGTCATTATGCCTTTTTGGCCAGAGGATCTGCGTCTTTAGTATTCCAGACTGTCACCCATCCAGTGACCTCTAATATCTCGGGTTGCTTAACTTCCAGACTTTACAGAGTGTGGTTAAGCAGTCCTGCTAATGACACCGGCTTCTCTAGCCTGTGGAGTGAAGGTAGTGTAATGAAAATAAGATAGATGAATTTGTTTTTCCTAGAAACAGAGTATCTGTAGCCAACAAGTGGGATCTGCTCAAAGAATGAAAGTTACCACACAGAATGAACTTCAGTATTACTTTTATACTCGGTATGCTTTCTTTATACTCTTCTTTGTGGAAATCTGTTGTGTCCAAAACAGGGACATAGAACTTGCAAATCTACAGTAATTCACCCAGGACACTATTTTTTTGTTGTTTCTATTTCCGCCCTACTTACTGCTGCCAATTGACTTAACAGAACAAGCTAAATGATCCAATTCTTACAAATGATCCATTCTTACAGTAGGAAACAATCAAAAGAAGTGATCACATAAGAATGACAAATTTGCTGAGCTTCAATTAAGTTTGTAGTACTTTAAGTACAAATAAACAAATAAAACAATGGTCTTTTCTGTGATTACAATGTAGCCCCACTAAATGTTTGGAAAGTATTTCATTTATTGTCATTTCACTTTTCTGTGAAATTATTTACTCTGAAATTTCAAGTAACACACAAGCAACAGGTTTGCAAACTTCTATTTTTTGCATCTTACAGTGTATGAAAATAAAATGGGTGGTAATTCCCTCTCCAGCAGAAGCACACATAGTGTTTTCTTGATTTAAACTGTGATGTGTATGTGTACAGATCACACAAGGCAATGTGTTCGTATTTTGATACAAATGTAAGTTGTGAATTATGTTTTGCACTGACAAAGTACATATATCCTGCTAAGGTCTTTGCATTGCAAATTTCACCAACTACTTTTGTATCACATTTGAAGTCTGGAAGAGTAGCGTGTACACAATAATATAAGTTTGGAAGAGTATTGTAGTTAATAATGCATCAGGGGCAAACATAAGACCTACTCTTGATCCCAAAGACTTGGGGAGCCAATGAGATGTGATGAGGAAAGAGAGGTGAAGCTGAACTCGTCCTGCATTATGTCCAGCAGGGTCTCCGAATCCTCCAGCATTCCCTGAAACAAATTTATGTTAATAAACAAGTGCTTTATGAATTTTGGACCTTTGTTGGTCAACTAGAAGGGCAGCACAGCCCCTCAAAATTCAAAACTAGGAGAGCAGCAATATTTTCCAAATCACCATTCACCCAGTATAAAATACACTATGCGTATGTCTTTGCACTGTGCACTTACATAGCACGTGTTAACAATCTGAAACAAATGTTTATTCAAAGATGACATTAACAATAAGTATTGTGGAGAAAAGGGAAACATATCTTCTTCTTTTATTAAGGTTAACACCTGTTTTTCTTCATACTTCACTGTCAGGATGATTCAGGAGATGTGAAAATCCAACTTTCGATCCATCTTTTCTTTTGTCTGCCTGGATCGCGTTTTCCTGTGGGTTTTGAATCTCTCACAATTTTGATTATTCTTTTGCTGTCTGACCTGGTAATGTGCTCATTCCATTCTCTTCTTCTCGTTCTTGTAAATTTTACTGTGTCTCTTATGTCACATTCATTTCTATATACTTATCACTAGAAGCAGAGGCACAAAAGTCCAAAATAAATGTATGGATTTAGAATTGTGGTTAGTTATTTAGATCACCCACATCCATAAAGTGATGACCTGTCATCACTAGAGTCCAGATGTTTGGCAAAATGCTTTTTTAATATTGTTGCAAATTAATGGGAGTCACTTAATTGTGTTTCTGGAGAGTTGCTTTAGATTTTCATTAGGCCTCCCCCCCCCAGTTTTAGTTTCTGATGACTATTTTGGGTATTTTGCCTTATTCTTTCTTTTTCGTCATTATTTTCCTTATTTTCTCCTGGCATCTCAACCATACTTGCCAGCCTGGGCACCTTGAAGGCACAGATGTGTTTTGTCTTTGGAAACATGTGGGAACAGGGTCAGGTAGTGTTAAAAACGAACAAGAAAGGAAGATGATACAAGTCAAGATTTTTCACACTTTTTTCATTGATGTCGACAGGCTGTCCACTCGTGAGTATTCCCATCCTACTGTCCTCTGATCCCTACCAAGGATTTAGCTCTCTGAATAAGATATACCCTTCTCTATATTGGTGATTACATAAGTGCCAAGAATGAAAACTACAATTCATTTTCACCAATGATATTTCAAGATTCAAAAAGGTGTCCACAATGCCATTTCCTAGTGACAGTAACACACCACACAGACAAATAACACAAATTTGCAGTCATCATACCAAGCAGTCACATGCACAAGATTACTAAGTAATGTAGTTTCCTTAGACACAAGTGTTAAAGTAAATTTTTGTAGAGGGTTCATCCCGTTTATTGGAAATAAATAAATTTTTGAGTTAGAATAAAAATATAGGTAATTTTTAAATTGATGTTTTACAACGTTCACATGCCATTTTGTACCCCTTTTTTAACCACAATAAATGTTTTTTTGCAGGCCTATTTTAGTAAAAATAAATGCTCTTTTGCTTGCGTATTTTAAGTAAAATAAATGTTAGAATTTATGGGCTCTAGTCATCACTATAAGAATTTTTCATGTGCATGTGAATAATGCCTCATTGAAAAGCATGGATTTTTTTAAATATTTCATTTATTCATTTGGGAACAGGTTGAAAAATATACAAAATAATTTATCAAAGACATTATTTCACAAAGGATTTCTTGTGTGTGAACCTGTCATCAAAAATGGTGTTATCCATGAACAAATAGACTGTATTGCCTTCTCTTATTTTCAATGAATCGATAATAAAAGAAAACCTCTGCTTTCAAGGAAGCAGAATTTTATGAGGACCCGCAATTCAGGGAACATTTTGTGTTTGTGTGTGTGTGTGTGTGTGTTTGTGTGAGGAACACATGGTCTACCAAATGTTACATCATATAATGGTACTAATGGTGAAAATGGATGAGAGATAGATTGTTTTTCAAACTTTTTTGAATCAGTATATACTGATGACAATGACACTGAAATGAAAACTGGAAAGAGAGATTACAACTCTTTATTTAATACATCCCATTTGGAAATAACTCAGCTCAATATTTTTTCACAAATTGGTAAATTAGATGCAAAAAATGGTCCCAAGGCCAGTGGAATACTCCCATTATTTTTAAAAAACAGTAAAACAAATCTATTACTCCATTACTGTATTACTCCATCTTTTTTCCAAATCTATTTTAGAGGTTTCATTTCCATCAATTTGGAAAAGGAGTTTTATAACTACCATCTTCAAGTCTGGAAATCGATCTAATGTGATAAATTAAGAAACTTATTTCTTGATCTAGAGTTCTTTTTGATCCTAAACATACATTTGGTTGTAAAAATAAGATAGTGATGATTCAAGTGAATTTCATCCAAAATATGGTAACACATCAAAACTTTTGATTTCCTCATTTATATATTCATAATCTGCATTCTGAAATTTATATTTTATATACTGAAAATAAAATGTAGTGAATTTTTTATTCAAAGAAAATATATCCAAAGCTGGATGGTGTGGATCACATTGAACAAAAGAAAAATTCACTACTTTCATTCTACAATTTTCATCTTGGGCAAGTATTAAGTCCAATGTTCTATCATTAATATTAAAAACATTGTTTTGAAATCAATTTAAATAATTCAATGAATTTGTAATTGGTCCAAGCCAATATAAATTCATTATTTGAAACATTAGATACATCCCAAACAGGTCTAGAATTATTACTAGTCCAAATTGCATATGGCAAATTCAAACACCAGCAATAAGAATTTCAGCATTTGGATACAAGTCCAAATTTTGTTCAAGAGATTCACTGTAACTTACTTTCAGATTCAGTGTATTACATATTTGAAGACAAATTTGGAGGAATGTAAACTACATTACCAAATAAATTCAAAGTCCCAAATTTGACGAGTGTAAAAAGTTGTTCTATATCCATGTGTGTGGGCTTTAATTCTACACTACTGAATTTGCAATGAACTGCCACCAATACTCTTCCGCCTCTCTTGAACTGACTGGTGAATGATCTTCTGACGAGTCTGTAGATGTAATGAGAAGGGCAAATTCTGCAGTGGTTTCTTCAAGCAACCATGTATCTGTGAACATGAATATATCTGATGGCTCACATGAGGGTGCTGATTTCTTGAATATTGATTATTTTCTGCATTCTCTGCAATCTGAGAAACAATAGAAATTACAGTTTCTTTATCCTCAATTAAGGACTTCTCTATTTGTAAACTTGAATTCACACTTATATTGTAAATTAAAACATTCTGCATTGACATTCTCGTTCATGAAATTCAGCATAGACAGATTCCATATTCCTGGATAGATTACTTATTGAGCACTCAGAATCGTGAGTATTCATTTCATTCATCAGTTTCTCATATGCATTTATCTTTTTACTCAAATTCACCAGACTCTTTAATGTCTACATTATTTCCGTCAGTTGGACATTTTCACAGAACCAAAACTTTATCAAGTTGCTAATTTCAAAGCAAATGCTTTAGCTTCCAATGATGTAAGTTTTGTATATTTCGGGTGATACATTCCACTACAAACACTGGACAAAGTCTGCTTCATTTTTATTTTTGATGACAATCTCTTTATCACGTTTCTCACAAGCAGAAGATATTTTTGCATGTTTAAAATGTTAAGTGCAAAATAAATGAAAATTCACTGTACAAACAAATTTGTATCAATTTCAATATAGTATGTCAATAGCCAGTCTTCAATGTCAAAATAAAACACGTCCAACTGTGATCGTAGACAGACAGACCTCAAGATCATGATTATGTTCAATAAATACAGAAAAATTGTTTTTATTGAATGGTCTGACAAAGTATTTTAAAATACATTTCCTTTCTGCTAGTTTCTTATTTGTAAACATTTTAAAAATGGATTTAATAGTTTTTCTGTAAATAATATATGAACTTGTTCCTTTTTGTTGGCATTCAGAGGATATCTCTCTGCCCCAGCGATAGTCTATGAAAAGTGCAATAAAGGAGTGACATTTGACAGTTGCGTACCAAATTCACTTGATAACATTATAACAATTCTTTTCATTTTCCAGGTACTGGACTAACTAATTCACTTTTTACAACTCAAATTAACAGGCATTAAGGTTAAATGAAAATATCTTATGGCAGAAGAATATCAACTATTATTGTTGTCATGTTATAATGTGAATTTATACGTAATAGTTGTGAACTTATATCTAGTAGAGTTGGTCATTAATAAAATTATTGGAATTTTATAAGAGTATCGAATTCATCAAATAGTGATATAAAATAGTAAAAATAATCTGAACTATTTTAGTACTCCATTTTTCTTGCTGATACCTGCCTTTGATTTACCTTTTCTTATGAAAATTATGGAACTAACTTGTTACATACTTTCAAGAGAAGAAATTTATTAGTAGTTTCATTTGTTTCATTCCTTTTCTGTTTCATTAGGTAAAGGTTCAAAAAACGAATACATAAATAAGTATCCTTGAGGAAAATCAATCTTCTAATAAGGGTCAAAAAACTACTATAAATTCATTCATTCACTATCTGACAACTTTTTCAATTGGTTATTTGTCAATAAAAATTAAAATAATGAATATTTTGGTGTGCACAAGAAATTCAACTAGGTTATGATTTTCTTTGAGCAATTTAACTTTTAATAATTTGTGTCAGTTGCTATAAATTTGGTGTAAATTAGTTCACAAATAGTAAAATTCTCAATTCGCAAAGCACAAAAATTGAATAACATCCTATCCTTATACAAGTAACAAATTATCATTACATGGACACGTAGACCAAACTAGCCGTTAAAGCATAAGCATTAAATGAAGCACAGTTATGGTTTTAATTAGTAATAAAATTGAATGGAAGATTTCTTCTAATAATTATTGTTCAACAATCATTAACATACTCTAATCATGTTAGGATCAACTTTTTCTAATATATTATTCAGTTTTACTCCCCCACTTTTTTGTTTTTGATTTTCTTTTTTTGTTGGAGCATTCACATCCCATTCTCCCAGCTAAAAATGCAAAGAGGGAAAAGTGCAATTCTGAAAGTGTTATATTCATTAACTTACTGAACACTTTCTTTATTAATTTGATTCGGTGAATTCACATAATTTTCTCATAATATTTTTCGTCAATTTCATTTTTACGTTGTGTTCTTTCTGCAATCTTTGTCCTTTCCAAACACATGCATTTGGACATTAAATTAAATTTAATCAAATCTACACCATGGTCCAATACAATTGTAATTTGAAAACAATTTGTGCACCAATAATGAATTACTACTATAATTCCCTAAAATTCAGGAGAAAGTGCAAAATTACAATTCTAAGCAAAGCAAACTTCCTGCTAAGAATAGACGTTCACTATAGAGGAACCAAAGAATGAAGGAAAAATGCCCAGGATGGGTAAGAAGTAATGTTGCCAAGCATTGATTCTGTTCAAAGGAGTACCTAACTTATGGTTTGGAGGTTTTTTGTTGTTGTTGTTAAAAATTTAATCCATCCTTATATCAAACTTACACTGGAAGAAACTTTTCTCGGAATAAGCATAATATAAGAAAGTTACACCAAACTTTCCATAGGTGTATAGTCTTAGGGCAAATTATGATCAAATCGGTAAATACATAAATGAAGTTCAAAATAAGCCCTGCTTAATAGTGATCGCAGAGATGCAAGCAAATCAAAGGGATTGAGAAATTGGACTCATAGGCTATATACAGATGTATCAGATGTAATTCACTGAATAGAAGAATGAGGAAGTAGTAACATTCATAAAAATAGATATTAAAATAAATTATGTAGAAAATAACTGTTGGATGGTTAAGTTAGATATTTTTTGTGAAGAATTGTAATTAATCAGTAGTTGCTATCCATCATTCTCTAAATATTCCCCGTTACTTTTTCAAAACAATGTCTTTAACAAGGTGCATTTCAAATTCCTGGAAATGAGAAATGATCATTCTTGTCAACTAATAATTTCCAGTGCAACACAGGAATTTTAAGGCAGCCTGAAAGAATTAAGTAAATGCCAAACTATTTACACAAGTGCTGAATAACACAAGTGTACAGTGTAAATTACACAAGTGCTGCAGCTTTAGAATCAAAATAATGACTTTTTTTTAATAAAATCAAAATACAGTAAGCTCTCATTAACACGAAATCCAAGGGACCAAAATAATCTGAATTTGTGTTACAAAAATTTGTGTTATTCTAGTATTATAAATGTCCATATTACCATAATCCCTTTGCTGGGACACAAGTTTTGTTCACATTACAATGAAATTTGTGCTAAGCGAGTTTGTGCTAACAAGGGTTTACTGTATTGCATATCCCAACTCCCATTTTGAACAAAGAAAAGCATTTCTGGAAAAATGTCATGATATCAGTGTCTCCATCCTCAGCTGACACTGTACGAGTTAATACCAGTGTAGACTATCATGTTGAAGATTGACCTCTTAAGAAAGTGAAGAAGGCACACAATCAATTGTCAACAAATTAGGTTACTAAAGGTGTTGGCAGATGTGTTTTGTCATATTCCCAGAGAAAATGGGGATACCTGAAGCTATGAACTGCATTCGTTGCAGTACATAGCACATGCCATGCCATGTTTTGCAAAATCAACATAATTCATCAAAATACTCATCTTATGTATTGTCATCTTATGTATTGTAGCATTTGTGTGAGATAGGGTCTCAGGTGTGACAATGCTGCAGGGTGTTGTGGGGGTCAAAGAAAAAGTTCTCACTTGGGCATACAATTGTACGGGCAAATGTATGAGATACTGTATTGTCAAATCAAATAACATGCAATGGAAATAAAAAACAAAGTGAATGAAAATCTTGGTAAAATAGGCAAATATATATTCTTTAATAACATTTTAAGTGGTATTTAATATTAAACATCAACACCTGGACTTGAGAGTTAACTTATAAAAACAAATAAATATAAATTAGAAAATTATATACTTTTAATTACACCATTATTTGAGCCCCAATCATTTCCCTAAAGCTTTTTGATTAATTTCATCTGGATTGATCATTGCCTTTTCAAAACTCCTCAAACATTGACCAAATTCTTTTTTCTTTGAACGTAAGTGGGAAAATAATCATATTTATTACACAGGATCAAGAACTATAATGCTCTAATTACTCTATAACTATTTTATTTTTAGGTATTCTTCTGAAACTGCGATGAAATGGATTAACAATATTAATAATCCAAAAGTACTCAACTTGTTAAGAGACAGGAACTTATTCTTGTTTATTTAATTTCTGGCATTAATACACGAGCCAATACAACCCTTGGACTACTGACGGAGGTAGCTGAGATACCCATATTCACATTTTATTTTTCATTATTTGCATTTAAAATTTTGAGATTTTGTGTAACGATTTCTTAATTTCCAAAAATATCTCATTGAGAAAAACATTGACGGTTGTCAAAGTTTTAGTAAGCCCTGCATTTACACCTGGGGTTACTTAATCACCCCTGTTGGAATCAAATGTTTTCGTAATGTAAATTAAGAGATTCATTAATTGCGATTATTCAAACAAAATCTTGCGAGTGTGTTGTGGACTTACCTACAAAGTTATAAAGTATAAAGTTTGTAGGTTTGAGTGTCTTTCCTCAAGAATGAACTGTCATTTTGACCGAATCTCATGTACAATAATAAGTAAAATATGAAACTGGTTAGTAGATGAATATTAAGAGAGGCCACAAATTGGAGTCCAAACGAGGAAACTTCCATTATTATGGACGACACTTTAAGAACAAATGGCAGCAAGAGGTCTCAAAATTTAGAAAAGACCAAACTGACAATAACATGGAAGAAACTGCTTTGTCAAATTCATTGCAAAGTCATCACTATTGTAAAAGCCTGCAGGACTAAGGATTAAAGAAAAATTTCAGAATGTTAAGAAAGAAATCTTTGATTATTTCTTGATTTAAAAGAAAAATTATCACAAGTCATATTTCGATTAATGAATAAACTATACTACAAATCATCAAAATATTTAGAAATAACAAAAATTAATCTGATATTCTATTAATTTCTGATTACCTAAAATAATATGTATTTAAGAATAAGAATATTACTGCTATATTGAATTTTCTGTATTAGACCTTGTATATGCCATTTGCCGGTTTTGTTTTAAGCCATAAGCCATTTTCGGCCTTTGTAGACATTTATGGTTTTGAAAAATGCACAGTAATGGGATGTTACTTTTCAAACAAAATTGCATTAGATTCAGTATACTCTAGCCCATGAATAGAAGTGTTCTTTGCTTACCTAATATGCTTTTATTTGGGTAATATTTGCAACCAAAACTATCAAATTCGTAAGAAGAAATTTTGCAAGGAAGCATAGCTATTTTGCACAGCTTCATTTCTTCTGCAAATTTACATAAAAATGTAATAATATCAATGATAAGTAGCATGCTACTTACAAAATTACAACCTTCTAAATTGGATTTTTTCCTAATTTTCAACTGTAATATCTGTTGGGGGACCAGATAAAAAGAAAAAAATTAATTTGCACATTTAAAAGATTGCTACGTTATCAAACTGCAGAATAAATTTCAACTTTGAGATTCAACCCAAGTACGTTTAAAAAAATGTTAAATATACACCAAAACTGCTTCACTTCCATATTAGAGAGAAAAGTTGTCAAGGAGTAATCAATTATTTTCCAGATATTCATAGAATCTACCTTACTTTGAAGTAATTAATAATACTTCATTGTATACATAAATGCTGCCTAAAAATTAACTTTAATATTACTTTAGATAACACGAAAGTAAAAAGGGCCCTGGAAAAAGAAGGGGTGTTTTACCTGAATTACAGAAAAGAAGAGTATCAAAACTGTATTGGAAGAAACAATATAAAATGTTACAACTTTTTTACAGATAATTTGATGCTGGGGAAAAAAGATAGTTTCACTTCAGGAAACTGATACCAAGATTCTAAGACAAAGCAATTAATTCTTAGTAAATTAAATTAATTGCAAGAATTTATGAAGTAAAACCCTACCATTAAAATTGGAAGATCAAAATTTGTGAGATAAGACCGAAATAGTGAGTTACGGCAGGGATTTCTGAGTCACAATGTCTGTATCTTATATGACAATACAAACTTTAAGAAACTGAAACGGTACCAAACTTAAAGTGAATTTATACCAATATTTTGGAAAAATTTGGTTAGCAAAATTCGTAGATATGATTTTATTGCAAGTGAGCCCCTTATTTTCTCAGTTGTTTTTTTTTTCCCATCATGCTATTTTAGCTGCATTTTGCAGTACTTGAATTTTTGCAGTAATGCAAATAAACATTTTTTAACAGCTAGTTTATGTTATGATGCCAAAATGACCTTATTTTCATTTACAGGTAAGTTTGTGACATATTATAGTAATATTCAAGTAAATTTTTAAGCAGCTTTTATGTTAATTTATAATTGAGTGTTATTAATTATTTTAAGTTAATGTTGATTGGAGTTTAAAATAGCTGGAAAACAATCCTGGTCACCACTTCTCCTTAACGTGGAAATGAAGCCATGTTAAATTTACATTTTTACATTTACAATATTTTGTACATTTACAATATTTTAATATTTATTTAAAGTTTAAATTTATATTGCAGTTTGGCATTATAGCAATATTTTACGTGAGCATATTTCCAAAAATCCAATATTAAGGAGGGTGTAATTAGGAAGTGGCATATAACTTAAGGCCTCAGAATCTGGAGGCTAACTTTAATTTTGACAAATTTCTCTTGACATGTTCTAATAAAAAAACATCAACAAGATGGAACTCTAATTTCAGAAACCAGATACATTTTAGACATAATTTACAAACAATTAGAGAGAACCTACATGTTTCTAGTCTAGTACACAACAAAACATGATAAACAGAGCAAATTTAATGTAATAAATAACCAAGTTGCTGCAATAACAAGTAAATCTCTAACTAACCTCTGACACTCCAAAACATTTTCCACTGAAACTGTTCCACATTACATTTCTTATAATTTGTAGTCAAATGAGAACTTAAAAATAACAACTGACAAGTTTGACAATACAAATATAACTGCAATATCCAGGCAGAAAGTGGTGCACTCTGGATGGGTGGGATGATTGACTGATTAGTGATTCCAGGAATGTCAATTGCTGTCTTAAGTGTAGTGCACATTTTCTTAAGTAAGTGTGATCTTCTCCTGCTGGATGATGAGATCCGGTGCTGACCTACACAGCAGCCAGCAGGGTTTTCTCCAGCCAAGTATCTCCCACCAGCAGGGCATTGCCCCAGCTGAGACATGCTAAGCTCCCAACGCATTGCACAGGCTTCCGTTGTCCAAGTTTATCTTGTCTAGGATATCCGGGATGAGCTGTGTGTCTGTCGTGGTGGCTGATGTTTCAGCCACCACAACAGAAACATGACTCATTCCAGATAGCCTAGACAATACAAGCTCCTGGCTGGTCTTTCGGTATGAGTGGTAGTTTACTGCAGGTAAGAGGTAAGGATAGATCAAGGAAAGAATGCACGCGGTCTGTTTGTTCAGGTACTGCTCCGACATTTGCTTGGTGTTGATCAGAGAAACCATGGAAAATTATCAATCAGTGCAGCTGATCGCTAGAATTCTCTTCCAGATAGCAGGTAAATTCAACTTGGTTATCTAGCTAATGTCAAAAATCCTGCAATTGTTGGGACTTTAACATTAGGACAGTCTGCCACAGGAACTGCAACGATATCAGTTAATGCCCTGAGCTACCTTAGTTGGTTTCTGGATTGCATTTAAAAAGTATTCATATCAATTTATTTAAAAATATTAATGTAGCAATGTTATTTCCATAATCACGTTATGAACATTAAATTAGGGTTTTTGTTTTTATTTTATTTTTGTTTTAGTGTATTATTCTATATGAGTGATCTCTTTTTATTCCCAATACAAGCTTTACAATTGCTTGAACAATTGTTTTAAAAACGGTTTGAATATACAGGGTGTTCGGGAAGGAAACGTCGAAACTTCGAAAATAAGCACTTAAGACAATTCTAAACATATATTGTCAAATAAACTATGTGGATATTCCGAATGGTTGAGCCGCAATAAGAACTCAAAAGTTGATTTGAAAAATTGATTTCTAGGCAAAAATTTGCATTATAGAAGCACAAAAACACTTCATAAACATGTAAATTGTTTATTATTTACAAAAGAAATGAATATATTTGTTCAGAAAGAAAAATTAAGCCAGAAATAAAAAAAGCACCCAATTTACACAATTCAACTTTTTTTTTTTATTTCTCTCTTAATTTTTCTATCTGAGCAAATATATTCATTTCTTTTGTAAATAATAAACAATTTACATGTTACTGGAGTGTTTCTATGCTTCCTAAATTTTTGCCTAGAAATCATTTTTTCAAACCAACTTTTTTGTGTGCTTATTGCAGCTCAACCATTTGGAATGTCCACGTAGTTTATTACACAAAATATGCTTAGAATTGTCTTATAATTAAAATTCTAGAAAAAAAGTTAATTTTCTTCATGGTATTATTATGTTCCATCATGTCAATAGGGTTCAATGGGACAGATACGTTCCATTAACAGTTTCTAAAAAAACTATACATTAACAACAATTTTCAGTTATCAACATTGAAATAGTAACTAAAAAGTAACTTAAATACAAAATTTTGTTTCAAAATTCCAAAAGAAATTAAATCGGTCAAGAAAGGGTTAAAAGCTTGCATCTGGTGAAGTCTCCAGAGCACATAATGCACACAACCTGTTGCACTTTCTATGAATCAATGCAACTAGTGTTTCTAAAACTTGTGACTTAAAAAAAACCTGATTTAAATAATATTGATGAAGAATGATAAATTTTGATATCTTTATAATTCTCAGAGTTTCAAGAATCTCTGAACCACATCTTCACTTTATTAAGCTTTGTGATGGTGCAGCAAATAATCCTGATAAAAGCTATTGTGTGAAAACTGTTTCACATATCTGGAGTCCCAGAGAAATAGTTTACAAAAACTATACTAAAGAAAGACACCATACACTTAATATGTAGAATAAATAAGTATGCAAGAAAAAATTTAAGGCAATGCTTCACCATCTATTGATCATTTGAATACTACTAACAGGCAATTGTTTAACTTAGGAGATGTGGTGAAGCAATTGCTCCCTTCTCCTGAGAAAGAGCCTGGTTCACCTTGAATGCCTTGTTTGGGATCTGAAAAGGCTGCCAAGCTTGTGTTTTTACACGAAAATATGAATCCTAAGAATTATCTCTAAAAGTTATCAATGTTGTGTTGATCTTCAAATATTTTTTTTTTAAATTACAACTGTTCTGATTGAAATTTTTAACTACATATCTATTACTTACACCTGCATTTCTATGTATATTTCATAATTCTCATTTCTTTGAAACGTAACAAAATAAATATTTATTTTAACAACTTACTAAAAATGATAATTGCACTGAAATCCTAATTACAATGTTTAAAGTTCCTAATACATTAGAATTTGAGAGTATTCCTACGTTGACTTTCCTATTATTAAATCAAGAACAAGTAGAATTTTTAAGAGTTCTTTAATTGTAACATTTAATGCAATTAAATTTTAGTGTACAGTGTGGCTTTATTTGATTATTTTTTTAAATTACTCATTGATCCAAATACAACAAAAATCCTACATTAAAATAAAATTTCATTATAAACTCCAAAACATTCCTCCCCCTAAAAAGATCAAAATATTAAGAAATCATATCTGCTAAGGACGGCAACTAATAATCCTGAATATGACACATCCTATGAAAAACCTTCATATTTTCTTCCATTCTGTTAAAGCAATACTGGTAATTTTGATGTAATAATGCTGATTGTAATATTGCAATACCATGTACATATCAAAGAGCCCCGATACATTAAATATATGCTTTAAATTTAACTTTTTCTATCTAATTGTTTCTGAACAATTTTCGAATATATGCACTTGGAGAGGTAAAGTAATACAGTCCTTCGGGATAACAACTTTATCAGTTAATAGTTCTTTGAAAGTTGCACCCATACCAAATGCAACTTAAAGTTGACTGCCCTTTCAGTTTGCTCTACTCTATAAATAGCTAGTTACCCAAAGATCACAAAAAAATTTACTGCCCCAGTAACCAAGAAGTAACAGTATCAAGAACACATACCTGATCATAAAAATGAGATAAAACTGATAAATGATCCCCATCATGAGAATTCACAAAACCAGTTTCCATGACAAAATCCAGCTTGTTGCTTAATTCTCCTGAAACATAGTCCTTTCCATTGAATCCCCAGTATTACAACTTAGCAACACAACGATGAAGGCCCATCGCAGTGCGCTGCAACTATACAAAACAAGTCTCTCCAAACAAAAATTATATAAATAAATTTCAATACACAAATATTCTGAGCCCATAAACATATCACGATGGTATAAATAAATAACCCACAACACATTACATTCATAAACATCACATTTTTACTTAAAAACAACATCTACACAACAAAAATGAACAAACTACTACTACTAATAATCATAACCTACAATGTGTACATCAGAAGCAATATAACAATTAAAAAATTAAGTTTCTGGATTGTTAATATAGAAATATAATCATATTGTCCCATTCATTATTCTAATTATCCTTCGTTCTCTTACCACAAATATAATAAGCAGGAGAATTCGTATCACTTTAAGGTTAACGTCAAGTAGCAAGGATACAAAACTGTGATGATAAAGGAAGATAAAAATCTTAAATATTGACACTAAATTTACCATTATTAATCTACCATATTAACGTAAACAAATTCCAGCCAAAGACCATTATCCCAACATACTTGAACTTGATTTATCATATCAAAATTCCTACAATGCTTTCACACCAGGAAGATACACAGGTGTTGATATTTTATCTGTTCAGCATTGTTGAGTTTACAAAAAAATTTCATTATTATAAATAAGTAAGTCATTCAAAACATAACGTAAAATACACAAGGAAAAATATGTTAAAATATACTAATTTATCAAGTTAACAGTTCTAAATAGTGTTACAGAAATACTGCACAAAAAAATCTTAAATTTTATTCTTTAAAACCCCATGCAGTCGAAAATATTGGAATATACTCAACTAAATTCACACAGAATTGTGTTTCACAAGTCATTTCTTCACCTTTCAAATACTCCTATCAAAAGAAACGACATACGAGACAAACTCGCGCGAGATTAAATTACAAAATACAAAGATTCCTCAATTGAGGTGGTCGGTTAACTCCCGGAAATCCAATAGACGTTCGAATATACGAATTACAAACTACATTCAATAATGATTTGTAATAACACTTTCAATACACTAAAATATTCAAAAATCTACTTCCATGATCACAAATAACCTTATACGTGCTCTTATGATCTATCAATAACACTTGTCCCTCTTAACCTTTCCCGGTTGATCTGGTACACTTTGATGAGGTTCGCAATCCCAGCTAGTAAAATTAATAGTTTCTTTGTAAAGAATACCACATTATGTCTGCGTGAATGAACATTCATAAGGAAAACGACCTTTACATTCCGTAATATTTCTGTGACCGGTGCCAATAATTCCAAGTATGCGCCATGAGATCAACGTTGGCGCCGGACAAACCCATATTGCTGAGTTTTACTTTTAAAATAAGCATTTTTATACTGTGTGTCAATGTCAGTGTCACGCCGATTTGTTTCTGAATAGATAAAACTTGAAGAAGAACCCTTGGTTATTTTTAGTAAAAGGGAAATATGTATACGAAAAGTGTTACAAGGTGGCAACACACTCACAGGCCGCAGGTCCTTCTCCTTCGTCCTCCCAACACCGATCAAAACTAATCACTTCCTTAACAATTCTTAATGCCATAAACTTACCTCAAACTACACACTAACACAGGAATTCAACTTTTGTCATATGAAACTTTTGCACAAACACATACACATCACACATGGAGTACGGTCCACTACCACTAAAACTTGATCACGTGGGCATATAGGAATATGAACCCCACTTCTTTAATGATCACTAGAGGGCAGCACAGTGCATATTGCAAAGTTCATGGCTTTTCCAGGCTTGGCTTATTCCGATCCCGATCTCATTGGCTACTATGACAACATTTGCTATTTGGAATACTGAATGGAACAAAATATTTTAACTTCAACTAAAATTGCAGTAAATGTTGACGGACAAACTTCGGCATCAATGAAAATTTCAGTTGGAGCACATCTGAAGAAATTTCAGATCCTGTAAACATGAGTATGTAATACAAATTTCTTATTCTTTAAAGCAGTGTTCTCGATATCTGGAATTGGCAAAAAAAAATTCGCTCGTTTATTAGTTATCGATCAGAGAGGACCAATGAGAAGAAGGGCGTCGTTCTCAGCTCGTTCCTACGTCATACAACAGCAGCATCACGGTGGCTGCTTTATACATTAATTTTGATGTATTTTCATTCATTTGAATACGCACAAAGGGTAAAGGTACACCAGAAAACAAGTAACAGCTGTCACATAATATACTGTCTTGTTTTGTCCGTATCTCTCAAACCTTATTTTATTCTTAGGTATACAATAGCTATTGGAAGGGCGATTGCGAAAATGCCTACACCGTGGCCTACGCGTATAGTATTGTTTGGTATTGTTTCCACTGGAAACTGTACAGTATCTGTACGTCATTCCAGGATGATGTTCTCTGATGTTACTTCCATTTACACCAAATCAAGCGTACGAAATATTTGCTTACGATACCAACGTACACAATAACTCTTAATTCCACTCTTAACATGTATTGTGGGCATCATTACTTTTCATTTATATTTTTACTCAATATCAGTGGATTTGAGAGACATTTAACGAGAAAATTTTACTTCTCGAAGGCAGTACGTTCATTGCGGGAGAGGGTAAACAGGGCGATAAACAGCTCTTACACATACCTAGTAATATTTTACAATTGTCATAAATATGTAAAATTAAACTTTTGCTGATGTTAGTGACTGACATAGTATTACGGGTACCAGATTTAATTTTGTATGAAATATAAAGTCAACACATATTTCTTTATTTTTTAAAGTAGTGTAGATAATATGACAATGAAGTATTCTATCTCATTGTAATGTTTTGAGTTGTGACACTAAACTTAAATAATTTCTTGATCCATGATAATAGTGAGTTATGACATTACAATAATTTTAGAAAAGGTCAAAATTTTTATTAATTTGAGTAAATACAAGTTCTTTGAGAGTATTGTGTTGTGTCAAAAAGCATTATTATAAGTGATTTAAAAAAGTAATTTTCAACAGTTACAATTTACAAGATTAATAATACAGAATGATGTTAAAATAAATGCTTTAGTCTCTATAGATTTAGTCCCAATATACATAATTATTCTAATAAATATATGCATGTGTAATTAAAAGATAAAAAGGTTTTATATTAAATTTAATACATAAATTATAAAAGTCATTTAAGAAAGAATATATTGTTTATAATATATGATTAACCACTTTATTTAAGTTTAATATGATAGTTTATTTTTTGTATGTGAAATTTTTTTTATGCATCACTTTCAATTATAAGCTATCAAATATGCTATTGTGTACTTATAAACAACTTGGTAAAATTAATTACATTGGTACATTCACATGTGTAAACATGGTTACAGTACAAACTTTGTTTAAATGCCCCCATATAAACATCATTTTAGTACAAAATAATAATTCGATGTTTTTACTTTTTTGCTACACCTTAGAGAGACCTCCTTACAAAGACAGCTACACCTTAGAGAGAAACTAATGTAAGGCTGCGCAAAAAATTGGCGAATTTGCGGCAGAAAAACTCTTATTGCTTGGCCCTGATGATGAAAAATTGGATAAATCCAGTTGCCAAATTTATAAAAAAACAAGTGCTACAGAATGGCACAGGCTTTCTCGAAGTAAAGTTTTCTAAACTGGAGCGGGCTGGCTTTATGGTCTTGCCCCACCTTGCCAGCTGCCATCTTTCCTGCCCTTAATAAAGTTTTTGAAATTTTCTTAATTTTCCGGTTTCCTTATGGTAAATTCGAAATATTACTTGTATAATATTAAAGAAGATTAAAACCTCGTCATTTACAGCAATTTTCATATGCGAAATTTAAAAGTCTTTTTCACAGGAATCTTTCGAATTTTTGAAAATTTTCATTGGAAGTCATTTAAAACTCGTGGGGGGTCTTGTCCTTAGGATGGAATATCTAACGGTATTTCGCGTCGTTTTCGGTCGTGCCGCTAGCAGTCGCATAATCGCGACTATATCGAGCCAACACTCCCTGCGGGTGTTGATTGAGCAGTGTGGGCGATCATGCGACTCCTAGCTGCACAACCGAGAACGACGCGAAATACCGTGAGATATTCCATTTTGATGACACACACCCACGTGCCAAGAAAGAAAAACCGAAGTATACATGTAGGAGATTTTCCATAATGTATATTCCACCGCCGATCTGGCTCGACTTGAAGCTTTGCGATTTTGAAAATCATTCTTTAAAATTTGCGGGCACCCCAGGGGCGTTTTCAAAATTTTCTTAAAAGTGTCTCAAAATTTAAAAATAAAAAATTCTTATAAGACTAGAGCGAAATACAGTTATAAAAATGGCGTAGGTCCGATTTTCACTGATAACTCTGAATATTTGAAAATTGCTAAATATTGAAATTTTTCCTTCTCTTCCTACAACTACAAAATTGAAGATAAAGATTTTTCCTTCTAGTAATTTTTTTCTCCATAATTAATTCTTTCATTATGGTCATGAACATTTTTTTGAAAATTTTTTTCGGCGTCTTCCTACAACTACAAAATTGAAGATAGAGACTTTTCCTTCAAATAAAATTTGTTCTTCGTAGTCAGCTCATTCTTTAAGGTCATGTACATTTTTTGGAAAATTTTAATAGTTTTCGTGCAATATTGTGTGCAATAAGTGCATTTTTTTAAAAAAAATACAAAAACAAGATTTTCTCAAAAACGGCTCCAAATTTTTTCTTTAAACTTTTGATAGGGATAGTACCTAATGCACTCTATGAGATGACATAAACGCCATATTGCTTTATTCTATTATTTTTTTCAAAAATTACAAAAATTAATGTTTTTTGACTTGTCTCTCATGTCTTTATTACTTACATTAGCTGCGATTTGTTCACATTATTGTATTTATGAGCACATGAGCTTGAAATAATGTTAAGTAAAGTTTCTCCAAAATTCAACTGTTTTCTGTGAAAACTAGCTCAAAATTCCGCATTTTCAGAAACGCTCAAACGCCATTTTCTCATAAATGGCTCCAAATTTTTTCTTCAAACTTCTCGAAAGAATAGTGCTAATTGCACTTTCTAACATGACGTAAAGTTCATTTTGGGGTATTTTTTGTTTTTGCGAAAATTACACCAAATATAATTTTTTTAAAGATCTATCACACCTTAAATATGCACATTACCAGCATTTTGTAAGAGCTAAGAGAGCACAATGTTGCACAAAAATAAAGTTATTTTTTTAAATAAACATTTTATTTTTAAAATTGTAAAGATGCTAAAACCATACAGTCTAATAATTAGGAATGAGATGAAATGGTATGAAATCTCAAGGCAGACCTGCACAGCATTTTGCACTTTCACTTACGTCAGGAGCTGCGCGCGGGCAGCTCGGGGGCAAAAGAGAACATCGATGAAGGCTGGCGATGAAGCCCAATCTAGGAGTGGGGACCACCAATAAGAATGCGCAATGAGAAAGATAGCGCGTAAATTTAAAGAGCAATCGGCAAAAACATGACGGTCATGTACAGTTCAAGAAATATTGCCTTTTGTATTATATTGCAAATGTTTGTTCTCGGTATATGAGAGGGCGAAATATGAAACTACAGCGAATTATACATATTATATTTCGACACAAAGTATTATAATTGCTTGTAGGGCTGATAATGTAATTCGCTTTGCTACGATGTAATCACAAATTTAGTGTTGTGCTGAACACAAAATTTTGACACTGAATTGTTTTTGTTTGATGATGACAGCAATAAACTATTTTTATTAACTATGTTTAATTGAATAAAACGGTTCTCTCCAAACAAAAACATATTGTTCTTGAAAAAAATCATGATTATTTTCTGTTCTGATTTCTGACAACAGTGTAGAGTCGTTTACGACATCGTGTAAAAATATAAAGCCCTTTGCATTCTATTTAACAATACCCATGATTATCTTGATTTGTATTCTTTCTCCTTTGTATGAATTAGAGCAGGGATCCCAGAGCTCAAGAAAACGAGTACAAATTGCACTTCTACCGATAGTACGTCATACGAGAATTTTATCAGTTGTTTGACTTTAAATAAATAAGAAACTAAATACATCCAAAGATACAAAATAGGTAGAAACAGCCCTCATTGATGTACTGTATTAACTAAAATATTTACGTAATTCGTTTCATGAAAATATAATTGAAGGGATAGATCTAGTATTTACATTGCGGAATACAAAGTTAATATTTATATTACAAACACAGGACATTTGAACTTTTTTAACAGAAAATATTGCAAAATTAGCATAATCTGTAGTAACTCATAATTCAACTTTATCTACAAACATTTCCGACGTTTGTAGGGTATATATTTTATTCATGACTTTGTATCGACAGCTGAGAGAGTGGTCAGTGGCAAAACTAATACGTATTTTAAAATAACGTTGAAATTCAATGTTTCAGGAACGAAACTGTGGATTCTCAATATTTATCATTGAAAATGATAATGTATAATAAATATTAAGCATTTGCGGGCCCGAGATACAGATTTTAAGATGCTCATTGATTCGTTTGTTTCATCAAAGTCCAGAGAAAAGAAATGTTGATTTATGTCATAAAAGATTTTTGTAGCAAAAGATAAAATTCTGAATATGTAGATTATTTATATATGTATATATTTATTTATATAAAAATAATTTGTATTATCAAATAAAACATTTTAATGTTGTGCCACAAATGATAGATATATTGAAGGGCAACTTATGCTATTAAATACTTGTATATTAAAATGTCATTTAACGAATAATTTTTTCAGTTAATTGTAACTAGTGGTGTTACAGAATGGCACAGAATTTTCCGTATTAGTTTCCTATTTCCTTGCGTTTTCGCTAGCTATTTGGAATTGCCACATACTCTTTCTTGCCAGCTGCCATCTATCACCGCCAAAAGTACATTTTTTGTCATCTTCTTAAATTTTCGGTTTCCTATTGGTAGAACGGAAATATTAATTTTAGAATATTAAAGAACACAAAAACCTAGTCCTAAATGGCAATTTTCTTTTAAAAATTACGTGCCGTTTTAAAGAAAATTGCGTTTTAGCGCTACTAAAAATGCGAAATTTGAAGCTCATTTTCACAGAAAATTTTTGAGTTTTCAAAATACTTTACTTGAAGTTATTTGAAGCACTTACACTCACAAATATAATAATCTTTACAAATTGCGGATAATGTGCATATTAAAGATGTGAGAGATCTTACAAAAAATTACATTTATATAATTTTTGAAAGAACAAAAAAATAATTCAAAATAAACTTCACGTTATATTAAAGAGTGCAATTAACACTACACGTTACAAAAGTTTCAAGAAAAAATTTGCAGCCATATATGAGAAAATGGCGTTTGAGCGTTTCTGAAAATACGGAATTTTGAGATACTTTTCACAGAAAACGGTTGCGTTTTCAAGAAACTTTACTTGACGTTATTTAAAGCACATGCACTGGTAAATATAATAATGTGAAACAATCGCTGCTAATGTAAATATTAACGACGAGATTCCAATTTTTTCAATTTCCATTCCAATTTTTTGAAAAAACAAAAGAATAGAGGAATATGGCGTTCATGTCATCTCATAGAGCACATTTAGCACTATCCCTACCAAAAGTTTAAAGAAAAAAATTGGAGCCAATTTTGAGAAAATCTTGTTTTTGTAATTTTTTAAAATTGCACATATTGCACGCAATATTGCACGAAAACTACTAAAATCTTCAAAAACATTTACATAACTTTTATGAAAGAACTCAATATGCAGAACAAATTTTATTTGAAGAAAAAATCTCTATCTTCAATTTTGTAGTTTGAAGAAGACGCCGAAAAAAAATCAAACTTGCACAGTTTTCGAAAATTTGGAGTTATCCGTGAAAATCGAACCTATGCCATATTAATAAGTGTATTTTACTCTATTCATACAATAAATTTAAAGAAAAAATTTGGAGCCGTTTTTGAGAAAAGTTTGAAAATGTCGGGGGGGGGGGGCTTCATGTAAAGTATCTCCAAATTTTGAAGAATCTTTTTGCTGAAAGCTTTGACTAGAATCAGAATTCAAATTTCGCATTTTCCGCAAATTTCGCATTCTTACGGGAAAATTTCCAACAAATTTCAAATGTCAATTTGAACATGTGAAGTAGTGGAGACGCCACGTATACATTTAACGTTGATGTTCATTACATGGCGGAAGGAGAGGAGAACGCTGTCATCAAGTCGGGGGCTTCTTTATGACTTAGATTTTTGGAATTGAAGCTCGCGATTGGGTGACAGCGTCCCCCTCTCCTTCCCGCTGTGAACTTGAAGGGCCACTACGTTTAAATCGGAGTTTAACTTGCGCGCGCTCGTGTGTGGCGGGGTTGCGTTGCGCAGCGCGGGCAGGGTGCGGCAGCGAGCGCGCCAAGCGGCGGCGCTTGCAACTGCTGAACGAGAAGGGTGTGCCGACGCAGAGCGAGGTGCGCGCGCAGCTGGGCGGCCCGCTGGCCGAGGTGTTCTTCGCGTCGCTGAACGGGCGGCCCCGAGAGCTCATGGGGCTGGAGCCCCCGCTGAAGGGCGCGGAGCCGCCGCTGTGGGTGTCGCCGTCCGACTCGCTGGCCGGCCACGTCAAGCTGCGCCCGCCGCTCACCAGCCGCCACCTGCGCGCCACCGAGCACGCTGCCATCCTGGGTGCGCGGCTGTGACGAGCCTATCCAACCGGGAGTTTCAATACCGAAAATTGAAGTAACGACGCTTCTATACTTTGGTTTTTCTTTCTTGGCGCGTGGGGGTGTGTCATCAAAATGGAATATCTCACGGTATTTCGCGTCGTTCTCGGTTGTGCTGCTGGGAGTCGCATGATCGAGCAGTGCTGGCGATCATACGACTCCTAGCGGCACAACCGAGAACGACGGGAAATACCGTGAGATTTTCCATTATGATGACACACCCCCATGCGCCAAGAAAGAAAAACCGAAGTATAATCGGATAATCCATAGCCAACTATTATATTCGGTTACTCGGCTATGGATAATCGCGTCCAGCTGATGATGTCAGAAGTCGCTCCATTTAAATCGGAGAATAAGGTGATGGGGCGATTGACAAACCGTCCCTTATTCTAGCCGCGAGCAATGTTTTACACAGCCACCACCACGGGGGTGTGAAATCTCACACCAATTTCTTCTACACCTCCCCGAAAAGTTTAAAATACCACACGTCATGGGATGATGTCAATTATACTTGTGGTCCGAATGAGAGCGTCAAACAAACTCAGTTATTGTGTCTCGTTTCATAATTCGTATAGACGAAATCTCTTGCCTAAACCAAAAAACCAAAATAAAGATAACTGGTCTGTTGCTACTGGTCCGACCGCACAGGGGTGCTGAGTCATGTCGAAAATTTCAGAAAAGTGTGGTTATCTGGGACGCAAAACAATGATTTGGGAGACTAAACATATGTTATACTTATTTGGTGTTTTTGAAGTACGTCAGTACCTAAAATATATCACACTCCAAAATCTTGTTACTACACTCCAGTTGAATGTTCCTCCGTAAAACACTGATAATGTGTCAAGTAATTTAGCCAATGGTCTTTCATAAGCAGATCTCGCCAAGGCCCCCTTAATACAATAAAGACTACGGGTCATCCTCATCTCCTTTCTCTGCTACCACTGTCACTTCCTTGCCACCTTCAATTATTTTTTTAAGATACCCTAATTTTTGTATTGAGAAACTATTCTTATTTAAATGAAGGGTCTATTTTATTCTAAAATAATTGAGTTTTAAACAATTTGAAAAATTAAAAATTACTAAAAAGAAACCTGTATTGATTAGTAAGAAATAGATATCTTTGAACATCCGTTGATAAAGTCAGGGTATATTTTCAGAATAATTATTTTTGTTTAATGATATTTTTAGTTTAAAAGAATTAGGATATCACAGTTAATTTACCACAGAATTAAAAAATCAAATCGGAAATGTAAATGTTTTGAGACTAATGTAATTTTCTATAGGAGATAATAAACTTTTTATTGTCATGATTGATAATCATCGGCTGGAACAACGTTATAAGCGACATTTTCTAAATTTTACAGGAGATGACAAAATCGATTACCTCTTAAACTTTTACTGCTAGTGCTATATGCTCTTCTGACCCTTGTAGGTGTTTTAAGGAATGTGTTTTAGAAAGGAAAATGATCTAGAAAGAATGCTCTACGACTTACAAATTAATGTAATTTCATTTCATGGAACAACGTTACATATCCAAAACACATACGACGTTGTTGTTCTAATATAATAATTCTGTAAATTATAAATTGCTGTGGTGGAGAACTTGAAAATCCTTGAGAACTTATTGAGTCCCCTTTCTGAGTACTTTGTGATATTCAGATCTGTAGATAAGATTTCCTTGTTTTTCTTGTGTCCTACCAGCTCCACCTCTGATTATCACCGTATCACTTCATTCAGTATTCCCTGCAAAATAACAGGAGGCCCTTGCCCCTAATGGAATCTTAGTTGTCTAATAATAATAATAATAATAATAATAATAATAATAATAATACAGTAATAATACAGTACAGTACTTTGTCAGAGAGTGCCTATTTAGGCAGACATAATCAAGTGGCAAAACTCATTCTCCGAGAAGTAGGAATGAAACTTGGAATGTTGGGGAATAATGCTCCAGCATATTACAAGTATGAACCAGATGCTGTGCTCGAGACGAATACGCACGTCTTGTACTGGGATCGGCCTGTTATGACGGATAAAACAGTTGATCATAACCGCCCTGATATCCTCATAATAGACAAAGAAAAGAAAACAGCTTCTATAATCGATGTCGCAATCCCTTTGACTCGCAACTTGCGGAAGTCCGAAGCGGAAAAATTAAGAAAATATGAGAACTTGGCAATTGAATTAAAAAACATTTGGAAGTTGCACGAGGTCTCCCATTTCCCCATGGTTATATCAGCTGAAGGAGTTGTCACCAGGAACTTTAAAAGAAATCTGGAGAAATTAGATATAAAAAATATCTTTGACGAAGCCCAGAAAGCCACCCTCCTTCAAACATGTCATATTGTCAGAAAATTTTTAAATGAGTGACATATAGGTCAGGATGAATTTCGTTCCTGCGCAGTCCGAGCCTAGTCCTATAACATCAATTGGACAGGTGAAAGTTTTCCCTGCTAAAGCAGAGAAAGTGTGAAAAATCGGAAATAATAATAATAATAATAATAATATAATAATAATAATAACAATAATAATAATAATATGTAATGTGATAATGCCTGAGAGACACTTATTCTGAAGTTCTTCGTTTTGACTCTGAGATTGTCACACACTGATGTGCTAGAAATGCTCCATGTTCATCATAACACAGTGCACAGAACTTCTCAAAGAGCTGCCCTTTCAGGACACAATATTTTTCGCCATTGAATCCTAACCTGCACTTACAAGATACATTCTGAAATTTATACATCACTTTAATTACATGGATCCTATTATCTTCAGCAAAAAACATATAACTCAGCATGCGTAAGCTATGACGCATACAACGTTGTTTCACCCAACTCTTTTGGACGCTCAAATACTGAGTTTTTACATTCCTAGAGCTTATGTACTCTTCATCGGAATCTCTACACATTTTTCTTACATTACACTTCCACTTGTCAACATTCCTTGTACTTTTCTTGCCCCTATTACTATCTTTTACAGTGGAGGTGTGAAATACTTATGCGCTCGTTTGGCGCCATCATGCCAGCACGTTGTTCTATGTTAGCTAATATTTGAAGACAGATTTTTCACGCAAAAATAAACCTAATCATTCTAATGAAATGACATTCGGAGAACAGATTAATATAAAACATTGTTCCATAGAAAACAACAAATTGAAAAATGTGTCGCTTACAGCGTTGTTCCAGTCGACGCTTCAATTATTGAAGGGTAAATAATGCACACGAACAAATCTTATGCTATAGATCCAAAGTACATACCATGTTGCAAGTGTGTGTAGCTGATAGAATTTAAAAACACTTTCATTCCAAAAACTAGATTTTGGATATTTAGGCAAATAACTATTTTACTCTTACGATGTGGGCACTCGAAATACATTTTATACAGAGTTGATGGCTTTAAGTTACATAACAGGACAACATTTACAGTACCTAAAAGGCGTTTACGTGACCTTTAGGATGTAATAATAATTGCTCTACGTAATTGAAACCGTGGAGGAGAAGAAAAAGGAAAGCGTTCATATTTGAAAATTCACATTCATACAAAGTTTTGTATTAAAAATCGGTGATTACCCTGGCAGCGCGGGATCAGAAGAGGAAGAGACAGTCAATGCTGTGTTCGTTATTGCATCATCAAAATATTCACTAGTCACTAGGTTTAAAAGAACGTATTATTTTCTGCCTAAAGACCGATGAGTAGAAAAGTCGTGGGGTTTTAGGATTTACTTTTCTAAGTTGCTTTTAATAGTTCTTGCTCATCTCCTCAGTAATGTAGTTGGAAGTAAAATGTACGTGGAAAATGTCAATTTATAAACTGCGTATTTAAAAATAGTACTCGTGCTTAATTTCTTAACCTCATTAATTACTTGTAAAGAAATGTCTTGAGTTTAGGTCATATTAAGAAACGTTATTTAAAGTGCTAATGTTTTAGCTTTTATTAGGGTTGTAACGTAAAGGGATTCTTCCTTATTCACAAGTACAATTAATTTAACACTCGTTCAAAAACAATTTATATCACAATTTTGAAAATGTATGGACTCCCCATTTTACTCTGGATTTACAAGAGCATTTCCACTACAAATTAAAGAATATATATACAGGTGTACTAAAATAAATGTTATGAACTTCTAGGGCATGTGGAGAGGTCAAAGATGAGCAATTTTTGGTGGGAGCGATCATGTAGTGACGAAGTTATACAGTTGACATGGCCCCTGATTGTTTGGCAACTCCTCGTCTGTATTTGTGACATTTATGTCTGATTGTCAGGCTCCTC
The DNA here is from genome assembly GCA_031308135.1 of Acheta domesticus. Classification (NCBI taxonomy): domain Eukaryota; kingdom Metazoa; phylum Arthropoda; class Insecta; order Orthoptera; family Gryllidae; genus Acheta; species Acheta domesticus. Next base: position 191,203,851 of record JAHLJT010009419.1, on the reverse strand, counting down.
GTGCCCACCCGCCTTTTAAAAACAGGTTTTACTTGGCAAAAACAGTACATTTTAGAGACCCCAATATAAACTAGTAGTATTGACAGGGTGGGTGTGCGTTGTGCGGCAGAGCTCGGTGGGCAGGTGGTGCGGAAGTTCCAGAACGAGGTGCTGGCCGAGATGCTGGACGCCATTTCGGAGGTGCAGAAGCACATGCGGTGGCAGTGCAAGGACGAGATGAACCGCATGGAGGAGGCCGTGCGGCGCGAGGAGCGCGAGGCGTGCGAGAACCTGCGCGACAGGCTCATCCGACAGATCGGCGAGGCGCTCGAGGTCAGTTATTACTCAATGGGTCATTCCATGCAAACACATTTATGACAAGACTCCTTCAAACTTGAAAATATTTTGGGATATTGATCCCAAAGTATTTGGGTCCATGATGCCTGCATCGTCGAGGTACAATATACAAAATTTCTAATTAATGCACTCTACTTTTCTAACTGATGCAACAATGCACTCTTAAAACCTAAGACTTCTTGTGAACACCCTTATATTCTTCAATTGTTTTGCCCACACAACGTTTCTGAAAATTATACAAATTTGTGAGTATATATAAGATACGTAGTTAAATTATACATTAAAGGTCAAATTTATATCGTGCTATTCTTGGCAAACAATAATAAAAAACTTCTTTAGAACACAATTACTGGAAATGAACCCGTTTTAAAATTATGAAAAATCTGCAATTATATTGCATTTATGATGTTATAGAATCTTGTATTAAATTTTCTTGATGATATCATAAAAGGAACAACAATTAACATTAAAAATACTCACATGAGCCAAGGGGCAGTAAGCAACCCGCCACAAAAGTTCATTGTTGCAGCGCCTCTGCTAGCGTGGACCACTCAGTGAAAGGTGCCTTTTGGAGAACAACTTTCCTAGGCACTTTCGGTTGAATTTAATACAGCTTTTACTGAAAATTTGTTATCAATGACTGGAATGACAGTTGCTGCTTTTTTTGTTGAAAAAGTTCAATTTTTTTTAATGACCCGAATGCCTTCTTTTACGTAGCGAGACTCGGGCCGTCATCCGTCTGACCACGCGAATTTCACTATGCCCCTTTCACCATCTAGCGGAGAACTCGGGCGACGAATCAGACGATTTGAATTTTGCTCAGAGGCTTCTTTTACGGTTGAGGAACTTTTACATGCAGTAAATCTTCAACATCGGACAGCCGGGTTTACTTCCCCTCTGAAGGAAGGCGTATGAAAGATTTTTTTTGTCCTTTAAAATCCACTATCGGTTTGAACCCGCAAACTTGGGTGCAACAGCCCGGTACCAACCGTTGTACCACCGAACTCGCAAAGTTACTCCAAGAAAAGTTCAAATACAATTTTATTCGTCGTCTAATACAAATAGCCAAGTTATCACCAAAAACACAGTGCAATATTAGTCGGACCTAAAATAATTGAAGTTCGAAAACAAGACAGCGCCGATCGCAATAACCGGGAGAAAATAGCCACATTTAACAGCCACAAGTACAATTGCAGGAGTGAATGAGTCTGATGAGCGCGTGAACCGTAAAGAGGGCGAATTGCTCTCCCTCCTTATACGTCGTCCTCATCAGAGGAAGGGCTCTCCTTCCCTCCTAGCTCTACGTCGTCTGACTCCACTCCGCCGTCTGACCGCCTTCTGCACTCCACCGCTACCCTCTTCTCCTCAGGGGAGGGGTCGCTGGCACGCCTGGCTGGCGGGTGCCTCCGATACTACAGCACCCTCCCAGCGAAAAGTTCCAAAGAATGGTTATGTGTAGAGGTTGAGTCATTTCAAGTGGGAAAAACACACGACCGTCTTTTTTTTATTAGATGGACAAATGTTTCTTGTACCGTTTTGCTGAGAAACACTTATATTATGAATTCAGCACAAATGAAAAAAAAAAATCTTCAGATAAAACATGAAGTCGCCTGGACACTACACCTAAATCCTTGCCTCCTTAGAAAAATCATGGTTTCATCTCTGTAAATACAGTGTAAGTATTCCTTGGTACTAAAATACTTATAAATCATATTTGTTAGGGCAAAATGCTAGATTTGTACCATAAGAGTGAGACTTGTCCTGCAGTCCTCTTAACTTCAGGAACAAAATATCTGCAATTGATAGTTTAGCGGTGCCTGTTGTCGAGCACAGTTGCGGACTAATGAACTGGACTGAGTAAGAAATTCGAATCCTGGATCGAAAAAATAAAAAAAATTGCTTACAATGCACCATGTCGCCCACCCTCGAGCTGATGCACATAGATTTTGTGTCACGTAAGGAGGGAGGAAGAGATATCCCACATGTTGAAGCCTCTTGGTACGATGCAATAGTCAGGATAAGAAAGTATGCAGTAATCAAGATGATCCTCTTATGACGCAGATCATGAAATCTGACCGAAGAATGGGAAACAGAGGCATTGTTAGTGTAACAAGAAGCATTGCAAAGGAAACTATGCAAGACACTCAGAATAACATAGACACTGAACTTCTGATGCTACTAAACATGAAATAAGAGACACAAAATCTGTGAAAGAAATCGTGGAATGACAAACTACTCCATGGGGAGTATCTAAAAAGAGGGTGTAGATCAACAAAAATCAATCATTTATGTGGTTTAAAAGGGGAAGAATGAAGCCAGAATCGAAAGCACTTGTAATAGCTGCCCAAGATCAGGCCTTGAGAACACGACATTTCGATAAAACTGTTCTCAAAATTTCCCAAGATGATAAATGTCGCTTTTGCCAGGAACAAATAGAAACCGCAAGACACGCTGAATAATACACACTGAATTTCTGATGCTACTAAACATGAAATGTGAGACACAAAATATGTTAAAGAACTCGTGGAGAGACAAAGCACTCCATAGATAATATCAAAAAAGAATGGACAATGCAGATCAATCAAGATCAATCATTTACGTGTCTTAAAAGGGGAAGAATGACGCCAGAATCGGAAGCAATTCTAATTGTTGCCGATGATCAGGCATTGAGAACACGACATTATGATAAAGCGGATCTCAAAATTTCCGAAGATGATAAATGCCGCATTTACCAGGCAGAAATGGAAACCATTGATCATATCGCCTCAGCTTGTCCATTTTTAGTAAAGACCGAAATCTTGAAAAGACCCGGCAAGGTGGGTACTTACCTCCGCTGGCAGATCTGTACCGTCCTCGCAGTTCCAAATACACGCCCCAAGTGGTACGAACACTCAACAAAACCGGTGACTTCTGTTGGAATCTATACAATATTGTATGCCCAACAAATTCAAACGGATCGCACGATAGCAGAAAAAAAACCGGATATTGTTATCCGGGATTTGGAGAACAAATTGTGGCTATTTTTAGATGTTGCTGTACCCTATGATCAAAACGCCGTAACCGAGGGGACAGAGAAACGTCTTCAGTATAAGAGTTTGGAGATCAGCCAAATGAGTGGCATAAAAGCGCAGGTCGTCCCGATAGTTATCGGAGCTCTGCGATTGGTTCCGCAAAATTTGTGTAAGAACTTAGCTAAACTTCCAGGTCATTCAAAAGACTGGGAAGTGCAAGAAATCGCTTTATTTGTAACAGCTCACATTTTGCGCAAAGTAATGTAGAGTCACCGACAGTCCCTAGATCTGCTCCTTAGGTAGTTGGTTGCAATTTGGAGTAGATTTTATATTCAGCCGACTCATAACATCTTTAGTCGTGATGTAGTGGAACAATAATAATAGTAATAATAAAAATATTAAAAATAATATTAATAATAATGATGATAATAATAATAATAATAATAATAATAATAATAATAAAACTAATCTCTTCAAATTTCACAAAACTTTCTTTTGGGTTTACTACAACCGATTTTAAATGGAATGCTTTATATAGAAATAAATGCTACAAATTTCTAGGGCATATACTTGTTGCAAATTATCATTTTTTGCCATTCAACATATGGTGGGATATTTCATGTAACGAAATTACAGCTGTGATCTGTTGACGAGCTGTATTTCAGCTGTAGCTGATGTTACAGCTGTATCTGTGGTAGGCAACTCATCAGGCTTTCGTTTCGGTAGGTTAATTTACGTGTAGCGGTGAAAGATTTCGGGTAACTTGCATTGGTGTTTGTCATGTCACGTTCTGAAGATGTGAAAGGGATTTGGTGACTGCCAAACATCAGTGCAAGACAGGTTGCCTGTTAATCAGGGGCAAAAGTCAGAGAGTTCCATTTAAAATTTGTTTTGGGAATATTTAAAAAAGTACGCATCGGATCAAGAAAAGTGTGTAATATAAGTTGTTCGTATTGTAGCGGGTCATCAAATTGTTCCAAACTCGACTCCCCATCGCTACCCTTCGGGGGTAGAAAGCGGAAAATAAGAAAGTTAAATGGGAAATCCCATTTTTTATAGCAGATTCGGATTCTCCGAAAAAAAAACCGCAACTTTTGTATTTGATTTTTTTAGTTTCGTGGTAAATGACGCTGTAATTGACAAAAACCAAAATAAACCAAAAATCTTGAAAATGACGTTTTTCTAGGCAATTACACACCAAAACGAAAAAACAAAAAAAATACGTGATCAGTAATTTGGAAAAAGCTACTCAATAATTCCAAACGTTTCGTACGGTTATTAAAAATAGAGGGTACGAAAAAAGCCAAGACACTGTTCTCAAGAAGTCAGAAAAACGAGTTTTAAAGTTTGAAACAATACACAAGTTGCCTGTGAGTCATTACTTCAATGGCTAATAACTTTTGACTAACATGTGATTGCTCTGTTTGAAGAATTTAAAATAAAATTCTCTCCACTCTGCTTGGAACGTTATCTCTAACTCAGTTTCGCAAAGAAATGGCTTACCTGTTTCTTTCTTTGTACCCTTTAAATGAGAAAAAAAATACTTTCTTTAGGAAGGAAGAAGGACCTTTCTCTTTTTAGGAAGGAAGAAGGACCGAAAGATGAAGCGCCGACATCAGCGCTCCAGGTTGTATGATAAACAATAGAGTTTTATAAAAATCAGTGCAACGTGCTCAGTTGACACTTCACTTTCGTCACTTTTGAATTAGAAACATTTTTTTCATAACAAACCTAAAATGTGAACAATGGTAAATGAATGATATGATTGCTTTGTATTTCAAATCACGCTAAAAGTTTAAAAAAATTGATTACCACACTGAGATGTTTGGTATCATTGAGTAGCTTCTTGCAAATTATTGAACAAGTATTTTTTAAATTTTTATTTCATGTGTAATGGTCGCGAAAACTCATTTTTAAGGTTTTTTTCTTTTTGGGTATTTTGAATTTTGTCGACCACATAGCCACTTGCCAAGAAAAGAAAAAAGTTAAACACAAAAATGACGTATTTTTCCCCCCCTGAGAATCCGCACCTGTAGTAAAAAATGATGGTTCCCATTTAACTTTTTTATTCCCTCCCCCGGGGAGGGGGACAAGGTGGGGATCGAGTTTGGTACCATTGCCCTTCCCCCGTCGATACGAACAACTTCCATTACACTCTTTTCTTGATCCGATGCGCACTTTTCGAAATATCCTCAAAACTGTTTTAAATTGAACTCCCGGTATTTTCAACTTCTTTTTAGGACATTTCTCTCTACTTATATTCATTGACAAAAATAATCAACTGTGTCTCCAATGCATAACCTTGAAGTTTCTAATATTTATTCTGAGATAATTTGCAATTAACTTAGACAGTCATAGAAATTAACAAAGCAGTTTTTGTAAAGTAAATATGATCAGGTAATTATAAGATCGTTAAATGGATTAAAGAAAAACTGCATAGTTGATGCTTTTGTTTATTTTCAAAGGAGCAAAATATCACAGAAGAAGATCAAAGATCTGTTGGGCATGAATTTCTTTACTACGCATGCTCAAGAGAGCCATCTCATATGCCCATTATTACATCATTTTCTGATTGTAAATTACCAATACACTTTGTCACCATTATACATTTGCCACTATTGCTATTATTGTATTATTACTTACTTCCACTTGCTTACTCACCATCGCTTCTGTCACCACCATCGGCCTTTGAGCTACAGCCTTGTGTGGGAAAAGTCGCCTGTGCTATAGGTTAAATTTCTTTACACAATTTCATTGAATGAATTTCCCTAAATTTATTTTCAGTTGGAACAGTATCAGAAGGCAACGTACTCAATGGCAAAAGTATCTGCATTGATACAAAAGGAACGACAAGAAGTGCAGGAGTTAATGGATGACCGAATCATCATTGAACTGAAGGAAAAGGAAATCCAAGAAAGAAAAAAATGCAAAGAGGAGAAAGAAAAGGCATTGGAAGAGCAGAAGGAAATGTTCTTGAAGTTCTTAGAGTGAGTAAATGTCTTAAGTTGTCTCTAAATGACAATTTTTACAATTTAATCTATCTTAAAAATATTACTATGATTCATTTAATTCTGAGATGATTATTTTGGTTTATCTTTGAAAAAATCATTGTAAAATATTTGCATGTTCTTACGGTATTTTTTTCTCGATAAAATTTTAATGTAGTCGTTTGCACACAAGAATAATTTAAACTGTTGATGGCACATAAAATATATAATTTCTGAATCATCCAATGTGAATGTAGTACAGTTTGGAATGCTACTATCGTATTCACAAATCTTTGAATTTAGAGTGTAATATTTATTATGAATGAATTTCTAAGTTTGTAATGTCTACAGATATCTCTTTCATTATTTGTTTAAATTCACTGAACGGTAACCTTTACGAAGAAGATAAAATTTTCGGTTTATTTTTAAATAAAAGAAATTCAGACGAACCTCATAAGTTAACATTAATGTATTTTGATAAAGCAAAGCTGAAACAAAGCAAGAGCGAAAAACACCCTTGCATTCATAAACTTGTAGGAGGGTGATTTTTTATTTAATTTTCATTTTTTATTAAGTGAATTTAATCTGTAGACTTATTTTAATTTGAATTTTCTATTTCAGATATTTTAAAACTCAATCATCGTTTAATCTGCCTTTTTCTAACTTTTCGCAGACACTTCCTATTATGGCCCCTTTTATTTAAATTCTGTTGCTCGCGTCCATCTCGATCTTCGTTTATTTCTTTTCACGTACTGATTTTCCCAAATGTCTCATTCCCCGTAATCGTATTTACGTTCGTGGTGGACTCAATAAATACCGGAATAAAACATCAGAATATAAATATATTTTTTCATCTATTCCATTAATATAATAAACTTTCATAAAATGTAGCACAACCTTTTTGTTATCTTCTTATTGAAGTCGATTTAGACAGCTAGGTCGAGTTCAGTCGCTGTCTGGAGGAGAATTCTAGCGGCTGGCTGTGCTGATCGGTAGTTTTCCATGGTGTCTCCGATCAACACCAGGCGAATGACGGAGCAGTATCCTAACAGACAGACGCGCGATCTTTCCTTCCCATTCCTTGTCCTATCCTAACCCTTTACACACACTTACTTGCATTACATTACCACATATGCCGTGAAACCGGCCAGAAGCTTAGAATTTGTCTCGACTGGGGCGGTGCTCCCCTGGTGGGAAATACCTGGTGATGGAAAACCCCGCTAACCGACGACAGGTCGGCGCCAGACCTCGCCATCCAACGGGGGAAGATCACCGCCACCTCCCGCGGAAAATCACGCACTACACTCACGGGACTAAAGACCTTAACAGTTGACGCGCCCGGAAACTCTAACACTCAATCAATCGACGTACACCTAAAAACTACCTGCTCAATTTTCTGAACCACACCCGAGTTAAAAATCTTCTTCTTTTTCATCTTCTTAAAAAGTCTAAGACCTGTTCCTTTCCCAGAATTATAACAAATCTTTCCATCTTCTCCTTGGTCTACCAACTTCTCTTCTTCCCCTCGGCCTTTCATCTCTAGCAATCCTCACGATTCTCCTCTCCTCCATTCTCTCAATACGATCGTTCCATTCCTTTCTTCGGTCTGCTTCCCATCCCGTAATTGGCTTAATTTTGAGTTAAAAACGCGTGCGTAAAAGGCCGCGGGCGGAGCGGCGGCGCGCGTGGCGGAGGCGTGACGACGTGCGCGTGGCGTGGCATTGGCAGGGCGGAGCGCGAGAAGTCGTCGTGCGTGCTGGGGGCGGTGAAGGCGGAGGCGGCGCTGGCGGCGGAGCGGCTGCGCAGGCGCCTGGAGAGCGAGGCGCGCGCCGACGTGGCCGCGGCCATCGCTTCCGAGCGTCGGGCCGCCTCCAAGCAGCGACGCATCGCGCGCTCGCGGGTACGCTTCGCCACACTCCTTACAGCAATGTGGTCATGCCAGGAGCGGGAGTCCGTGGCACGAGTGCCACGACGAAATCGTCTTTCGACGCAGTTCATAACCTGGCGGCAAGAGACAACGCCATCCCTATTGTAAAACAGAGGGGTTACTAATAATTTCCTCTCCCAACGCTAGTGGCGCAGAGAAACTCGTGGTATGGCACGGTGCCGCGTGGTGTGCCACAGCCACCAGTAGAAGACCTTGACACCACTGCCCTACAGTGCCGGCAGCGTATGAGCGACTCTGACGATTCTCTCGTCAAATGATGTGTTAGGTCATGTGACGTGCTCTTAAGCAATAAACTTGCGAGGATTTGTTTACTTTTTCACAGTCAGGGTTCAGCGTTGCCGCCACAGTGTAAGATATATAGGTGTATTCACTCCCTGTATAAAACTAAAGCTTATGTGAGGCTAGTTCTCACAGTATTCGCATACAAGCACTGTGATCTTTGGGTCTCATTTGGACAAGGCCGTGATCCATTCGACAGCTGTAGCCAGCTGATTTCAAATTTCAAGTCAGCGATTTGTCGTTTCTCGGTGGAATTGGTTAAGTCTAGAGCGAACTGTTATGAAAATGGGTAGGAAATGTTTTGTAAAACTGTATTAGTTTAAGATGTCATCTTAAGATGTGTATCTTACATCGTGACCCAGAGCGATCGTGCGGACAAGCGAGGAACTAGCCTCAAACTGGCTTCAGAAAATTTGCCCCAAAGGCGGTTAGTTAACACACCTGTATATCTTACACCGTGGTTGCCCTTATCTGACTCTCATAAAGGTGCGGAGGCGATAAAGTTCGGTTTTTGCGAAAGTTATGAACACGACGTCAAGGCGCGCCATAGCCTGTCAGAAAGTGTTAATGTTTTGAGGTTTAACTTATCCGTAATGTATGTGAAGCCTTGTGCGTAATAATGTATGGCAAACGGGCATTGAACTCCCAGGGTCGCTTACACGCCGCCGGTACTGCAGAATCCCTAGACATGGAGAGTTGCGCATTCCATTGTTCCCCCCATTGATCTGCATATCTGATAGTACAGAGATCACTGCTTCCTCCGATTCCGCCATTTGATATCCTGTTGTCAGGAGAACTGGAACTGTGTGATATTCTATGAACATAGAAACATAAATCTATCCCAACCCAATATAAATCTTCTTGAAAACCTCTATAACGTCACCAACTGTTGTAATTTTCCTTCCGCTCCTGATTGCTGCCTGGCGGAGCTATTGGGGGAGAAGATATTAAATGAAGTTCTCATTCCTTTGCGATGTCCGTTACGTCGCGCCAGTTTGATTCCAGGAGTTACTCTGATCGAGGGGCCCTAGGGTTCGGATCCCGACGGTGACAAGATTTTCGACAATAGCCATATAGCTGGGTCGAATTCACCTGCTGGCTGCAGGAGAATTATAGCCGTTGCTCTGATCGGTAGTTTTCCGTTCTTTCTTCGATCAATACCAGGCGAATACCGGAGCAGAATCCTAACAAACGGATCACGGGCCACGCGCGATCATTTCTTCCCCTCTTTTGTCCTATCCTCACCCCTTACTTAGATGCACAACACTACCTCACGTGTCTGGAAACTAGTCAGGAGGTTAGAGCTTGTCCCAGCCGAGGCGGTACCCCGGTGATGGGAGATATCTGGTCGGGGAAATCCCCGCAAGTCGATGGGTAGGTCGGTACCGGATAACGCCATCCAGTGGGGGAAGATCACCGCCACCTCCCGCGATAGAAACAGACATTATATTTATGAGACTAATGCCCTTAGCAGTTGTCACGCCAGGAACCACAAATCAATTTATCAATCAATCCGGGGGTCGGGGGAGTTCCAAGTGAGTGTGTTGTGAACCAGCAATCTTCCATAGCCCCAGCCCAATATGAATGTACAAGAAACTTCCTGTAATACCTTTAATTGTTTTCAGTTCTCCTCAACTTCGGATTGCTATCAGGCAGGGCTATCGGGTGAAAGGATATTTAATTCTGATGGCCGTTTAGGTTGGGCAATTGGCTGCTCTATATTAAATACAGTGACTTTACAGCTATTTACATTCCCTGGGTACAGGGAATAGCGCAACCTGAAGGGCAGCCGCAATTTGATATCCTCTGGCTCAGTAGACCCTCCAGGTAGCATACAAAAGTTGAAGACAAATGACAATTGAAGGCATTGTGGAGATTGTATTAAATACATTAAAATTGGTTCTCAACACACCCACAATACTGGAGAGTTCACCTGGATAAATTATGGCAGAATCGGCGGTACGATTGAATGAGCTACTCTCTTCTCTCTTGTTATGCAGTCAGAGAATAGCTAGTCGGTGGCGAGTCGGAAGTAGGTAGCTGTATAGCCATCTAGAGTCCCTAGATACAGAGAGATGCGCCATTTTAATAGACATTTTGTCACCGCTGGATCATCAGAACCTTTATAACGCTCTTGGAGCATAAATATTTTGTGGCGTCGTAACAACGCTTTCAAGCGGGCGGTATGCCTAGGCCGGAAGCTGTGGCGGAAGGGCGCACTTGAGCTAAAAATAAAGAGACGCCAGGATGTGGCTGCTCCAGTAAAAAAAACCCGCAAACAGAACATTTGAGAAAGGTTAGTGACGAGTCTGGGACGATTGTGCAAGACCCCTGAAATTGGCTAGCCATCGAGCCTGGGGACGCCGACAGCATGGCGCCGAGTGGGGGAGACGTGGGTGTATATAAGGCGGGCACCTTCTGCGCTCGCTGGGATTCGAGAGGTTCGTAGAGCTTGTTGTTGTTAGCCAAAAGACTGAGTGTGATCTCCAACGCAGTCAAGCTTGCGGTTTCCGAGGCGGAGACCGGTTTGGCACCAGGCCATGTAGGTCCGTTGGTTACTGGGGACTTAGCGTCCGATAGCATAGCATCACGCGTTGTTACCTCCTTTAGTGCAGTGGCACTGGGCTGTAGGCCTGGGGACGGTCGCGGGGTTTTCGCGGCTAAGGGGTAGAAAAAGATTACCGGGGTTTAATTGTGTATTTCTTTACTTCTTATGTTACTTTGTAAATAAATGTAAATGTGTTTTTCTTCAACGCAGTTGTCTGTGTCACTTACTTCAGTACGTCACAATTTGTTCTTTTGGGGATAATACATAATGTACAAGCGAATCAGTGCTGACGAGCTGGGTGCGCGCGGCGCAGGAGGCGACGGTGGGCGGGCTGACGACGGAGGAGGCGGTGCGCGCGGCGGGGGCGGAGGCGGCGCGCTGGGCCGAGCAGCGCGCCGAGCAGACGCTGCTGGACCTGGCGGCGGCGGAGCGCGTGCTGCGCCACGTGCTGCGCGAGTTCCACCGCTTCGCGGCCTTCACGCAGCGCGCGATGCCCGCGCAGGGCGACGCGCTGCTCTCGCTGCAGCGCATCCTGCAGCTGGAGGCCCTGCTCTGCCGGCCGACGGACGGCGAGGGCGAGGCCGCGGTGAGTCACGCCACGCAATGCCCCCGCCACCCCGTCCTTTCACTCTCCGCGGCTCAGCTGGCTCAGAGTGATGTCGGCTGCGCTGCCTCTGTCCGGGAGGTCTGAGGGTTCCACTCACGACGGTGGCAGAATTGTCGACACTAGCTTGTTAGCTCGGTCGAATTCAGTCGCTGTCTGGAGGGGAACTGTAGAGGCCGGCTGCTCTGATCTGTAGCTAGAAAAATGGTTTCAAGCATTTAAAAGAGAATCAAACAGACCATACGACTCAATAAAATTTGAAACAATGGAATTTCACGATTTTGAGATAGACCACAAAATGATAAAAGACCTTATCTTAAAGGCGGTTCGCTATTCGGCGAACAGCGAGCAACTGCTCGCCGAATCCCGAGTGGTGTGGTCGCTTGCTATTTGCCGAGTGACGAACATTCGGCGCTCGCCCTACCCACCGCGTATCGGTCTTTTGGACACATCAAAGGGAGCGAACATTCGCCGAACGCATCAGCTGGTGGGGATCGGGCGAGCAGTAGCTCGCTGCTCGGCGAATGCCGATTGTGTAGAGCCACCTTAAGGCGCTTCCCGGCGCGCGAACTCTTTGTGTGGCGAGCGGTGCGGTGGTGCGCAGTGGCCGCGGGTGGCGGCGGCGGAGGAGGAAGCGGAAGCGGAAGAGGAGGCGGAGGCGGAGGAGAGCGAGGCGCGCGCGGCGGCCAAGGAGGCGCTGCAGACGGCGCTGGCGGCGGCGCTGGCGGCGCCCGACGACCAGGCGCGCGGCGTGCTGCAGGACGCGCTCACCGCCGCCATGGCGCACCCCGACGCCGCCATGCAGGACGTGCTGCAAGACGCGCTCAAGACGGCCGAGGCCAAGGGCGCCACCAGCAAGGGCCACCGCGCCGTCGCCAGCATTCTGCACGTACGTCACCCCACCCCCCACCCAAACCGCTCTCTTTACCTTCTCTCCACACATCCATCCGGCATACTCGTAAATGCTGGGGAAGGGTAGTGAATGATGCGTTGTAGACATTGAGTGATACGGTCATTTTGGTGAAAGTGGTTGGGATGATCAGTTGATCGGAAGTGACTAGAGAGAGTGTTTGACTTTAATTGTAACGTTAAAGTACGAATTTGGTTTGTATAACAAATTATTTTAAATGTGGATTTCATTGGGTATTATCTACTTCTTCAACCAGTCACAATTCGCCATCATTAGATTACTTCATTTATCGAATTATTTTTCAGCGAAACTGCCACGATATTAATACATTCATAGCTATACACGTGGTGGAATTGTGAACGACGAACGTTTTTAAAGTCGCGTGGACCAAACAAACATCGTTCACTTCATGCCAATGCCACTTCGAATACAACACTGTGGTGCGCAGGCGCAGTGGTGTAGTTAGGGAGGCGGAATCGGGGAGGGGTATCGGGGAGGGGGCGGTCCCGCCAATTAGAAATTTTGGTAAGTTTGCCGCTCTTAAATATCAACAAATGCTTTTATAAACAATATGCGTTTGTTAAATCAAATTTCTTTTAGATTATTTATTTAAATATATTTCAATTATTCTGAATCATATACATGAATTACATTTTTCATATGTTATAAATAAATGTCATGTGGAAATATATTTGTATTTTTATTAAATATTGTATAAACTATCCAATAATAGATATTTTATACTTAATATGTGGGCGAGAGGGGGGATTCCATTCGTTTTGCTCCGGGTGACACCAACTAAACAACTGCGCAGGCGGTGATGGGTGAGGCAATGGCGACGCCGGCGGCGGCGGCGGTGGCGACGCCGGCGGAGGCGGCGGCGCAGGCGGCGGTGGCGGCGGCGGCGGCGGGGGTGGGCGCCAAGGAGGACGCGGTCGGGGCGGCGCAGGCGGCGCTGGCGACGGTGCTGCGCGGCGTGGGCACGCCACCCCCCGACGCGCTGGAGGCGGCGCAGACGGCCTTGAAGGCGAGACAACTCACGGTTTTTGCACTTAACCGAAACGGATAACGTTAACGGTTATAATTAACGTATCGTCGAATTTTGAGTGAAGCTCAAAGAGAGAGATAGAGAGTTTTTGTACTTAACCTAAGCGGCTAACGTCAACATTTATAATTAACACATCGTTAAATAATGTGTGAAACTCAAACAGAGATTTTCCGCAACGCTTACGCTTATAATACGTATACTGGTGCTGACATCTGGCGGCAACAGTATGAAGTTACGCATAAGTTTGCGCCTTTTCCATTTCGTTTATCGATTTTTTTCCATTCTGTATAAACTCCCTACTGTAGTTTCGATTTAGTACTTCGATTATTTACATCGTAATCACTTTTTTCGGGAAAACAACACAGAGAAGCGATTGCAAAATGTAGCCAGGTGTTCACTTGTTTTTACTCTCTGGATGCATCACTCCCAGCGATGGAATAATTAATTGAAGTATGCGTACTTGGCAATATTGATTTCGACGATGTAGAAAATTCTGCACAAATTTTAGAATCAAATCGACCTGTAATCGTAAAGTCTGTAAAATTTAGGACGTTGAATTGCTAATTTTAAAGGGCTTCCCCGTTTGCCAAATCACAAGAATTTCAATATTCTTCCTTATAGGCTTCCATCCTCGTATAGAGTGGAAGCCAACACTTCCTTCAATGGAATACATCATTTTTCGCAGAAAGCCGCAGTCGACCTTTGGTCGCGTTCTAACGGATTTCATCACCATTACTTAAATGTTTAAGTTCTTCTTAAGAATTTTAAGGTAGACTTAGGAGACATTTCCCTTTCACCATAACCTTTAAGGCGAACTTAAAATAAGTTCGATTTAAGATAAGTTCGGCTTGTATTTGAGCACACCTCACAACACTTATCCATTCTAAGTCGTGCTTTACGTCGTAAAAACAGTTAAAATGGCGAGCGTATTGTGGAGTGTTGCTTTTGATAGTGATAGCTGCGACTCCATTGTGAAGACGAAAGCTTTGAGTAGCCTTCTTGCAGTTCGAAGTGGATCCGTGAACGATACGAATAATCATCCTGTGCATAGAGTGTCTAATAAAAGGAAAATATAGCTTGAAAACTAAAAAGATAATGTTAGAAAGAAGGCGATTCAATTTAAATGGATCCCTTTGCAGATGATACCAATCTACCTTCTATCCTACATATTCACATAGCAAGAAGAGATATATCAAAAAACTTCTAAATACTAGAAACATGTACCATTAAATGAAAAAAAAAAACAAACTCTTCTAAATCAGCAGCAAAGGCATTTACACGCATATGCCCCTCATTGCCTCTGCCACTAAAGTTAGATTCTTATCTTCTTTGGGCCACTATTAACTCTTTCATCAAATATCTTGGAGTCCATTGGGACACAAGATTAACGTGCGAAGAACACGTCACTTCAAAATCAGCGAAACTAATAGGATTTCAGGAAACAGTCTGAATAGGAACTCGCGTACTTGCACATACTCTCACTTCATTTAGTTTTTGAAATTAGACGCGCTTCCTCTAGTAAACAGTGCGACTGAACTAAGCAAAGTTATGGAGCGGTGATTGATGAGTTAAACAATCGGAAGTTTAATTTAGGTAAACGAGATTGAATGAGGAAAAACTTGTTTAAATTTATAATTACTTTAATACATCATTACATAATAAATGATTTCAAAATAATAATTTAAAGGAAGGTATCTGGAAGGTTATAATTCAATTCATTACGCAGTTATGATGAGTTATAATTACAGTGAAAAGATATATGGAAAATTCTCCCGGCTTGCGGCCCGGGAACAAGAGCCCAGGGTTCAAAAGCTTCTTACTTTCACAACACTCCTAAAACTCCTTTCACAACACTCCTAACACTCCAACACTCCTGGTCCTTGGCTAACCCAAGAAATCTAATGTATTGTCAGTCTCGATTTAAAAAAAATGTTTTGAACTTATCAGCATACGTTTTTCATTTTATCTTCATTCCTCCATTGCCTTTGTCATTAGTGTTACGTAAATGTTGGTGGCCCCTTAGGTTAATTTAGTATAGCAGGCGAAGTTCCATTTTGTTAATAGGCTCGCAGCAACTACCAAGGAACCTTTTACTTTGACGCCTCACGTAATACCTCTCCCGACGCCTTACATAATGCCCCTCCCGACGCCTTACCTTTCTCCTCCCTCGGCTTTCTAAACGCCCCTCTACCACGCCCCTCAACCGCTATTATCCTGGTTGACTAAAGAATAGCGTGTCAGAACTACATAAAAAATCACTGGAAGGGCAAACTAATAAACTGAAGAATTTATTAGCACTGTAGATGTCGTGAGGAATATCGCTTGAGGGGAAGATCCCGAACCCTTGGTATTTGCCCGAGCGCACATCGAAGGCTGTGCCTAGCGCTTGGTATCATTAACCCCCGACATTGCCCAGATAATGTGGCTTGCTCTGACAGTTATTCACATCTCAGACGAATTTCTCCAGTGCCATTCGACGATACACCTGTTGTTTTACCTTCCCTAATGAACGACTAACAATTTGCACTTCGATTGTGTAAGCTTGCCAATTAATGTTTTTCATCCAATTCATAATTTCCAATTAGTGAAGTCCAATTAATAAAGCATTTTTTATTTGACCAACACTGTAGTACAAGCGAATTTTAGATCGCGTTTTGAAGCAGACAATTTTATAGAAAATTTATTTTTAGAAAAAAATCCTTCATTAAAGAAAACTTATGAAATTTTGGAATCCATCAAAAACTCAGTGAGCAACATCGAATTATTCCTCTCCTCCTTCCAACAAAAATTGAACCTTTTAATAAATAGTCACATTGCGCCACAACTCGGACACCCTGACTTGAATTAGTCTCATCAAATTAGTGCCACTTCTCCTGGAAGCTATCATGTTCACATTGTACACAAAATATTATATAAAACTGAAGACGAAAACATTTTAAAAATAGTTCTGCGGGAAACAAATCATGCTATAATACAGTGTCGGAAATTGCAAAACTTTCGATCATCACAACTGACCCACACACAAACAAATAATTGTAATGTTTTTCCTAATCTAACCACATTAACCCGGCAATGGATGGATGCAAAAATGTAACAGGAACGGATGAGTTGGGTCTGAGAAACCCGGTTAAAAACAAGAATTGCATAGAAATATTTTGTTTATATCATTGTTAGAGGGCTTTATTATGTTGGTTTGATATAAAGAAAACATTTTTGTTAATAAATTATGCATTTTTATTCATATCAAAAATATTTAATAAATTTAAGAAGGTGCACAGTGAGGCCTCCCTAATAACATCCTAATCATTCCACTGGAAATTTGGACTCATTTCTGACACTATATTTCAATTTGACTTTAGTTATACGTAATAGTACACAAACATAACGTGATTATCTATACCGCAATAATAAATAATTTTAATAATACTAATACGTGCTTACTCAATTACAGTTACACGAACGAATGAGTTGGATCCGAGACAGCCAAGCAGAAAACAAATTACGCATATAATCACGTATACAAACGATACGGCGTTAGCCCCGTGGCCGAGAACGCTGAGGCAGTAGTGCCGCAGTGATCTTGGACCGTGGGATCGCGGGTTCGAGTCTCGCTCTCGGGCGTGGTTGCATGTGTTCGTCCTTTCACCCCCTATCATTACCATATCGTTTCATCCTCATACCATAACGTTACAAAGTTTCAATAGTGGCCGCTAAAGACCTAGTAGTTGATGCGACCTTAAATAAAAAAAAATACGGCAATAACTACCACACTGAACGTTTCATTTGTATCTAAAAGAAAGGTAGAGGGACGAACGAGCTTCTGGTATTATCTGTATGTGACTGGCCCTAGTTTTTGTTACGTCGTGGGTCTCACAGACTCAACCCATTCGTTGCCGGGTTAAATGATGGAGATTGTTTCTTTAATGCGAAATAATCTACAAGCAATGAAGTATTTAATTTCTCACAACTCATAATTGTAACATGTTCCATCTTCATCTCATCCCTCTTTCTAAAAGAATTTTACGTAAACACGAGCAACCTTTCAACAATCGACCGACCGGGAGGTTTCCAATTCATCAATAACAAGGGCCACAAACCAGACTCATTCAGGAAAATTTTATCTTCTATCTTTCATTGGCACCAGCATTTTCGATAATGAAACCTCAAGTATATAGTGATTCACAGAAATCTTGTAATTTAGGTGAATTTCAACAAGGATCTCAACGAAATTTACACTAACTGGCAACAGGTCGGAGCTTTTTTATATATTAATATATAATATATATATTATATTATTATATATTAATATATAATATATTTTTTATATTTTAATTTATGTGAACATTCACGGTGTGCATAGGGAAAGGGTCCCTTCCTAAATGCCGCTTTCTATACACCCGCGCGATCGCCCGAGTCAACGAGTTATATTGGCGAGTTGGGGGTGGTGCAAGAGCGATTGCGATGGCCAACTAATGACAGGCGATTAACGCCTTACACGGAATTGTGCTTAAAGAGAATAACACCGAAACGGAACGCATGACGACACCACTTTAAAAGACGGAAAAGAAGTTGCCCAATGACAGCTGATGGTTATAGAAGAGGGACAATTTACAAACCTAGCGCATTGGCAAATGCAATTTATTTCTGCTTGGCGATAGTCATACAGCACTATTTTTGCATCACACACTATCAGGCATGTCGGGAGCTTAAGAGGTTGTCCCGGTTTGGCCGGGTCTCGCCGGGGGGGGGGGGGGAGAATCATGGAGGAGGGGAGCTAACAGGCCGATGCCGGACATGTCCATCTAGTGAGGAAAGAACATTGCCCCCTCCAGGGATATAACTTTAACTAAACGAACGGGACTAATGAATAGATACCGGATATTTATGTAATTACATATTTATTGTCTATCTACTTACCGTTCTCAAAATTGTAATCTTAGCAAATCATTGGCCTCCTAACACAATATCCAATTTTTTCGTTACATATTTTTATATATTTAGTACTATATTATATGTTTTACATATTTTGCTGTTTTCACAATATATTTTCTTATTGTAGCAATTTTCTTATATATTTTTTATGAAAAGAAGTGTTTTAAAAAAAATAAGAATTTTGTCCCTACGTTATAAGTGAAATCTAGGTAGGTGTCAAAAGGATCATTGACACCGCGTTTGTGACGTGTAACCTTAATTTCCGAGAAAAATTTGCGAGGTTCTGGATTGCTATTGCAATCCAGCTATTGCAATAGCAATCCAGCTAGCTATTGCAATAGCAATTGCAGCTGACGAGCAAGTTGTATGATGCAAAGTGGGCATCCACTTGTGCCCACCGAAGTATTTTCAAAACCATTGTTTTAATTGTAAAATTTATTTAGAACATGTTTTCTAAATATTTCATGCTTTGCTATTTTTTTAATTAGAGAATTTTAATATTAAATAATATACCCGATTTTACATATTTATTACATATTGTTACTGTTTTCATTACATATTAAGTACATGTTTTGACGTTTAATACTACGTATTTTTCCGGTCTCTACTAATGTCCATCACCCAGTTGACACCACCAGATGACGCATCAGTCAGTGCATCTGCTCCCGCCGCCTGCATGAGGAGTGCCAAGCGAGGCGCGCGCGTGCGCGTGCGCAGGCGGTGCTGGGCAAGGCGGTGCCGCGCGGGAAGGGGCCGGCGAGCCGCTGGGGCCGGCGGCGCGCGCGGAGGCCGCCCTGGCGGCGTGGCGCCTGCGCTGCCGCTCGGCCACCAGCGTGGAGCGCCTGCTGCACGCGGCGCTGCCCGAGGCCGAGGCGCAGGCCATCGCCGCCTTCGGAGCGGAAGGTAGCCTCGGACGAAAAAAGCCCATTTCCTACTTCTCGTTTTTTTTTTCAATTCCCCCCCCCTCCAGTTACCCAGAAGGGGCGAGAATTTATTCAATTTAGGGTATACATTTTATACTCCAGCCGATTGGGTTTGTGGAGATGGTGGAGGGCGGTAACTGAAACATACTAGTTAAAACTAACTTATTTCTAACTTAAAACTATACAGCGTGCCTCTTTGGGCCTTGCCTAGTTTATTTACAGTTATTGAATTGTTTACTTAAAAGTTCAACTACTTCTCATTTATTACCATAGTGCGATTTTTCTAACTCCGCCCCTCAATGCCCTATGGTCGTGATGGAATATCACACGACATTTCGCGTTTTTCTCGGTCTTGCCGGTAGAAGTCGCGTGATCGCAAGCACTGCTTGATACGGTCGCGATCTTGCGAAATCTAGCGGCACGACTGAGAAAGATGCGAAATACCGTGACGTATTCCATCGCGAAGCTGGGCCTTGAGGGGCGAAGTTAGAAAAATCGCAGTATATAATGGGCGATTGGTTGTGCCCGATTGATTAAGTTAGAGTTTATTCGACATTGAGTGAGTAGTAAGTGACTGGTCACCGATCCTGAGAAGTAGAGAGAGATTGTTGTTTATGCACCAAGGGCGTTATGATGGAGCGTCGACAAAACGTCCGAGGGCCTTTGGCGCCGCTTGATCGTTCAAACCACTTAACGCCCGTGGTACATTCATTATTTTATTTTTACCTACAGTATTTTAATTATTCATATTTACTTATTTACTAATTAACTAGTTGTTAACTCACTCGGTTTGTCATATCATAATTCCCTCCCATAATTCTCTCTTATAATTCCCTTCGTAAGAGAACATAACAACATTCAACTGTTTTCAAATTTACGTCGTCGCCACGATCCTCTCGATCCAGGTAGTGATGCAGTGAATATCGAGCTCCTTATGAAAAGGCAATAACAAGCGAAAACGTAAAAATAAAATTAGTTTACAAGAAAAGTAAAGTATATTAATCAATACGAAATAAGCGATTTCCTATTTCTGATTTATTACTATAATAGGCTAATGCGTAAATTAGAAGTAGGTGACTACATTTATTGGACTTTCAGTGAGTACCGAGTGACAGCTTGCCGATCCTGAGTAGTAGAGATGGATTGATTGTTATTTGCCGAGAGATAGACATTTGGTGTTCACCCTACCCAACATGAATTAAACCTTTAGTCGTGATAAATGTGAAAATGTCCACTACATTTTAAAAAAAAACACCTCAACAATTTTATAATTCTACTTCAATGTATTTTCAATTGTTGTCAGGCTGCTTCTGTCCTAGACTTAGAAACATTTATTTACTTGATTATTAATAATGAATGTCTGATATAAAAAGCTACTTTCCGCGAAAACTTTCATTAACATTATATTTAAGACGTGCCAATTATCCCTCAAAATCGCGCCACCGCGGTGAGAGGTTCCCCTAACGATCGTGTGTATAGCAATAGAATATAGAAATAGCTTGGATATAACGATACAATAGCATAACATAGACCAGAGCGTAGTATTCTATCGCTTTTCTAGAAAATAAATCATATACTACCCGGCCTGGACAGCCGAGGTCACAAAGGCTGAAGGGCCCTAACTGCCTCGTGCCTGAAGGGTCGCGGGTTCGAATACCGCCCGGGGCATGAATGTTTGTGACCCACGCACGGTGCGTGTGCCGGCGTGTCGGCAGCGGCCGCTCCGCTGACGGAGAGCATGGACTGGACGGCCGAGCTGGCGCGCGCGCTCGCCGCCAACATCGTGCCGGGGCTGGGCGCCGAGGTGCTGGCGGCGATGGAGGCGGCGGAGGACGCGCTGGACGTGGCGCACGACTCGGCGCTGCGCGTGCCGCAGGGCAACTTCACGCAGGCGCTGCAGGAGCGCCTCGGCGTGCTCGACGACCAGGCCTCCGCCGTCTTCATGGAAGACGTCAAGCGGTGCGTCCTTGTAGCATGGTGCACCGATGTCACGGCAGTGCCTCTGACCGGGAAGTCCTAGGGTTCCACTCCCGGCAGTGGCAGGATTTTCGTCACTACCTACGTAGCTAGGACGAGCTCGGTTGTGTCGAGGAGAATTCTAGCGGCCGGCTGCTCTGATGGGTAGTTTTCCGTGGTTTCTCCGTCAACGCCAGGCGAATGTCGCAGTACCCTAACAAACGGGTTACAGACCGCGCGCGATCTTTCCTTGCCCTATCCTCACCCCTTAGTTACACAAACACAATTACATGCCGGGAATCCGGTCTGGAGTATAGAGCTTGTCCCGTCAGGGGTATGGCCCCGCTGGTGGGAGACACCTGGTTGGGGAAAACCCCGCCAGCCACGGAGGTTTGCGCCGGATCTCGCCATCCAGTGGAGAAAGATCGTCGCCACCTCTCGAGGAAGAAACATGCACCACACTTACGGAACTAATGATCTTAGCTGTTGACGCGCCTGGTATCACTAATCAATCAAAGACGGAAAACGATGACATTTATAGCACTTACCGTCCTGCTCCTCTGCGTGTCGCTTGGACCCATCCTATAGGCAGTTTTTGACTATTTTTGTACTTTTATAAAAGTTGAGTTCTAAAGCTTTTATAATGCTACTCTAATATTATAAGTACAATTTCCTCTTTACAACGAAGAAACTTACAAATTAAATATCTTTAATCAACAGGCGTAACTAGAATTTTTGAAATTCTGCCTGAAAAGTGTGTGTTTTTAAAGAAAAAATCTTTAAATATACCGTAGTCTCATTTAAATCATAATTATAACACAGCAACATATGTTATTTTTCTATTATTTTATGCGCCTCTCCTATGTGAAGTGAGAAGGGAGGCAAAATAAAAATTGCTTAATTAGGAGTTGTTAATTATTGGGTGGATGAGGTGCATGAATTGAGGCAAGCTCGTACAATTGAAGTGCGAATTGTTGAGGAATTTCTGTGGGAAGCATGGTGCAATTTGTATATCGTCCGTTGGAAAAGTCGTTGGCGCGATGGCGCAGAAAAGTCAGTCTGGGGGTATAAAATGTTGTCGAAGCGCATTTTAGAAAGTGGAAGAAAAACGTTTGGCAATGTCGTCCATATGTGCACGGGCAAATTCCAAGCGTTGAAGATCTTCCCATCCAGCGATTTATGACATGACATTGAGAGTATTAATAAATTCATCAACATTTCCATCTGCTTCTCCAGTGAAGTTTTGAATACAGTGATGGTAAGCAGTTCTTTTGTCGTCAAGAGTGATGGTTGTCGTGAAGGGGTCGGAGGAGGTGAAGGAGCCAGGGGAGGAGGCATGTTGCCTACAGGGATGTTGTGTAAGATGTCGAGGTGAAAGAAAGGTTGACCGTGTTGCGACCCTGTCGACAAAAATGAACTTAGCCTTCTATACTAAATTAATGTAGGTTAACCATGGCCTTATTACTAATTCTAATGGCAAAGGGGATGAAGTATGGTATGAAATGTAAGTTAGAAACAAATTTTTAGAACATTATCAATATCTAAATTAACAATTAAAAATCCTGAGTTTTGAGGCTGCCCTGGTAACGGCCATTTCTAAATGTGGTCAATTTCTCGTCTGTTCTCATAAATTCGTAAATGGAATGTCGATGGGGTCCGGACTCCTTTTCTCTGATGATGATACAGGCACCGCAGGACGAGGGCCAATGGGTTCCGTCTGTTCCCGGGAAGGAAAGTGTATATTGAGACGAACCCGTGCTCTTGGATGTCGGGCGTAACGAGAGACAGCAGTTAGAGCGCGCTATTTCCACTGTTTCTGCTGTGGCCTGTCTCTGCTAGTGCCTCAGCTGCGGTAGAAAAAAATCGCGCAATTCGCGCGCTCGATCAGCTGGAAAGCTTTGCCGTCATTTGCTGCACTTTCATTGGTCGAGAGGCTTCGCAAAATAAATGACCGGGCCAAAATAAATGTTGACCATCCCTTCCGTTCCCGTCAAGTTTCGCGTTCCCGTCATGTTGTGAATACCTGCCTGAGGTGTCCATCTTATAACTTTCTTTACGTTCTCGTTCCCGGCCTTTGTGGAGCGGCCTTGACGGATTTCGCGTTTTCCAGATGGTTCGGTTTTGAGCCAATTGTGGCCAAGTGCTACCTGCTGTCTTTTTTCTTTTATCTGACCACTTTGTCCTTGGTCTTCCTCTGATCCTCCAACTTATACTTGGACACCATACCATTGTTTTGTGTGACCATCTGCCTTTGTGTAATCTCATAATATGTCCGGTCCAACGCCATTTTGTTACGATTGTTTGCGCGACTGCATCGGTTATTTTAGTTTTTTCTCTTATTAACTCACTGTTGATTGTGCCACTTAATGTTATAAGTAGAATTTTGCGCTCAATGTTTCTTTGACATCTTGCCTCCGTTAATGACTAAGTTTGTGATCCATAAATAGGGACTGGTAGCTCACATATATCCACTTTATAATATGATTTATAATATTGTTATTTTAATGATGGCTCATCACATCTGCAATAGTGTCTTCTTGCAAACTCTAGTCAGTCATCTTCGAACTGCAGTTATCAGTTGCTTTCAGGCGCGAATATAAAGTGAAAACAAACATCTTGTAGTAGGACCTGCGACCTGTAGGATTTTTTTCTAAATACTTGAAACACTTTTGCCACACGAAAAACGAGTGACGCTCGGCTGATCTCCACGTTTCGTTAGCTCGTGCATATAAACCTGGAAATGTGCAACGCTTGGGCTTCGTAAGCCCAGCATGGCGCGCTCGCCTGAACAGCGCTCGGGCTTGGTTGGGAAAGTGCTAGCGCCCGATAACACAGCCGTATTTGGCGGGGAGTTGGGGGGTCACGCATCCCAATGCGTTCAGGTACCTTTATGCGGTGGTTTCGGCATTTTTTGTCGTTGCAAAAGACACTTTCACCAAGGCATATTAAAAATATGATATTTATTTTTGGTACTTGGGTTTTTATTTCTTGGCGAGTGAGGATCTGTCTTCACGATGGAATATCTCACGGCATTTCGCGTCTTTCTCGATAGTGCCGCTAGACGTCGCATGATCGCGACCATATCGAGCAGTGCTGGCGATCATACGACATCTAGCGGCACGACCGATAAAGACGCGAAATATCACGAGATATTCCACCGTGAAGACAGGCCCTCACGCGCCAAGAAATAAAAAAAAACAAGAATATGTCATGCTCCTACTGAAAATATAGTAAGATATACACAAAAATGTTGGGCAGCCCTTCATCAATCAAAAAGTCAGAAATGAAGCGGAAAATAATATCGTGAAGAAACTTCCGAGCTGGTGCCGTGGCGGGTAGATGTAGGTCAACTCCGGTGCACCTGCATTTTCATATCTAAGGAAGATGACCTATAAAATATTGTTTCACAACCCTTTTTTTTCTAAGCATCGCCATCGCTTCTCTGGCTGCCGTCATTTTCTAAATGTATGTCAGATTATTTTATAAAATTAATGAATAGCTTCTGATCTGATGATTTACTTGTAAAACATATCAAACTTTTTTTCAGTAAAAAGCCACTGGGCTGAACAGTTTGAAAATTATTTTAAATGTGT
Source organism: Acheta domesticus (assembly GCA_031308135.1). Classification (NCBI taxonomy): domain Eukaryota; kingdom Metazoa; phylum Arthropoda; class Insecta; order Orthoptera; family Gryllidae; genus Acheta; species Acheta domesticus. The sequence goes on along the minus strand of JAHLJT010009419.1, from coordinate 191,178,776 downwards.
CCTTTGCTTAACGTACCGCGTATACGTTGTTAATTATAAACAAATTATAAAGAATAAATTGTGGCTTAAACTAAATTTACGCAGAGGTATTAGCATTTTAATACCTTTCTTTGATACTGATACTGATAATTTTCTTTGATTGTACGATAATAAAGGACAATTGCTAAAACCAATACTTCTCTTCTTCCAAAATAATAGATTATTCCTAGATTCAGAGTTGATTTTGATTTTTACTTCGCCTTATTCTTTTAAATCATTAATTCCGAATTAATTTTTCGTGCATAGTAGAGCAAAGTAGAGTAATATTTTCGCAATATTATCAGATCGTTATTCTTTTGGTTTATTAAAATAAATGAACAACTATAAAAACATTGTCTTGTATATTTTTGTGCTTACCCTTTTTTAAAGGAGATTTTATTTTATTATTTATATTTTATTACACATACATTTTTTATAACTAAACGTGTATCATCAAATATATCATCAAATAATAGTTTATTCATGTGTAATTTTCATAGAGTGAAGTGTTCGTATTTGTGAGTAACATATTCATTATCAATTCTTTCAAAATGTTATGATTTAATATTTTCCGTAACATTTGTTTATTTACAAAGTTTCTTTAAATAATATGAAATGGGAGTGAATAACTGTATTAAAGATGTGGTTTAAAGTAATCTTGTTTTCATAACGGGTATAGTAGCTATCCACTTGTATTGCTTGAGTTATTAAAGTTACCATGCAATTCAACTTTTCAACAGTCTGTTTCCCCTAAATATGTGCTCTGCTTTCTGAAAAACATACGATAATATATTTATTCTAGACCTTCTCCCACTTCTTTTATGGAAGTCTATTATAATTCATAAATTTTGTGTAGACATTTAGATTGGTTATGTATTTATCAAAATATTATTCTCAGGTGAATTTGGAGAAGAGTAATATTTTTTAATACTTGACATCAATTCAGAACAAAACATGTTCTCAAAAGTGCTGCTGAAGAAAAAATACCAATTGAATGTAAGGTATGACAATATTCTGAATACTTTATTTTATTAGGTTGATCCCAGTTTTGTCAGTCATTATTCCAGTTTTGTTATTTATGCGATAACGATTTTATAGTGTTTTTGTTACCGTTTTAAGAAGAAATTTAATAATAATGTTATAAATATATTTCTTTAGAATATTGAAAAGTTTATTTTGATGAGAGAGATAGCAGAGGGCGACCAAAGATAAGTTTGATGATGCTACTGCTCTTGAAGGTATTCCGAAGAGCGTATGTTTACATAAAATAGGATGTAGTACATTCCAGAACATTCATGAGTCGTCATAATTTTCATTGGAAGTAGCATGAAATACTGTACTGATTAGACTTAGTGGTGTGTTTTATTAGTAGAAGAGAGAGTTACCTGCTCGAGTCTCCGAGCATTGAGGATCAACCAAAGAGCTTCGAGCAGTGGTTCGTTAGTTTGTATAAAATAAACAATATTCTGAACACACGTTCAAAAGTGAAAGTACGGAATATCTAAGTGCAAAGTTAAATTACTCATAGCAATGACTCATCAACACGGCTAGTCATCAGCAATATTCTCGACAAACATTACACAATAGTGAAATCACCTCGATCAACAATAGAGTAGTCATGAGTAATATCTAACTCATCAAGAAAACATGCTAGAAAGCTCCTTGCCAAACATAAACTTCCTTCTTTCTTGCGAGCAGCTTTGTAAAAATATTGGCATTCAATTTCATTAGCATTGGTCGTTCCCATAGTTTGCTTTTCCAAGCATCTGGCTGTAAACTACGGCACCCGTTCTTGATTCCCATTCTGGAAGACTAATGCACTGAACCTTGCGAATTTTTTTTGCTGTGTATGTTGCTTTTGGGCACCAAGCGGAAGAGGTGTGTATTCGTAGGCTGATTCGCGACCACATGAGTGACGAGCACGCAGGGTTGGAGCTGCTGCCGGGCGCGCGCCGAAATACACGTCACACACAACGAAAATAAAAACAACTTTTTCTTCACATTTTATTTCGTAAAGTATAGCGCTCCGGATATCCTGATTTAGACTCATTCAATTTTCTTAGTGTTGGCTGTTCCGGTAGCTTACTAGTCAGAGTAACTGGAGTGAAGCAGGAGATCTGTATTTTACCACTTGGTCGGAATGACCTCGATTTCCCGTCGCGGTTAGCAAAGCAGCGAAGAATGTGAAAAGATTGTTGTGTATGTTTCTTGAACTAAACAGAAGCGGTGAGGTTCTGCAGGGTACTTCGGGACCGCATGGATGCCGAGGATGCGTGTCGGGTCAGCCGGTGAAAAAAATCCATTTTCCTCGCATTTTATGGAGAAAACTCTAATTCTCACTTCCTGCGCGTTGCTATGAAAAAATAGGGGTTTTCTTGTTTGCGCCCAATTAATTACGGTCTCAATAGTTTATTCGTCAGAGCAACTGGACGTAAATCAGGAGATCAGGTTAGTCACCACAGTAGGGGTGACTAATACTTTGAACAAATTGAAAAATATGTGTTAGGTACTACGTGGAAGCAATGTCGTTGCACAGGGTGCTCGTGGATCGCATGGGTGAGGAATGCATGGGATTGGAACTGTCGGGGTGCGCAGCAAAAAAATGAAAAAAATAAAACACCATTTTACTGATATTCCCATTCGGAATAACTAATAACACGAACAATGTAAAAAACCTATATCAGTGTTGCTTTTGGGTGGTTAGCGGAAGTGGTGTGAGCGCGCAGGCTGATGCGGCGCTGATCCATGTGGGAGAAGACGTGCCGTCGAACTGTCGGCGGGCGCGCGGCAAAATACACAAAGAAAAAAACACTACTTACATTTTATGTTGTAAAAGAACGGGTCTTCGGGGATCCTACTCATTCCATTGGCATCCTGGTAGTTCTTTTGTGCCCCCGCAGGGAGGGGGGCTGACGGTTGCAAGACCTGAGATTCTAGATGGAGGCGGAGACTTCACCCGGCGCCTGAGTCTCTCAGCGTCACACACGTCGTTAGCTTCAAGGGGGAGGCAGTGAGTAGATGACATGCCACCGACCTTTGGGCAGGAATGAGTGTGAGGTTCGTTAGCCAGCATCCTCTGTGCACCATGGCGACTCACGTATAAAAGGAAACGGATCTGAAACTCACGTATAAAAGTCTAGATGTCAACTACCCTGTCAGGTTGCCTAGGTTCCGGCGGTACTACATCGATACGTACACGACGATAACTTCAGGGTGGATGCAGTGAGGAGACGGGTTAGGACCCCGAGCTTCCTGGACTCGGGGCCTCAATTTGGCTCTTGGCTTCGTCGTGGCAGTGGCCCGATACTCTGGGCGTAGATGGGGGATTTGTTCCAGCGCATTGTGAGTGGCGCATTATTTCGACTCCGATACTGGCCTGGAAAGCCAGTAGTGCTGAGCTGGCCAGGGCGGCACGACCCTGGCATTGAATGGGGAAGTTCCCGAGAAGGATAAATGCGTTCCGTCGGGTTCCTGATACCAATAGCCCAAATCGTGCGAGACGGCCGCGGGGAGTGAGAATAAAGGCAAAAAGCCCAGTAGATGTTCACTCCGGGGATATTTCCTTCCGGTAGAAAATTAACGATGTGTGGGGTAGTAGTGTACGCTGGGTTCATACGATACTTCCTTTGTGCAGCTGTGAAACAATATTGGCATGTGAGTGATTTATCCTTGATCGTCCCGATAGTTTACTGTTCATAGATATCGAGCATAAAACTTAAGTGCATCCCTTCCAGATTTCCCAAAGGTAAATTCCTTCCGCTGTAACTCCTCTCCATTCTCCTCTACATCATAAGCTCCCTTTAATCCCATGGATTCCAAAAACCACCACGTCAAAATGTAACTCCTTGATTTCGCATTGAAATGGGAATTTCCCAGTAGTTTCATCTTTCGTAGAATTATATTAGTGTGCATTTGAGGCGCTGACAATAATAACGGCAGATCCCAACCGAAGTTCGTTTAGAGAAAAATGACTTTTTCTGTTTTCGTTCACGCTCATTTTCACTCCAGGAAATTTTTTGAAAGTGTAATTTGAACGCTTTGTCATACTCCAGTTAATTTTATATTTTAGCGTGTGGTAGGTGTACGGCAGGAGCTTACAGTCACACTTCTAACTGATAATGCGAGGACGGTTGGGATCTGCCGTTATTATCCTCATTCGTACCAAATTATATACCTCATTTGTACCAAATTATATTCCTTTATTTCTGCTAAGTGGCTATGTACGCAGCATCAGAAAAATATAAATGGTCATACGCAGAGATTCCCAGTTTCTCAGTGTAATCCTTTGCCTTGTGTTGCTTCCGGGCGATAAGCGGTGTGTGTGTGGTCGTGGCGCAGGCTTCAATTGTACCAAATTGTATTCCTTCGGCTATGTACGCTGTGTCAGAAAAAACATAAAAGACCATAAACCGAGATTCCCAGTTTCTCAGTGTAATCCTTTGCCTTGTGTTGCTTCCGGGCGATAAGCGGTGTGTGTGTGGTCGTGGCGCAGGCTTCATTTGTACCAAATTGTATTCCTTTATTTCTTCTAATGTGGCTACGTACGCTGTATCAGCAAAAATATAAACGGCTATAAACCGAGATTCCCAGTTTCTCAGTGTAATCCTTTGCCTTGTGTTGCTTCCGGGCGATAAGCGGTGTGTGTGGTCGCGGCGCAGGCTGATCCGCGACCGCATGGGCGACGAGGACGAGTCGGAGCTGTCGGCGGGCGCGCGGCGCGAGCGGCGCAAGCGGCGGCGCACGGAGCGGCGCGAGCGGCGCACGCGCCACTCGGAGCAGAAGCGCATGGACCGCGCGCGCCGCCGCCTCGCCAAGGAGGCGCGCCGCATGCTGCGCGGCGAGGCGGCCGCCGACTACGACACGTCCAGCGTCAGCTCCACCACCACGCCCTCCAGCTCCAGCCCCAGCTCCTCCTCCCCGCGCACCTCCGCCGCCGGCTCCTCCGACTACTACACCTCCTCCTCCTCCACCACCGACTCCTCCATCTACTCGTCCACGTCGGACGAGGAGGAGCAGCTGCGGCGCAGGAAGGCGCGCCGCGAGAAGCGCCAGCGCAGGCGCCGGCGCCGACGCGAGCGCAAGCAGAGGAAGATCACGGACGCCGACTACAAGTGAGAGAGCGGGACGCCCCCGGCATTTAGTTAGTGAATGACTTATCTTAGGTGGCGGGACGCAAATTTCGCCACGCTTCTTTCACCATCTGGCGGAGAAATTAGGTGTAACTCGGGTGACGAAACAGACGATTTAAATTTAGCTGAGACGGAGCTGGCTTTTTTTAGGATTGAGGATCTTTTATATGAAGTAATGAATAACACCAATTTATTTTTCCTCTGAAGGAAGGCTTTTGAAGGATTATTTGTCCAAAAAATCCACGACTTCCATCGAATTTCGGTACAACAGTCCCTTGGGTAACCGTTACATTACCGAACCCAACGCCGCATTTCACTTCTCCGCTCGGCAAATGCCAAAATATAATGCAGTGAAACCTCTTTGATCCGACCAAGTGATTAATCCGTTTGGTCTTTTAGAGGGGTGATCTTCTTAAAGGGAACATCGGACCATTAAACTGTACTCATCTCTGATGCTGGGACTACTACGATAGGTTTCGTAACACTATTCTGGTTTCAAAAAGATATGAATCTGTAAGATTTGTTGTATTGCGTCGTTAAATTGTTTTCATCAACTGTATTTATTAACTGCAAAAAACTACGATTGCAAAAAATAATTGTACTTTAAGAATTACTCTTCTGCAGGTAACGTGTTATGGACATAAAGTGGTCTGATTTAAGTAATTCAGGGATATTATTTAGCTTTTGTGAAATTATCTTTCAACTTCATTAAGCGATAGTTTCTCTCCATTTCCTGGAAGGTCTTCTGTACGGAGTTATTGTGAAATCTCAACTGCCCTATCGCTGTTGCTTATCTCAATGACACCGGAAATGCCTTCGTTCGTAATAGTACGCAAACTCTTTTTTTAAACTTCACTGCAAAGTTTTCTGGTCGTCTAAAATGGAATGCCATGTTATATTAGGACAAGGGTTGGTCGCCTTGAAGGGGGTAAAATACATTGGTCTTATGGAATAATTATTCCGTTCCATAGAAAACTGGTCTCGAAACGGACTGGGCTTTTAGCGAAGTGTCTTTGTCGAGACGTTTCACTGTATATAAAATGCCCTTAATATCTACGGGTTTTTGCAGCCAGGTGATACAAGCTTTGTTTTATCGCCTGGATATGGAGACATTTTCCTTTTTGTTGCTAATATACGGACCTATACGTATTGTAATAAATATTGTTTATTTGTTATATTGACACCGATTTAAGTATACCTTTTTTATACAAATTAACAATTTATTGGTTAAATATAATTTTTCCTCTTAGAAAATACTTACTAAATCCTTACTAAATACCGTTTGAAAATATCTTAATAAATAACCCATTTTACGAAAAAAATAGCGTGCAAATTACTTGGCCGTTAAATTTATAGGTAAAATTTAAAGCAAATCATGCAACCAATCCTTATAACAAGTTTGATTGGAAAATTACTACATTGCTATGTTAAAAGCGTATAATTGAAAATAAGCACTTGATTAAATATTACGATAACTAAAATATTGAGTTATTGGCTACAATAACAGTTTTAATAATTCATTGTCTGAGAACCGAAATTACCGTAACCGTAAATTAAACTTAATAAAATTAATATTTACGTTACTGAATAATTGTTTAAATAGATTTACTAAGCAGCAAAGCATTCACATTCCTTGATACTGTATCTTTTTTCCTTGAGTCTAGAATGTGGACAGTAAATTATTGTTCACTCTCGTCTATGTATGTACGCTTGGTCAATGTCCGAGGACTAAGACAGGGGCTGAATAGGCAATCCGCGCTACCGATATGTATTGCTCCATCTGCAACCAATTCATTCAAATTCATTTTTGATCGATACGTTTACAAGTATGGTAAAAGGTCATTAGGTATTACTTTGAATATCTTTAACTACACGATTTGCCCAATGTTGAAAATTGCCAAGTGCCGATCATCATATTTCGGATTTTTTTTACATCAATCAAACAAGTCCTATTGTTGGAACTGAACATGTCTACTGTTTGTCGACTATGACCTATGTCAAGTTGTTAAGCAGGTAATTAAATTCATTAGAAAGTTTTTGCACGCCTTAGTGGACAGCAATCGACTGCAAACTCTATCTTCTGCGCATGCGCAGCTGCACAAAAATGATGCGAAACTTGAACTGCGCATGCACAGAAGATCCATAGTGCTTTCGATTGCTTTAACGTTCGAGGGTGCAAAAACTCTTTATTAACTGGTATTTAATTCATTAAATAAGAGGAAGAAAGGAATCGATATTTTTATTTTTATGTTATCAATTCTCAAACTTCATTAGGTCGCACTCCTTTATTCCAAATGCATTTCTATGTACCCCCAACATTTTTTCTCCAACATGTTCTCTAAAAAGTAAAACCAAGGACTCTACGAAAGACTCTTTTAAACCGTAGAAAATGGCAGGATTTTCTAATAATATAATATTTCAGACATTTCAAAATCTGTTTTATTCGTTTTCATTGATCTCTCATCAACAAGTATGGTAAGTAGTGGAAAGAAGGAAACAAAACTTTTAAGTGCCGGAGAGTCGTGAACGCTTAGCGTGGTCATGTAGGGCGCGGTCTGAGAGCCGGCCATGTCTTTGGTGCGCGGCGCGTGCGCAGGAAGGGGCGCGTGACGACTAGCTCGTCGTCCTCGTCGCTGGGGTCGTTGGCGGTGTCCATTGCTTCTGTGTCGTCGGGGTCGGTGTCGCCGGTGGACGTGCCGTCAGAGTTGTTCGGTAAGTGCGCGTAAGGAACGTAATGACAGAAGGAAGGAAGGAAGGTACGAACGAACCCCTGTAAAGTAGTTGAGCAACTCCGAGTGTGCGTATGTACGGATCCGTCGCTCACGGCTTAATCAATTCCCGTACACAAATCGAGACATATGAGGTGTCATTCGACGCGTCTCGGTCTCCTGATGGTGATCTGATAATTTGTTGTCGGATCTGGACGTGTGATTCAAAGACGTTTCTTAAAACGTGTTTTTTCGTTTTTGGCGCTGCGATCTTAGTGAGGATGCCGGGAATTAAACCAACGCTACCTAAATAGGTCTATGTAGATGGCATTAATTAAACTACAGTACCCAAAGGCAATGTTCACTCTACTATTGCAAAACTTCTGGAAAAATTTATGTTGACATCTTTAAGCGAATAATTGAATTGCCAAGTGAATATCGGTGCAGATTTCATTTAAATTTTATTTGAATTATCGTATTTAAAAAAATAAGTTTGCGAAAATATAGGAACAGTATTGCCTCAGAACTTATTAAACTAGAAGAATTTCAAGTGAATACGGAGAAAACAAAACTGTGAGTAACGCTAGAGAATGAATGAGTAATGTTAGAGAATGAACATGTTCGACTTCTCACTTCTACGTTCTTACATATGTGTACAAATATAGATTTTCAAATGAATGCGACCCACAACTTATATTTATTTATTTTAACAAACACCTTATTCACATCAACATAGAAAACAGTCGCCTTTTAATGTTTATATTGATTCGTAAACAAAATGATTAATAGAAAAGTTGCAGAAGCAGAAGCGAACACAAATTAGATTGAGTTGGTAGAGTTTTAATCTCTTCAAAAATTATGGGAGAAAAATATTGAAGTGAAAATCCTGAGAAGAATTAAATGTAGTTGTAAACGTTGTTGCGACAGAATTTTCAAAAGTAGTTGCAAATGACCTGCATTTTTGGATTTAGCCTTTGTGCAAATGAAAATGTGCTAAGTGCATTTTTATGCATTTTAGCAAAAAAGTGTAACCTCCACACCCCTCGCCACACCACCTTCATCTATTAAAACAATGTGAACCTTCAGTTCAAAACAGACCACCACCCGTTCAAAACGGAGTTTCATAGTAAATAGGCTGTGAACTTTACATATAAAACATGAGTGAGGTAACTCAAATACTGTATGAATTCTACTGCAGGTAAATATAAATTTATATAATTAACTGATGCAATTTCTCTCGAGGGTCGTCCTAGACCAAATTATATCTTTTTCTTAGGAAATTTATAATGATATTTCTGTGAATTGATTTAGTTCCACTTTTTTTACTTCAGAATATTTTGTGGACAAATTATTATTCTCCTAAACAAAAAACAAATTTAAAACAGGTATGACATGAATCCAAATGAAGAGCAATTTAATTTATATTATTTTAAGTTTTTACAATTTAAAGCTACATGCAGTTGTCAATGGTCTTATAGCATTTTAAATTAGATTAATATACTTATAACCTTTATTTTAATTAGATCGTGATGATGAAAGTCAATGATCTTCGAAACGTAGATCTACAAAAAGTGTAATAAGTTATTAGTTGTTTAATAAAGATTGTTACGCTGAGAATATGTGCCTCAGACAAATTACGGACAATGGACCTTACAAGAATCAAAAAATTAAATTTAACTATTTGCATCATCAATACCTGCAACCATTTTTACGGCAACTATAATTTTGAAATTGCAATATTACCAGTTCATACCCCGTATGGTGATAATACAAGATCATTGAGTGTTGGGAACCGTATAACGCAAGTATAAATTATCGCTACTACGATTCATTGGTAATTTCAATGCCATAAACTGGAAGAACATTTTTGAACAAAGCTAGGTATAAAAGAAATGAAGAATGAAAGAGTGAAAGAAATTTTCAACACATAGAACTATTATTAAAACAGTTTCCAGCGTCTGTGACGCCTCATTTTACTAGTAAATAAATCAATGTATCAATGAATAAATGGGTAAACAAATAAACGGGTAAACGATTAAACGAGTAAATGTATAAACGAATGAACGAATAAACGAACAAAAGAATAAATGAATAAATGCATAAACGAGTTAATTAATAAACGAATGAATGAATAAACGCACAAATGAATAAATGAATAAACAAATGAATGAATAAACGAACAAATGAATAAATGAATAAACGTATAAACGAGTAAATGAATAAACGAATGAATGAATAAACGAACAAATGAATAAACCTATAAACGAGTAAGTGAATAAACGAATGAATGAATAAACGATCAAATGAATAAATGAATAAACGTATAAACGAGTAAATGAATAAACGAATGAATGAATAAACGAATAAACGAGTAAATGAATAAACGAATGAATGAATAAATGAATAAACGAACAAATGAATAAATGAATAAACGTATAAACGAGTAAATGAATAAACGAATGAATGAATAAACGAATAAACGAACAAATGAATATATGAATAAACGCATAAAGGAGTAAATGACTGGTGCGGCGTGGCGCAGGGGAGGTGAGCGACCCGGAGCTGGCGCGGCGCATGCTGGAGTCGGAGCGGCGGCGCCGGCTGAAGCGCAAGAAGCAGCGGCTGCAGCGCGAGCGCACGGAGGAGAAGCGCGCCGAGCGCGCGGAGGCGAAGCGCGCCGAGCGCCAGGCGGCGCGCCGCACCAAGTCGGGCGCGCGCTCGGCCGACCGACGGAGCCTCAGGAGCCGCGGCAGCAGCCGCTCGCCCAGCGGCAGCGGCAGCCGCCGCCGCCGCCACCGCCGCCGCCGCGGCGACCGGGACGCCATGTCCGGTACGACATCTATACTGCCATTTTTCTAACTTTGTCCCTCAAGGCCCGTCTTCACGATGGAATATCTAACGGTATTTCGCGACGTTCTCAGTCGTGCCGCCAGAAATCGCACGATCGTGTCCGTATCAAGTAGTGCTTGGGATCATGCGACTCCTACCGGCACGGCGGAGAAAGACGCGAAAGGCCGTGTGATTTTGCATCGTGGCCATAGGGGCTTGAGGGGCAGAGTTAGAAAAATGCATTATACCCGCTTCAAACTGAAACCAGGAATTGGGATCATCGCGAGCAAACATGTCATCAGACATTTAAATTCGATACGTTTGATTAGGAGTTCACAATTTTCGCAATTGTTGGTGTATGAGGCTTTCATGTAAGTAAAAAAATTCGTAAAATGCAAATATCCATCGTCCATTACGCCTAACTGCGTTTCAAAACTTAACCTTCGCGTTCGGAACTTAAAAACCTTTTTTTGTCGCAACGCGACGAGGAACTGTTAGTCTTTACTTTTGCTGCAGTCTATACAGCCGGACGCGGGCCCCCTCACGGTAGTGATACCCCTGTGCCTTCTGTGAAGTCGAGAAAACACTGTCTTGCCAGGAAGACCTCTAGAAACTGTAAACTGTTTACAGCTTTCAAGCGCTGAAAGGTGTGTGTCTGTTACGAAGTGATTTACGTGGATTTGCGAGGTAGCCGTATACATGAGCAATTGTTAAAAGTATTTACTTGAGTTTGAGTGGAAGTCTCCGTTAATGAGCTAATTAAAAAATGTAACTCCTAATCGACCGTGTCGATTTCATAGTTATTAATGCATCAAGGGCGTTAAAGGGTCCTATAGTGCAATTTCTGTAACTTTGTCCCTCAAGGCCCGTCTTTACGATGGAATATGTCACGGTATTTCGCGTCTTTCTCGGTCGTGCCGCTAGACATTGCATGATCGCGACGGTATCAAGCAGTGCCTTTGATTATGCGACGTCTAACGACACGAGCGAGCGAAATGCAGTGTGATGTTCCATCATGGCCATAACGGCTTGAGGGGCAGAGTTATAAAAATCGCACTATAACGATCGAGCGGCGAAGAATTGACGGGGCGGGGCGGGGCGCGCGTGCTCAGACGAGCTGGCGGGGGAGGCGGGGAGCGAGGGGTGGAGCGGGAGCAGCGACGAGCGGGGCAGCCGCGGGCGACGAGGCCGCCGCAGCCGCAGCCGGCGCCGCACCCAACGCGGCCAACGCAGCCGACGCAGCCGTCGCAGCCGCCGAGAGCGAGGAGAGCGAGGAGGCCGGGGGCGGCGCCGCCGCCGCCGCGACGGAGCATCCGTCTACGACGACGACGAACTGGGCGAGTACAGCTCCCCGTCCGACTCCAGCATGTGAGTGGCTGACGGGACTCTCTTAGCCCGACGGTGCAGTCAGGATTTTAGAAACAAGCTGTATGTACTGAGATTTTTCAAACTTTGCCTCTGAAGGCCCGTCTTGAGGATGGAATATGTCACGGTATTTCGCGACGTTCTCAGCTGTGCCACCAGGTATCGCATGATCGCTACCGCATCAAGCAGTGCTTCCGATCATGCGACTTCTAGCGGCACGAGCGAGAAACACGCGAAATACCATGTGATATTCCATCGCGGCCATAGGGGCTTGAGAGGCAGAGTTAGAAAAATCGCACTGTAGCTACAGGTCGAATTCAGCCGCTATCTGGAGGAGAATTCAGCGGCCGGCTGGTCTGATTGTTTGTTGTTGTCATCACCGTACTTTGCTTTTTTTGTATGAGTACGTAATATCGATATCTGGGAGATGAGCGCATTTTTGCTAGCAGACGGGTTTCCCTTTCAAGATCCGTTCCTATTTAGATCACCACCCCCAGACATAACCTAACTTAAGAGTCGAAACGAAAATCGAACAGTAACATCGAAGACGTGTTTCCAAATCAATTTCGGGAATCATTGCTCGAGAACAGGGCATTCCGCAAGAAGAACACTCTAGAACAGGGCATTTCCGAGGGCATTCTGCACGCAAGAGCCGGAGGTCTGCCAGCGAGAGCGGTGCATGTGTAAATAGCAGGGGAAAGCTATTTTTCGGTTCTACCAATAGGAAATCGAAAAATTGAGAAAATTTCAAAAAAATGTTTGGGTGGCAATAGATGGCAGCTGGCAAGAGGATGAGACACGACGAAAATCTAGCCCAGTCCAAAGAAATTAGAAAACTAACTCGTACGAGAAGGTCTGTGCCAATCTGTAGCACCACTTGATTTGATTCTTTTTAGAATATGCTCGTTGGCACAATATTTTAAAGCAGTGGCATTTAAAAAAAAATCTCTACCATTCATTTACAATTTAATATTTGATTATTCACCAAGAAATTTTAATCTCCAAATGATAGCAAAACGAAGGAAATGTTGTGAGTATACCTAACGAAAACTTCCGATGTACTGGAGATCGTTCAACTCTAGCGTAGGAGATATTTATAAAGATTTAAGTTCATGTCAGTGAAGTTGAATGAATGTTTTATGGACAAAACTATACTCATAAAATTCGGTTAATATATTTTAGAACGTCGTAAACGATTATGAATAAATATATAACTGTCTTATTATAAATTAAAAGGACTTAATGAAAAATAGTTGACTACTGTCAAAGTCAAACAAAAACGATTCAGTATTACAATTTTGTACTTAGAACCATGCTAAATTTGTACCGTAGCAAAGTGAATTACAGCATCAGCCCTACAAAAAATTATAATACTTGGTGTCCGAACCAAATATGTAGGTATGTCTAATTGGCTTTAGGTTCATATTTTACATTGTCATTTATTGACTACAAACGTTTCCAAAATAACGCAAAAGGCAATATTACATGAACTGTATGTAACAGAACTGTATGTAACTCGTATTTCCACCGATTTCAATTCATGCGCTACGGTTCGAACTGCGCATTCTCATTGGTGGTTCCCTCTTCTAGAACAAGTCTCATCCCTACCCTTCTTATTGTTATTTTCCTATATTTGCACTCGAGTGGCTCGCGCGCGGCTCCCAAGGCCAGCAAAAGTGCAAAAAGCTGTGCAGAAAAGAAAGATAGAAAATAAATAGAATGTTCAAAGCGCGCGACATCTTACGCGCACTTCGAAGATATTACCGCAGAGTGTTGTATGTACTCGTACTTAAGCTTTGCATCTGGCGGGAAACACGCTTAGTCGACCCGGCCAACCGGCCGACCGTGAGCCTGTGAATGGTTTTGGTAACGCGAGCAAGAATGCTACACAGTGTCGCAAAGCAATGCAAAGCAGAGGGCCTTCCGCTGGTGGTTACGTATATAATGAAACAAGATGCATGAAAGAAAAACAAACAAGAAAGAAGCAAGAACAGTACACAGGGATTTATTTTATTTCAAGTCTGGTTTGCCAATGTGCTTACGTATTAACAGTACCGTATTTACATTAAGCTAAGATTAAGTTAGTTTTAGTTAGTTATTAACAAATGCCCCCTCTTAGCTGCTTAAGCCGTAAGGAAGCAGCATACTCTAAACCAAATCAAGAAATGAAATTCACACATTATCAGGGGTACACTGGAGCGGAAATCGAAAGAAAAAATAGAGAGTTTTCGCACCCTCGAAAGTGAAGCACTATCGATCTTCTGCGCATGCGTAGATGCACTAAAGTGATGCGAAACTTGCACTGCGCATGAGCAGAAGATCGATAGTACTTAGCGTTCGAGGGTGCAAAACCTCCCTAATAATAAAGCCCTCCCCCTTAGGGGCAGTAGCGGAAGGCAACGCGTGTGCGCAGGTCGTACAGCTCGGAGGGCGACGAGTTCTTCGACGAGCCGGGCGCGCCCGGGCGGCGCGGGCGCCGCCGCAGACGCCGCCGCAGCCGCCGCCGCGGCCGCTCGCGCACCAAGCCCATCTCCAAGGACAAGGGCCGCCTCGCCAAGAAGCTCAAGGTGCGCCGCGACGACGCTCCAAACCGAAACACAGAATAGATACTAATAATCGCGCAACTTTTCTTGACCGATGACCTTGCTTCCTCCTCTCTGACACAATAAACAGTTGACGGCAAAAGCTCGCAGCGAGCACTGATGACAACATTCCAAACACATCTTCACTGGAGCGAAGTAGAAACTATTTTCTGTTGAACACGAGAACGAGTCCGTGATTTTCTCAAAAAAATATCTAAAGAAATGACTGAAGCAGGAGAAGATCCATCTCAGGAGATACATAGAACTCCTGAGAAGATTAGAACGCAAATCATTGAGAAAGTTGTGATTCTCCAGAGACTGGTATTGCGTCGTAAAATCTAGTGGCCGATTTCGTAACTAATACTCCCACTCCACCCGCATTTCTTCAATCCATCGGCCAAGAAAAGTTGCGCGAGTAATGCACGGAAAAGAAGGTAGAGGGCGGCTCCTTTGATTTTCAGTGAGCCACCGCGCAGCGCGGACCGCCATCTAGAAATTGCGGAAAGGAACCGCAGGAGTCAGCTCAAATTCCATTTTTTCAAAAACGGCACCAAATTTTTTCTTGTTTTTGCTAGTTATACATACACCAAATATAACGAGGAAGATGGAGATAAAAGACACCTTCACCACCGTTCACCCCACAATAAATGCCGGTTCATACAGCAGTTTACACACTTTCAAAATGGCGACTATGAGTATCAAATCGGCGCAAGGAATGTGAGTAGTTTTCCTTTCTGTGTAGTATCTATTCTGTGACCGAAATGTGAGAATTGGGGCCAGACTACTCACGGTGGCTAGCACGCCATTTGCTTTTTACCGATTTAATTACGGTGACTTTTAAAGTTTGTCACGGATATCTAATTGGAAACTTTGTTACCACTTAATCTTTGGTATTCACGGTTCCGATTAGATAACCACGTCACAGCTAATCAAACGTCAGAAATCACTGTAATTAAATGCGAGGCTAGAGTCGAGCGTCCGAACGCAGCTGCCTCCAATCCAATCCCCTTCCATCGGGCCACACCGGTGTCCCACAGGTACGCGCTGGGCGAGGAGAGCACGCCAAATGGGCCGCCGCGCCGCCCACTTCAGCAGCCCTGCTAGAAAAGACGGAGCTCAAATTGCCTTGTCTTAGTCACCTCTGGGTGTTTTGATAATCTGTGTGTGTTTTCATTTTTTGGGGGTGTGGGTGGGGGGCTGGAAGGAGGAAGCTGTCTGGTTTAGTCTGCTACTGTCTTGCAATGTCATACCGTTAGATATTATTTCATATACGAAGGAATTTCGTGTAATAAAAAATATGATGGAGTTAATTCACGATACAATGATACAATCATATAATTCCCAATTTTCCAATTTTCGGCCTCATTATGTTTTTCTTGCAAAACAATTAAACAAGTTTGGGAAATTCCATTGTATTAAATGTTAGAGAATAGGCTATGGTCATAATTTTTAAAATATTGAGAAGAGAAAAATACGACAAGTTTCTGAAAAATGACTTTTAATTTAGTAATCATAATATCTGATTATTTATATGAAGAAAGCAAACAATTACACTATTAGAAATTACGCTTATTTGAAATATATAATATACTAATTTGTCGAAGTTTGAATTATCGGCAGGAATAGTAAGACATGATAATTAGAAGACCGTTATTGACTGAATGATTTCTGTCGGACACATACAGTTGTTCATTTAAAAATCACATAATAACTGATAGCAGTGTTTTGAATAAACTTTCACAGCGTAATGGACAATTTGTAATGATTTAGAAAAACTATTTGAGGCAGATAAATCATTGAATATATTACTTAGCGCAGATCTTTGCAAATGGTATCGCTGCACGCTCATATTACTATGTGTGAGGTGGCTACAACCTCTGGGGGGACGTTATTAAGTGCTTTGGTAGCGTCTTGCGGTAGACTCACACATGTATTGAGCACTATCAGTAACGTGTAATCTGGGAGAAACAGAAAAATAACTCGAAAGATGTTGCAATGAAAAAATACAAAACTTCGATGAAAAGGAAATCAGACCTCAAGCAAACGATGTAAGTCGACTTTTATCCTGAATGTACAGTCCTTGTAGAGTCTTTGTATTTACAGTATTTGTATATACAGTGTTAAGAAAGTAAACAAATTAGTCATTTTGTAAATGTGAGATCATCGCAATACGTAATGTGGTATGAACATCAGGTAAAGAACCCCCTCCCCAAATCAAGATATTCCTTTCTAATTCGCAGAGGGTCAGAGAGTCATATCGGTAGCATTTTCAATCATATCATTACCAGATTCTTTTCTTAATATTTTAAATACTGTTTAGAAGCTAGTGTTATTTACAAATGGCAGACGTTTTGAAAAAATAATATTGTGCTAAGAAGAAACTGTTTTGATAATTGATGTTTTCCAATATTAGGGTCCTCTATTCCAACTCAAATTCAGAGAACTTCTAGAGGAATAAATAAAATATAATAAAACAGAAAATTGTCTATCGTATCACTATTCATTAACATTAGATGAATTTGAAATAAAAACATTGAATCACAGTATTATAAACTTTTAAGTTTTTTTTCGTTAAACATTAATTGTTGAGCGACGTCTCATAGACATGAGTTTTCCCCACCTTCAGGCTACAATGAATATACGAGAAAATCATTATTTATAAGAACATAAATAACAAGTTACTTACTTTATAGTAAATTATACAACTACAATGCCACACTAGCACTCGATATAAAATAACATGTGAAGACTCACCATTTTGAACAACAAAAGATCATTAAAAACATTAAACTACATAAAACATAAATTTAGTTTGAATTCTGGTTATATGTGATGGGTTGTGGGGGTGGGTGGAGTAACTAGAGTGGTGTTGGCGCATGCGCAGAAGAAGGCTGGGCTGCAGTCGACGGCGGACGAGATCTGGGAGGCGCTGCGCGGGCCGGGCGGCCGCCCGGCCGAGGCCGCGCAGGCGCTCGACAGCGACTCCAAGATGCCCGAGGGCCGCGTTTACTGGCGCGACCGCCCTCCCTCGGGGGCAGAGGTACGCCCCCTTTCCTTCTCCCATCGCACCTCGCTCCCGCGCGCAACAAACACTTTCATCATACGTACCACGGTTTTCAGCTTAATCGAAGAATCGGAGTACACGTTTATGAGATAAACTATCTTTCAGAATTTGAATCAATGACTTTGAGGGCAACCGAGCGCGAACATACAAAATCTTTACATTTTGTCTGAAAGGCTATTTGAGTATATTTGTATAACGTTACTATACTGCTTCAAAACGAATCTAGCCAACATTTAAGAACTGCTTTAGGAAACGCGTTTGTTTATTTCCTGGCTCAATGAACAGTGTTGTTCATTGTAAGCATTTAAAAGTCTAAGCATCTTTAGTAAGCATTTAAAAGTTCAAAATTACGCAATTGCATTAAACAAAAATGGTTGTTTAATACATCTTAACATTACTTTGGGCAACGTTATCAGATTGAAATTTGTCGCAAAGTAGTTTTAAAGCATCGTTCGTAAGCGATCTCTACGTGAATGATGAGTATATTATTGCGAAGCACACCCAGGCAAACAGAGGTTTATCAATATAGGTAATTATCCAAGTATTTACTAGCCATACGTCCCTATATTCTTAAAGATTTTTTATTTTTCCTCCTCATACTGAACAATTAGAATGACGTCAACAATGCGATGTCGATTATGTGGTCGTAAAATACATGTGTAAGGTTCTTTTCAGCTGTAACTTTAAAACGTAAGGTCTATCACTCGTATTTCTGTTCCAAAGATGGTTAAGATAGGTACAGGTGGAGAGAGGCACGTAATTTTTTGCCTAAAAATTGGAATGTATGTCTGTCTGGCCGGACGGAAAAACTCAGATTCAAAGCTTTTGAGCTGGAACATGGTAAGTACATCAAAAATAAGAACAACTTGTGTCCTAACTCTTATAAACATTGCGTAGTTACAACTTTCATTTTAACCTTTGATATTTTGAAAATTGGAAAAGTTAAAATTTATTTTCGAATATGTCCTAAACCTCCAATATTAATGCCAGAGATTTCTTTCTCAAACCAATTTATTCCTGGATAAAATAAAACCTGCACACTGTGTTTAAAACCATAAGTAATTTTTGAGTAATAATATTGGAAGAAAGAAAAGTTTCTGAATGCTGTATATTATCACTAGTTTAGATATGGGAAAGAACACATATTCACAAGTCGAACGCAATTTTGGAGTGTCTGGTTATCTGCGTTACTAACTTCGAAAATTTTGTGAAATTAAATGGAATCTTCAATTTGTTCATGTCATGTATATACCATTTATGAAAATGTACTTTTCATTATAAAATACAGATTTAACGTCTTTCATCTTAATGGAAGAATCAGAGAATGTCCGTTTATAAGGGTAAACTTCCTTTCTGCATCTCAGAATTTGAATCATCGGCTTTGTCATTAGCTCCTTGTTATGTCTTCATACAAAATCTTAACGTTTTGTGCCAAAGGCAACTCGGATGTATACGAATAACGTCTGCATATTTTAAGCTTTGTTTTTGAATAATGATTATTGCGAAAGAATCGACAATCAATCTTCTGTTGCTGAGCAATACTAATGTTGGGGTGGTTAAGAACTAAAACGTTGTCACCTGCCTTGTGAGGTAATTAACTTAAAAATATATTTAAATTTCAACTGTTTATGAGAATGTTTTTAATGAAATAAGTTTTGTAAATACTGAATTCCAAGCATAGGAGAGGCGGAGAGGACAAGAACGTCCTTACAATGGGTGGATCCAGAAAATATTTCGGCGGAGGATGGAGGGCGGAAATTTCAGTTGAGATCCCGTCAATGTTTCTGAAATAATAATTTTTAATTTGGAGGCATGAAACAATAATAGAACGGGAACATATATAATGGGAATACTGCTTTTGATGTGATCCATATTAAATACATTCATTTAAATTAATTGAATAAAATTACAAAGCATGCTGGCTTTGGGGCGCATGGCCCCCTGTACCCCTGCCTGGGAACCATCACTGCTCGCTACGAAATGAAGCGATATCTCTTACTCCAGTGCCATCGCACTCAGAACCTTGTGTGTCCAAACATAACATAGAAACACAATGAAAAGGCTGGGTGAGCTATTGCACAGCCTATTCAGCTTCAGACAATGAGCTTCATGCACCAGTTGCGTCACACTATTTGCGTCATAAGTTTCAGGCATAGACGTTTTACCTGAAAGATATTTATTCGTAGTGTCCACGAAATTAATTAAAATATCAAGGGTTCAGAAATGTATAGACATAATCCCTATTAAAATAGATTTTCCGAGTAGTTGAATCAAACATTGTATTTAACAGCTGCTCTCCTAATAGTGTGATAATGAGGTAATAGTTGGTACTGCAGTGCCTTTGTGTTCGCACACTAATTCTTGTCATACGCTGTTCTCAGTGAGACATTATAGATATAACAAAACGGCTATCGTTCAAAGAAGAACGGTAAGGTTTCGGACTATGAATCATCTTCTGACTTCGATTTTTCTCTCGTTGAATCATCACATTCCCCCGGTAATGATTCATCTTCTGAAATGACTCAAATTTCTGAAACGTCTCTGCTTGCTTACAAAAGTTAAGTGGAATAGATTTGTTATATTCCTATCTTTGATCAAGAATTAAGAAAGCATATTATGACTGTAATAATCACGTGGCGCACCCGAGGAGGCGGAGGGCTCATGGGGCTTCAACGGTCCCCAGAAGCCCACGACGTATTTATATTACAATACGTATGTACAACTTGTATTGCATGTATTTATATTCCAATGCGCACAAAAATTGTCAGAAAAGTTCCCTTCGCCTCAACTAGAGATGTCTATAGCTTCATTAGATGCCCAGAACTTCGGGAAAAATTCAAAAACAATAAAACAAGTACTGTTTTGGCGGAAAAATACAAATATTTGATTGTGTCATTCCGCCTACTTTTGTAATGAGCGTACTGACTGAATTCTCAAACTGAGCGCGTCACTGCTTACAACACAGCTGACTTGAAATGACAGCAAGTCTCCAAGGAAGAGGCGTCGTTCATTAATATGCAGACGTTAAAATGGTATTCTCCACAACATTCGTAGAGCGAACGACAATGATTTGAGTTTTCCCTACATCCACAACCTAAGGTTCGCTGTACACAACATTGGTGAGCAGCCCATGGTTTGTCCTGATCACGAGCACTACAGCCAAAATATAAAGAATACGCAAGTTTTGTAATTCATATTTTTTTATTCCTTTGAAGTTTGGGTGTAAATCTTCCCCAAACTTTAAAGAAGTTTTCGGGTTGCTTCAAATATTTTCAGTGTGAAATGACGATTTGCATTTTATCGAACCGATTCAATTCTACAGATCATGTGTCGAATTTCACTTTATAAAAAGCACAGAACTATAATGTGTTAATGTATTTGAGGCACACGCAAACCAGACATAAACTTCACTCATTGCGGTTACAGTTCCGCATGACACCAACTGACTCAGTATCTGCCACTCCAACAGTTGGGTACTTGTATTCTTGCGATAAGGTAAGGGGAGGGGCTAAAATAATTCCTTTGATGACTGATGCGCAATAGGAAATATGAGGGTGCACGTGACTTGTTTTCAAAACATCCACTAAGACTACTAAGTCCTATTCATAATTTACCGCGACTACCAGGCCCGAGAATAAAGATGGCAATCTCCGAATTCAGAAGGAAAAACAAACAAACAAACACGAAAGCATTTTGTTGATATCTCATGAAAGTGACATAGGTGAACTGAACAAATATTTTATTTTTAAATAGATTTTATGCGTATTGATTCTACATATCTTACAGGAGCAATTTAAATATATTTGCATTAATAGGGAAATACAGTATGATACGGTATATTTAAAAACTGTGCCATGATATGTTTTTATCGTGATACTCGAAATCTACGTATAAAATTGAGTATGTTAAGCACCCTACCTTCCTGGAGGTAAAAACCGTATTCCTTAGTGTTATTAATAGTTGTTGGCTCATGGGCACCAATAAATGATTCAAATTTGGCGCTGTTCGAGCAAATCAATTATTAATAACAATCTTTGGCATTAATTACCAGTTCAGAACTTACATTTTAAACGTCCCGCGTTGGACTTTCCCCAAAATCCGCGCGTCAATTCTAAAGAAAAGAGCAGACACTTCTTTTCACGAAGTGCTTGGGGGGGGGGGGAGATAAGCTCTTTGGCGCCAGATATTCAGCTGTTGGTAAATTGATTTGTATTCTCGCATATGGAAGCAAGCAGGAGCGTGCGTGTATTAACGTGCCTTGACAAGTGGATTTAAACTCTAAACAGTTGTTAACGAGAGCCGACAGTCATCCGTTCAATATTTCCCGCTTAAAAATGGTGTCGAAGTATTTACCACTAAATTGCTAGCAGAATTTAATGCCAAACTGTTTCTCCCCATGTCCAATACAGGTAACGCTTAACTTTTCAAAGATCACTGATTCTTTCAAATAAATCTTGTAAAAAGAGGAATCCATTCTGTTTTTGCAGAGATGCACCGAGAAAATTAGATCCTGAATTTCTGTTCACCCCCCCAGTACATCAAAGCTCTCCCAGTACATCATTTGAAGTTCTATTTCGCTGTCTTTACTGTAGTAATTCCTTAATGTCTTTGTGTTGTTGTTTTTTTATGTGAACGAGCGTGTGCTCTGCGACAGGAGGCGGCGGCGGCAGCGGCGCGCGCGAAAGCGGCCGCGTTGGGCAGCGGCTGGGAGGGCGTGGGCTGGGCGGACCCCTCGCGCCTGGGCGCGGGTCCGCGCACGGCGGCCGAGGCCGCGGCAGCCGCCGCCGCGGGCGCCACCGCCGCCGACCCGTTCGCGGGCCTCGACGGCGACTTCCCGGGCCTCGCGCGCCGACGCCTCTACCCGGGCCTGCGCCCGGCCGCCGCCGCCGCGGCCGCCGACTTCCCCGACGGCCTCCAGGTCGCTTGTACACTCTTTTCAGACTATACGTCGCTTTTTCTTTCTTGGCGCGTGGGTGTGTGTATGGAATATCTCACGGTATTTCGCGTCGTTCTCGGTTGTGCAGCTGGGAGTCGCATGATCGCCCGCACTGCTTGATATAGTCGCGATCATGCGAATCCTAGCGGCACGCGAAATATCGTGAGATATTCCATTTTGATGACACACTCCGTCGCGCCAAGAAAGAAAAACCGAAGCGTAGTAGACGATTTTTTGGACAGGTCTTAAAACGGTTGAGCATCGCCGAAGACCGCATGGCTTTGCGAAATGTATTCTTACGTCATATAGACTAGGCTTTGCGTGGCGCTTTGAGCAGAGTTTTGTTTTACTCAGGAAGGGAGTTAACCTGACCTGCAACCCTCCTCCTTTCTCCGGGCTTGGGACCGGCAGCCTAATCCCCCCAGCGCCCACCGCAGGCGGAGTCAATATTTAATATGATAATTTCAACAGAAAAAAAAACAACTAAATTGATGGTAATATTCAAGTATCCTGTAAGATGTAAGTTGGAAATAGAAAGCAAAGTCATCGAGCAAGTGATAAAGTTGGAGTGCACCTTTGAGTGGACATCTCCAGTGATCGCCATTCATGCAAAGATGCGAGGGAGCAGGCCATAAAAAGTGCTCGCGGATTAGGTTACTTAAGAGATGCAACTTGGAAACAAATATCTTAGCATAGAAGATAAAGTTAAAATCTACGAGACAATGGTAAAGGGCCATCCTTAAATTAGTAACGCTGAAGGGAGTGGGAGAGGGTCTGAGGCAGTGTTATGCTAAGTTACATAGATAGAGAAGTTCGTTACAAGGGGAAGGGGGGTATTGAAAATACTCGAAATTTGCGTTACGTATTTTATGGACGGCTCCTAAGACCAATTTTTACATATGGAGCTGAAACCGTAGATGATACGAAGAAAAAAAAACAACTATACCGATCCATAGAAATGAATACAGTTTGATCGATAGTAGGAAAGACCAGTAGTGACAGGGTACGAAATCAGGATGTAAGGAAATGGGATGTAAGAAGTCAGGATGTGAAATAATTGATATTACCAAATTTGTGAAAATAAGGAAAAGTAATGGAATAACCATATCACACGAATGAACATGTTTTATGGTTATTACACGTACAGACTGGTGAATATAGCCAGGGATGTAATATCATTAGGAAGGAGAAACCCTAGATAGCCACAGAAAAGATGGAGAGAAGTTCTGCAGTCAACATCTAATGGATTCCCGTGATGAAGCGTGAAAAACAGGTGTACAACCTACATAAAAAAAGAGCGCCGGGTGTGTGTGTCAGTTCATAGCATGTATTGAGTGGCTAGGGACAGTTTTCACGAGTGATTTACATTGATACGATATCGTCACTAAAATAGTATTTAAAAAATTGTTATAGATCATGTCAAAAAGCAAATGAGAATATGTAGGCTGCATGTGAATGAAGTCATCAAACGGATGTAAACGGACAGACCATAAATACCAAATTTCAAAGAGTTCGTATTGATTTTTAGCACACTTTTAATTAAACTGACATTATGCCAACTATTATTCACAGAAACATCAATATAAATAATATTTCTTTAAAAGAAAGCTCCAAAGTGTAGTTTTTTTGGATTCTAGCTAGATAAATACATTTAATTAATAGAAACATTCTCTAGTTGACGAAATGATCAAAATAATAGGTAGTAGAACAACTCTAACACAAATAATGAACTTTGAAAAATTAATGCGAATCATTTCTGCAGGATACTTAACGACCTCACCCCTAAATTTGTCTTGACATCATTGAATGCCAAAAATACCACTCACGTGTCTCAACAGACTATGCAGAGAGTATGGCAACGTAAACTACCTTCACCATTTAAACTCTCATCCGATATTTCTGCCAGACAGCTTACAGGAGTCAAGGAGAAAATGATACCAACTGCGTGTCATGGTAATTTTCTGCTTTTATTGGTTTTGGGTACAGTGGTGTCTTCCAACACACACACTTATCATAAACATCTAACTCTCCAGACAACTGGATTGAAAATAGCCGAATCGGTGGTTTAGAGGAATGCCCTCCTTCATCTAGGGACCACTTTGACAGGTCGGGAAACAAATTAACGTTGTATAGGGCGATTCATTGCAAGTGGTGAATCTATTTACAAATAAGTTAACCATAAATGAAAGCATAGATGAATTGAGTGTAAGGACATAACTGCATTTATATTGCCAGCAGTAGCTGTCAAAGCGGTCCCTTCTTATAGAAAGCTCTGTATACCTAAATGTGGACCTGGTCTGGCACCGTGAGGGGGTGGGGCCCCTTGGAAGAGCTATACTTCGGTTTTTCTTTCTTGGCGCGTGGGGCTGTGTCATCAAAATGGAATATCTCACGGTATTTCGCGTCGTTCTCGGTTGTGCCGCCGGAGTCGCATGATCGCGACTGTATCGAGCATTGCTGACCATCATGCAACTCCTACCGGCACGGCTGAGAACGACGTGAAATATCGTCAGATATTCCATTTTGATGACACACCCCCACGCGTCAAGAAAGACAAACCGAAGTATAGGGGTTGGCGCGTGCGCAGTTGGGCGCCGCCGCCGCCGCGATGGGGCCGCGAGGACCGCTGGCGGCGGGGCTGAGCCCGCGCGACCGCATGCGCTGCCGCCACGCCGACCTCTGCGCCATCGACCGCCTGCTGGCGCGCGGCGCCATCTCCGCGCCCGCCGAGTACTGGAGGATGATTGAGGTGGCGCGCGCCTCGCGAGACAAATGTAAGCTGTTTCGTTTCAACATTTTGTTGAGTACTGCTCTTTATGAGAGACAATAGCCGGCGAATTCGAGAAAAAGTTTTTGCACGTTTAGGTCGATATGGAAGAATTTCTGAACTATGGCGACAGTGTGTGCCATAAGTTTCCGTAATGCTACAATCTCTTTTGATTCGCATTTGTTCGATTACATGTATATACTATATCATTACATTACTACATAAATATCATATGATATTTATCGCGCGGCGCCATCTCCGCGCCCGCCGAGTACTGGAGAATGATTGAGGTGGCGCGCTCCACTCGAGACAAATGTCAGCGGCTCTGAAAGAATGTTATTCGTTTCCACGTTTTGTTGAATACTGTTCTTTATTAGAGATCTTTTACTTAGCGTATCGTACTGTAAATACGTGACCAACAGCCGGTAAATTCGAGAAAAAGTGTTTGCCTGTTAAGGTCGAAATGGAAGAATTTTCGAACTATGGCGACAGTGTGTGCCATAAGTTTCCGTATTACCACACTCTTTTGATTCGCATTTGTTCGACTACATGTATATACTATATCATTACTTTACTACATAAATATCATATGATATTTATCGCGTGGCGCCATCTCCGCGCTTGCCGAGTACTGGAGGATGATTGAGGTGGCGCGCGCCACTCGAGACAAATGTCAGAGGCTCCAAAAGAATGTTATTCGTTTCCACGTTTTGTTGAATACTGCTCTTTACGAGAGACCTTAGCGTAAAATACAGTCAACACGTGGTCAATAACCGGTGAATTCGAGAAAAAGTTTTTGCACGTTTACGTCGAAATGGAAGAATTTCTGGACTATGGCGACGTGTGTGCCATAAGTTTCCGTAATGCCACAATCTTTTGATTCGCAATTGTTCGACTAGAACTGCTCATCAACCACTCATAGGTATAGTATGTCATTATATTATTAGATAAATATGATATGATTAAATAATGGTAGGAAATGGTGCGGTGTTTACGATGCTTATATCATCGAAATCTATATGAGGTGTTGGCTCTCCATTTCCATTTCCTACCGTGTTCTCGCTCCTACCGTGTCCTACCTTCCTTTCCTACCGTGTTTCCACCACCGTGTTCTCGCTCAGATGTCAAATACTCGAGACGTCATAAAGTAGTTTCGCAAAATTAAGTTTGATTCTCTTTTAAATTTACAAGCTGTTTTACAAAAAATAGCGTATGCAACTCGTTTATAATGTTGCTTTATTGCATTCGTACAAATTTGAAAACTCGCTCCTAACGTCGCTCGTTTTTCAAAACATGTACTCATGCAATAAATCTTAACATCATTAACTAATTGCATAAACTACTGTTGTAGCGGGCCTCACGGCTTGCTCTTGGTCAGCATGCTCCTTTTCCACAACGCTACCCGGGTTCGATTACCAGTCGAGTCAAGACTATAGTGTGCGTTTTCCTTGCAATGTCCCAGTATACGTTACTGTGTAACGGTGAGAAAATTCACTTCTTAGGTTGAGAAGACCGGAAAACGGCGTGGGGATGTCTGCGTGTTCACCACACGTACCTCTTAACCCAGTGGTGTCAAGGTCTTCTACTGGTGGCTGTGGCACGCGTCGTGGCACCGTAGCATACCTCGAGCTTCTCTGCGTAACTAGCGTCAGGAACGGGAACTATTAGTAACCCCGCCGTTTTACAATAGGATAGCGTTGTCTCTGGTGGCGGGATAATGAACTGCGCGGAGGGGCGATTTCGTCGTGGCACTCGTGCCACGGACTCCCGCTCGTGGCATCGACCTTGACAACACTGCCTTAACCCATGACCGCAAGGCCGGGACGTCACCGGTAGGCCTGAGCCCGTTCACGGGCTGTGGCGCCAATTACATTCATACATATTGTTGTAGCATTTCTTGAAAATCGTAATAAAGTATTCCAACCCCTTGTGACATCACTGTAAGCACTCTGTTTGTGTCCCTTGTGACAGCGGGGCGCGTGGGGCCGTCGCGTTCGGTGGCGACGCTCTCGGAGCAGGAGCTCCTGGGGCTGCTGGACCCGTGCGGCCATCGCATGCCGTCGCCGCCGCCGCCGCCCCCGCCGCCGCCCACGCCCTCGGCCTCCGGCGTGCCCCCGGGCAGGGAGTTCCGGCCCAGCGCCGCCCAAGCCACGGCCCCAGTCCCCGCCCCCGGCCCCGCGCCGCCGCCCGGCGTACCCGGCCCCCCGGCCAAGCGAATTTGCCCGCACGCTGCGCGCCTCGATGCCGCGCGGAAGGTACTTTGTCGCGTCGCGATGCCTAGCGAAGGCAACAACCGTGAGTCAGTGCAACGCCTTACACCTAACACATTTTACGCGAAAAAAGGCGTACGTTAAATAAATTTTAAAAAATGAACAATTCGATGAAAACCGAGATAGACCCAGTAAATACAGAAACTCCAGACCGTTATCTCTTGCGCAGTCATTTCTGTTCAGAATTATGATCCCGACACCATACTAGACCTAGGTTTTAGATACTGTATATACTCACAGCATCACCATACCTAGCAGAGGATATACAATTGTGTATATCCTAGGAGTGCCAAAAAGTACTCACAAACCACATGATGCGTGGGGACCTTTGCGACAGAGAATTTTAGAAGTACTCAGAAAGAGTATTCTCTTATATTCTAATTCTAGCATTTAAGTACACATTTTCCTGAGTTCTAGAAACCCTTTCCCTTCCTTTTACTATACATCGTTGAGTGATGAATGTAAAGTCACCACACATTTTTTCAAATATTATTTTTAAGTGAATGAGTATATAACTAGTTAATTAAACTGTCTATTTGAGGTATCTGTATGGAGTGCATGGATATATTTTTGAGTTAATACGTTACAGATATGAAGAGGAATATTTTGACTCTCGTATTTCGTCGCATTTCGATATCATTAACCTGGTTAATCTGCGCAAAATAAACTCGCTGTCTTGGGCTGCAGAGGGTATACAAGCGACAGAGGCAGCCAGGCGACCCTCACGAAAATCCACCTTAGAGCAATACCGTGTGCGCAGGGGCAGCCAGCGCGGCTGGGAGACATGGTGCTGGAGCCCATCTGGGACGAGGACATCCACCCCGCCGGCGGCGACCGCGTTGCTCCAGGTCATTTTTCACTTTGTGCATAAAGGCCGCTCGACAATAGACCGCGAACGGGAACGGCAACGCGAAGGCGAGGACGGGAACGGAAACGCGAGGTACGCGCGCTTTACAATAAACGGCAACGGGAAGAGGAATAGCGCTACGAACCTGTAGCGGCAGAAAACGAGAACTCCAGGAAACAGTTGCCGAAACCAAAGCACGTCTAGCTGCGCTACTCTGTTCACTCTTTGCTTTGCCATTTGTCAGGTTTTTGGGTGTGCTGGTATGAATAATGAATAAGGAAAGAATATTAATTAGAAAAATAATTCATCAGAATGAAAAAAATGCAAAACTACAACGAACTTATGTAAAATACAACTAACGAAAATGTTATTAATAAAGAAACAACTCCAATGTACTTAAACGAAACAAAAAAATATTTTGTGGAAAATTTTAATTCTATATATTAATGTGAATACAAAACGAATTATACTGAAATCACTGAAAAGAAGTGAAACAATGCAACAACGCCTAACTAAATCCGCCTCAAATCCTAACCTCGCAAATCCACGCTCTAACTTCAATTTCGCACTACACTCTCAAATCCGCTCCAGATCAGTTTCGCGCGCAGACCGCGCGCTCGATCATCTGGAAAGCTTCGCCGCCATTTGCTGTACTCTCATTGGCTTTCCGTTCCCGGGCCAAGATAAAAGTTGACCATCTTTCGCTTTCCCGTTCCCGTCAAGGTTCGCGTTCCCGTCGTGTTGTGAATCCCTGCCTGAGGTGTCCATCTTCTAACTTCCTTCACGTTCCCGTTTGCGTTGCATCCCGTTCACGGGCTATTGTGGAGCGGCCTGAAGTGTTATTTGTGAAACGAGTGGTGAAAGTGGCATTTTATTTTGCGAGTAGGAAAGATTGTGACACGACGCCGATAGATGGAGTGGCGCAATCCTATGAGAAAAATAAAATCACTTTTACCACGTATGTCATACTTATTTTTTAGACAGCTTTGTAGGACTTCATTTTATTTTAGTTAAAGTATGCAAATTACTTCATTGTGTACTATGTTACAGTAAGTAGCTGATTCGGTCAGACGATAGCACTGTAATTTGTTTTCTTCGTTGTCCTCACATTGTTTTGACTGAACAGTGAGCATTTGAGCATCATCTCACTTTTAGAACTTGTGCTAGATTGATTGATTGGTTGGTTGGTTGATTTTCGTGCTTCCGGGCTCGTCAACTGCTATGGTCATCAGTATCGTAAGTATAGTTTATGCTTTAATTGCAAGAGGGGGGATGTTCTTCCCCTTGTGGATGGAGAGATCCGGTGCCAACCTTGACATGTCGTACAATGTATAATTTTGGCCATCTAATTGGAAAAGGTTCATTTTCCAATGTATTCAGAAGGGTTAGCGGGGGTAATTTTACTTTACCGTTTACTTACGTATATACGGCGTAATATACTTAGTATAGGGAAAGTTATGTAATGCTGCGAAAAATCGATTTCGAGATTTTAACGGAAATACACGTTTTGGGGTCCCCTGATACCGAAAAAGTGTTTTTTTCAAAACGTCCGTCCCTCCGTCTGTTCGTCCGTCAGTCTGTGAACAACACTAGCGCCTAATCCATACGTGTGATTTCTTCCAAAATGGATATTCCCCAGTCGATCTGCGTCCACTCGAGGCGCCGCGATTTTGAAAAAAGTTTCAAAATTTGGGGGTACTTTACATGAAACCCGGACATGAAGCCTTTTACATGAAGTACAGGCAAGAATATGTCTGTTAAATCTCGTAACCTGAACGTATAAAATGCATATTTTTATATGTCTCTTAAGGGGGCAGATACACCTTAAAACATTAAATAATTCTATTTTTGAAAACATGTTTCTTCTGTGCATTAATTATTCAGGAATATTTTGGTGAAAAAAATAGTTCTATATTTGCAATAGTTTTCAGGTTATGATTTAAAAGATCTGTCGCTGCATCATGCATCTATTATTTGAGGAAAACTCATGAATCAAACTTCGTCGCTTGTTTTCCAGAATTACAGTTTTAATGACCCGTTTTCCTTATAACTAAAAAACTAATCATCATAAAGCTACGACATTTTTAGGATGCATGCAATCAAGTATTATCTACAGAACCATGCTAATCGTACACTTCAGTTCAATAGTTTTTGTGATAAAAAATTATAACCTAAAAAAGATTAATAATCAATATATTAATTTTGGATTGAAATTAAAAATATTATTTATTCAGAGATATAAATGAAAGAACATGGTTTTGTACCTGTAAGTATTTACAACAAATCAAAAGAAGAAACTGGTAAAAAACTAAAATTATTTGAGTTATCAGGGAAATACTAAGTAGCTGGATGCAAAACTTGTTGAATTTTGATTTAAAAGAATTAAAGTTAAAAGCAAATTTGTCCTTTCTGAAGAAAGCTATTTCTATGTGTCAGTTCATTTTCACTGCTGTGGAGTATGATTTCAATGGAGAAAAAAGTGGAAGAGTAGTAAAAATTTAAACACTGTAAGCTGTATCTTCTCCCTTAAGTAAACAGAATTACAAAATCAAGGTACTTTTGATTCAACTTTTTTAAATTTTATTCTCAATTGAGAATTTAAAATTGGACGATGCATTATTTCATTTTAATGGATAATGGAATTTGCTGTAAAGAGAAAATGGGAATTAATAAAGCTAAATTTGTGACTGTGCTACCTTGCCCGCAACTTTGACATGTCTGGCCTAAACAGTGCTGTCTGGAGGAGAATTCTAGCGGCCGGCTGCTCTGATCGGTTGTTTTCCATGATTTCTCCGATCAATATCGGGCGAATCCCGGAGCAGTACCCTAAAAAATTGGCATCGACCGCGCGCGATCTTTCCTTCCTTTTGCTTGACCTATACTCACCCATTACTAACACACACACACACCCACACACACACAAACATGCCGGGAGACGGGTTGCAAGCATAGAGCTTATCCCCACTGATGGCAGATACCTGTTTGGGGAAAACCCTACTATATTTCGGTTTTTCTTTCTTGGCGCACGGGGGTGTGTCAAAAAATGGAATATCTCACGATATTTCTCGTCGTTCTCCGTTGCG
Organism: Acheta domesticus; assembly: GCA_031308135.1. NCBI lineage: Eukaryota > Metazoa > Arthropoda > Insecta > Orthoptera > Gryllidae > Acheta > Acheta domesticus. Next base: position 191,147,178 of record JAHLJT010009419.1, on the reverse strand, counting down.
CCGCCAGGAGTCATATGATCGCCAGTACTGCTCGATACAGTGGTAATCATGCGACTCCTAGCGACACAACCGATAATGACGCGAAATACCGTGAGATATTCCATTTTATTGACACAGCCCCGTGCGCCAAGAAAGAAAAACCGAAGTATAACAGACGGGCAGATAGGCGCCGGATTCCACCATCCACCGGAGGAAGGTCACCTCCACCCCCCCGGAGAAAAAATGCACTACAATTACCGGAATAATGCCCTTAGCTGTCGATGCGCCCGGAAACATCAATGATTAACCAATCAAAAAACTGATGCCGGAGGGGCGGGGGGTGCGTGTGCGCAGGGCGCAGCGTGGCGGCGGCGAGCGTGGAGCAGGCGTCGCGCGCGCGCGTGCGCCGCCTGCTGGGCGGTCTGCGCCGCCATCCGTCGCTGCACCGCGCCATCGCTGCCGGCGCCAACTGACCACCAACCTTCGCCCGCGCCCTCGCCTCACGCCCTTCTTTTGGCTAATAAACAGCTGCTCCAAAGCAAAGCGCCTTCTTTCTTTTCTCACGAGACCGTGCGAGATGACTCAATAAGTCGACGTTTGACTAACTTATGTTCAAAGAGGATTATTCCACGCTCAATGCCCAAAAAAAGAATTGGCACATTGTTACGCACAAGGCTCATAACTCTAAGTCCACTTTTTAAGAAAATTGTAATAAAGTAATTATGTAGTAAAATAATTCTGTTCCTTGCCATAGTAAATCAAGTTCTCAGTTCTCATACTGGAGTAGATCGTTTGTTTTTATTTTATTATTTCACCAAAATTGATTATCTGTTGAAAACTTTGAAGCTCAATTTCTCAAAATCATGCCAAATGGACCTAGTCTGTTTTTTGGAGGTAAACCTCTCGTATATAAAAGGGAAACTAAATGGAAACGAATCTACAGATGGTATTTTAGGTCTTTTTTTGGGCCACGAGATCTGCCGCAGAGCCCAACCCACTACACCAGTGCTGCTGAAACGCTAAAATTGGGGGAAGACTCCCCGCGGTAATGCCTTGTGCTTTCCATCGGGCTAATTCAACCAGCAGCGGGACGCATCGCTCATCCGATAAGGCGGCGCTCGAAGTCGGGTGAAGTAATAGGGATGGGCCCGGCCTTGGTCCAGCCCGCGTCAAATATTATAGTTACGTAATCTATTTATAAATATAAAACAGGATGTTGGTATGTATGAGAAAAACACCGACACCGTTGGACCGATCTCCATGAAAGTTGGCACTTCTACGTCTTTTTTCGCCGAAAAGGTTTATGTGTTGTTAATTCTGTTGAAACTCCACTACATGGCGCTAAATATTAAATATCCACTACATAGTCACGTCAAATGCAACCCGCAACACACTCGGCAGCATTTTGATATATCGTTAAATAATTCCTAAACGAGGCGTTCTAGGGCGTTAAAAGCTAACATTTTGAGGCCGAAGACCTCAAAGAAACGTTTCTCACATCGTAATCTACAGAATGAACTCTTCCTGAACATTCTATTACATTTTTGCTGGTCCGGCGCTTCCCGATATTACCTCACTTGCTCAGAGACGTGCAGAATCTACAAGTAAATGTGATTGAGAGGGACAGAGAGCGGCAGAGACAGACAGCGACGGGGAGGAGGGAGGGAGAGAGACGGATATGTAAATGCTCCAGCCCTTCCCCCCTGACTATTGAAAAGAGCGAGAAGGCAACAGAGGGAAACCAGGTTCCAAATGCTGCTCTCAGGGGATAGACCAGAATTGGTAATGCCAAAGACGACCAGTCCATTTGGCCGGGATGCCTACTGACAGAGGGGTATCTACGGTATGGCGGACATGGCACGTGCCGTGGGCGCCACTCACAAGGAGCGCTATTTAGAGTATACTCGCTATAACAACACTAATTTGAAGTAATCTGACGGGAGTGCGAATTCTATGCTTGCCATAGTCCCCTAAATATCTAGATACGCCTCTGCCTACTGGGAGAATGGTGGACCCGAAAGCATGAACCTAGCGAGGGCTACATGCACCCACTTCATTTGTTACCAGAATGATAAATCTCCGCAGTGGACAAGTAGGCTTTTTGCCTTTATTCTCACCTCCCGCGGCCGAAACACACGCTTTGAGCTATTGTTTTCCGGACCCCGTCGGAATGCAGTTCCCTCTCTGGTGATCCCTCTCGGAAATCTCCCCCATTCAATGCCTGAGTCAGGCCGCCCTGCCAGCTCAGAGCTACTGGCTTTCCAGACCAGTGCCGGACTCGAAACGATCCGTCATTCACAATGTGTCGGGACAAGTCCCTCTATGCATCGGGCCACTGCTACAACGCAACCAAGTAGTCACTGGCCACTGGCCCAACTGACCACTGGGGCCACCCGAGCTAAGGCCCGGCGGGCTCGGGGTTCCAACCCGTTTCCTCACCAGTAGCTCGTGAACCGTGTGAAACACAGTGTTGCCAGATGGTCTTAAGGAATTCCCCCTAGATAGCGCTGTGAAAACCCCCAAAACGACAAAAAAAATCCCCAAATTAAAAAAAATTTCATGTTTAAAATGTATGGGAAGGCATGGAAAAGAAAGAACTACGAAAAATATTAATTGTATATGATGATATTTATATTTTACAGTTAACTTGTCAGATACAGTCAAATTGAAACAATAGTTGTAGGTAGTCGGTCCGCATTTTACCTACCCCCAACCGACCAGTGTATCCTTACTTCCCAAAATTTTAAAACCAAGTTGAGTTTTCATCATTGGCGAGTGTAATGATTTCACAATATAACACAAAATTATCATTTTAAGAACTCAATGAAATCCTCCCAAGAAAACCCCCAAATAAATTTGCCCCCTAAAGACCAACCCCCCCCCTAAATTTAGGGGGAAACCCCTAATCTGGCAACACTGATGAAACACTGCTTTCAGTCAAGCGAGGTCTCACAACTCAGCCGACTGCGGGCCCCCACGAAACGCACCGAGCATAACCGATCGCCCACGAGCTTCCTGTCGCCCCGCGCCGCCTCGCTCATACCGATGCACGACAAGCGCGGGCATTCACAACTGCTTGTGTAAAATAACACCACGCTTTCGATAAATCAGAAGATTTATGATATAAATAAAGTAAGAAGTATTTTCTGTTACAAATAAAGTAAAATGTTTTTTCTAAGTAACAGGGTACGCAGTGCGTACATGGACACGCCACTGCTTCTCGCTGCCTCCATTGTGAAGCTGTCGACGTATTGCCGGAATCTAGGCAATCTGACAGGGGGAGGGGGTTCATTCTCCCCGTCTGGACTTTTACACTTAGATTTTTATTTCTTGGCGCGTGTCTTCACGATAGAATATCTCACGGTACTTCGCGTCGTTCTCAGTCGTGGCGATCATGTGACTCCTGGCGGCACAATCGAGGACACAAAAGACCGTGAGACATTCCATCGTGATGACGCGCCCCATGCGCCAAGGAATTAAAACTCCAGTATTAGTCCAGTCAAACGGTGCACAAAAATGGCAAATAGCGGAAAGTTTTGGTGTAGTTTTGATTTTTGGGTCCTACATGTTTTTGGGGTCGCTGAACACGAATATCATGTTTGTTAACAAAAATTTTGCCCGGAAATAGGTTTTTTTCGCAAAAAACATCACAAAAATCCGACATTTTTCAGTGTTTTCAACATAACTCGAAAACCAACCACTTTTCATAAATAAAGGTCTTACATAAAATTAAAGAAGATAAAATTACCTACATTTTATGTCTTAGGGATTTTTTTCTCCAACGTACCATTTAGCCGCTGGAGCAACGTGAATTTTCGTGTTTTTATGAAGAAAATTGTGAAAATGGGATTCGTCGCATTTTATCACAATGTAGCTCAGAAACTACGCATTTTTCGTAAATATTGGCCTTGTATGAAATGAAAGATTATACAATTGTCTACACTTTAGGACTTAGGAGGTTCTTTGTCTGGTAAACAGTTGCGCCGCTTCCGCGCGTCGAACCCAAAGGCAAAAAATACTTGGATGTTATTGTGAGAATGGCACCTCACTTACCCTTGCAAGCAATATAGTTGCCTGTTACTAAATATGAGGGGTGTTGAATCACTCCAACTGAAAAAAAGCAAAGTTGGTAATAAACAAGGTAAAACGAAAATTAAATATTTTCGAACCCGATGCCCCTCACCTTCATCGACGCTTCTTTTTGTTTGACAGCCCTGGCTTTTCATCGTCATCTGTTACATAGAAATAGAGAAATGGAATTTTATTTCTTAAGGTTTGGTATGAACTATTACCTTGTGGAATGTCCTGCTCCACTTCCACCCTTCCAGTTCCATCCACTCCAGTTCCATAGGTTGGGAAATCTGGCTTAATCTCGTCCCCCAATTCTAATTCATCCTCTAGGTCATCATCAGTAACCATTGTCATATTATCAGAACTTTTCTCGTAATTGAGGCACTAATTTGAACGTTTAAGCTCTGCCTTCTGGCAGTCACAATTTTTTTGACAGTTTTTGGTGCATTTGCCTGAAACAAGTTTCAATAAAGCTGAAGGTTCGGATGGAAACAATGTTGTCACAGGCGCAAGGCCTTTTTAGTTCCTTTCCATCACCACTCTTCAGGTAGTTTTTTCGATACCCAGTCATTGCTGGACCTGATGGTCGACTCTTAAAGAGTATTGTTGTGCTCCACCTGCTGATGGTGGTAGTGCAGCAATGATTGGCTTGAACTTGAAGGCAGATTTGATGTAAAAAATATGTCTCAATATATGTCAAAATTATTTGTTGAGTGATGACGCTTTCTTCCCGCTATAGCCGTATAATTAAACAAGAAAACATTCACTAGTATCAGAAACCAGCTCCTGAGTCGCATTGCAGTTCTTGAATATTTTTATTGTGTCAACATGATTAGGGTTCTTGGTTCTTATTGTTTTCGGCAATTGGTTCATTTACAGCATCAATTGGATAAAACATAGCTGTAGAAACTTCTTCTTTTCCAGGTTTCAAAAAGGACACGTTTTCATGCTGGCAGAGGCCTATCAAAATGACCAATAGATCCACATCCTCACCGACTACAATTACAGTCTCAGTAGTTGCAGCTAAGGACAAAGCTGTGTTGACTATCAGCAGGGCCGTCTTTGGGTTTGAAAGTTCCCCAGGCACTCAGAGATTTCGGGGCCCCTAATTCTTAGTTCAACAAATTACGTTCTGGCGATCATAAGTTATTGAAAATTGAATGTTACACAATAAACATTTTGATTCCTCTTTTTAAGGTAAGGAAAGATTTGTAAAAAAAACTAGATAAACGGAATTAAAAAGTATCTTTAATCTCTGTATTTTCTATAGTAATATTTTACTAATAACTCTAACAATAGTAACATAATAAAATATGATTAAATAACAACACAAGCAATATTTACATAATAAGATCTAAGTAAAAAACAAACTAAGCATTTGTCGATGATACTTTACGTAGTTTCGCACGCTAGTTCAGTTTTGTTATATATTTTTTATTATCTGTGGGGGCCCTTTGATCATGGGGGCCCTGAGGCACGAGCCTCGTCTGCCTGTGCCTAAAGATGGCCCTGACTATCAGGGTGTCTACGTCTTCCTTCGCTTCCATGCATGTCATTCCCGCTGAAGAAAACATTGCAATCAGCATTGCTATAAATCGACTTTTGTTGTGATGATTAGCAAGAAAAGTTTCTTTTGACGTCGTTGGCGCCATTGTTTCGTCAAACAGAATGTCAGCTGAAGCAAGTTTTCTAGATCTTTTAATTCGCTTTGCACTTTTTGTACCCCCTTTCTCACTATCATGGTAGCCATAAAAATCCACCACAGGTTGCAATTGATATTTTGATTTCACGTATTTATGTAATTATCACAAACACAAGACAATGATTGATTCTTACTCCAAGGAAGCGTATACAATAAAAATTCTCCGTCGCTGACTTATTCAACTTGGCCTCTATTGAATTTGGATTCTGTGGTTTGAATGCTTTAAAGAGAGTTGACTTTGTTCCTTTTCTTAAACCATTGTCGAATAATCACAAGGAATATGGGCCTAAATCATAGCTCAAACACTCTTCAAGCTGGACATCCGTATTCTTAGCGCTGGTAATTCTTTGACACAGAGCAGTTGGATTGACAGGAATCAACTCGTCTATTCGTATTACAGTCAGACGTCACTACATTACGTCATTACAGCAAGAGGCTGTACTCTGTAACTGCGCTTGAATTTTACAGTTGCGAAGTCACCATCAATAATTCTATTGATGCCCTTACTGCCCAAATCCCAAGCCTTATGGCTGTTAATTCTATCGTCGGCAACAATGCCAGTGCTGTTTGAAAATAGGTCAGGGATTTGTGGGAGGGGAAAATGCTGCAGTAACCATTAACACATTTTGGCTCCATCCTTGATGTCTCGTTCTACTCTGGAGTCCCACAAACCTATGTGCTGTTCAGAAGAGTGAAATGTAACATCAGAATAATTTTCAATATGTTCACAGACGTCATTCCCATTGTCCATCTCGCCAATACACTTTCCCCTACCTCACGACCATGTGTAAGTCCAACATGAAGTCTCATGTGCTTCATGAGAAATTGTTCAATGGCCACCATCTATTGCTTGTTCAGAAATAATACAATACACAATGCCGAGAGTAATAAAATTCCATTTCTCTATTTCTATGTAACAGATGATGAAAAGCCAGGGCTGTCAAACAAAAAGAAGCGTCGATGAAGGTGAGGGGCATCGGGTTCGAAAATATTTAATTTTCGTTTTACCTTGTTTATTACCAACTTTGCTTTTTTCAGTTGGAGTGATTCAACACCCCTCATATTTAGTAACAGGCAACTATATTGCTTGCAAGGGTAAGTGAGGGAGGGTAAGTGAGGTGCCATTCTCACAATAACATCCAAGTATTTTTTGCCTTTGGGTTCGACGCGCGGAAGCGGCGCAACTGTTTACCAGACAAAGAACCTCCTAAGTCCTAAAGTGTAGACAATTGTATAATCTTTCATTTCATATAAGGCCAATATTTACGAAAAATGCGTAGTTTCTGAGCTACATTGTGATAAAATGCGACGAATCCCATTTTCACAATTTTCTTCATAAAAACACGAAAATTCACGTTGCTCCAGCGGCTAAATGGTACGTTGGAGAAAAAAATCCCTAAGACATAAAATGTAGGTAATTTTATCTTCTTTAATTTTATGTAGGACCTTTATTTACGAAAAGTGGTTGGTTTTCGAGTTATGTTGAAAACACTGAAAAATGTCGGATTTTTGTGATGTTTTTTGCGAAAAAAACCTATTTCCGGGCAAAATTTTTGTTAACAAACATGATATTCGTGTTCAGCGACCTCAAAAACATATAGGACCCAAAACTCAAAACTACACCAAAACTTTCCCCTATTTTCTACCATTTGACTAGACTATATAGGACCCGAAGCGTTCCGAAGAAGTCCTTCGCCCGAAGGTTGGCGAGCTATCAATAAAGGAAGGTAAGCGAAAACCAGGCGGTTTTTTGGGGTGGGGGGGACGAGGGGGCCATGCATATACTCTAAAATACTCTTTATGTCAGAGGCTCCAACACAACTGTTTTAATACGAACAGCCAACACCAGGCCCTATATTATTTCTCTTAATACATCAATGACATGCCCCTGATTCTACAAAAGGACAAAATGGTCCTATTTGCAGATGACACAAACATACTCAAATTGTCCAAAAACAAGAACAAAGAATTCTAGAAGCACAAGTAAAATGGTTCCAGGAAAATAAACTCATCATAAACACCAGTAAAACTGCCTCCCTAAACTTTCGGAATCCACTCTCTAAAGTAAAGCCTCCAACACAATTCACGATAAAAAATGTCTGTAAAGATTGCCCAGAAAACAACTTTCCTTGGATTGACTATTCAAGACGATCTAAATTGGAACTCTCACATCACAGATCTTAACAACAAGCTTACGAAGTCTTGTTATGCCATCTACATTCTTAAGTCAAATTCTAACTTGGATACACTGTGCACAGTATACTTAGCAAATGTATCTAAAATACGGCATCATATTCTGGCGAAATTCTCCAGAAAGTATTCACATTTTCATCATCCAAAAACGAATATAGAGAACAATGACAAACACTCATAAATATGAGTCCTGCAGACCACTTTTCAAAATCACAAATCCTACCACTACCATGCATGTACACTTTCGAAAGATTAATCTTCACAAAGATGGCACTTTTTGAAAACAAGGATTCTGTTACTCTAAACGCAGAAGTTCATAACCATGATACTAGACAAAAAAGAAATCTGCATGTCCCACACAGAGAAACTTCACTCTTTCAAACAAGTACCCTTATAGAAGGCACTACACAACAAACTTCCTAGTGAATTTAAAAGCTTAAACTCAGTACACACATTCAAAAATAAACTGAAAACTTTCCTGTTAAACCATACATTCTACAATACAAAAGAATATATACATCATAAACACATACCTACATAAATATAAACTAGTACTAATAATTTTTACATACTCTGTTGCATGGATGGACCCAGCCCTGGCATCAATTCACAAGAAGACGATTACTTTTTTGTTTTTAGTATTGTTTTTCAATTTTAATCTTTTTACACTAAGATTTATAAAATTAATTAACAATGTATTGTAGTATTTAGTATGAAAATTGAATATAAGTTCTGTTTTGTAGTTAATACTTAGAAATATCAATATTGTATATATTTTATTATTATGTACATATTCTGACTTGTCATTCATGGCTTATGCTGTATTTATGTGACAAATAAAGATTATTATTATTATTATTATTATTATTATTATTTTATTATTATTATAGTCATATTGGAATTTCTGCAACAGGAATTGGGAGAGTTAATACAGTTTAGTAGATCAATACAATGGCTTAGGTTACTAAAATATCTCCATTCACAACAATAAAAAATTATTTCCTAAGATAATATGCTTTATTTCACAAAAAAGTTTCATCTCTTTCAAAAAATTGTAGTACATCAATATTAAAAGCACCACGTGCAGTTGAAGGCACACTCAAAAAGCTATGGACTCTATTAAACAGCCCAACAGAGTATTTTTATTCTCCTTCAAAACTCCAAGGACGTAAGAGAGACTGAAACTACATAATCTCAGATCTATTAACTATTAATAGCTTCACGCCATGACAAAAAACAACCTAACATACTCTTTATCATCAAAATTTATGTTCGCTGAACAAAACAGGGGACTAAAATATGTCGTATTGTTTAATTTTTCCCCACTTCCAGAAACGTAAGGCAAACAGTACTTCCATTCCATAAATCAAGTTTCTGTACATGCAGGTCTTGGAAGTGGACAGTAAATGCTGAAAAATGATAAAAATATTGTGTCCTATTACTGATCTCTCCAAACAAGTGCATGTCTACAATGGGAAAAAAGAGCAATAAAAAATGATTATTCTATAAACTACGGCAGAAATGTTGCTTTTGAAAACTATTATTAATTATGCCTTTTTACCATCACAAACTGAAAAAGTACTATCCAATGAAATTTTCCAAATTTTCTTGATTATTATATTTGGCAACAAATTTATGTTAACATTCCATTATTTTATGCAAAACAATGTGCATGCCAGACATTATTTCATTCCGCTCTTCCTAAAGTCCATATAATATTAATTGCAAATTATCTTTGCACATCTAAGATATTCATCAACAAACATTGTTACGGTACAAACAATATATAAAATATTGTCATTCAATGACATTCATTCAATACAAAAATATTTTATATAACTAATTTAAGTGTTGTGCAGCTTAAGTTTTTGTAAGTCTTATAACTATCTTTATTTAACAAGGTGATTTAATTTGTATTCAACATTATTAATAGTCACAGGAGAAGGGAAATATACAATCCCTTTGATGAAAACAATTTGACAGCAACAGTGACAGTGAGGTTTTGGTCCTTTTCAATACCAGTTATTTAAAAAAATACATAGACGTATATACTGAAGAAACTTTTTTTCTTTTGTATATTACATTTTCTTCCTCATATTTTCTATGCTTGGTCTTCCTTCTGAGAATTTAAACTCTTTTCACATAATATTCACTGTATAAACACAAGAACTTCATGTATTGTTGAGCTGATTTTTCCCAATATCTAGTAATTTGTCAAATAAAATGGATATCTGCCCTCCCAACTTAAACAGAAGTGGACTAATTACAATGGTAATGTTCAAAGAAGAGGGGCTAATAAAATCGATTAGCAGTACAAAAAGTAATAAAAAAATCTCTCTGAAATCGACAGGAATCATATTGGCACCTTATGTCATTTTGAAATAATACGATCTGAATTATAAGAAAAAAGTAGAATATACATAAATGTGAATTTTTTGTTTTCTCTTATGGCAATAAGACTTTCTATTACATGGAAAAGGTAATAAATTATTTTAAATATATTTTACTAGGTCAATTTAGCCTCTAAACTCTTGCCAACTCCTTACGCAGAAAATGAGAATAATTCATGATCATCCGTGGATAACTGTGGGTCAGCTCACACCTTGGACCTGCTCAGGTATATTAAGTTTCAACAAAAGTTATGCAATGCCATTGATCGACCGTTACTTTCTGATAACTTTTGTCTTGCTTCATATTACCAATAACCAAAAATCACATTCTTTATACCAAAGGACCATGACGACATTTTATTTAATAGATACTTCACAACATTAATTGCAGCAAATCCCACCAAATTACATAGGTACTATTTCTCTTCAAACTTCTGTATTCAGTACAACACTTTCACTTAATTATATTATTTCCTGCAGTTTTTGTTATTTTCTACATTTATTGAACAAAAATTTAAATTTACCTTTTAAATCAGACATAATTATGGCATTAAGTTATTCCAAATATTTTCATTCCATGTCACATGGATTAATGCTGAAATGGCACTATCATAAGCAAATGAATCAATTCATAAAGGTGCAGTTATCTTCTGAAAATGTGTTACCTTGGTGTCAGTTTTATGGAATGTCTTGGATTCTATCACTAGTAAAGGAAAGTAAAGCAAAAAAAAAAGTTTGTAACTAACCAGTTACAAAATTAACCTAATAAACAAGGGAAGAGGCCTAGTACATACTGAAGATTAAGAACTTATATAAAATCACAAATTAAAGCCAGAAATTAAAGAAATTGTTAATGTTATGGTGATTCTGCAACTTTCAATTTATACATTAATTCAAACATTTGTACTGTAATAATACTGCCCACAATTTGCTTGTGATACATTTGCTTTAATTCAAAACCCTTATTGAGAAACAGTTCTCTTGCTGCATCATGGCACTCAGTAGTAACTAATTCAACATACTGATAACCTTTGTCTCTACAAAAACGTAATACTTCATCAACTAATGCTGATGCTATTCCCTTCCGCTGATAGCTCTTCAGAACACCCATTCTCCTTACCCATGCAGTATCTTCATTGTTGTGGCTTCTTGTTACAGCTATTGTACCCACTATTCTCTTCCGATATGCAGACAAATCAATTTTCTGCCCTTCTTCAGCATTAATAATTGTAAACTGTAGTGAATGTGGATTTCTAATGTCCATTAATTTCTCATAAACTTCTGCAACCCAAAATCCAGTGTATTCAGACGACATGTACATTCTTGGTATAGAACCCATGTCAACATTTAGTTGAACAGCTTTGAAAACATGACTTAACCACACACAAACATACATCAATGCAATGACAACTGGAATGGAACCAAAACAAATGTTAAACGGAACACCCATGAATATGAACATCAAAGCAGAAGTCAAGATTATAACTTGGAATGTGATCTCTCTAGTCAACCCTGAGAAAAATGCTGTATTCACTGTCGACATTGTAGATTCTCGTATAACTTCTTGACAATTGCGTTCATCACCAGGTTTGTAATCTCGGATAACAACAAAACCAGACATTGTGGACTAATTCGGAATCTTTTCAGTAGAGAAAAATTCACTATGTTTTAAGATCACAATTATTATAGAATTTGACAGCTGACACTCAGGTTCGCCGGTTTCTCCCCCACCCCAGAGTTGACCACACTACCACTCACGTTATACTGCGATTTTTGTAGGAAGAGCTCTCAAGGCCACTCAAATCCCATCTTCGCGATGGAATATGTCACGGCATTTGGCGTCTTTTCTCGGTCTTGCCGGTAGAAGTCGCATGATCGCAAGCACTGCTTCATACGGTCGCGATCGTGCGAAATCTAGCGGAACGACTGTGAATGACACGAAATGCCGTGACATATTCCATCGCGAAGATGGGATTTGAGTGGCCTTGAGAGCTCTTCCTACAAAAATCGCAGTATAAATCTCGCGACTATTATCCTATTTAAATATTGTGACTCTTTAGGGTCAGGTTATTGCTGGGTAGTAATTTTGAAGTGAAGTGTCCTAGTGTGGTGTGGTGTTCATTGTCTGTTCAGATTTATCATGGTCTGATCAGGACTGCTTTTTTTGCTGTTTGATGATAGAACTAGTTAATTATCACTCTGTGAAGTGCATTTTTTCACCAGATACTTGAGTGCCGTCTCTGATATATACTCTCTGGTCAGGGTATTGGCAGGAGATGGGGATACTCTCATTGCTCTCATTTCATCGGGAGTTTCAATCGCTTCATGCCAATTCTGTGCCAAACATTTCTCGATTGGCCGATTCTGGATAGCTGATATTTGCCCCAGATCGCTCTATTTAAATTAAACAATATGGCCCAATTTAAATAGAGTGACTTATACTGCGATTTTTGTAGGAAGAGCTCTGAAGATAACTCAAATCCCATCTTCGCGATGGAATATGTCACGGCATTTCGCGTCTTTTCTCGGTCTTGCCGGTAGAAGTCGCATGATGGCAAGCACTGCTTCATACGGTCGCGATCGTGCGATATCTAGCGGAACGACTGTGAATGATACAAAATGCCGTGACATATTCCATCGCGAAGATGGGATTTGAGTTATCTTGAGAGCTCTTCCTACAAAAATCGCAGTATATGATAGATCATTTGCTATACTTCGGTTTCTCTTTCTTGGCGCGTGGGGGTGTAGCATCAAAATGGAATATCTCACGGTATTTCGTGTCGTTCTCGGTTGTGCTGCTAGGAGTCGCTTGATCGCGACTGTATCGAGCAGTTCTGGCGATCATGCGCAAGTATTGTTGACATGGATGAATATAATATGTATGTTAATCCAGAGAGTATTATAGTCTATGTTATTATGTCAGTCTACGCGGTGACTGGCTATACTACGCCATTTAAGTGTAGATCGGTGTAGATTGGGCTGGGCTATGGAGTTTGACCAGCACCCTCTCCACACAGGCCTTGGCGCTACGTCATTTCCGAAACGATTACGTCACAACGAGTAGGTATATTGAAAAATTTGTATAGGGGACCGGGTATTCTCGCAAGATTCCTCGTTGTTAGTTTTGCTGCATTTTGCTAGTTCGTGGGTTTCGAATATGGTTTTTTCGTGTTGTGTTCCTTACTGTAAGGGAAATTATCCAACGGGACCGAAAGTGCAAGTATTTTCGCTGCCGTGTGAAAATAAAAATGCAGAATTAAGAAGAAAATGGCTCAAGGCTGTGCCACGTGATTTCACACCTTCTAAATATACAAAGGTAAGTTAGATGAATTAGAATTATTAAACATATTATAGCATTATTATGTACATCCAAACATTTTGTTTAATGTTATATTTATGATACAGATACGCATTTTATTATACACATTTTTTTTCAACTACTCAAAGTGAGGTTAAGTGTATAGTTGGTTACAGAAACTAATGTTGCGAAATGTGAAACCGATTTGTGCAGTTTAGAAATAACTACAAATGTAGTCAATAAATATTATTTTATGAACTTTCTTAATAGAGTAGCACCAAAGTAAAGAACTGAAATATTTCAACTCATATTTCAACTTACAGCTAATAAATTCAGAAAATTACTTTCACGGACGAATGTGTTGAAGATGGCAAATGTAATGTGTGTCCATATTACTATGGACACACACACACTATATATATATATATGGACACATGTGACTGAAGAGAGATCTTCAAACACTAATAACTTCTTGAAAAACAACTTCTTTATTGTTCACAGCATATGTGAGGCACTATTAGAAATGAGTGGAAATACTAGTGAATAAATAATATTAAGAAACTAACTGTTGTAATTTCTGATCCAAGAATTTATGTGTAGATATGACTCTACTCTCTGCTTGCTTTATTACAGGTGTGTGAACTCCACTTCGCTGAAAGCGATATAATAAAGGTCGCGGAATGCTATGACGAGAAATCAGGCAAGAAATTACAAGGCCACGATTAAGGGATGGGGAAATCCCTAAAATATTTCCAGGCCCTAAATATATTTCCCAACCAACGTCGTCAAGGGAAGATCCAGAGAGTAAACGAATAAGATTGGAAAATGATAGTCTGCAAAAGGCTATTTCTGAAAGCTTGCAAGAATATGAAGCAAGAACATTTTCTTCTTTTATTGAATTTGAAGAATGTTTGGAAAGAGAAGACATTGATGAGTGTTGGACAGTGATAAAAGAAAGTGACAGTGTTCTATTTGCTCAAATCGACACAACAACTGTGCCAGTTATTGTGACATCAGTAGTCATAAACAGTGAAGCTAGATGAAGGGAAACATTTGATTTAATAGACAAAAATCTCATAAATATTGTAAACTGTTTACTTTAATGAGTTCAGATTGATTTAATTTTATTTTAATATTTCTGTTACTTTGTGGAAATATTTTTAAGTATGAAATCAATTTTGTGATTGTAATTAACAATTTTTTCAATTAATTCTTCCTGTTTGGATGCTTAATTATTTTTGCATGATCGTAAACTTGGAATTGAAATTTTTTCAGTTAGTCCTAAATAGGTCAAAGGACAATTATGACTTTAAAGGCAACTAGTTCTATTTTTCCAATTTTATCTCTTGTGTTGTTAATTAAAAGCTTTTTGTTGGAAGCTATATTGTATATTTAATTTCATATTGACAGTACAATATTTACTCAATTTATTTGTAATGCCAGGAATATATGATAATGTTACAGTAGGAAAATTATTTTTATTATTTTATTTATAGCAATTCTTAGTTCAATAAATTTTCTGTATATCAAATCAAACACTCAATCTCATCAAAAAGTTGCTAAATGAACCTTTTGTTGGTGTACAATTAAATAATTAGTGATAAAATATATCAAGTTTAAATGTTATATAATTTAAATCATGTCTAGAAGTAATCAGCATTTCTAATTTGGGAATTTATTTAATTCTTGGATTTTATTTAAATAGATATCTTGTAAATGGGGAGTGGGTGGAAACATGGACAATAAGCCAAGAGATGTAAGAATGTAGACGTTTGAGATGTTAATTTCTTCAGTATCATCAACAAATTCAAAACTTTATGAAATTTGTAATATTTCTATTTAAGAACATGTTTCATAATAAAATTTAAATATTTACAAGAAGCATTGAAAGGTGTACCTATATTTATTTATATTCCAATTCCCCATGTACTCCGGCAAATTACGTAGCAATTAATGAAGTTAAAACGTATACTCAATATCTACTAAATAGTATTTAGTAGGTATTGTTATATGTCGGTTTTTCTTTTTTGTCGCACGGGGGGTGTCAATAAAATGGAATATCTCACGGTACTTCGCGTCGTTCTCAGTTGTGCCACTATGAGTCGCATGATCGCGACTATCGTGCAGTGCTGGCGATCATGCGACTTCTGGCGGCACAACCGAGAACGACACGAAATATCGTGAGATATTCCATTTTATTGACACCCCCCCCCGGGCGCCAAGAAAGAAAGAAAGAAAGAACGAAGTATAATTAGATAACCCAGTAAATTAGTATTTTCTCTTTTATTAGAAAATATTCTGAGCTATTGTCGAAAAATTAGCCGACTTGTAGGTATGTAACTGTGGCATGTAAAGACGTACAGTCGCAGATAACCCACTATGCGTTGAGTGTAAACGGCGCTTGCCTTCTAGAGGTGACGTCACGACACAGCGCCGAGGCCTGTGTGGAGAGGGTGCTGGTTTGACACTCTCGACCTTCGAGCATAGAATATCCATGCTCGAAGCTCTCGACCAATTGAATGTATTTTTCAAAGCTGTGCGGTATTTTTGACTGTACCATCATTTCAGTGTAGTATGTGGACAATGTATTTTACGATTCTTTAGAAAGTTTAGGATATCCCACCACGATGAAAATATAATACAATAAAATAATGTGATTACTATAATAATAGTAATAATATTTGTCACGTGAATAGTTCAAGTGACAAGTCAGGATATGTCCATAATCACACAATGTACAATATAGGTATTTCTTAAAATTGAATACAAAACAGAAATTAAAATTCAGTTCAGTTTTGTTACTACATACAGTACAATGCTAATTAATTTTATAAATGGCATTGTAAGAACATTTAAACTGAGAAACAGTAATAATAATAATAATAATAATAATAATAATAATAATAATAATAATAAAAGGAGGAAAATAAGGAAAAAAATTGGCTTCCTATGAGCTTGATGTCTGGGCTGGGTTGTCCCTTATGTCCCTCAATTATTTTTTGGGATGTCAAACATGGAACTGAATACAGGCCTACAAACTTATTACCAGTAGTAGTTTATAATGATTTAGATGCATGTTTATGATGTATGAATTCTTTGTACGGTAGAATGGATGGTTTAACAGGAAAGCTTTCAGTTTGTTTTTAAATGTGTGTATTTAGTTTATTCTTATAAATTTATTAGGGCGTTTGTAATGTCCTTTATAGGGGAACTTTCTTGAACGAGTGAAGTTTCACTGTAAGGGACATGCAGATTTCCTTTTTGTGTAGTATCACAGTTATGAACTTCTGTATTTAGAATATCCTTGTTTTTCATAAGGGATTTCTTTGTGAAAATATTTCGAATATGTACATGCATGTGTGTGGTAGGATTTGTAATTTGTTGAACAACGGTTTGTTCAGGACTTGTGTCATTGTTCTCAATATTAATTTTTAGATGAAAGTGTGAACATTTTCTGGGCAATTTCCCTAGGATATGATTCTGTATTTTAGACATGAGTGAACATTCAATGAGTGCACTGTTTGTACCTCATCTGAGGTAGAATTTGACTTAAGGAAATAACCCATCTCAATCAGGTTTTTCGTTCAGTTTCTCTGATCCTTTGAGCAAATGCTGAGATGGTCCCTTGTTTTGCTTCTGGACATAAATGTAAATCATTATTTGTGCACGTTTTCTGAATTTCAGTGGGAAATATAGTTATTCAAATTATCGTTTTCCATATAGTCCTGGCAAAAAGTATTATTCTTTCATGAAGAACATGATGAGGGTTAAGGGCACAAATTTATAGCTAATTTACCTTTGAAAATATATTTTGTTATATAGGAGGGAATTCCCAAATCCCTAATCCCCAAAGTTTCATTCCCTAATCCCCAAAATTTCAAGTTTTGATAACAGTATATGAGGATCAATAATGTTGAATGCTTTTGATAAATCTAGATACAAGCCGATGGGGTTTTCTTTCTGACCTAGAGCAACAAATATGTCATTGAGAAAGGTGTGTCTGTAGATTTTCCATTTCTGAATCCACATTGGACCTCTGTCAATATATTATTTGAATCAAGCAAAATTTGAATCTATCATTAAAAAGTTTTTCTAGAATTTTTGAAAATCCAGTTAGTAAGGATATTGGTCTGTAATTCATGGCATTGTGAGTTTTGCCTTTTTTGAAAAGTGGCTTAATTTTTGGTTTTTTGAGAATGTCTGGGAAGTTCCCTGTCGTTAAGGAGTGGTTACAAATGTGAATGTGTAGTTCTATTACGTTTATTGCAGTGTGTCAGTCAGTGAGAGTATCAGGGATATTATCCACTCCTGTATAGAATTTGTTTTTCATTTGATTTATGATTTTTATTTGTATTATTTTATTTATGATTAGTATTTCCGCAGGTGATGTTTCAGAGATATATATATATGGAGTTTGCATTTAGTGTTGTGCAGATATTTGACCGCTTATTTAAAGAATTGTAATGAATAAATTTTTCTCCAATTTCTGAGAAATGTCTATTGAATGTGTTTTCTACTTCCTACAGGTTGTGCAGAAAATTATTTTTGAAGTGAAGTTCAATGATTTTAGTGTTTCTGTTTTTAGAGTATTTTTCACAATGTTACACATTGCCTTTGTTTTGTTTTGTGCTGTGGCAATGTGTTGATCATTCATTAATAGTTTAGCCTGATTAATTACGTTCTTCAAGATCTTTTGGTTTGTTTTGTAACACACAATGAAATCAGAACTACATTTGTGGTGCAGAATTGTTTCATGCATGTTTCGTTTTCTTCCACATGATGTTTTGATTCCTTTTTTTATCCCTGATTGGTGTCAGTTTTTTTCTATTTTCTTCAGTGTCTGTGGGAAAACAGTATGTTCCCACAGTCCCATTGAAATAACTTTTGAATACGTTTATGAACAAGTTAAATTTGGCATTTGTGTTTGTTGCTTTGTACACCTTATCCCAGTTTTCTGAACTTAATAGATAATTAAAGTGTCAGAGTTTTCTTGAGAGACATTCCAAGTTTCTCTGTAAAGTGTTTCTTTAATAACTTTTGTGCTCATTTGGAGTTTGAGAATTTGTGCCATATGGTCACTAAAGCCAATGTATGTAACAACTGATTTGCTGCAATCATTTGTGTCTATTATTTTTTGATCAATGGTAGCACTACCTTTTCTCAGATATTCTGGTAGGTTGCTTTATGTTTGTAGGTTGAAAGATATAAGTAAATTTTTGAATATTTTTTCATCATTTGAATATAACAGCCAGTTTATACTGAAATCACCATATAATATAATTTTATAGTTTCTCCGTCATAAGTTCAACAAGAACAATTTCAAGATTTTTTAAGAAAACATTTGTGTTTCCTTAAAAAATATACCCCTGTGGGGCTCTGGTATATACATAAAATCCACGTTCTTTATTTTGGTGAAACTATGAAAGATATTTCAGTTTTTATCTTTTAAGAAAGATGAGTATTCTGTGATTGACACACAGTGAAAATTATTTAAACAAAGATGCAAGTACCATAATAAGCATGATGTGATTTGCCTTCACAAGCTACTAGCTAGGGTGAAGCCTTGAATGTGTGTGCTATCTAGTTCTTGTTGAGTTAGCCAATGTTCACTAAAGCATATTATTGTGAAGTGTTCAAGTAGTGAAGTTCAAGTGAAGTTCAAGTAGTATTTCTAAATCTGTGAGCTTGTTTCTTAAATATTGAATATTGAAATCTTAAATATGAAACATTTTGATGTGGTACAACTTTAAGATATTTGTATTTAATGTGTTGTAGGTTTTCCTGTCAAGTGTAGTTGCTACAGGTCATTGGTCGAAGGTGGTCTGTGGTTGCAACGAAAGTTGTACTTTAGATGAGAATTTGAACTAGGGTAGGAAGTTGGAGCAGGTGTGAGAGTGACAGGTGTGGTCGATGAGATAGTATCATGAAAGGGAGGTGGTAGTAGGGATGTAGGTAGAGATGGAGGTGGTGGGAGTCTAGGTAGGAATTGAGTTGGTAATAAGGAGGTAGGTGTAGGTGGTGGGATAAATGGGGTGAGGTGGGCAGCAGCGAGGTTGAAAATTACAATTGGGTCAAAAAACATTAAGTTATTTACACTAAGAGAAACAAATAAACACTCAACAAAATTCTAAAATTCTTTCCAATAAAATTTGAGATACATTTTAATAGGAGTATTCATGAAAAAATGTTTCAAATACCTTTGTAATTAAGTTAATTGATCAGTCGTGGCTCGTGGTTTTATAAATGGGGAAGGCTGCAAATGCATAGCATTGCATTACATTGCATTACATTACAGTGCATTGCATTGCCTATATTGTATTTCTAGTAATAACAAGTCTGATACAGACTTACAGGAGCAGCATTCCTACCGCAAATTGGGAAAACTAGTTGAAGTGCAATGCTAGTTGCTGAACTGCATAGTAATGCTATCTGGTGAGCACGCTCTTCTTCTGGTGACCCCCACCCTTGAAGACTGCCTGGCTGCAGCTTTTGGCCACCGATAAGCCTGTGCAGTGAATGCATGACATCGTGCCTCCTTGTTTTACACAGGCCTTATGGCGGAATGAAGTGAGAGCCTAACGCTTCTCTCTTCCCTGTCAGCAACTTCAAATGCATTACTGGCGGTCATTAATGAACTGACAAAGAAAAAGTTTGATATGATTGTTACATAATACAACTCAAAAATCCATTATTAATAAATAAATACATTTATAAACATATTTTTAAATTTCTTTTGGAGGGCGATTTCTCTAGGAGAGGCTCTGCCTTACAGCCTTTAATGATGAGCCGCACCTGTAAATGATATAAAATAACTTCATAGGAACAACAGTGAATGGAAGTCCTAATTTCTAATAAGAAAATGCTCTTTCACAAAGATAAAATATGTAATAAAACCTCCATTAAAACCAAGAAATTAGTTTAATCAGCACAGCCTTCTTCAAAACCACATAAATAACTTAAATATTTTCATTAATGAAATGATTTTAAGTCTCTGTCACAATTTAAGACAGCAAGTTTTTGTTTCTAACTACTGTTCAGCAGAAACGTTGAATGTAGGTAAGATCTAAGTAATAGTTTCATTACTATCATATAAACACTATAAGTTTACTCATTTAAAAATTTTAACCAGGAGTATGTTTGCTCATAGGGCTTCAGGGCTCCTCCTTGAAACCATTGAAATATATTCCAAACATAGTTTTTGCTAATTTTCCTGTAGTAGTGAATGTAATTCAAAATATCATGTGAACATAAATATACCAATGAATCAACTCATAAAAATAAATTTTAAATTCAGTAGCGGTGTAATTTTCTTTATAATAAAACATCAAGGAGGCTAGACACTGCAACAATAGCCCCCCCCTCTTCCCTCCTTGTAAAATTCTGTTTGCACCACTGATTTCAGCGACAGAACAGGTCTCTTCAGCGATGTGTCTGCCACCTTATCATGCTTAGTTTACCCAAAAGTTCAAAATTAATGTAAGTGATTCATTGCATAATTAATTTTTTGGTGTATGTTATGTTCTTTCTTTTTGAAATTACATTAATTACACAGGTCTACAAAAGCAAACTTTTCTAAATTTGATTTGATAATATCTTCTGATCTTTAGGTATTTTGGTGTGCTGAAACTGAAAGTGAGGTCAATTTTTCTCTATCATGTACAGATTTTTTCAATCTCAAGTTCAATCTCTGAAGATAGTATAAGAACGTATAATGTGGACTGTATAATATGTAATGTTTAATGTATAACAATATTAGTTATATATAATTTATATTTTTTAGAATATTGTACACCTGATGTTAGGAAAAAGTTTTTCCTGAAATGTTGTAAAGAAAGAATAACATGACAAAAAATACCATATTTTTTATTGGATGACAAACTGGCTACTGTTGGAAAAATGGGCATTAACCTTGTAACCTGTCTAAAGATAGTAGTTATAATGACATAAGAAAACAATCAGCTGACAGTTTTTATTTATATACAAGTTATTAACAATAAAAAATACATTATTTCGTACTGATATAAGCTTGTCAGAGTAAACAATGATGCATATTTAATTGTAATTTTTGTGAAAACGTGTTCATTTCTCCTAGAAACTTTGTGTGCACTTCCAGGAATGTGACTGTTCAGGTGTTTGACGATGTAGCATCCAGCAATAGTCCACCATCATGTTCACATTCCACTTACCCTGATACCTATGTTCTATCCCCTTGATGTCCTGATGGAACCTTTCCTCTTTTCCTTCACTGACATTCCCCAAGTTGTCTGGAAAATGGTCCACATGTGAGTGTAGGAAGTGAACCTTCAAACTCATATGGCAACCTGGTATTTGAAAAGCCTTCAGCATGCATTCCACCATGATACATCTGTAGTTAGGATCCTTTACATTACCAAGGAACTGGTCAACAACCTCTTTAAAAGAAATCCAGGCTTCCCTCTCTTTCTCATCCATGGTCTGAGCAAAATGTGGATCTGAGAAATGTTTTCAAAAATCTGGGCCTACAAAAATGCCTTCTTTTATCTTAGTTTCACTTAAACCAGGAAACTTGGAGCATAAGTAGGCCTACTTGAAATATTCACTTTCTTTATTGAGTGATGTAATGAATTGCTTTATCAGCCCTAGCTTTATTTCGGAAGGAGGTAGCAGGATTTTGCCAGAAGGAACCAAACTTCTCCTTATTAAATTCTTTTGCCTGGCAACAGAACTTCTCGTGATGGCTAGTCCTTTTTGTTCCAGTGGGAATTTCTGACACAGCTATCCCGTAAACAGTAAAAACAAGGAAACTTTGTGTACCCTGATTGCTGACCTAAGAGAATGGTGAAGACTTTGAAGTGTCCATAAATCAATCTCTTATGCTCATTATAACAAATTCATTCGAGAACTAATATGAAATTGTCTTATGTTTCCTTTAAATGTACCGTATGGCCAACTGGAACTGAAGCATAAGCGTTGCCATTGTGTAACAAAACGGCTTTAGACCACTTTGATGAGTCTGTGAATAAATGCCAATAATTCGGGTCCTATTGTACACCAAATTGAACCATCAGTCCACGAATGTCTTTACAATAAACAAGATTTTCATCCTGTGAAGGAACCCTGAGAAGTATGGAACAAAACCTGCTTTGTGATGTCAATACCATGAAAAAGAAGTACCTGGTAGTAATAAATTTTTGTTTTTAAGCCGGGAGCCAAATAACTGAGCAGCATCTTTCGGAAGTTCAAGATCTCTGACTAAGTCATTCAACTCCTGATGAGAAAATAGGTTTGTTCGTTGATCTGTCTGGTTTGAACTCGCTGTTTGTTTCATAATTTCCTACCACACAATTTTCTCTGTCTTCTTCCAACTCAATACTGTCCAAGTCACAAGGGGGTTGAGGAACTGGCAATCCAGTACCATGTGATACCGGATGAATAGCAGATTCAAGATTAGGATAGTTAATCAACTTATGGTTTTTGACATTGTAACCTTGAACATCACCAGTACAAAAGTAACAAGTCATCCCCATGGTGTTTTTCTTCCTCCACATCATTGGGATAGCAAATTTGACTGTGATTCTGTCAGAGTCTGTCAGACTGTAATTCTCCTTTGTACCATAAGTGAACATTTTCTACAGAGCTGTGACATATTTTGTGAGGATCCCACACTTGATCTCCTATTCTCAAAACAAAATATGCGTAATACACTTTTTTGACGAAACCTATTATATTTCTTTGGAACTTCTTAATTGTGTACTCATCACAGATAAAACAAAAGTAATCTGGACTGGTAACACAACGCCGATAAGTCATTTTTTCAAAATGCACTTTCAAACTTCAGAAAACATTTTTAATTAAATTGACACAAATAGATGACCAAAGTGAATGTATTCACTCCAATGGACTGGGAGAGTGAGCAACAAAACAGGCTCAAATTTTCAGATATAATGGTTTCTATCTTGATTATCTTCAGAAGGAGACTACCGAGAAAAGATAACAATTACGTTCCTATCTGAACACCACCTATTCAGGCAGAGTGTTACTAGAACATAATAAGTGTTTAGAATGTTAGAAATTGTTTAAGAAAAAATATTAGTTATAAATATAAATATGGCATATGCTACAAATTAGGAATTATGTTTTATGGATTTGAAAAAAAATCTGTATGTGATGGAGAAGGACGGACTATGTATTCATTTACAACACACCAAAAGTATAAAGATTAGTCAAAATTATCAAATCAAATTTTTGGTTATTGGTTATGTGTTATTGGTTTAGCTGTGATATGTCATTAGATTTAAAATGAAATAATTATATGCATTGTCTTTTCCAACAATTTATTAAATTATTAGTAGACACCACTGTCACATTCCACTCTTCCGGGGCGGCGCAATAGACAGCGCACTGCACCCAAGCCATTAATTCGTCTTCCCCCCCCCCCCTTCAGTCCAATACTTAAGCCACTAGGCTTGCCCCAACCCCGTAGTCCTTGTGAGGCTTCCAAACAGCATTTATGAAAGAGCTCAACTCACATTTCATGTCTTACTGAATTTTGCATTTTTTCAATTTCATTTACTTTCTTGCATAGATTATATATTAAATGGTATACCAATCTTCTTCCCCTCCCCCAGTTTCTTTTATTTGTTAGGATGTTAATTCTGTTATTCAGTCCTTAACTGAATTTTTTTATGTTTATATCTTTAGTAGCAGGAAAATTGATGATTTGGCTGAGCCATCAAAAGTTGTTCTTTTAATAAATAATATTGTTGCCAAAGACAATGCCTGTAATTATTTTGTTACATTAATTTCTGATTAATTTATTTAATAACTTGGAAATGTTGCTGCTGTAGGTTGCATAAAGATTGTCACAATATAGATCTTGAGAAACTAATTGGACAATTCAAGTCAACTTAGAAAAGCATTTTAAAAAATTGTGAGCATTCCAAAAATTTGGTGGTAATGTAACTGTTATAGAAATATTAGAATAATTGATTTTTTACAATGCTGATTACTCCTTACTGAAAAACAACACAATTATTACAACAAAATATCCATGTGTTAAGCTTATCTTTTCAAAATTCCAGGTTCCACAAATCGTACGAGTATCACCAATGGTCCCAATACCACCAATTCTAATTACTATATGAAACAAATTTTGAAGCAACAGTAAATTGCATCAATAGGGGAAATTTTCATATTTGTCAGCTTGTACAAAGTGAGCCAAGAGGAAATAAATTTCTTACTGCATATAATTTTTTTTCTAGTAACATGATCTGAATCTCATCAGGCAATAAAATCAATACATTAATTCAGATAAATAAATCAAAAGTGTTTGTGATCGGCTTTTCAGCTTTTAAATATTTTTTCAATTTGGTTATTTGTTTACTAAAATGAATCTCATATCAAATTAATTATCTGTTTTTCTGTATGAACAGATTTAACTCAAAACCTATTGAATCTAACAACATGAAATTTAAAAACATTTTAGATACCACCCATGAAACCAATTTTGTTTCTGTTTTTACCTTCATAATCATTCTATTAATTTTGAAGATATTACTTTTTTTTGTTGATCCACCCACAATGTTTTGGTCTGCCCCTCACAATAATAGTAATAACTAGAAGGGAAGTTCAGACATTTATTTTAATCAAATTAGACTGTCGAAAAGGAATTTAGGTATTTTTACTAAAGTAGGCATGCAAAAAGGCATTTATTCTGACTAAATCCAAAAAGACATTTAATCAATGAAAAATACCCACTTAAAAAGAATTATTTAAAAAATTGATAATTCAAATGATTCACATTTTCATTCTAAAATTTACATTAGCACTAATGTGGAAGGATATGATTGTTTCTTTGTAAACTTAATAGCACATGACCACCAGGTAGCTTTAGTATGAACTTGTTAGTGTGAACCTGTAATGCTGTCTCTACAAAATGCTATTGTAGACTCTTTTGAATTTTGAAATGGCGTCAGTGAAAACTAAATTATAGTTTTCGTTCTTCGCGTTTATGTAATCCCCATCACTGAGAAGTGTACATCAAATATATAATATATTCTCAAAAGGAATCAGAGGTCATACTCACGTAGAAAGAGATTTTTCTTGAGTGAACAGAGCATGATGCCATCAACGAAAAAATAATGGCATCATGCCCGGGGCGGGACCTGGGAGGGCGTGGAGGGACGGGGCGTAAAAAAGGTAAACGTTTGTTTCTTAGTTTTTATTTCGTCATAACAAATGTACACTTGTACACTGTCTTACGAGTTGGGTGGGCGGCTCCACCCTTTTTCCGCCGCCTCTTTCCAATCGGCAGGGTTGTCCGGGGCGGCGTCGCCGTCGCCAGGGCACGGCATGTCCACGCACATGGTGATACGGGCGTCGTCGGCGTACAGTGACCCGCAGCGGCAGTCTCGTAGCGCGCTCTTACCCACGGCGGCGTCCTCCGTCGCCCATCGGAGCGCCGCTGGGCTCAGTCGGCTGTCGGGCATCCAGAGCGAGCGTCTCGCCCTGGAAGGCTCCAGCCACGACCGAAGCACGTTCTCGCTCACGTCGTTGATACTGTTGCCCTTCAGACTCACTTCCTCCAGTTTCGGCCATTGCTTGGTCTCGTACACCCATTCCCATTTTGTCAAGTTGTTTTCTCTCAGATAAACCAACTCGAGAAGCGGAAGATTAGCGAATGTTGTAGATGGTAATTCTGAAATTCCGTTTCCGTCCAGAAAAACCATAACCATTTGATGGAGACCTGCAGAAAAATATTACATTTCTTAGCATTTTTACTGGTAGTGGGTTATAAATTAATCGTATTTTGGTGAAAACACCACGAAGAAAATATTTCACGTCACTGTCTATTAATGGAAGTTGGAGTAAATGTGTTGTATTTGTTTTGGAGACTACTTTCATTACTATTTATTATACCAGAAGACCAGAAAAGCTCCACAAATCTCGTAATCTCTTCAAATTTTTACTCTCATTACATTTAACTTTTATGAATTAAGAGTAGACATCGTAAGAGTTCGAACACAATTCAACCCATACCCCAGATCACCAAAAACTTTACAAGTATAAACAGATAAAACATTTCATTTCACCAAATTTGTTCTATAATTTTATTTGTTGAGATTTTAAATATCAGGTGTGTAACAGATTCTTTCATTGAAGTAGAGGTAAATTAACTTATTACTTGTAATTAATATCTTAGATTTAATGATCGCATTCAAACATTAACGCAAGGATGTTACTATTTATTTAAAGTACTTTTAGGATTCATTTTTTTATTGAAAGGACTATATTCGTAATCTTGTGTAGGTATTATCAAACAGTACATCTAATAGATTATTGACATTTTTCTCAGATTCAATTTGTTGAAATAAAATGTTTTTGAGTCATCAAATAAATGTTTCAGTGAGAATTTGTCTTTGGTGTGTGGTTTCAGTGGAATTTGTCATCGGTAACATTCATGTTCAAGAATTATTTTCATCGCAAAACATACTATAACAAAACATATAAGCTGTATCACCTGCTAAGGTGTACTCCGCAGTGTCTGAGATCCAAGAAAAAAACAAATTATTCTTACCTGTAAATAAGTCTTCTGGAATTTTTTTAATTTCATTTTCAGATGAATGGAGAACTCGTAGGGATGATGCGCCTCTTAACAAGGCATTGCTAAGAGATTTGATTCGGTTATGATGCACAACTAGATCTGTCAAATTATTCAGCCCCTTAAGAAGATTGTCGGGTAACTCTTCCAATAAATTGTTGGATAAAAAAATTCTTTGCAGGGAATTCAATCCAGTGAAAGTGTCTTCTGGTACTGACGTTATATTGTTGAACCCAAGAAGCAAGTTTTCCAGATGTGTCATTCCGCGAAACATATCCGCGTGTAAATTCTTTAAATGTATACCTTGCAGATTAAGCGTTACTAATTTTGAAAGCCCACTAATAATAAAAGATCCCGGTTGATCACCTTCCAAAGTATGCAATGGATTACAGTACAAAAGGAGAGTAGTGAGATTCGATAAAAAGGAGAACAAATTGCTCGGAAGAGAAGATAAATTATTCATGCCCAAGTCAAGGTGTTCCAACTGAGTCAATCCTTCGAATGCATCTGCCGGAAGATTGGAGATAGTATTGTTTGTAAGATAAAGTTCTCTTAGTCTGTTTAGGTATCTAAATGAATTTGAATCGATTGTCTTCAATTTATTGGAAGATAAGTCCAGCTTTCTCAATTGAGTGAGGTTTGCAAGATCAGTTGCAGACAGAGACTCTAGCGAGCAATCACTAAGGGAGAGATTGATTAGCTGGCGTAGGCTCCAGAAGACCCTTGCAGGCAACGAAGTAATCTCATTTCCACTCAAGTCTAGACTGGTGAGGTTTTTATGGTGGTCAAACGCTCGGTCCGGGAGACCCGTGAATTTGTATCTAGCTAACCTGAGAGACGTTAAAGGTCGTATCCTCGTAAGAGTAACCCACGGAGTCTCCTGCAGATTACACTCGGAGAGATCGAGATGTTTGAGAGAAGGGAGCACCGTTAACACAGTGGTAGGCACCTTAAGAAACGGAACTCCGTCGACATTAAGTGTCTGAAGGCTTTTGAGCATCTGGAACTCTGATTCGGGTAAAGATGTAAAATTAGTACGTGACATGACAAGAGTTTTTAGGGATTTCAGGTTGTGGAAAAGGCCTTGTGCCAACTCTTTCATATGTGTACCTGCTAAGTTCAAGTACGTCAGATTAGTAAGTTTTTCTAATGCGAACTCATTTATCCATTGTATCCAGTTTTCAGAAAGGTCCAATGTCTCTATTGCGGGGCAATCGGCTAAGGTGTCTGTGTAGAGTAAATTGTTGTTGGATGCGTTAAGGAAACGTATTCTACATGGCGCTGGAAATACTGGTAGTTCACCCAGATGATTGCGTGAGATGTCCAAATACTGCAACAGAAGTGATTTATTTTAATTTTGAAATACCCTTTGACTAGTATTTCAGAATATCCCTTGGTAATAGATTACTGGATTCCAACATCATGAAAAATTGTATTATAGACCTGATTTATTAACTTCCACGCTTGCGTATAACTTGCAAAGACTCTGAGTCAATATGAAAGAAAATACCTATTTCTATGACAATTTATTTAATTTTGATGTAAAAAGCTTATTCGGGTTACATTATTTGCAACGCCATACGTATTTTATGTTTCGTACCCTTTACTTCACAACTCAGTCAACGCAGGGGATAAAATCGTTTACAAAAATGGCAAGAGTCAGAGCAAAACGTGTGAAGGAGAGGCTCAACTTGACACTAAGTGATGACGCCAGTACATGCGTCTTTAAAACATGTTTTGTGTTCTGCTGCATGCTCCACCGTCTACTGATAAATGCTTCTTTACTTTTCTTTTTTTCCATTTATTTATTTCTCATTCAACATTTCAAACTTTTGAGCGAGTTGAACTGGATATAGAGTAAATAGCATCGTGAATATTTTTCTTGAGCTTCTTTTTAGTAAACTTGACCTTTACCTGATGATGTAAGCTATTATTTATTATTAACTGAGATTATCTTGTTTTAAGAGTCTGAATTTATGTGGAAGACTACGTTTTGTAAGGTTATTTATTTAAAGGATAAATAGGTGTCTATAATCATTTTTAGGAAAGCATGGATAGAAGATTATTTTCGAATTTGCTTCTTTACCAAGATTCAAAGTGATTAATTTATGAGACGAAGCTCCCTGTGGTATGCTGTCAGTAGAGGAAGCAACTTTATGATAATCTTGGCCTTTTTAGGCATATAAACGTAAATTTTGAAACAATAACGTTATTTTATCGTATTAATGAAAAATCGCGTTATTAAGTAATAGTTTTGGCTTAGGCGCGTACATTAACAAATACATTTATAATTCGAAACTGCAAATATCTAAGCTACGGAGAAAAATCAAGATTTTTAAACATTCCTACGTTTTCTTGGAATAATTGTGGACTATTTTAAAAATATAATGTAGTGTCTTGTTATTAACGTGGAGTGCTAGAGACAAATAGCACGAGTCCGTAATACAAGTGCCGTGAAACATTAAAAACCGTTTCCTCATTATTATTGATTTGCTGTCAAGTGCCAAGAATTCCAACGGATATCTCAATTAGACCAGCCTTTGAGTGTTATTGGTAATATTATATTAATTTATCGGTCACAGTGCCAGGCATTTTCCTAATCTTTAAGTCATAGGAACACGCTCCCTAAATCTTTCATATTTCGTACATATCGAGAGATACGAATTATGAAAATATGTATGTGGAAAATGCAATCAATTAATAATATACTGTAAGATTAGTTTTTCCTAAAACATATAACAAAAATGGTTGTTCGTCCACGTCATGAAACAAATGACGTGCACGAGGCGCCGCTGGATCTCATTAGATTTGCTTCCTGAAATAGGTGTTGCCTTTAGAAGCAGCTCAAAGTGCGCCCTATTTCTAAGTGACAAGTTGCAAAATAGTCTTCTTTCCTGTCGCCAATTAGTGTGCGGTACGGACTACCCCTTGATAAGATGCGAGCTAATGAAATAATTTTACACAAAATCAATTTTATTTATATTAAGCTAATATTATATTATTTAAAAAAAATAATGTGTTCGGATTTTAAATTTCATTTTCAACATTACAGAACTATGCTTTTGTTTGCAAAAAATATGTGTTTTTTTTCTTTTTAAATAGTGCCAAATAAGGTCTTCACAAGTCAATAGTGTTAATGATTGCTTAACAATTGAGGAGCTCCCATGGAAATCAATTAAGTTAAAAAAAATTTTTGTTTGTTTTTGTTACTTTGTTTTCGCGGTCCCGCAAGAAAAGTGCGTTGACATTGGCACGGAAAAGCGCAAACTTGATTCCCCAAGGAAGCTCCTCAGTTGTTAATATCTGAGTATTTCAGTTTGAATGTGTGTTTTCTCACTTGCAAGTTTGTTAGCGCCGTCAGATCCAGAAGCTGTCGCATCTGAGTGTCAGACGCGTCGAGAACGACGAGTTGAGGGTTGAGATGCGGCGAGAGTGGGCGACGTCCCACGTCGTTGTCTGTGAGATTGAGGTCAGTGACGGAGGAACTCAAAGCGCCTCGAATCTCCTGAATATTGTTGTGTGACAGGTCAACTTTGGTGATCTCATGCTCACACTTGTTGTCTTTGTCCAATGAGAAAGTGAACCTGTACGTGGATGAGCAATCCAAGGTGGAGTTGATGCACCTGCACGGCAGCGGCGGTAACAACGTTAGCGCTGCCCGGATGTATACAGCAGAGATGAGGACACAGGCATACCAGTACTGTGATGACATCTTTACAACGTTCCAAAATAACATTAAGAGATTTCTAAAGTTGTAAATTCACTCTGAAATAGAAAATAAAATTGAAAATTAGAATGGATACAGAAATTTAGGAAAATTTAGAATGGATTAGAATAACAGTGGGATACAGAAACTAGAACTGCATTCTTGTTTAAAGTCTTTCACTCGTCGAAGTTGATGCACAACGTTTCCGTAAAAGAGAGTCGCCAAACCAATCCAGTAACAAACTTGCCTAGACTGGTTATGTATATAATGAAACAAGTATTACGTAAGTATACGTGAATTAAAGTATACGTGAACAAGTATACGTGAATTAAAAAAAAACTATGAAAGAAGCAAGAACTTTAGTTAGTATTAAGGGGGAAAATTGTTCAAGGCCAAAGTGCTTTTGTATTAATTTACAATTAGATTAAGATAAAATTATGTTAGTTTTAGTTAATTATTAAGAAAAGGTCCCCTTTTAACTGCTTTAGGCGTAAAGCAACAGCAGCATAAAGTAACCCAAACCACGATAATAATTTCCGGCCTCCGCAGGTGGAGGGGAAATTGAAAAAAACTAACTACAACAGAACACATTTGCCTAGAGAAATCTCAGCGAAGGAAACGGAATTATTCACCGAGACGCAAATTTGCTTCTTAAGGCAGATGATTCCCCCCTCCCCCCGTATACTCGTCTGTAAAAGGAGGGGAAGTATTGAGGGTTTGTTTGCGGGTTACGTCAAGGTCACACTTCCGGTTATTAAGAAGTAGAGGTCTGCATTCTCCGCGATTTTTACCGACCAGCGATCGCTCGCCTCTCTTCTCTCGAGACCACACGCTCGACTGTCCTTCGCAGCCGGTTGCGGACTCTTGGGAGGCGGCGGCCGACCGAGACTCGGCCGGTTGTCACCAACCGGCGGACCCCGTTCAGGTGAACTGCGCCACGTAACAATCGGCCGACACGTCGGAGTAAATATCGAATGCCATGTTTCAAGAAAAGGAAGGAGTATTGGATGGTTTTTAAAATAAATGACCAATAATTTCGTTTTTTCAAAATTTAATATAAAGACGATTTTTAATATTTATTGTCAAATAATAAATTTTAATATAAAAAAAGAATAAAAAGCTTTAAAAATCGACTCCTCGGACGCACTGGAGAACCTCAAGTGGATCTATTGAAGTTCTGCCTGTGACTTCTAAGAAAAGATATTCAAAAGTTTTAGAGATAAATTACGTTCTTTGTAATGAATAGGCATCGGATGTTTCGGAAATTGCCTATTTTATTCTAATGAACATAAAATCATTAATTTTCCTTCATTTTATGTGATATAAATACAAATGCTCTACTAAATTTAGATGCTAGTGCAATGAAATGTATTAGCACCTTTCCCTTCCAGTTTTGTATTTTATTGTCTTTTTCCAAATATTTTTGTTGTTGATGTTATTGTAATTTTCAGGCATCTGAGACGCAGGTCTTAGTTTCTTAACCCGGCAGTAGGCGCGCGGGGTGCATCAGTCACCCCAGCATTGTTTATTTATTTATTTGTCAAAAAACAGTAAAAACTGTATATGACGTGTGGGGAAAGAAATTTATCTGCGCACATTTTCTTGAGGGCCAGAGTTTTATTAAAAAAAACACAAACGAAAAAAAAAACGAAAAAAATGAATTTAGAAAATAATTATTTTAGAAAAATAAAGATATTTGAAAAATGTTCTTTCCCGAGTTATAGAAAATCAATTTCAACTGTAAATGAACTACAAGCAAAAGGAGTGCTCAACAAAACGTGCGCACAGTGAAGCTACATTTACGTCCAGAAGCAAAACAAGGGGCCATCTCAGCATTTGCTCAATGGATCAGGGAAACTGGACAAAAACCTGATCGAGATGGGGGTCATTGACCCGGAAGCTGAAGTACATTACTTGTTACAGGCGTATTAAATATTTTTTTAAATATATACAATGCAAACATAAACTAATTCATTATATATCTTTGTTTTATTACATTAAAGATTATTATTCTTTTTCACGATCAGTATAGTCTCTAATTGTATAGAAACAGTTTTGCAGCAGAAAAGATTTTACTTTTAACTTAAATTTGTGTATCGACTTTAATTGTTTTATGTCATCTGGCAATGCGTTGTAAAGTAACGTACATGTATTGTATGTTGATTTCTTGTACTGAGCTGTTGATACTGACACTTGATGCACGTGATTTCTACGGCGTGTGTTGTAATTATAAATATCAATATTGCATGAAAATATGTTCCCTCCGTTAAGTAGGTCATTTTTGACAAATATTACAGATTCGTAAATAAATAGACAAGGCAATGGTAGGATTCCCAGCTCAATGAAAAGAGGCTTGCAGGAATCACGTGGAAGGCATTTTTTCATTATTCGAATAATTTTCTTTTGCAATCTGAAGGTCTGAATACTACAGGATGAGCTTCCCCAGAATATTATGCCATATCTCAGGCGGGAATGCACATTTGCAAAATAAACGCAACGAGCTGCATGAAGGCTGACAGAATTTGAAAGAATTCTGAATGCATAGCATAATGAACTTAATTTAGTGTTTAATTCTGTTATATGTACATTCCATTTGAGGTTTGATTGAATTGAAAGACCTAAAAATTTTGTTGCCTCAACATCAGCTAATTGCATATTGTTCATTTTCACTGGAACATGCGATTTCCGATTTGAGATGCAAAAATGCATTGAAACAGTTTTTCTTTCGTTAACAATTAATTTGTTATTATTAAACCAATTTGAAACTTCTGAAATTGTACTATTTACTGCTTCTTTTTTGCAAAGAACATTCGTGTCATCAGCAAACAGAACCGTTCTTCCATTTTTAATAGACGAGGGCATATCGTTTACATATAACAGAAAGAGAATAGGGCCTAAGATCGAACCTTGCGGGACCCCATGCACAATTGGCAAAGAATTGGAAATATAAGTATGTAATGTCCTTTTCTGCCAGTATGGTATTTCTACTCTTTGAGTCCGATGTTTAAGGTAAGAAGTTATCCAATCTAGGGCAATACCACGAATTCCATACGAAGGTAATTTTGAGAGCAAGATCTTATGGTCAATAACGTCAAAAGCTTTCGAGAGTTCTAAGAATATTCCAATGGGTACTTCATTTTGGTCTATTGATGAAGCAACATCTTTGAGAAAAGAAAAAATGGCAGTTTCCGTAGATTTTGATTTTCTAAAACCGTGTTGTGAGTCTGAAAACGCTCTGTTTTTCCTGAGAAATGTTTCCATTCGTAAGTAGAAAAGCCTTTCTAATATTTTTGAGAAAACTGACAAAAGAGAAATTGGCCGGTAATTTTGAATATCATTTTTGTTCCCTTTTTTAAAAAGTGGCTTAATTTTTGCTGTTTTGAAAATATCTGGAAATATTCCTGTACATAAAGAAGCATTGAAAATGTGAGTTAACGGATGTATAAAGGCAGGTGCACAAGTTTTTAATAAACAATCCGGAAATTCATCTAAACCAGATGAATATTTATTTTTTAGTTTACTGACTATTCTGAGGATTTCGTTGGGAGAAGTTTCGGGAATAAACATCGTATCTGAAATTTTTTGGGAAGTGTAAAATGTTGAATTTTGTGATTTTAGTCCCTTCGTGAGATCAGACGCAATTCTGGAAAAGTGTTTGTTGAAGAGATTGGCAACTTTTTCCGGATTACTCGTTTCTCTTTCATTATCCTTTAAAATAACATTCTATACAAGGTATCGAGATGATGTGGTTGTATTTTTTACGATATCCCACATTGCTTTAGTTTTGTTACTAGCGCTCAAAATGTCCTGACTATTTTTCATTACTTTTGCCTGAATTATTACTTTTCTTAAAATTCTTTTGTATTCTCGGAAGTATATATGGAAACAGGGTGATACGTTATGATGTTTAGAAATAAAGTAAAGCGTACGTTTGTTTTTACACGATGTTCTAATTCCTTGTGTGATCCAAGTATTACTTTTGCTTGAAATGTTTAATTTTCTCTTTTTAAGAGGAAAGCACGCATTAAAATGAATTGAAAGCTTGGAGAAAAATAAATTATATTTTTCATTTGTGTCAACAGCGTTATAAACTTCGTCCCATGATTCCTTCATCAAGTAGTCCGTAAATAATTTTATATTAACTTTAGTGAATGCTCTGCACATGCGTGTATTATTTATTGTGTCAGTGTTTATGTTCTTAGTAATTGTAAGAATTTGTGCATCGTGGTCACTGTATCCTAGATTATTCGTTATTATTTCATATGTAGTTGTGGTTTTGTTAATTATAATTTGATCTAATGCTTTTTGTGATTTAAGCGTATTCCGTGTAGGTACATTCACTGTAATGTCTAAATTAAAAGAATGAAGTAAATTGAGAAACTTCTCTTTTTCGTGGGATTCGCTCAGAAAATCAATATTGAATTCTCCACATACAACAATGGATTTAAAAGAGAGTTTACTAATTTTGTTCAGAATTATCTCTAGATTTTCCAAGAAAGTGAAATAATCTGAAGCTCGCTTTGTTCGAGGTCTGTAAATGCAAAGTAAGATAATTTTGAGCGTAGTAAGATGTACTACTGTTGTTTCAAAAACTTTTTCAACTGCATATAAATTGAATTCTGACAAGAAGGTAGAATCAATATAATTTCTTATGTAAATACACGAACCTCCGTAAGCAGGGCCCTTATTTGATTCCTTCGCTCTGCAATACGATCCTGCAAGGTAAAAGCTAGGAATTTGGAGTGTGTTTATATCATTTTGAGACAACCAATGTTCTGTAAAGCAAAAAACATCTATTTGTCTTAGATCACATTGTAATGCTGCCTCGATAAATTCAATTTTATTTGAAAGAGATTGCACATTATGATGCATTATTCGAATCTTTTGCATGTACCTACACGGATGTTTTTCTGCTGCATCTGACTGTAGTTGCTATTTATTTATTTCATTTTTACCTCGAGTGCGTGGTCGAAGGAAGTATCGTGTCCCAGCAGTGACAAGAGGTGAGGAAGGAGGGGTGACAGATGTAGAGGAATGAATAGTGGGAGAGGTAATACACGGATTAGGTTCAGGGGATAAGGTAATTGGGTCCAAAGGGGTCCCAGGGGATGGAAGAGAACTAGGAGATGTGGGTGGGGATGGGTCTTGGGCAGGACACTGCCAAGTTTGTGAAATGATGTGTTTTGCAAGCTCACTACCGAGTGCATGTTTTCCGACAAGGTTCAGGTGAAGACCATGTCGGGTGAAGTGTTTTTCTGAGAGAAAGTTTAACTCAAACAATTTAACATGTGTGTCTCTCAGATGCAGTTTCAATTGGTTGTTTGCGTGACTAATTTCTTTGCATAGTGTGGGCTTGTTGTACCAGAAGGGCAGAGTCGAGACTACAATGTTCGTGTTTTGGGCGGCACGTTGTAATTTGTCAACATGTTCTTCAGGCGTAAAGTGACCACCCAAATTAATGTCATTCTGCCCTCCTATGATAATTACAGTATCCCGTTTGGTGAGGGTTTTTGTGTGCCTATCCAACTCACTGGTCACGTCGGCAAACCTCCCGTTCGGTTTAAACACACACATGGCAGAGAAATTGGTTGGGAGTTTCTCACTGAGCAGGGAGGAGATTTGTCGCCCATGGCTATCTGCTAAAATGAGTACCTTTTTGATGGGCTCAGTGGGAATGTCCTTGTTTTCTGGTGAGCCAGTTTGCGCAACTCTACGTGTCTTTGTTACTTTGCGCTTGCTAGCCTGTTTGCGTTGGTTTGTGAATGGACGTGTCGATGATGGGTGGGGGTGGTGAGGATTGGGAAGGCAAGGAAACT
Organism: Acheta domesticus; assembly: GCA_031308135.1. Lineage (NCBI taxonomy): Eukaryota > Metazoa > Arthropoda > Insecta > Orthoptera > Gryllidae > Acheta > Acheta domesticus. The sequence continues at coordinate 191,110,444 of JAHLJT010009419.1, read as the reverse complement.
CATTGTAGTAGTCTAATGCAGAAAATCTGTTTTGAGTCGTGATTGGTGGTGGTGATTGTGTTTTTGCTTCCGCGAATGGACGGTTGGAGGTTTTTTCGGTGTTGCCTAATGTTGTCCAACCGTCTGTGTTTTGAACGACCTCTTCGAGCCTTCGGATATGTTCATCTAAATTACTGTTGATGTGTGTGAAGGCTTTCAGAAGATCGGCTTTGAGAGCGTAGAGAGTAGAGAGTGTATAACGATTAGTAGCCATGTCACGAATGCGTGTCAAGTGCGTGGTAAATATGAAAATAAGTAAATATTGTTTTGTATATAAGTATTATATATATGTATTTTGTATATAAGTAAAAATTGTTATGTGCTCATTGTACTTTTATTTATAATCTTGCGAGCTTCTCAATACCTTTGGAAAGCTTTGTGCATATATCTCGACTCTTCTCTTTCAACTGCTTCCTGTCCTTTCCTGGAAATTTCGTCGCAAAGGCGATGGCGCGCTGCGTGGGAGCCACCGAGTCACCTCGCACAACCTTTGTTATCGCTTCCTGCCACGCTGTTCACAGTAGTTCTCCCAAAGGAAGAGGGTCTCGTGGAGCTTCAATACTACTCCACAGAAGCCAATGGTTCACAATTTCAGCTTTTACGATTTTTTAATTACAATTAATCGCTTATCTTGTATTGAACCGAAAAATAATGGAGTAATTGAAAAACATTGTACATAAACTCGTACATATAAAACTTTATATGCAACATTTCGTGAACACATACTTTCGCCGAATTTAAAATAATGTTAAACATGTGTATATAATAGTAAATCATGTATTTTGAATTATTAAGTTGAATAGGCTGATGTGCTGTGACCGCTGTTGTTTGGCCGCCGACTGAGTCGACAAATTCAGAGGCCATGGCGGTTTACATAAACTATTTCACAATAAATTAGTACGCCCAATGACGACAAGACGTTTTGACGCAAGAAAAATAGTACCCACCTCATTTTTGTTTAGCATATGCTTTTTTTCTTATATAGTCGTGAAATGATGACCAAATATTCATTATATTTAATACATATGCCTTATATTCGGGTTTGTAAGAAACTTAAATGACATTTCAATTGGTACGCAACGAATTATCTTCTCTTAAGCACTATAAACATATAAAAAATATAAAAATTCATGCAATAAAGGTTTTAATTTATTTTTAGTCTTTGTTTGCCTTAATTCTTTCAAAAAATGTCTTGTTTGTCTCTATAAAACTATTTCCAGTCATTCGATAAATTGTTACTTTTCAACAAATTAATCGTTTAATTGAAATTGTATTTTCTTTTGATTATAATGAATTGAAAGAGTTGCGATCACTACATGCGGCGACTTTATATCCCGTACATGCTTTGAGGGGCGAATCTACCGTGCAGTCCGGCGCTGGTCGAGTGGTCGTGTGGCCGAGCGCCCGAGCGCTCGAGCGCTCGGGCGCTCGGCGACTCCCGAGTCTCGGCGGGAGCCGCAAGGCGGCCGGTCGAAATGTCCGTTAAACAGCTATCTTTCCTCCCCCGAGCAAGGTTCCCCCCCCTTCGCCGAGCGTCGGCGCGGAGCCCGAGAGTCTCGAGCGGTTGTTTTCGCCTGATTGCAGAGCTCTATTAAGAAGGCGTTCCCTCGGATAATAGAAGTACACGCGTAGATACGAATTATTTCTTGTCATTGTGAAAGTATGAGTGTTAATTTTTTACAATGCACATTCTGTTTCGCACATTGATTTTGTTCTTAGATAGTAATAGATATGTAATTAATTACTTAAGCACTGTCACCTTCTTTGCCACAAAAGCCAAGGAGCTGCGGTGTACGTATCCAGAAATTTAATAAACGACCGCCTCGCCAGGGTCACTGACGGGAGGAAAGTTAAAAAAATGTTCTTGTCAACTCTTTTATGATCAAAGAACCAACCCATATTATTTTATTACAGGATTGATGTGGGATCTACGAAGTTATTAAAAAAATGAATCTGATAAACATTGAAAAGATAAATTATACGAGGTTCCAAAACCAATTGATTTATTAGTTTCTTTACTTTCTTGCAGAGATACGTTTAGGTGTAATAAAAGTAACCAACGATTTTTTACCCACGAAGTGCAGCTGTCATTCAACTGATGGCGTGGTAATCGTCACAGCAGTACACACATGGTGTCAAGAATATGATAACAATAGTACCTTAATTGCGTATTATGAATAATGGGAGAGACATTTTTAAGCGTCGGTGCAAGTGAGTACATCAGAGGATGTGTGTGGTGTAATGGCAAAGCGCACGGCGAGTTAACGCGATGGACATTAGTTTCCGTACTGCCGCGGGATCAATCCATTTGAAGTGGTCCGGAATTAAGTAAATTGGTCGCTCGACCATCTCGAAAAAAAATTCATATTTTGTACTCATATTTCCTAATGTTTTGGCTGTCAAAAGACATTTTTAACTTGTTTTATTGTACCTGGTTTAGAAATGGCGGCCATTTTTGTTTCACGCCGTGCGCCATTTTTCGCGTTTGTAGACGTTTACTCTATTCTATATTACTCCGCTCTAGATTGTTCTGGGATTCTAGAATAAAAAGAATTCGATTTAGTGTACCCTAGCCTGCAAATCGAAATATTAGTTACATATCTTTTATGGTTTTATCTGGGGAATATTTACAACCAAATCTATAGAACGGGAATTATCGAAATTCGATTTTCAAAGAGTAATTTCTCAAAAAAGGAACAGATTCATCGCGTTAATTTTTTCTGTCTTTTTAAACATAAGTGTAGTTACATTTTGTAAAATATCATTGATATAGAACGTACCATTTGAAAATTACATCCCCTTGAAAATTGGAATTTTGGATTTTTTCCAAATTTTGAACAGTAATATCTGTTGGGGGACCAGATAAAAATATGAAAATTGTACACATGCTAGACCTGCTAGACACATGCATATCATACCAAACGTCAGCAGTGGCGTAGGCTCAATGTATGCGAGTGATGTGTTACATCCCCTAGTTTTCCATCACTTAAAAATATTCTCAGTAAAGTATTTTATTTTCTTCTGTTAAGTATCTCCCTCTATTTCTCTATTCCCTCCCGCCATTTATGTGCGCGGTCCAATAGGCGTTAGTCCCCTCGCTACATCCCTTGAACGACCTCACTTCGTTGGCGAGGTCATTGGACTCACGGCCACGCGCTGTGTGCAAGCTGCGTGGTTTCGGCTGCCGGAGATGTGACATAGCTTCTCACATCAAAGGCTTGTCATTGGCGTTCGTGTATCCCCTCCCAATAACCTTCCATACCCCCTCCTCTGATGCCCTTCTCTCTCGAATAATTCGGCAGCACGCCTGGGAATCCCAGAAGTCACGTGCCACTTTTGTGACCCGGAAGCGGGGAGCGGGGGGCTGACGGCACGACTGTCTTTCTCCACAAGTCAAGCAAGTCTGCCAACTATGCTTAAGCATATTTCAACCTGATTCAGTACAACTGGGTAACTCGATGTGTGTTAGCAGGCCTGACAAAACAAGATCATGTAAGTAAATGGTATGACAGACAATCCGTGAACTCGAAACGGTGCGCGCGATGTTATTTCGTTCGTTATGTGAGTCCTGCATTCTACCGTAAATGCTGTTTACAACTGAATGTGCGTTAAATAGACTACTTTGCCTAGTTGGGGATATGTTAAAGAGAATCGTGAATTCGAAATTGTAACGCGAAAGAATAAAACTTGCGTGTGTGTGTGCGTGTGCGACATGGCGAGCTCATCATTTGTGGTAGTGGGTGAGTTATTTGTGGCAGGGAACAATAGTGAAACGTTTCATTGTATCATAGACAGGATTCGTGAAATTCCGTGCAGTTCTTTCTCCTATTCCGAAAAACTTAAAGTAGATAGTGATAGACAACCAATATTACGCGAATAGATCTCGAGTTCAAAAATGAGGTAGGCACTTTTTTGTGGTTATTTTTAAAATTTTTTTTGTTTTGTTTATGTACAGTGAAATTATTTTAGCGTGACCGCTCAAGGTCAGACCTCAGAGCTGCCGGAAGATTCCATTCCTGAAAACTATCGCTTTAGGGGGGAGTGCGTCCCTTCCCAGGACGTGTTGACAGCCCTACTCCAGTACAGTAAACATTGACCCTGACTATTCGTCTCCGCAAGGTGACAGTTTTCAGTTGCATTTCTCTAACAGAGTATAGCTATTTGTATGAAGTTCTGTACAAGTGATTATTATTTTGTTGTGATCATTGCAATGCGTCCTGTTCAAAGCAACTTTCATATAGACATCCTTCACAGTCAGACGCGTGAAGTCGTTGCAAAAGTATATCAATTTATAAAGAGACGCAAAAGAAGGCATTGAAAATATCAAAACAGTTCTTAAGGCAGTAATTCCTGCTTCGGGTGTTTCGAAAATCTATTTGCAGAATTAATAAGGAAATTAATTGTATTCACTCAGGAGAATCGTGTTCATTTTCTACTGCTAATTAAGAAAAGAGAAAGGACGTGGAATCTGCTCTCGACAGTTTCAATGAGTGTTTCACCGCACTATGATTTAATGCACCATATCAAGAAATCGTTATTTTTACAGGAAACAACGCGATAGTAAAGACGGTGAAAATTATACTGCTTATGATTGTGAGGAAACGGGTATCAGTGACAGTGGAAAACATATGGATGATAACAGAGCCAGGCCATCTCGTGAATTTGGTGTTTCTCCCTTAACCTAGCAGAGACACTACAGCAAATTGATTTCGAAGGCTGTTCGCTAGCTTGTGCTAAAGCAAAGGTAGGCTAATGTTTTTGGTTTTGACAGACGAACCAGGCGCGAGCGAGCGCCGCCTTCTGGCTCTCTCCCCATCACTTTCAGCTTCCCCCTCTACTCGCGAATCTCAGTGGCCACTCTAGAAAAATTTAGCTGTAAGTTAGTGCATGCAATGAGAAAATTACGATTTTCAAGGAAGATTCAGAATGTGTCTAACTTGCAACATACACTTCTAAAATACTTCAGAGTAAAGTAGAATGATGCAGACTTTAAATATTTGGAATTACGCGTTCAATCTGTAATATCATGATCGCATCCCCACATCTACCAGCCAGGAGACGCCACTGAATGTCAGTAAACATTTTAACTTTTAGATTTAACTCGAATTATTTTATTTTTATATCGAAAAATTATGAAAAAAAGAGGCTTCATTTCCACATCGAGGATACGTTGTGCAAGTTGTAATCACATTATTTTGAAGTTATTTTAAGCTAAAATCTACACTGATTTAAAATAATTAATTATAATTTATTATTAATAAACATAACAGTGGCCTAATATATAATTTTCGATATTACCTACTTTAAAACAAACTTACAACTTGACATCTACGTTTGTAATTGTAAATATGGTCACCTTGATTTTAAAAGATGAACAGGTCAAATAAAATTATTTATAAAATATAACAAATAAATAAATTCAGTGCTTTGTTTATACTTTCGTATTTAAATTTGCCATTCTGTTTACTATTAAGAACGTTTCTACAGAGAAACGAATAGTCGCACCGTATTCCTTAGGTGCAAGTAACGTGACTGAGTTAACAAAAAATGCAAGAGAATCCCCGGATATTCGGTCAGTGCAGTTTAAGAAAGTTGAGTCGAAACTTCTCCTAAACTTGACCACATATAATTTCAACGCACCTCTTATCATTTCTTAGAATATCAACAGCTGAAGATTCGTGTATCTGTCAGAACAAACGCAATGGGCCGAGGATTGAACACGCTTTCGAGATCACACTGGCTTTTGAATCGTCCTTGTGAGTTTGTGGCTTCATTGTTGTCTTCCCTTTACGTCAAAACGTGTTTCTGTGCTTTTGAGTACAACTGTGTGACCGTTTGTCAAAATGGAGTGTTTGTGTGTTGTGTAGGTGATTTTACTAATGAAGTTGGATATAAAACTGTATACGATCTTTTTCCTAAGGACATTATGTCAATTGAAGACTTTGGTGCAGAAGAGAAAGTGTTGTTTTCATTAAGGAATAATTGTGATATCACATCTCCCTGTAAATATCAAGAGACAAAATATGTACAAAACTTTCATCTCTTTGGTCAGTCTTTTTCAGATCTTTACAAAAATCATAAAAAACCAATATCAAACGCATTCAGAGAAATAATTTTGGTTCAATTTTACAAGAATAAAGATCTTATACCAGGGAGATCATTGTGTTCAACATGTTCTTCTAAAAGTCAGTCTCGATCATTGCATCTAAGGAGTACTGTGCGACCCACCTGGCTACAATACGCAAGTTTGTTTTCCTTTCGCTGCAGCTTCTCTGCTTGGCACTAATACTATACTAATACAACACAAAAACACAAATAAACATCCTTTGATTTGATGTAACATTAACTTTATTCACACATTTAACATGATTCATACAATCATTCCTTCCCTACCACACCATACATGACCATTGTACGTATGAATGTTTGTTTGATAAATTAAATATTGTTGTAAAGCGCTTCTCGCGGCCCTGGGCCGGGTCACGTAGGCCAGGCCGAGTCAGGCGCCGCACCCCGGTGACCCACCCCCTGCTACAAAGCACTCGGCGGGCCCAGCGGCGCCCACCGGAAGGGCGCTGACCCTTCGGCGCCTCGCGCGCCGTGGACAATGGCACGTAGCCACGCCGCAGCCGGGGACGCACCACCCGGTCGCGAAGCGGCCGGGCAGCCCTGCGTCGCTGGGTGCGCCGTATGACCCACCACGCCTTTCGGCCCGCCGCCCTCCACCCCCTTCCGATGGCCGGACGGGCAGCGTCGGAAGCGCATTGTGACGTGTCCTGACGCGCCCTGACATGCCACGACACGTGACCAGGCCCTCGGCCTTAAAAAGGCGAGCGCGGCGCTAGCAAGGGCAGAGTTCTCTTGGCCTTGTGCTGCGACGGGTCTCGTGGAAGTGTGGGTCGTCACTCTGGTGACCTGCGTCCTGACCTCGGCGGCGGCCTGCGAACTAAGTCCGGGGTCTCGTGGAGCGTGGGTCGTCCGTTTGAGGCTGACCCGCTTCCTGACCTGTGGGGACTACCGCCTGTCACCGGCTGTGAGTATGAATGTTATTGGCTGCACGGCTTGCAACGGCGATGGGCCTCGCACGTATTTAGTCATAATAAACTAGTTTTACCCTATATTAAAGGTCTTGTTCTTAAACCCGCAACTCCTTCCCTATGTCGCCGTCACGACATATTGGTGTCAGGTGCGGGGTAGTGGAACAATTCAGTAGCCGGAAGGAGTGCAGGGCGATAACTCGGTCTTCAAATCGAAGTACGGGTTTGAGCCCCAGCAGCGGGCGCGTTTAAGAACAGACCAAGGGTGGGAGTAAGTGTAAGTGTAGATGTTGAATTTGCGGGTGGTCATAAGCGTAGTGTTATTGTCGTCGCGCCCCCTCTCCTCCGTCATCACGAGGCCACGACAGCGGGATAATTTAAGTAGAATCTGCTGAAGATATTAAATTGCGTAAAGATAGAACAATTGGCGGGTACCGTCATGGCATCGTACGAGCACTCACTTCCCCTACGTTGGGAAGGTGGGGGTACTAATAATTTCATGGATTTCGCGGACTCTGTTTGTACCCTCGAGGGAGATAGAACCAACACGGGCACGGCCCAGGCTTCTAACCTTGCTACCCCCACCAGCTCGGCCCACGCTCACGCGCCGCCTCAAGTGTCGGGCAACCAAATTTTCATGATCCCTGCCTTCAGCGGAGAAGATGGCGCGAAGGTAGAGACATTCTTGGAGCACTTACGGATTGTAAGCCACTTCAGTGGTTGGAACGAGGTCCAGACACTAAGCGTAGGACGTTTGCGGCTCACCGGGCTCGCGGCGGAATTCGTGACTAACCATCCGCATGTAGTCGCCTCTTACGCTAACTTCGAGAAATATTTAAGGGACAGGTTCTCTCCCAAGTTCTCTCGGTCGGCACTCGAAAAGCTCTTTAACGACTGCACACAGAATCCTCTGGAGTCGGTTTCTGATTTTTCCGGTAGACTCCGGTCTATCGAACGCCAACTTAGAAACAGCTACAGCAACCCCGACTCCTCTCAGACAAAGACGATGTTTTCGGAAAGATTGCTTGCGCAATTCCTGGCTGGGCTTCGACAAGAAATTGGCAGATTCGTTGTAGTCCGAAATCCACGTACCATGCTAGAAGCCGAAGAATATGCTCGGCTGGAGGAAGCGGCATCCAAGAGTTACGCGACCGCGCCTCGATTCGTGAGCACATTGTGCCCTCATAGCCTCACCCCCGCAGCCGGAAATACTTCACAAGTTACTATTCCTTCAGTACCTACTTGCGGGTTCCCGAAATCACAATGGAATCCGCAATGGGACGTCAATGGGACAGCTCCCTCACATTGGGGCTGTCATAGCGAACCGGCTCCCAGCCAAGCACCAAACTCCGGTCCACCGTACTCAGCTTTCAGCATCCAGCGCCAGCATTCAGCACTGCCCGTGGCAAGCGCTATCGCGCCCCCGCGAGCGGTTCCATATACGCAGCGGCCGGCCGCGACCAGGGTATGTTATCAATGTGGCCACCCGGGGCATTTTGCCAGGAACTGCCGAGAAAAAACGCGTGGGTGCTATAACTGCGGAGAGACGGGCCACAGTATAAGGAATTGCTCTAGCGTGATCTGCGGCAAGTGTAGACAAAACGGACACCTTACTTTAGACTGCCCACAGAAGAGGAACGCTTCGAACGAGGGAAACGCGTAGGCCCCGACCGAGAGGTCGGGGACGAGATGATACTGGCTGTCACCCCTGAGGATGGAATGACCGTCAGCGTCACTATCGGGAATTCTCCGTACCAATTTCTCGTAGACACAGGCGCGGCAGTGACCATTTGCCACAGCGACATCTTCCCCTCTCATTGTATTCCCCTGCGCAGCTACACCGCGACAATTAAAAGCGCCTCGGGTCATCCACTGAAAATACTCGGACAATGCGAGCTACCGCTAGTGATCGATCACGTGATATATCGACATGACACATTGGTAGTAGACCTAGGCAGCACCAAATACGCAGGCATCCTGGGGCTAGATTTTATGATGAAGTATGGGAGCTGCATTTCCTTGAATAATAAAACCATGACTGTACACGAAGGTCATGTGACTCGGCTCGCCCCTCGGAACCACTCCAGCATGGTCAGACCCCAGTCAGACATCGCCGGCTCTATAACGGAAGATAGAACCCTACGAAAAACGGAAAGGGGGTTGCAAGGACCTATAAGGAATAATACGTCTAGAGCAACCATGGCGGAGAATAGGAAGGAACCCCGGACACGGACCGAACGTGATCTCATTCCCTTCGAAGACATCCACAGCAATGAGAACGGAAAAGCATCAAGGGTAGGCATCAAGGATGAAACCGCAACAACACACCGGCTAGACCTTTTAGGCTCTCTGACTGAGTTTGAGAATCAGGATTTAGGAAGCGTCTTAGAGCAGGCTAGGCAGATGAAGGCGGGTGGGGCAGAGTGTGAACAGGGCTGTCCACCCGAAGGAGAGATCCACCTTCATCAGGCTAGCAGACCGGGTGAAGGCAAGACGACGGAGAGCGACGCGGAGCAGGCTAGGAAGATGAAGGCGGGTGGGGCAGAGTGTGAACAGGGCTGTCCACCCGAAGGAGAGATCCACCTTCATCAGGCTAGCAGAACGGGCGAAGGCAAGACGACGGAGAGCGACGCGGAGCAGGCTAGGAAGATGAAGGCGGGTGGGGCAGAGTGTGAACAGGGCTGTCCACCCGAAGGAGAGATCCACCTTCATCAGGCTAGCAGAACGGGCGAAGGCAAGACGACGGAGAGCGACGCGGAGCAGGCTAGGAAGATGAAGGCGGGTGGGGCAGAGTGTGAACAGGGCTGTCCACCCGAAGGAGAGATCCACCTTCATCAGGCTAGCAGAACGGGCGAAGGCAAGACGACGGAGAGCGACGCGGATCAGGCTAGGGAGATGAAGGCGAGTGGGGCAGAGTGTGAACAAGGCTGTCCACCCGAAGGAGAGATCCACCTTCATCAGGCGAGCAGAACGGGCGAAGGCAAGACGACGGAGAGCGACGCGGAGCAGGCTAGGGAGATGAAGGCGGGTGGGGCAGAGTGTGAAAAGGGTTGTCCTCCCGAAGGAGAGACCCATCTTCATCAGGCTAGCGGAACGGGCGAAAGCAAGATGACGGAGAGCGACGTGGAACAAGTTAGGAAGATTAAGGCGGACGGGTCAGAGTGTCATCAGGACAGTCCATCCGAAGAAGAAAGGATAGGAGTGGATCACCAGGCGCCATGCAACGAACCGTGGACCAGTAACGAAGATAGACGAGGTTCACACAGGATGGACATGAAAACTCCCCCAGTAATAAAGCAAAACTTGAGCTTTCCTCGGACGGTAACAATACCCCCGCGGTCCATTGTAATGACCAAGATGAATTCGACCCAACAGCAGGGTACAAACCTAGTTCTATACGGAGGGGGACAAGAGGTAGAAATTCCTCCGCTGGTAGTGCGCGTCGACAAGGACGGCTGCGTGCCGATCCTGCTTTGCAACGAGAGTAACTCCGATAAAGTAATAAAACGAAGTAGTGAAATTTCCTGTGAACTACTGGAACCGGAAGTTAACTTAATAGATGAAGATGAAGTAGAACTATGGCCAGAACCACCGGCGCACGAACCATTGTTAGATCTTTTTGACTTCAGCGGGACACCAGAAGTCGCCAAAGACTTGTTAACTGGTCTAATAACCGAGTTTGCGGACATCTTCGTTCACGGGTCCCAAAAACTAGGTTGCACTTCATTGATAAAACATACGATTGATGTAGAAAACGCCAGGCCAATCAAGAAGGCTCCGTACCGCGTACCCCATGCCCAGCGGGAATTACTAGACAACACCATCAGAGACATGATGGAGCAAGGCATAATTAGACCCTCGACGAGCCCATGGTCTTCCCCGCTCATATTAGTCAAGAAGAAAACCATGGAAGGCGAACCACCCCAGTATAGACCTTGCATAGACTATAGAGGCCTGAATCTAGTCACCAAAAAGGAAGTGTTTCCTCTACCAAATATCGACGAAATCTTCGATCAATTAGGTGGCGCGCGTTTCTTCTCATCGCTCGACTTATGTCAAGGTTACTGGCAAGTCGAAATGGAGGAAGACAGCAAAGAGTTCACCGCATTCAGCACACCCTCGGGCCATTATGAGTGCAACAGAATGAGTTTCGGTCTAGCAAACGCGCCCTCACTTTTCATGAGACTCATGTCACAAGTTATGGATGGATTGGTCAATAAGGGATGTATCGTCTACATTGACGATATTCTACGCTACGACAACTCCATCTTCGAACACATTGAGGGCTTAAGAAAAATATTCAGTAGATTGAGAAGTGCAAACCTAAAGCTCAAGCCCAAGAAATGCAAGTTCTTTCAAGAACAGACCAAGTTCTTGGGCCATATTATCTCCAGCAAAGGTCTGGAGCCGGATGACGAAAAAATAGCGGCGGTAAGGAACTTCCCTGTACCAACGAATGTAAAGGAGCTTCAATCCTTCCTCGGCCTCGTGGGCTACTACAGGAAGTTTATTAAACAGTTCGCCGAAACGGCCGTTCCCCTGACGGAGTTAACCAAGAAGAACATCGACTATAGTTGGGGTGAGAAGCAGCAACAAGCATTCGAGTCATTACGGGACAGTCTCACCCATTATCCCGTTTTACGATTTCCGGATTTTTATCGTCCATTCATTTTGACAACCGATGCATCCCCTCAGGCCGTCGGCGGGATCCTCGCCCAGGAATTCGAGGACGGAGAACATATGGTCGCGTGCGCGAGCAAGCAGCTACACAAAGAACAACGCTCGTACTCAGCAACCGAGCTCGAGTGCCTCGCGGTTGTCACTATGATAAGAAAATTCCGAGTATACCTCTTGGGACGTCACTTCACCTTGCATACGGATCACAAGCCGCTCCAGTGGCTTCTCACATTGTCGGAACCCAAACCGAGATTGGCGCGATGGATCATGGAGATCTCAGAATATTCCTATTCTATCCGCCACGTACCGGGCAAGTCTATATCCCATGCCGACGCACTGTCTCGAGTTACATCCACGGTATCCATGCTCGAACCAGAGACCGAATATGAGCCCACTTGGGACAAAAATAGAATAGCGGCTGAGCAACGAACCTGCAAAAGTCTCGAACCCTTCTTTAGGCTCGCCCGTCAGAATGATTCGGAATACTTCGTAGACAAGCAAGGCGTGCTATACAAGATCACGGCAAGACCGCCTGATGCGGAGTACGTCATATGTGCACCGATGTCCATGATAAAACACATACTCCAACAGTGTCACGACAACCCCCTTGCAGGTCACCGTGGACTAGCAAAAACCTACGAAATAGTTAAAAGACAATTCTTCTGGTCGGGAATGTACCGTGACACGGAAGCGCACGTTAACGCCTGTCTCACTTGTAAGAAACAGAAGGCCGTGAAGGGGACTATTCCACTACAGCCTGTAACAGAAGCGACCTATCCCTTTGAGAAAATAGCCCTGGACATCGTCGGGCCCCTTAGGCAATCCCGCAGAGGCAACAAATACATCCTTACTTGCCAAGACTATTTTACCAGGTACCCGGAGGCTATTGCCATTCCGGATCAATCCGCCGAGACGGTTGCCCGTGCCTTTGTGGAGCATATCGTCTGTAGACACGGTGTCCCTAAATTTCTTTTAACGGACAGGGGCGCCAACTTTACCTCCCGGTTAATGGAACAAGTATGCGAACTATTGAAAATTCGCACAATTTTTACCTCCCCGTACAACCCCTCGGCGAACGGGCGACTCGAGCGGGCCCACCAGTCCTTCGCATCCGTAATTTCGCATTACGTTGCGCAAGACCACACAGACTGGGACGACCACCTGAGTTTCGCTTTATTTGTGTACCGGAACTCGAAACACCGGGTAACCGGGTTTAGTCCAGCTTACCTCGTTCACGGGCGGGAACTCCAAATGCCTTGGGAGGGCATTCTCAGTCCCCAGCCTCCATCATACGCCGAAGAGCCTCCGTACCACTACGTTCTACAAAGGCGGCTCCAAATAGCCCTAGCCCAGGCTAACCAGTTCAGTGCGGAGGTCAACGCCAAGGAACATCAACAGAAGAACAACGGCCGTACACTCCCTGGCATCACAGACGGTCAGCTGGTATTGTTGCGCAACCTCGCCCTTCTTCAAGGGCAGAGTAAAAAGCTGGCACCCAAATGGATAGGTCCCTATCGGGTGATAAGGGTACGGAGCCCAGTAACCTTTGATATCCAGCACCTTCACAACGGGCGCGTTATGACCGCCCACCATCGGAATCTCCTGCCGCTGCCGCCAGAATCCGACACGATGGGTCCAGTCACCATCCCCAGCCAGGGGGAATGCCATCCGGAAAGCAGCGCCCCAGACAGCCCGCTGCCACCAACCCAGCCAATACCAACCTCGCCACCATCCCCGCAACACGAGTCCACATTGCCCTCTCCACCTCTTCCAGCAACCCTCCCAGCACTGCCAGTGGAGCAGCCCCCGCACACCGCTGGGGGCTCAACCGCACAAAACCAGCGAGACAAGGGTCCAGGGCGAGGACCATACAACCTGCGACCTCTCCCCGGCCGTAAGCTAACCTAAACTATGTTTTCTAGTTCACCATGGAGCGTCGCCTGATGGCCATCTTTGGTAGCCCGCTGCGGGACCTAGAAGACGCGGAGGACTCATGGCACCAGAGGCTCCAAGGGCGAGAGGAGATCGCGCCCTGTGCTCACTCCGACGGGGACTGGTCCTACGCCTCCGACGAGGACCACACGGAGGACATCATGGCGTGCCCACCGACGCCGGGGCGAGATATCCATCTCGCCAACCTGGGGATGACGGAGCTTCCATCAACCCCATTGCGGGGCCCGGAGATCGCGTCCTGTGCCTACTCCGACGGGGACTGGTCCTACGCCTCCGACGAGGACCACACGGAGGATATTATGGCGTGCCCACCGACGCCGGGGCGAGATACCAATCTCGACAAGCTGGGGGTGACGGAGCTTCCATCAACCCCATTGCGAGGCCCTTCAGACAACGAGAGGGAGTGCCCACAGACACCAGGGCGAGAGACTCTCGTCAGCTGTCCGACCCGATCTCAACCCTGGTCGGCTATTCTCCAGTCGGCTCACACCTGGACCTGGGAAGACGAGGACCACTCACCGGAGCCTCCCTTCCACCTCTTCAGTCCCAGGGGACATGCCTCCGACACCGCTGGGCTACACGACGCCATGGTTGGCTCCGAGCGGCATCCGCGTGGGTACGAGGAGCTGCTCGGCAAGGACCCCAGGCGCCCACCAGCGCCAACACCTCGACGAGTGTGGGTGCTTCCCATGCCCGAATTTGGCATCCGACGACGCGGGAGAACCGGCAGAAAGCAGCATAACCGCCTTAGGCGTCAACGCAACCGCCTTCGAAAGCGCGCCGCTCTCCAGAGCCAAGCAGGTGTTGTGAAGTGCGACCTCACCACCCGCCCCTAAGTGACACTCAGTGAAGTGCAGTGCCTTGTGACAAACAAAAAAGAAGAAAAAAAATCGTATAAAACGTATATTTTTAACTTTTTCGTATAAAAACGTTGTACCTCACATCGACGTACGTATTATTCATATGTGTGTATTTGTGTCCTCATGTTCCTTTATTTTATGTAATGTATGTGCAAATTCTATGTAGTGTAAAGTCTGAACCGTGCCGTAGCCCAATGGCCTAAGCAAGTGGGAGCCAGTATCCGTGTAAAAACACCCCCCCCCCGAGGCTATCTTCGGGCGGGGTGATGTTGTAAAGCGCTTCTCGCGGCCCTGGGCCGGGTCACGTAGGCCAGGCCGAGTCAGGCGCCGCACCCCGGTGACCCACCCCCTGCTACAAAGCACTCGGCGGGCCCAGCGGCGCCCACCGGAAGGGCGCTGACCCTTCGGCGCCTCGCGCGCCGTGGACAATGGCACGTAGCCACGCCGCAGCCGGGGACGCACCACCCGGTCGCGAAGCGGCCGGGCAGCCCTGCGTCGCTGGGTGCGCCGTATGACCCACCACGCCTTTCGGCCCGCCGCCCTCCACCCCCTTCCGATGGCCGGACGGGCAGCGTCGGAAGCGCATTGTGACGTGTCCTGACGCGCCCTGACATGCCACGACACGTGACCAGGCCCTCGGCCTTAAAAAGGCGAGCGCGGCGCTAGCAAGGGCAGAGTTCTCTTGGCCTTGTGCTGCGACGGGTCTCGTGGAAGTGTGGGTCGTCACTCTGGTGACCTGCGTCCTGACCTCGGCGGCGGCCTGCGAACTAAGTCCGGGGTCTCGTGGAGCGTGGGTCGTCCGTTTGAGGCTGACCCGCTTCCTGACCTGTGGGGACTACCGCCTGTCACCGGCTGTGAGTATGAATGTTATTGGCTGCACGGCTTGCAACGGCGATGGGCCTCGCACGTATTTAGTCATAATAAACTAGTTTTACCCTATATTAAAGGTCTTGTTCTTAAACCCGCAACTCCTTCCCTATGTCGCCGTCACGACAATATTGTGCTAATTATAATGGCACAAAACTTCATCTTCCCACAATACGAAGTCACTCACTTTCCTTTTGTTGTCAAACTGCCCTACGGAGTCAAAGGAGATAAAACCATTCCAATTACCAAGCTTCACTTTGTTCCGCCAACTTGCATCCTTTCTGTTCACGTTGTAATTTTCAAAATTAATTTTTGAATTACAAATTTCGCTCATAATGTCGCCATTTACGTTTCGCTATTTTCCCACAATTCAAATACTTACTTCGAACTGAATTCCATCTACAGAAACTTAAAATGTTATATTGCGATTAGCTTACGACCCTTCGTCACGAGCGCGGCCACATCTTTGCTTTTCAACTTTTTTACCAAAAAGTTCACGAAAGTGTTCCTTGTTAATACCTCCTGCGCACAATGTTCATTTGTCCTCTCCTACTTTCATTATTTTTGGCGTCTCGTTCCTGACATTCAATGCATTGTTTTTGACAATCACTGATTTTATTTTGCACTTAAAGTTTTTTCTCACACAGAGAAATCACTCACACGCGCCCTACTGCTAATATAAATATATATATATATATATATATATATATATATATATATTATTTAATATCACTTGTTATTGAGTACCTCCGACTCGTCTATTTATTTTCTCAATAATTGTAATTGATTTGTACCTTTACGATGAAATATACTAAATTATCTTACTAATTAATTTGCCCTTGCTTTGCAAACTGCTTAAAATAAACCAATTTACTCGAACCGCACTAATCTGATAGGTACTCGTAACTATTTCCGAATATTTTAATTATTCGGAATTAATTGGTAATTTGGGCGCCAGGAAATAATTACGAATGTGATTATTGGTTCTTGTCTGCAAATTAATTTTAAAAGCCTTCACTATGTCGTATTTGCTCGGTCGGTCGGGTTCGATTTTATAAGTATTGCTTACCCGTTCTGCAATCACTTATTCAATCTGCCATCCGTACGGAGTAGCGAGGAATTCTGTTAAAATTTCTGTTAAAAGAAAATTCTGTTAAAAGAACTTCTAATTTTGAATTGTACGTATTGTAAAATAATGATCAGCTTTCTTTCCAAAATATCAACTATGATTTATTATAAAAAATGATTAAATTTTTCAGTAAACTTTAAATCAAGATAGCTATTATAAAAGCTTCGAAGTTTGTATTAAGACTCAAATTCTTTTGGTCATGACCGGTTTTGCATTTCTAATAGTTCAAAAACAAAAGACCTGTGCACCATATAATTAATTCTTCGCGCGCATTTTTCAGTTCCCCCTTCGACGGCGTCTCGTAGAACCTTCTCAGTTGTCCCGCGATGACTTCTTTCTTCCGACAAAACCTCCGTTCGTTCAATATTAAATTACATCATTCATTCAATTAAAATATTAATGTCCCGTTAACTTCCCTATGCTTGCGTCACGGACGGACGACTATACGCGTACTGTTCTACAATGAACAAATTCCCAGTCTTTTTCCTGAATTGCGTCTTATCCTGCTCTAATATTATGAAAGCAAATTTTATATTAATCCCACGTCCTCTGGTAAAAACTACTACCTATCCCGGTTGCTATTTCTTTTCAATCTGACTTGTTTGAATTACTTTAAAATGCAAGCATTCTTATTCCCAACCACAGCTAAATCTTTGACCTGCTCGCTACCATGTCGTGAGCAAGAGTGAATGTCCCCCGTAATCTTCAAGCTTCAAAAACTATCTCTCTCTTTTGTTCCCAACAAACAATGTTCTTCCCCCTCGAATATTGATTTCCATATATATTTTCTTTTACCTAAATGAACCCTAATCAAATAATATAAAAGATAATAGTCGAAACTCGTAGAATATTTTGGTGACAGTACAGCAGCAGTTCGAGGTGTAAACTACAGCACAAGAATTTGTGTGTGCCAACTTACAAGGAGTGAAAGTCAAGTTTGTTCGTAGTTTTCTGAGAGATAATTTGGTAGAAGAATATCTGTGTAAATATTGTTATTTGATGCTCTGCCGCAAGTACTTTAATGTATAAATTAAAACCAATGATAATGAAAAGTGACAGAACAAAACTGTGAAATCAAACAATGTTAAAAAAAACTAGAGGTACTACTGCAGCACATAATCTAAAAATTAAAATATACATACATTTGAAACTCCCAAAGCATCGGGTTCATTAGATTGATTAAGGAATATCAGTTTTGAAGAAACGAACGGTTTAGGCAAACGGACGTTTTGTACAGACGGACAGACAGACTTTTGCCGTCAATCGATTTTTCGGTATCAGTGACCCTCAAAACATGGATTCTGGCTACACCATGTGTTGGAGGAATATTTTCTTCATTTAGAAACGGAATTTATCCACTTTTTCGTTACCACGGGCCGTCAATAAGAGTTTCTCTGCAGAGCACATTATTTTTCTCACATTTTTATTAAATGACTATTTTTTCTCCCGCATTCTGGCCTCTGCCCTTCATGTTAACAAAAGTCATAATGATATTGATTACAGGATTTAAAAGTATCTGAAGATGTGCATTTTTTGAGAAAATAATATTGATAAACATAGAGAAAAGAATAAAATATCTCCATTCTCTACCTTACAAAGTAATGTCAAAATGGTACACACGGTTGCATTCTATTGGCAACATTTACGCCTGTCTTGTAGTGTCTTGTAGTTACGCCTGTCTCAGGCCGCTAGGGGCAGCACAATCACTTGTCGCTTGTGCTGTCCACGCTGATTTGCCCGAGTTTCCACATTATCTTTTATACTATTTGCCCTAATGACGGTTGCTTACTCTCTACCGCCTCGCTTCCATAGCGACCGCCACGATCGTCTCTTAACTCAACTATACTCCATTTCTGAAATACGACATTCCCCCGTAATGTTACTGGTTACCATTTTGGTATATCACAACGTAGTTCGACAGACTAAAGCCATTTACTTTATAAAACATAATATTGTATAAATGTTTTTAGCTTCTGTAGGATGGTGGTAAATGCAAGAATATTTTCGAAAACTTGTTCATGATTTTATTTCAATATCTGTTTTTAAGCAACATTTTATTTATGAAAAAATTCTGCCTTCAATGTTTTTGTTGTGGGAAAACGCCGATAATATTTTGAGCTATTGCAACTTCCGAAAATTTTAGGATTTCAACGAAAATTATACCAACGCTATTTTAAAGAGTTCTTTGTGTTATGCGAGGAGAAATTGTAATAAAACTAGAGGTGCTAAAGCAGCACGTACTTTCTCGCTCGTACTTTCACGCAAAATTACGCAAAAAGTGCTAAAATTTTTGACAATTGTAGAAAACATTATTTCAAAAACTATCTTTAAGAAGCAGATTTTATTAAGGGAAAAATCTCTATCTTCATAATTGTAGTTGTAGGAAGACGCCGAAAAATTTTTGCACTTTTGCAGTTTTTGAATTATCAGAGTTTTCAACGAACACAAGACCTGCACCATCCTCTTAAACGTTCTACAAACTATCCAGCAACATAATTTAATAAAAAAAATGGAGCCCTTTTTTTTGAAAATTTGGAAAATATCCGAGGGCTTCTTGTAGAGTACCCCCAAATTAAAATGTCTGCTTCAAATCCAAGGGGCCGCGATATAGGCCTGATCGATTGGGAAATATCAATTCTGGAGAAAATCGGCTGAACGGTTTAGCCGCTAGCGTTGTCGGACGGACACGTTTTGCCGTCATTCGATTTTTCAGTATCAAGGGCCCACAAAATATAGATTCTGGTTACATCACATGTTGGAGTCTTTTTTCTAAATTTAGCATCTGGATTTATCCACTTTTTCGTTTCCAGAGCCAGGCCAAAATTTTTTCTCCTGAAAATTCGCCGTTTTCGAGCAACATTACATAACTTTCTCTCTACTGACTAAGCGGTAGCGAGAAAGTAAACTATTTTTACTTTCCCATATACGTACGTATACACGGAGTGATATACGTAGTATAGGGAAAGTTATGTAATGCTGCGCGAAACTATCGGTGCTACAGAATGGCACAGACGTTCCCGTATTAGTTTTCTATTTCCTTGGGTTTTCGCTAGCCATATGGAATTGCCACGAACTCTTTCTTGCCAGCCGTCATCTATCACCGCCAAAAGTATTTTTTGTCATTTCCTTAATTTTTCGGTTTCCTATTGGTAGAACGGAAACAGTAATTATAGAATATTAAAGAACACAAAAATCTAGTCGTAAATTGCAATTTTCTTTTAAAAATTATGTGCCGTTGAGAAAATGGCGTTAAAGCGGTACTAAAAGTGCAAAATTTGAAGCTCATTTTCACAGAAAATGTTTGAGATTTCAAAATACTTTATTTGAAGTTATTTGAAGCACTTACACTCACAAATATAATAATGTTTACAAATTGCTGGCAATGCGCATATTAAAGATGTGAGAGATCTTTCAAAAAAATTACAATTATGTAATTTTTGAAAAAACAAAACAATTAGTCAAAATAAACTTTACGCTATACTAACGAGTGTAATTAGCACTATCCGTTACAAAAGTTTCAAGAAAAAATAGCAACAACCTGAAAATCATATCAGTTATTAATACAATACACCAGTTGATAAATAAAACTTAAATATTATTGCCACTGTCATTATTATACCGTCATTAAAAGAAAAGTTTCATCATCAGCTTTTGTAAGAAGTGTGTTTACATCTTGTTGGGAAAATACTATTGCCTTTATAGGTTGATATCCCACATTTACGTGTTTCAGAAGTAAACTTACTTTATGAAAAGTTCCAATATCAATATTCTCTTTTATCTTTAGCATTTCCTTTAATTTGGAATAAGCGCACCATAGTGTCGACGCTTTACATGCTGTGGACTTAATTTTTAAAGAAGTATGCATTAAATTAACAAACGTCTTTATTCTAGCATGTGCATTATACTTACTTAATCAAACTGCTCCGATAGATACGAAAGAACAGCTGCTTTCCATAATAAATTTGCATATTTTTTTATCCATACATTTCCTAAACTTTAAGTACTCTTTCTCATAAAGTTTGCAAGACTTTTTCGGTATCATAGCATTTTCGGCTTTTGCAGATTCTTCCACAATTTCTCTAGGCAAATCCATTATGTTTGAATCACGACTTTCAAACTAATTGCCATTTGTAAACAAATTAGTTGCTTAGGCAGCATTCATGACAAAACATGAAATTGAGATCTACTACAATTACGAATTACAACTTAACACAATTAATTTCGTTTCCTTAAATCCTTATAATACTGTTATACAAAAAATAGTGTATGCAACTCGTTTATAATGTTAATTTTTTGCACTCGTAAGAAGATATTACAGAATTCTCTTCTAACGTCGTTCGGTAATATCTTCCTATTCGTGTAAAAAAAGGACAACGTTATAAACTAATTGCACAATATGCTATTGTCAATTTCTTTCAAAATTTTCGAAAATTCAGAGTTATGCGTGAAAATCGGACCTATGTCATGTTAATAAGTGTATTTTCCTGTATTCATACAAGAAATTTAAAGAAAACATTTGGAGCCGTTTTTGAAAATATTTTGAAAATCCCCGGGGGGCTTCATATAAAGTACCCCCAAATTTTGAAGAATCTTTTTCAACATCTCAAAGCTTCGACTAGAATCAGATCGACCAGGGAATATCCATTTTAGAAGAAATCGTACATATGGTTTAGGCGCTAGCAGTGTTCACAGACGGACAGACAGACGGACGGTTTCCTTTCAATTGGGTTTTCGGTATCAAGAACCTAGAAAACAGGGTTTCTGGCTAAACCACGTGTTAGGGGATTTTTTTCTCTTAATTTAGCAACTGGTTTTATCGACTTTTTCGTTTTCACGGCCCGGCAATTAATTTTTTTCCGCCGAATTTGGGCATTTTTACTTTCCCGTGTACGTACGTATACAGGGAGTGATATACGTAGTATAGGGAAAGTTCTGTAATGCTGCACGAAAAAATAGCCAATTTTCAGCAGAAAAAAATTAATTGCCGGGCCGTGAAAACGAATAAGTCGATAAAACCAGTTGCTAAATTAAGAAAAAAAATCCCCTAAAACGTGGTGTAGCCAGAAACCCTGTTTTCTAGGTCCTTGATACCGAAAACCCAATTGAAAGGAAAACGTCCGTCTGTCCGTCCGTCCGTCCGTCCGTCTGTCTGTCCGTCTGTGAACACTGCTAGCGCCTAAACCATACGTACGATTTCGTCCAAAATGGATATTCCCCGGTCGATTCTAGTCAAAGCTTTGAGATTTTGAAAAAGATTCTTCAAAATTTGGGGGTAAATTATATGAAGCCCTCCGAGGATTTTCAAAATTTTCTCGAAAACGGCTCCAAATTTTTTCTTTAAATTTCTTGTAAGAATAGAGTAAAATACACTTATTTACATGGCATACGCCCGATTTTCACAGCTAACTCTGTATTTTTGAAAATTGCAAAAGTTTAAAATTTGTAAGGCGTTTTTCTGGAACTACAAAATTGAAGATAGAGATTTTTCCATCAAATAAAATATTTTCTTCATAGTGAGATCTTTCTTTAAGGTCATGCAAATGTTCTTCAACATTTTAGTTTTTTTGCGCAATATTGCGTGCAATATGTGCAATTTTAAAAAATTACAAAAGCAATATTTTTTTCAAAAACGGCTCCAAATTTTTTCTTTAAACTTTTGGTAGGGATAGTGGTAAAGGTAAGTTATGTAATGCTGCGCGAAAAAAATGGCCAATTTTCGGCGGAAAAAATTAATTGCCGGGCCGTGAAAAGGAAAAAGTGGATAAAACCACTTGCTAAATTAAGAAAAAAAATCCCCTAACACGTGCTGTAGCCAGAAACCCTGTTTTGTGGGTCCTTGATACCGAAAAACCAATTGAAAGGAAAACGTCCGTCTGTCCATCCGTCCGTGTGTCCGTCTGTCCGTCTGTGAACACTGCTAGCGCCTAAACCATACGTACGATTTCGTCCAAAATGGATATTCCCCGGTCGATTCTAGTCAAAGCTTTGAGATTTTGAAAAAGATTCTTCAAAATTTGGGGGTACTTTATATGAAGCCCCCGGGGATTTTCAATGAATAGAATAAAATACACTTATTAACATTGCATAGGTCCGATTTTCACGGATAACTCTGAATTTTCGAAAATTGTGAAAGTTTGAATTTTTTTCAGCGTCCTTCTCCAACTACAAAATTGAAGAAAAGAGATTTTCCCTTCAAATAAATTGTTTTCTTCATAGTGAGTTCTATCAGTAAGGTCATCTACATTTTTTTGAAAATTTTAGTATTTTTCGCGCAATATTGCGTGCAATATGTGCAATTTTAAAAAATTACAAAAACAAGATTTTCTCAAAAACGGCTACAAATTTTTTCTTTAAACTTTCGGTAGGGATAGTGGTAAATGTACTCTATCAGATGACATAAAAGCCATTTTGGTCTATCGGTTGGTTTTTTCAAAAATTACAAAAATGTAATTTTTTACTTGTCTCTCACGTCGTTAATATTTACATTATCGGCAATTTTTTCACATTATTATATTTACGAGTACATATGCTTTAAATAATGTCAAGTAAAGTTTCTCGAAAACACAACCGTTTTCTGTGAAATGTAGCTCAAATTTCGGCATTTTCAGAAATGCTCAAACGCCATTTCCTCGTATATGGCTGCAATTTGTTTCTTCAAACTTTTGTAACGGATAGTGCTAATTACAGTCTTTAGTATAGCGTAAAGTTTATTTTGAATTTTTTTTTCAAAAATTGCATAATTGTAATTTTTTTGAAAGATCTCTCACATCTTTAATATGCACACTACCAGCAATTTGTAAAGATTATTATATTTGTGAGTGTAAGTGCTTTAAATAACTTCAAATAAAGTATTTTGAAAACTCAAAAATTTTCTGTGAAAATGAGCTTCAAATTTCGCAATTTTAGTAGCACTAAAACGCCATTTTCTCTTAATCGGCACGTAATTTTTAAAAGAAAATTGCAATTTATGACTAGGTTTTTGTGTTCTTTAATATTCTAAAGTTAATATTTCCGTTCTACCAATAGGAAACCCAAAAATTAAGAAAATGACAAAAAAAATATACTTTTGGCGGTGATAGATGACAGCTGGCAAGAAAAAGTTTGTGACAATTGCGAATAGCTAGCGAAGACCCAAGGAAATAGAAACCTAATAGGGAAAGTCTGTGCCATTCTGTAGCACCACTAGTTATAGTGGCATCACTAGTTATAGTGGTGCTACAGAATGCCACAGACTTTCCCGTATTAGTTTTCTATTTCCTTGGTATGGGCTGGCTGTATGGTCTTGCCCCCATCTTCTTGGCCGATGCGATCTATCGTCGCTCAAAATAAATTTCTTGAAGTTTTCTTAATTTTTCGGTTTCCTGATGGAAAAAACGAAAGTTTACTTTAAGAATATCAAAGGAAGTGTAAAAACTCGTCCTAAATGTTAATTTTCACTGAAAAATTTCGAGCCGTTTTTAAGAAATAATATATTTAAGAAATGTTAGTGTAAATGCGAAATTTTAACTCTTTTTCGGAGAAATCTTTTGTGTTTTAGTAAAATTTCGTTTGAAGTCATTCGATGCATTCGCAAATGCAATAATGTATTCAAATCTCTGGAAATGTGCATATTAACGGCGTGAGAAATATTAAAAATAATACATTTGTGTAATTTTTGAAAAACAAAAGTATACAGCACAATTAAATCTATGTCATCCTAAACAGTGGATTAGAACTATCCCTACAAAAATTCTGAAGAAAACAATTGGAGCCGTTTTTGGGAAAACGGTGTTTGAGCGTTTCTGAAAATGCGGAATTTCGAGGTCGTTTTACAGAAAACGTTTGAGTTTGCAAGCAAACTTTATAAGACGTCATTTAAAGCCCTTGTACTCGTAAATGCAATAATGTAAAAAGATCGCCACGACGTGAGAAGCTTGTAAAAAAATTAAATTTTTCTAATATTTTGAAAAGCAAAAAAAAAGAGCAAAATGACATTTATGTCTTCTGTTTAAGTACATTTAGCACTGTGCCTACCAAAAGTTTACCAAAATCCCTACCAAAATATTGTATTTGTTATATTTTAATATTACCCATGTTTCACGCAAATTTGTTCAAAAACAAACATTTTCAAAAAAAATGTACATTATCTTAATGAAAGAACTAATTATGGAGAACAACTTTCATTTGAAGAAGAAATCTCTCTTCAAATTTGTAGTTGTAGAAAGACGCCGGAAAAATTGAAACATTTTTGCAATTTTCAAAAATTTTAAGTTAAGCATGAAAATCGGATCAGTGCCATCTTTGTAACTGTATTTCACTCTATTTCTACAAGACATTAAAGAAAAAAAATTGAGCCATTTTTGAGAAAATTTTGAAAATGTCTTAGGGGCTAAAAATTAATGAATGTTTTTAAAAATTGAAGAGCTTCAAGTGAGACCAAATGGACAGGGAAATTTAGTTTGGTAGAAAATTTACGTATAGTTTAGGCGCTAGTGTTCACAGACGACAGATGGACAGACGGACGGACAGGCAGAGACAACCTGATGGACGGACCGACATTTGAAATAAAACCCAACAAACTATTCCGTTACCAGGGGACCCCCAAAACGGGTATTTCCGTTGAAATCTCAAAATAGATTTTCCGCAGCATTACATAACTTCCTCTATATTACTTGTAGCATGATAAACTATCCTAAATAACAGTTAAATAAGTTTTTCACTCTCTCCTTTCATATTCGTTAGATAAGTAGGCAATAATAGCAACAGGGAGCATAATTTAATGTGATATGTGGGCTATCTCTTCTGCAAAAAAATGGCCAATGACAAAAAATTTTTTTTGTTGAAAATTTTGAGTAGAGTTCACACTATTTCCTTTCGCACTCATGAGTGACTCATGAAGGGTTCTATCACCGGGCTCAGTGTACTCTATCACCGAGTCCTGTATGAGCAACGAGAACGAGTCATCCTGTATTACTCCGTACATAGTACATATACGAGAAAGTAATAAGGGCGTTGATGAAGCCATCACTCTTGTAATAATGTAAAGGGAAACAAGTAAACACCAACGTAGAATAACTGAAAATGATTTGTATCATGAATTATCGTAATCGCGTATCGCGTTTTAACATAAAAGTAGTGTTAGGTCCTATACTTAAAATTTCTTACTCTACAGTTTTATTGAATCCAGAACAACTACATACCAGAATTGGTTGAGAAGGTGAAAGGAAAACTTCATTAGCTGATGGGCTATCTACAGATGGTCTTCATGTCGCTCTTCGAACAACTGTGGACATCTAATACGATCTGACGCGCTACTGTGCAAAATTTCCTCTTACGACTGCGTGACGTAATACCGGAAAAGCAAGTTCTTTCATATCCACGGTCTGACCCGGAAAGTTTCCAAACATAAAAAATTGAGACTAATTCATGTTTTGCTGGTGGGCAATCAGCTCTATGGGCGTAGTGACCTTTACACGCACGTGTTTAATAAAAGATTATTGAAAGCGATGCTCTTCACTACATTATGGTGAAATGCCTTGCGACAGCCAATATGCTGCAGAACGCTCGGAATCACTTTTGAAAGTGCATAAATGTACTCAGAGCTGCGGGAGGTCGCCTTGTGTCATTTGGAAATCTCGAGTGCTCAGGAACGAACCATTGAAAGGGACGATACTGAGAGCGCAGCACCTTTGTGCTGACAAGGGACACCAAAGAGGAAGAGCTCAGAACCGCAGGATACTAAAAGTCTGGAAACCCCTTTTTACAAGTGTTATTTTTCATGTAAATGTAAAAGACTGTGTTTGGCATGAGAAATCTAATTTTGAAATCATAAGTTCCTCATGATACAGTATTTTATTTCTACAAATAATTATATTTAGTTTAAAATATGTCTATTTAAGTTGGTATGTACAAAATGTGATAAATACAGTGAATAAATTTTATAGGAGCAACTGCTGGCGCTGCATCCATTTGGCCTAATCTGTCTGATAGCCTTGAGATGGGAAGAATCAAGTTTGAACACATTCTGGGTTATCACTAAGTCTCCAAAGCCCTTAGAAAATGTGATACCGTGTCAAGTATCATGGATTTTGAACAATGCTTTAACATTAAGTTTTGTTTCAAGTAGCAAAAAGAGCGTCAAAGAAGCTCATGAAATAGTCAAATAGTGATGGGCGAAAATGCAGTAATTTTGAAGACTGTTTATAAGTAATTTGGGCGATTTAAAAGCGAAAATAAGACGATTGAAGACGAGCGATGATCGGGACATCCTTCGACTTCAAAAGAGATGAAGACATGCAAATGTGACAAAACGTGTTCGTTCAAACAGACGAATGACTACCCGAGAGCTTGTCAAAGAAGTTAATAACTCGTACAAATCGGTGCAAAGCATTTTATCCCATAATTTGTAAGTGAGACGGCCAGAAAAGTGAGCTAATAGCTTCTTTCTTGATCGCACAATGACACATGCCACTTCTGATTAGACCGGAAAAGTGATCCTGTCTGTCGACATCCGTCTTGCATGCCACATTTGGCACCATGCAACTTCTGGCTCTTCCAAATAATAAAGAGCATGCTAAAATAAAAATATTTTGACAACAATCTCGACATTGAGAAGGCAACGACATAGATGAAAGCCCTTCCGAAAGAAGCCATCCAAAAATGCTTAAGTCATGGACTCGACGTTCAAAAGTGCATCGGTAGCCAAGGACAGTTCTTTGAAGGATATTAATTCAAATTATATGTAAGTTTATAAATTTATAATAAAATTATTCACCTTTTTTCACGCCTTGTATTTATGATAAATTTTGCGGAGGGATAGTTGGCATTGTCAATGTATTTTGGTTATTTTTATTTGCAATTCTTACATCTGATGTAAATATTTATAGATTTTACTTTCTCGCTACGGAGTAGAGAGAAAGTTTTGTAATGCCGCGCGAAAAACGGGCAATTTTTGGCAGAAAAACTCTTATTACAGGGCCTAGTAACGAAAAAGTGAATACGTTCAGTTGGAAAATTTAGAAAAAATCCTCTAACACGTGGTCTAGCCAGAATCCATGTTTTGTGGGTCCTTGATAGCGAAATATCGAATGATAGCATAACATTTATCTGTCCGTCCATCTGTATGTCCGCGTCCGTCCGACTGCCTGCCTGTCTCTGTCTGTCCGTCCGTCCGTCCGTCTGTGAACAACACTAGCCGCTAAACCGTTCAGCCGATTTTCTCCAAAATTGGTATTCCCTAATCGATTTGGCTGATGTCGCGGACTCTTCAATTTAAAACCGATATTTAAATTTTGGAGGGTTCTTTACATGAAGCCCCTGGGATATTTTCCCAAAAGAAATGACTCCATCGGTTTTGGTTCAATTTTGTTGTTGGATAGAGTGAAGGACGTTTAATAGAATGGGGCAGGTTTCATGTTCATTGAAAGCCATGCTTTTTCGAAAAGTGCAAACATTTTTTCAGAGTCGTTCTACAACTAAAATATTAAAGGTAGAGACTTTTCCCCTCAATAACAGCTGTTCCTTAAAAATATATTTTGAAGAAAGGTCATGTACAATGTTTCGAAAATTTTAGTTCTTTTCGCGTAATTTTGCGTGAAAATACGGCAAGAATGTAAGTGTTGTTTTCAAGTGCATGATGTAATGTATTTACCACAATTAATACAAAATTAAAATGTGTTTGTAATGTGAAATGTATGGCTACATGAGTATTATGTTACGGTTGTTTCAGAATAAATTTACAAATTTCTTAGGATTCATATAACCCAAAATTAGCTTACATATTTTCCAATACTTTCGTGGTTTTTGTGTGGTTTATGAAATACGCCCTTTTGGACGTACAGAGCACAATGCGCAATGTACATGACAAGAATATTGAAGTTTTAGATACAATTTTAGGCAGCGTAATTGGCACGCCATTTAGTATTTTATTTAAAAAGTTCATTTAGTGGTTTTGTAAAAAAGTATGTCGCCGTTTAAGACAACATTTTAATTCAATTGATTTCAATAATTGAATCGTTTATTTCAGAAACCCACCAAGTACACTTTTTCAAACTTTTGGAAAACAAAAGGACTTTCTACTTTTAATATTATTGTAGATTTTTGCCTAGAAAAAGTTAAAGTATTTTTAAATATCTCCTAGAAACAAATAATGTTTGTATTTAATTTTAGAATTATAGCCATAAAGTCATTCTAGTCATAAAAAATTATAAAAATTTTGTATTTATGAGTTTCTGCAATAAATTTTTTCTGTAAAAAACGTTTGTGGCAAATTATTTTCAAACAACAGTGGAATGTTAAATAGAAATACATAATACTTTATACAAAAATTTATGAAATATCAAAGAAAAATTAAACAGAGAAAAAAAACTAAAGAGAGAATCAAAATGTTTATACTTAAATTCTATTCTATTAAACTTAAAATCAATATCAATAGTAGAGCATCAACAACTACCGTCTATTTATAACTAAAAACAAAAACCACAACAAAATAGGCGTATTTATTTGTGTGTTCAATAATTAATCATCCTCATACAACCTACTGTACATTCAGTTTCTGTCGTAGGTCACTGGAGGATGTCGCTGTAAAAATCTTCGTAACCTGCAGTGTACTTCGACAATTTATTCAGACCATTGATTTTCTTGATACTGATGGAAAGAATTCTAGCTGGACAATCAAGCACTATTGGGAGCTCCAAAACAGTATTATATTTTTCCAGTACGAACGTTGAGAAGGTTAAACTGTCGGTAAAGTGCTTAGCAACCATTTTTCTTTGGTCAGCTTTGTTATAATAAAATTCTTTGTACGTGTATACTTTAAAAGGAATCTTGTCTTCTTTTCGAATTCCCCTTCCAGAAGTTTCATCTGAGTTTACAATCCTTTTGTGAAACTGAGGCCATCAAGTATTAAAACTATAGATCATCTCGCTTGTTACTTCGTGAACAGTGAAGTGCCATGTTTCACTTAATTTAATAATCATCTCAACATACTCATTTGGTGTTAAAACTCGATCTCCTTTTCGAACAAGACGTATAATACACCCAAAATCACGATAATAAGGTAACAATGAGTGTCCCTTGACTGCGAAGTAGTGACGGAAAATCTCGAAACTTCCTCTACCACAAAGAATCAATAGGAATCGCACAATACATTATTTTTGTATTGACCTGAAGCAAATACTATAGAGATAATACCGGACAGTTCCCCGTTCTTCCACGCAACCGATGGAAACAAGTTCTCACTAGCGATCCTAGTGTGAGAACCTGGTAATGTAGCGCCAAGTAGAAATGTCAATGTGATTCTTACGGAAGAAACAAATATTTTTAAATCTACCTAACGAAATAAGACTTATTTTTACCTATTCTCGCTGTAATTTAATTATATTGAAGGGCACAAATTACGGAAAATTATAATGTACAATGTGTTATAATGGACATGAGAACATTGAACATTTAATGAACATATAATGAACATTATTTTCACGAATAAAGTTGTTACAAATGTAAGATTTTTCTTGCCATAACACTTCCACTGATACATTTGACCTTTTTCCACTTACTTCCTTTAAAAAGCACTGTATCAATACATTGATACCTCTGCTTTCATACAGATTATTACACCCCTTACATAAAATATTCTGCAAGTGAATATTAATGATTTGCATTAATTGTTTTTTTACGTCAAGTTTACTTTGACGTAAATAATTTAAAAAGTGTTTATTGAAAACATATTCAGTCTTAGAAAACTAATAGCAAAATCATTTGGGTAGAAAAGCGTGGCATTCACATACTGTTTAATCAGAATATGCGAGTTTCTTAATTTAAACTTTTCATCCAAATTCTGTTAAGCATTTCTACAATCCTCATGTGGCACGGTACTACACAACCAGCCACATACATAGGACTCAGCATTTTTCTGTACTTAACTTGTAGTAATATCTTCAGTGTTATCCATTTCTCCAATGTTCGTTACACATGATTCAATTTGGAATGGCAATGTGCAAATAGTCTCCCAATTAAGTTATTTTATAGTTTTTAATGCATTTTATTACAAGGAGAAGTCAAATTGTATAACCTAGCTTCATTTATGTTCAAGATTCTTTCAATTTTTACCTGGTTTTATCACGAGGAAATGTGAAGAACGAACGCGAGTGCTGCTGTATTTTATAATAAAGCCAAAAACTACAGAAGTTTTCCCTGCCATACGTAGAAAGATGGAAAGAATAGTGTTGTAAAATATATTTTCCAGAAATCGACCAGAAAGACAATAAAATGAAAAGAAATCAAGCAGACAACAAACACCAACAAAGCACTGAGCTTAGGGTGTACCAGGTTCTGCCACCAGATGGAGCGTGCATCAGTGTTTCTCGATATATCGCAAAGTGTCCTGTATTGTCTTTATAGTATTTGCCTGAAGGGCCATCATTGAAGAGAACGAGATGCTTAGTTCAATTAGGAACTTCGGTATTCAAATAGTATGTAACATCGAGCAAACGGATTTATTGTCCTGGTGTGTGTGTGTGTGCGTGTGTGTGTATATATATATATATATATATATATATATATATATATATATATATATATATATATATAATGAGACATACCGGTTTTCGGTACAATCCAACAATGATTTTAATATTTATAAGAGGACAGGTAATCTTTCTCATGAATGGGCTCCGGGTATTCGTGCATCCATTGGAAAGACACAATTATAAGACAGAAAACATAACACTTTATTTCAAAAAGACAAAGAAACAAAAAGAAACACTTTCATTACAATATCATACTCCTTTCCTTTGTACAACCCCTGGAGTGTTTAAGAATCACTGTTACCTTCGTAATCAACCTTTAATGAGTCGCTCCCATCAAACCTGTTTAAGCGCTGCTGTAAATGCGAAATTTGAAGCTCTTTTTCACAGAAAAGTTCTGAGTTTTCGAAAAATTAATTTGAAGTAATTTGAAGAACTTACACTCACAAATTCGATAGTGTTTATCAATTTCTGGAAATGGGTATTTTAACGGTATAAGAGAACTTTCAAAAAATTACCACAGAAATTACATTTTCACAGAAAACTATTCAATTTTCAGGCAACTTTATTTGTTATTATTTAAAGCACATGTATTCATTAATATAATAATGTGAACAAATAGCCACTAAAGTAAATATTAACGACCTGAGAGACAAGTAAAATAAATAACATTTTTGGAATTTTTGAAAAAACAAAAGAATAGAGCAATGTGGCGTTAATGTCATCTCACAGAACACATTTAGCATTATCCCTACAAAAGGTTTAAAGAAAACAAATTGGAGCCGTTTTTGAAAAACTACGGTTTTTGTAATTTTTTAAAATTTCAAATATTGCGTACAATATTTCGCAAAAACTACTAACATTTTTAAAAAAATGCATATGGCCTTAATGAAAGAAATGACATTGGACAACAAATTTTATTTGAAGGAAATCTCTATCTTCAATTTTGTAGTTTTAGAAAAACGCCAAAAAAATTGTAAACTTTTGCAATTTTCGAAAAATCAGAGTTAATCGTGAAAATGGGACATATGCCACCTTTATAAGTGTATTTTACTGTATTCTTACAAGAAATTTAAAGGAACAAATTGGAGCCGTTTTTGAGAAAATTTTGAAAATGTCCGGGGGACTTCATGTAAAGAACCCCCAAATCTTGAAGAAAGTTTTTCAAAATCGCGGCGCATTGAGTGGACGCAGATTGACCGGGGAATATCCATTTTGGAAGAAATTGCATGTATGGTTTAGGCGCTATTGTTGTTCACAGACTGACGGACAGACAGACAGACGAACGGAAGGCCGGACGGACGTTTTGGAAAAAAAAACCCATCACGTTTTCGGTATCAGGGTACTCCAAAACGTGTATTTATGTTAAAATCTCGAAATCGATTTTCCGCAGCATTACATAACTTTCCCTCTACTACGTATATTACTCCGCATATAGTACGTATACGGGAAAGTAAAACTTGATGACCGCCCGAGGTTGCAGCCATCTAAAGCTAGCAGCGCCCAGAAACCAATCTCAACCAAACTATATCCAAAATTTTTGGCTAATTTTAGGCTAATTAAATGCTCTATTCCCGAATTTTAGGCTCCTCTGGATTTCCGAAAATCGTGGGCGCTGCTAGCTTTAGTCTAAAGCTAGCAGCGCCCACCCAGAATCAATCTCAAAATCAATTATAAAATCTGAAACCCCTCCCAAAAGTTAAGAATAATTTTAGGCTCTTGGAAAAAAATCATCCCAGCCTTCATATTCTAAAATTCAGGGCTGTACAAAGCGAAACAATTAACATTGGTTCTTATGGGTGAAATAACACCAAAATCAAAAAACCTTAGGAAAAATCTGAAACCCCTCCCAAAAGTTAAGAATAATTTTAGGCTCTTGGAAAAAAATCAACCCCGCCTTCAAATTCTAAAAATCAGGGCTGTACAAAGCGAAACAATTAACATTGGTTCTTACGGGTGAAATAACACCAAAATCAAAAAACCTTAGGAAAAATCTGAAACCCCTCCCAAAAGTTAAGAATAATTTTAGGCTCTTGGAAAAAAATCAACCCCGCCTTCAAATTCTAAAAATCAGGGCTGTACAAAGCGAAACAATTAACATTGGTTCTTACGGGTGAAATAACACCAAAATCAAAAAACCTTAGGAAAAATCTGAAACCCCTCCCAAAAGTTAAGAATAATTTTAGGCTCTTGGAAAAAAATCAACCCCGCCTTCAAATTCTAAAAATCAGGGCTGTACAAAGCGAAACAATTAACATTGGTTCTTACGGGTGAAATAACACCAAAATCAAAAAACCTTAGGAAAAATCTGAAACCCCTCCCAAAAGTTAAGAATAATTTTAGGCTCTTGGAAAAAAATCATCCCCGCCTTCAAATTCTAAAAATCAGGGCTGTACAAAACAAAACATTTAACATTGGTTCTTACAGGTGAAATAACACCAAAATCAAAAAACCTTAGGAAAAATCTGAAACCCCTCCCAAAAGTTAAGAATAATATTAGGCTCTTGGAAAAAAATCATTCCAGCCTTCATATTCCAAAATTCAGGGCTGTACAAAGCGAAACAATTAACATTGGTTCTTACGGGTGAAATAACACCAAAATCAAAAAACCTTAGGAAAAATCTCAAACCCCTCCCAAAAGTTAAGAATAATTTTAGGCTCTTGGAAAAAAATCAACACCGCCTTCAAATTATAAAAATCAGGGCTGTACAAAGCGAAACATCTAACATTGGTTCTTACGGGTGAAATAACACCAAAATCAAAAAACCTTAGGAAAAATCTGAAATCCCTCCCAAATTTAAGAATAATTTTAGGCTCTTGAAAAAAAATCAACCCCGCCTTCAAATTCTAAAAATCAGGGCTGTACAAAGCGAAACAATTAACATTGGTTCTTACGGGTGAAATAACACCAAAATCAAAAAACCTTAGGAAAAATCTGAAACCCCTCCCAAAAGTTAAGAATAATTTTAGGCTCTTGGAAAAAAATCAACCCCGCCTTCAAATTCTAAAAATCAGGGCTGTACAAAGCGAAACAATTAACATTGGTTCTTACGGGTGAAATAACACCAAAATCAAAAAACCTTAGAAAAAATCTGAAACCCCTCCCAAAAGTTAAGAATAATTTTAGGCTCTTGGAAAAAAATCATCCCAGCCTTCATATTCCAAAATTCAGGGCTGTACAAAGCGAAACATTTAACATTGGTTCTTACGGGTGAAATAACACCAAAATAAAAAACCTTAGGAAAAATCTGAAACCCCTCCCAAAAGTTAAGAATAATTTTAGGCTCTTGGAAAAAAATCAACCCCGCCTTCAAATTCTAAAAATCAGGGCTGTACAAAGCGAAACAATTAACATTGGTTCTTACGGGTGAAATAACACCAAAATCAAAAACCTTAGGAAAAATCTGAAACCCCTCCAACAAGTTAAGAATAGTTTTAGGCTCTTGGAAAAAAATCATTCCAGCCTTCATATTCCAAAATTCAGGGCTGTACAAAGCGAAACAATTAACATTGGTTCTTACGGGTGAAATAACACCAAAATCAAAAAACCTTAGGAAAAATCTGAAACCCCTCCCAAAAGTTAAGAATAATTTTAGGCTCTTGGAAAAAAATCAACCCCGCCTTCAAATTCTAAAAATCAGGGCTGTACAAAGCGAAACAATTAACATTGGTTCTTACGGGTGAAATAACACCAAAATCAAAAAACCTTAGGAAAAATCTGAAACCACTCCCAAAAGTTAAGAATAAATTTAGGCTCTTGGAAAAAAATCATCCCCGCCTTCAAATTCAAAAATCAGGGCTGTACAAAGCGAAACAATTAACATTGGTTCTTACGGGTGAAATAACATCAAAATCAAAAAACCTTAGGAAAAATCTGAAACCCCTCCCAAAAGTTAAGAATAATTTTAGGCTCGTGGAAAAAAATCATCCCAGCCTTCATATTCCAAAATTCAGGGCTGTACCAAGCGAAACAATTAACATTGGTTCATACGGGTGAAATAACACCAAAATCAAAAAACCTTAGGAAAAATCTGAAACCCCTCCCAAAAGTTAAGAATAATTTTAGGTTCTTGGAAAAAAATCAACCCCGCCTTCAAATTCTAAAAATCAGGGCTGTACAAAGCGAAACAATTAACATTGGTTCTTACGGGTGAAATAACACCAAAATCAAAAAACCGTACGAAAAATCTGAAACCTCTCAAAAAAGTTAAGAATAATTTTAGGCTCTTGGAAAAAAATCATCCCCGCCTTCAAATTCTAAAAATCAGGGCTGTACAAAGCGAAACAATTAACATTGGTTCTTACAGGTGAAATAACACCAAAATCAAAAAACCTTAGGAAAAATCTGAAACCCCTCCCAAAAGTTAAGAATAATTTTAGGCTCTTGGAAAAAAATCATCCCAGCCTTCATATTCCAAAATTCAGGGCTGTACAAAGCGAAAAATTTAACATTGGTTCTTACGGGTGAAATAACACCAAAATCAAAAAACCTTAGGAAAAATCTGAAACCCCTCCCAAAAGTTAAGAATAATCTTAGGCTCTTGGAAAAAAAATCAACCCCGCCTTCAAATTCTAAAAATCAGGGCTGTACAAAGCGAAACAATTAACATTGGTTCTTACGGGTGAAATATCACCAAAATCAAAAACATTAGGAAAAATCTGAAACCCCTCCCAAAAGTTAAGAATAATTTTAGGCTCTTGGAAAAAAATCAACCCCGCCTTCAAATTCTAAAAATCAGGGCTGTACAAAGCGAAACAATTAACATTGGTTCATACGGGTGAAATAACACCAAAATCAAAAAACCTTAGGAAAAATCTGAAACCCCTCCCAAAAGTTAAAAATGATTTTAGGCTCTTGGAAAAAAATCATCCCAGCCTTCATATTCCAAAATTCAGGGCTGTACAAAGCGAAAAAATTAACATTGGTTCTTACGGGTGAAATAACACCAAAATCAAAAAACCGTACGAAAAATCTGAAAACCCCTCCCAAAAGTTAAGAATAATTTTAGGCTCTTGGAAAAAAATCAACCCCGCCTTCAAATTCTAAAAATCAGGGCTGTACAAAGCGAAACAATTAACATTGGTTCTTACGGGTGAAATAACACCAAAATCAAAAAACCTTAGGAAAAATCTGAAACCACTCCCAAAAGTTAAGAATAAATTTAGGCTCTTGGAAAAAAATCATCCCCGCCTTCAAATTCAAAAATCAGGGCTGTACAAAGCGAAACAATTAACATTGGTTCTTACGGGTGAAATAACATCAAAATCAAAAAACCTTAGGAAAAATCTGAAACCCCTCCCAAAAGTTAAGAATAATTTTAGGCTCGTGGAAAAAAATCATCCCAGCCTTCATATTCCAAAATTCAGGGCTGTACCAAGCGAAACAATTAACATTGGTTCATACGGGTGAAATAACACCAAAAT
The DNA here is from genome assembly GCA_031308135.1 of Acheta domesticus. NCBI lineage: Eukaryota > Metazoa > Arthropoda > Insecta > Orthoptera > Gryllidae > Acheta > Acheta domesticus. Next base: position 191,073,954 of record JAHLJT010009419.1, on the reverse strand, counting down.
CAAAAAACCTTAGGAAAAATCTGAAACCCCTCCCAAAAGTTAAGAATAATTTTAGGTTCTTGGAAAAAAATCAACCCCGCCTTCAAATTCTAAAAATCAGGGCTGTACAAAGCGAAACAATTAACATTGGTTCTTACGGGTGAAATAACACCAAAATCAAAAAACCGTACGGAAAAATCTGAAACCTCTCAAAAAAGTTAAGAAATAATTTTAGGCTCTTGGAAAAAAATCATCCCCGCCTTCAAATTCTAAAAATCAGGGCTGTACAAAGCGAAACAATTAACATTGGTTCTTACAGGGTGAAATAACACCAAAATCAAAAAACCTTAGGAAAAATCTGAAACCCCTCCCAAAAGTTAAGAATAATTTTAGGCTCTTGGAAAAAATCAATCCCAGCCTTCATATTCTAAAATTCAGGGCTGTACAAAGCGAAAAATTTAACATTGGTTCTTACGGGTGAAATAACACCAAAATCAAAAAACCTTAGGAAAAATCTGAAACCCCTCCCAAAAGTTAAGAATAATCTTAGGCTCTTGGAAAAAAATCAACCCCGCCTTCAAATTCTAAAAATCAGGGCTGTACAAAGCGAAACAATTAACATTGGTTCATTACGGGTGAAATATCACCAAAATCAAAAAACATTAGGAAAAATCTGAAACCCCTCCCAAAAGTTAAGAATAATTTTAGGCTCTTGGAAAAAAATCATACCCAGCCTTCATATTCCTAAAATCAAGGGCTGTACAAAGCGAAACAATTAACATTGGTTCTTACGGGTGAAATAACACCAAAATCAAAAAACCTTAGGAAAAATCTGAAACCCCTCGCAAAAGTTAAGAATAATTTTAGGCTCTTGGAAAAAAATCATCCCAGCCTTCATATTCAAAAATCAGGTCTGTACAAAGCGAAAAAATTAACATTGGTTCTTACGGGTGAAATAACACCAAAATCAAAAAACCGTACGAAAAATCTGAAACCCCTCCCAAAAGTTAAGAATAATTTTAGGCTCTTGGAAAAAAATCAACACCGCCTTCAAATTCTAAAAATCAGGGCTGTACAAAGCGAAACAATTAACATTGGTTCTTACGGGTGAAATAACACCAAAATCAAAAAACCTTAGGAAAAATCTGAAACCCCTCCCAAAAGTTAAGAATAATTTTAGGCTCTTGGAAAAAAATCAACCCCGCCTTCAAATTCTAAAAATCAGGGCTGTACAAAGCGAAACAATTAATATTGGTTTTTTACGGGTGAAATAACACCAAAATCAAAAAACCTTAGGAAAAATCTGAAACCCCTCCCAAAAGTTAAGAATAATTTTAGGCTCTTGGAAAAAAATCAACCCCCGCCTTCAAATTCTAAAAATCAGGGCTGTACAAAGCGAAACAATTAACATTGGTTCATACGGGTGAAATAACACCAAAATCAAAAAACCTTAGGAAAAATCTGAAACCCCTCCCAAAAGTTAAAAATGATTTTAGGCTCTTGGAAAAAAATCATCCCAGCCTTCATATTCCAAAATTCAAAGCTGTACAAAGCGAAACAATTAACATTGGTTCTTACGGGTGAAATAACACCAAAATAAAAAAAACCTTAGGAAAAATCTGAAACCACTCGCAAAAGTTAAGAATAATTTTAGGCTCGTGGAAAAAAATCAACCCCGCCCTCAAATTCTAAAAATCAGGGCTGTACAAAGCGAAACAATTAACATCGGTTCTTACGGGTGAAATAACACCAAAATCAAAAACCGTACGAAAAATCTGAAACCCCTCAAAAAGTTAAGAATAATTTTAGGCTCTTGGAAAAAAATCATCCCCGCCTTCAAATTCTAAAAATCAGGGCTGTACAAAGCGAAACAATTAACATTGGTTCTTACAGGTGAAATAACACCAAAATCAAAAAACCTTAGGAAAAATATGAAACCCCTCCCAAAAGTTAAGAATAATTTTAGGCTCTTGGAAAGAAATCATCCCAGCCTTCATATTCCAAAATTCAGGGCTGTACAAAGCGAAACATTAACATTGGTTCTTACGGGTGAAATAACACCAAAATAAAAAAACCTTAGGAAAAATCTGAAACCCCTCCCAAAAGTTAAGAATAATATTAGGCTCTTGGAAAAAAATCACCCCGGCCTTCAAATTCTAAAAATCAGGGCTGTACAAAGCGAAACAATTAACATTGGTTCTTACGGGTGAAATAACATCCAAAATCAAAAAACCTTAGGAAAAATCTGAAACCCCTCCCAAAAGTTAAGAATAATTTTAGGCTCTTGGAAAAAAATCAACCCCGCCTTCAATTCTAAAAATCAGGGCTGTACAAAGCGAAACAATTAACATTGGTTCTTACGGGTGAAATAACACCAAAATCAAAAAACCTTAGGAAAAATCTGAAACCCCTCCCAAAAGTTAAGAATAATTTTAGGCTCTTGGAAAAAAATCATCCCAGCCTTCATATTCCAAAATTCAGGGCTGTACAAAGCGAAACAATTAACATTGGTTCTTACGGGTGAAATAACACCAAAATCAAAAAACCGTACGAAAAATCTGAAACCCCTCCCAAAAGTTAAGAATAATTTTAGGCTCTTGGAAAAAAATCAACCCCGCCTTCAAATTCTAAAAATCAGGGCTGTACAAAGCGAAACAATTAACATTGGTTCTTACGGGTGAAATAACACCAAAATAAAAAAACCTTAGGAAAAATCTGAAACCCCTCCCAAAAGTTAAGAATAATTTTAGGCTCTTGGAAAAAAATCAACCCCGCCTTCAAATTCTAAAAATCAGGGCTGTACAAAGCGAAACAATTAACATTGGTTCATACGGGTGAAATAACACCAAAATCAAAAAACCTTAGGAAAAATCTGAAACCCCTCCCAAAAGTTAAAAATGATTTTAGGCTCTTGGAAAAAAATCATCCCGGCCTTCATATTCCAAAATTCAGGGCTGTACAAAGCGAAACAATTAACATTGGTTCTTACGGGTGAAATAACACCAAAATCAAAAAACCGTACGAAAAATCAGAAACCCCTCCCAAAAGTTAAGAATAATTTTAGGCTCTTGGAAAAAAATCAACCCCGCCTTCAAATTCTAAAAATCAGGGCTGTACAAAGCGAAACAATTAACATTGGTTCTTACGGGTGAAATAACACCAAAATCAAAAAACCTTAGGAAAAATCTGAAACCCCTCCCAAAAGGTAAGAAAAATTATAGGCTCTTGGAAAAAAATCAACCCCGCCTTCAAATTCTAAAAATCAGGGCTGTACAAAGCGAAACAATTAACATTGGTTCTTACGGGTGAAATAACACCAAAATCAAAAAACCTTAGGAAAAATCTGAAACCCCTCCCAAAAGTTAAAAATGATTTTAGGCTCTTGGAAAAAAATCATCCCAGCCTTCATATTCCAAAATTCAAAGCTGTACAAAGCGAAACAATTAACATTGGTTCTTACGGGTGAAATAACACCAAAATCAAAAAAAACCTTAGGAAAAATCTGAAACCACTCGCAAAAGTTAAGAATAATTTTAGGTTCTTGGAAAAAATCATCCCCGCCTTCAAATTCAAAAATCAGGGCTGTACAAAGCGAAACAATTAACATTGGTTCTTACGGGTGAAATAACACCAAAATCAAAAAACCTTAGGAAAAATCTGAAACCCCTCCCAAAAGTTAAGAATAATTTTAGGCTCGTGGAAAAAAATCATCCCAGCCTTCATATTCCAAAATTCAGGGCTGTACCAAGCGAAACAATTAACATTGGTTCATACGGGTGAAATAACACCAAAATCAAAAAACCTTAGGAAAAATCTGAAACCCCTCCCAAAAGTTAAGAATAATTTTAGGCTCTTGGAAAAAAATCAACCCCGCCTTCAAATTCTAAAAATCAGGGCTGTACAAAGCGAAACAATTAACATTGGTTCTTACGGGTGAAATAACACCAAAATCAAAAAACCTTAGGAAAAATCTGAAACCCCTCCCAAAAGTTAAGAATAATTTTAGGCTCTTGGAAAAAAATCAACCCCGCCTTCAAATTCTAAAAATCAGGGCTGTACAAAGCGAAACAATTAATATTGGTTTTTACGGGTGAAATAACACCAAAATCAAAAAACCTTAGGAAAAATCTGAAACCCCTCCCAAAAGTTAAGAATAATTTTAGGCTCTTGGAAAAAAATCAACCCCGCCTTCAAATTCTAAAAATCAGGGCTGTACAAAGCGAAACAATTAACATTGGTTCATACGGGTGAAATAACACCAAAATCAAAAAACCTTAGGAAAAATCTGAAACCCCTCCCAAAAGTTAAAAATGATTTTAGGCTCTTGGAAAAAAATCATCCCAGCCTTCATATTCCAAAATTCAAAGCTGTACAAAGCGAAACAATTAACATTGGTTCTTACGGGTGAAATAACACCAAAATCAAAAAAACCTTAGGAAAAATCTGAAACCACTCGCAAAAGTTAAGAATAATTTTAGGTTCTTGGAAAAAAATCATCCCCGCCTTCAAATTCAAAAATCAGGTCTGTACAAAGCGAAACAATTAACATTGGTTCTTACGGGTGAAATAACACCAAAATCAAAAAACCTTAGGAAAAATATGAAACCCCTCCCAAAAGTTAAGAATAATTTTAGGCTCTTGGAAAAAAATCATCCCAGCCTTCATATTCCAAAATTCAGGGCTGTACAAAGCGAAACATTTAACATTGGTTCTTACGGGTGAAATAACACCAAAATAAAAAAACCTTAGGAAAAATCTGAAACCCCTCCCAAAAGTTAAGAATATATTTAGGCTCTTGGAAAAAAATCATCCCCGCCTTCAAATTCTAAAAATCAGGGCTGTACAAAGCGAAACAATTAACATTGGTTCTTACGGGTGAAATAACATCAAAATCAAAAAACCTTAGGAAAAATCTGAAACCCCTCCCAAAAGTTAAGAATAATTTTAGGCTCTTGGAAAAAAATCAACCCCGCCTTCAAATTCTAAAAATCAGGGCTGTACAAAGCGAAACCATTAACATTGGTTCTTACGGGTGAAATAACACCAAAATCAAAAAACCTTTGGAAAAATCTGAAACCCCTCCCAAAAGTTAAGAATAATTTTAGGCTCTTGGAAAAAAATCATCCCAGCCTTCATATTCCAAAATTCAGGGCTGTACAAAGCGAAACAATTAACATTGGTTCTTACGGGTGAAATAACACCAAAATCAAAAAACCGTACGAAAAATCTGAAACCCCTCCCAAAAGTTAAGAATAATTTTAGGCTCTTGGAAAAAAATCAACCCCGCCTTCAAATTCTAAAAATCAGGGCTGTACAAAGCGAAACAATTAACATTGGTTCTTACGGGTGAAATAACAACAAAATCAAAAAACCTTAGGAAAAATCTGAAACCCCTCCCAAAAGTTAAGAATAATTTTAGGCTCTTGGAAAAAAATCAACCCCGCCTTCAAATTCTAAAAATCAGGGCTGTACAAAGCGAAACAATTAACATTGGTTCATACGGGTGAAATAACACCAAAATCAAAAAACCTTAGGAAAAATCTGAAATCCCTCCCAAACGTTAAAAATGATTTTAGGCTCTTGGAAAAAAATCATCCCAGCCTTCATATTCCAAAATTCAGGGCTGTACAAAGCGAAACAATTAACATTGGTTCTTACGGGTGAAATAACACCAAAATCAAAAAACCGTACGAAAAATCTGAAACCCCTCCCAAAAGTTAAGAATAATTTTAGGCTCTTGGAAAAAAATCAACCCCGCCTTCAAATTCTAAAAATCAGGGCTGTACAAAGCGAAACAATTAACATTGGTTCTTACGGGTGAAATAACACCAAAATCAAAAAACCTTAGGAAAAATCTGAAACCCCTCCCAAAAGGTAAGAAAAATTTTAGGCTCTTGGAAAAAAATCAACCCCGCCTTCAAATTCTAAAAATCAGGGCTGTACAAAGCGAAACAATTAACATTGGTTCTTACGGGTGAAATAACACCAAAATCAAAAAACCTTAGGAAAAATCTGAAACCCCTCCCAAAAGTTAAGAATAATTTTAGGCTCTTGGAAAAAAATCAACCCCGCCTTCAAATTCTAAAAATCAGGGCTGTACAAAGCGAAACAATTAACATTGGTTCTTACGGGTGAAATAACACCAAAATCAAAAAACCTTAGGAAAAATCTGAAACCCCTCCCAAAAGTTAAGAATAATTTTAGGCTCTTGGAAAAAAATCAACCCCGCCTTCAAATTCTAAAAATCAGGGCTGTACAAAGCGAAACAATTAACATTGGTTTTTACGGGTGAAATAACACCAAAATCAAAAAACCTTAGGAAAAATCTGAAACCCCTCCCAAAAGTTAAGAATAATTTTAGGCTCTTGGAAAAAAATCAACCCCGCCTTCAAATTCTAAAAATCAGGGCTGTACAAAGCGAAACAATTAACATTGGTTCATACGGGTGAAATAACACCAAAATCAAAAAACCTTAGGAAAAATCTGAAACCCCTCCCAAAAGTTAAAAATGATTTTAGGCTCTTGGAAAAAAAATCATCCCAGCCTTCATATTCCAAAATTCAAAGCTGTACAAAGCGAAACAATTAACATTGGTTCTTACGGGTGAAATAACACCAAAATCAAAAAACCTTAGGAAAAATCTGAAACCACTCGCAAAAGTTAAGAATAATTTTAGGTTCTTGGAAAAAAATCATCCCCGCCTTCAAATTCAAAAATCAGGTCTGTACAAAGCGAAACAATTAACATTGGTTCTTACGGGTGAAATAACACCAAAATCAAAAAACCTTAGGAAAAATCTGAAACCCCTCCCAAAAGTTAAGAATAATTTTAGGCTCTTGGAAAAAAATCAACCCCGCCTTCAAATTCTAAAAATCAGGGCTGTACAAAGCGAAACAATTAACATTGGTTCTTACGGGTGAAATAACACCAAAATCAAAAAACCGTACGAAAAATCTGAAACCCCTCAAAAAAGTTAAGAATAATTTTAGGCTCTTGGAAAAAAATCATCCCCGCCTTCAAATTCTAAAAATCAGGGCTGTACAAAGCGAAACAATTAACATTGGTTCTTACAGGTGAAATAACACCAAAATCAAAAAACCTTAGGAAAAATCTGAAACCCCTCCCAAAAGTTAAGAATAATTTTAGGCTCTTGGAAAAAAATCATCCCAGCCTTCATATTCCAAAATTCAGGGCTGTACAAAGCGAAACATTTAACATTGGTTCTTACGGGTGAAATAACACCAAAATAAAAAACCTTAGGAAAAATCTGAAACCCCTCCCAAAAGTTAAGAATAATCTTAGGCTCTTGGAAAAAAATCATCCCCGCCTTCAGATTCTAAAAATCAGGGCTGTACAAAGCGAAACAATTAACATTGGTTCTTACGGGTGAAATAACACCAAAATCAAAATACCTTAGGAAAAATCTGAAACCCCTCCCAAAAGTTAAGAATAATTTTAGGCTCTTGGAAAAAAATCAACCCCGCCTTCAAATTCTAAAAATCAGGGCTGTACAAAGCGAAACAATTAACATTGGTTCTTACGGGTGAAATAACACCAAAATCAAAAAACCTTAGGAAAAATCTGAAACCCCTCCAACAAGTTAAGAATAATTTTAGGCTCTTGGAAAAAAATCATTCCAGCCTTCATATTCCAAAATTCAGGGCTGTACAAAGCGAAACAATTAACATTGGTTCTTACGGGTGAAATAACACCAAAATCAAAAAACCTTAGGAAAAATCTGAAACCCCTCCCAAAAGTTAAGAATAATTTTAGGCTCTTGGAAGAAAATCAACCCCGCCTTCAAATTCTAAAAATCAGGGCTGTACAAAGCGAAACAATTAACATTGGTTCTTACGGGTGAAATAACACCAAAATCAAAAAACCTTAGGAAAAATCTGAAACCCCTCCCACAAGTTAAGAATAGTTTTAGGCTCTTGGAAAAAAATCATTCCAGCCTTCATATTCCAAAATTCAGGGCTGTACAAAGCGAAACAATTAACATTGGTTCTTACGGGTGAAATAACACCAAAATCCAAAAACCTTAGGAAAAATCTGAAACCCCTCCCAAAAGTTAAGAATAATTTTAGGCTCTTGGAAAAAAATCAACCCCGCCCTCAAATTCTAAAAATCAGGGCTGTACAAAGCGAAACAATTAACATTGGTTCTTACGGGTGAAATAACACCAAAATCAAAAAACCTTAGGAAAAATCTGAAACCCCTCAAAAAAGTTAAGAATAATTTTAGGCTCTTGGAAAAAAAATCATCCCCGCGTTCAAATTCTAAAAATCAGGGCTGTACAAAGCGAAACAATTAACATTGGTTCTTACGGGTGAAATAACATCAAAATCAAAAAACCGTACGAAAAATCTGAAACCCCTCCCAAAAGTTAAGAATAATTTTAGGCTCTTGGAAAAAAATCAACCCCGCCTTCAAATTCTAAAAATCAGGGCTGTACAAAGCGAAACAATTAACATTGGTTCTTACGGGTGAAATAACACCAAAATCAAAAAACCTTAGGAAAAATCTGAAACCCCTCCCAAAAGTTAAGAATAATTTTAGGCTCTTGGAAAAAAATCAACCCCGCCTTCAAATTCTAAAAATCAGGGCTGTACAAAGCGAAACAATTAACATTGGTTCTTACGGGTGAAATAACACCAAAATCAAAAAACCTTAGGAAAAATCTGAAACCCCTCCCACAAGTTAAGAATAGTTTTAGGCTCTTGGAAAAAAATCATTCCAGCCTTCATATTCCAAAATTCAGGTTTGTACAAAGCGAAACAATTAACATTGGTTCTTACGGGTGAATTAACACCAATATCAAAAAACCGTACGAAAAATCTGAAACCCCTCCCAAAAGTTAAGAATAATTTTAGGCTCTTGGAAAAAAAATCAACCCCGCCTTCAAATTCTAAAAATCAGGGCTGTACAAAGCGAAACAATTAACATTGGTTCTTTCGGGTGAAATAACACCAAAATCAAAAAACCTTAGGAAAAATCTGAATCCCCTCCCAAAAGTTAAGAATAATTTTAGGCTCTTGGAAAAAAATCAACCCCGCCTTCAAATTCAAAAATCAGGGCTGTACAAAGCGAAACAATTAACATTGGTTCTTACGGGTGAAATAACACCAAAATCAAAAAACCTTAGGAAAAATCTGAAACCCCTCCCACAAGTTAAGAATAGTTTTAGGCTCTTGGAAAAAAATCATTCCAGCCTTCATATTCCAAAATTCAGGGCTGTACAAAGCGAAACAATTAACATTGGTTCTTACGGGTGAAATAACACCAAAATCAAAAAATTTAGGAAAAATCTGAAACCCCTCCCAAAAGTTAAGAATAATTTTAGGCTCTTGGAAAAAAATCAACCCCGCCTTCAAATTCTAAAAATCAGGGCTGTACAAAGCGAAACAATTAACATTGGTTCATACGGGTGAAATAACACCAAAATCAAAAAACCTTAGGAAAAATCTGAAACCCCTCCCAAAAGTTAAGAATAATATTAGGCTCTTGGAAAAAAAATCATCCCAGCCTTCATATTCCAAAATTCAGGGCTGTACAAAGCGAAACAATTAACATTGGTTCTTACGGGTGAAATAACACCAAAATCAAAAAACCGTACGAAAAATCTGAAACCCCTCCCAAAAGTTAAGAATAATTTTAGGCTCTTGGAAAAAAATCAACCCCGCCTTCAAATTCTAAAAATCAGGGCTGTACAAAGCGAAACAATTAACATTGGTTCTTACGGGTGAAATAACACCAAAATCAAAAAACCTTAGGAAAAATCTGAAACCCCTCCCAAAAGTTAAGAATAATTTTAGGCTCTTGGAAAAAAATCAACCCCGCCTTCAAATTCTAAAAATCAGGGCTGTACAAAGCGAAACAATTAACATTGGTTCTTACGGGTGAAATAACACCAAAATCAAAAAACCTTAGGAAAAATCTGAAACCCCTCCCAAAAGTTAAGAATAATTTTAGGCTCTTGGAAAAAAATCAACCCCGCCTTCAAATTCTAAAAATCAGGGCTGTACAAAGCGAAACAATTAACATTGGTTTTTACGGGTGAAATAACACCAAAATCAAAAAACCTAGGAAAAATCTGAAACCCCTCCCAAAAGTTAAGAATAATTTTAGGCTCTTGGAAAAAAATCAACCCCGCCTTCAAATTCTAAAAATCAGGGCTGTACAAAGCGAAACAATTAACATTGGTTCATACGGGTGAAATAACACCAAAATCAAAAAACCTTAGGAAAAATCTGAAACCCCTCCCAAAAGTTAAAAATGATTTTAGGCTCTTGGAAAAAAATCATCCCAGCCTTCATATTCCAAAATTCAGGGCTGTACAAAGCGAAACAATTAACATTGGTTCTTACGGGTGAAATAACACCAAAATCAAAAAACCGTACGAAAAATCTGAAACCCCTCCCAAAAGTTAAGAATAATTTTAGGCTCTTGGAAAAAAATCAACCCCGCCTTCAAATTCTAAAAATCAGGGCTGTACAAAGCGAAACAATTAACATTGGTTCTTACGGGTGAAATAACACCAAAATCAAAAAAACCTTAGGAAAAATCTGAAACCCCTCCCAAAAGTTAAGAATATTTTAGGCTCTTGGAAAAATATCATCCCCGCCTTCAAATTCTAAAAATCAGGGCTGTACAAAGCGAAACAATTTACATTGGTTCTTACGGGTGAAATAACACCAAATTATAAAACCTTAGGAAAAATCCGAAACCCCTCCCAAAAGTTAAGAATATATTTAGGCTCTTGGAAAAAAATCAACCCCGCCTTCAAATTCTAAAAATCAGGGCTGTACAAAGCGAAACAATTAACATTGGTTCCTACGGGTGAAATAACACCAAAATCAAAAAACCTTAGGAAAAATCTGAAACCCCTCCCACAAGTTAAGAATAGTTTTAGGCTCTTGGAAAAAAATCATCCCCGCCTTCAAATTCTAAAAATCAGGGCTGTACAAAGCGAAACAATTAACATTGGTTCTTACGGGCGAAATAACACCAAAATCAAAAAACCATAGGAAAAATCTGAAACCCCTCCCAAAAGTTAAGAATAATTTTAGAGTCTTGGAAAAAAATTATCCCCGCCTTCAAATTCCAAAATTCAGGGCTGTACAAAGCGAAACAATTAACATTGGTTCTTACGTGCGAATAAACACAACTCACTATGAAAGAACTCACTATGAAGAAAAAAATACATTTGAAGGAAAAATCTCCATCTGCAATTTTGTAGTTGGAGGAAGACGTTGAATACAATTCAAAATTTTGCACTTTTCGAAAATTTGAGTTTACCGTGAACATCGTACCTATGTCACCATAATATGTGCATTTTACGCTGTTCTTACAAGAAATTTAAAGAAAAATTTGGAGCAGTTTTTGAGAAAAGTTTAAAAACGTCCGGGGAGCTTCATGTAAAGTACCCCAAAATTGTATAGAATCTTTTTCCAAATCTCAAAGCTTTCACTCAAACAAGATCGTGCGGGGAATATCCATTTTGGAAGAAATCGTACTTACGGTTTAGGTGCTAGCAGTGTTGACGGACGGACGGGGACGGACGGATGGACGTTTTCCTTTCAGTTGGTTTTTTGGGAATAAAGGACCAACAAAAAACGGGTTCTGGCTACACCACGTGTTAAGGGATTTTTTTTCTTAATTTAGTAACTGGATTTATCCAGTTTTTCGTCATCACGACCAGACAACTAATTTTTTGCTGGCGAAAATTGCCCATTTTCCCGGAGCATTATATAACTTTCCCTATACTACGTATATTACTCTGTATTTAAGTAGCGTTTATTGTCGACAGAACAATTTTTATACATGGTGGTAGTTTCCTTATTGCTTTTATCTTCGAAATTCTCTTATCCTGAAATGACCTGACACTAAGCACAGGTGTCACTGTCACGTCCTTGTTGTGCACTGATTACTATTTACACTATTTACATTTTAACTGCTCCATCACTGCACCATCTTCTTTGACAGGGTGTAGGGGCATCGAGGGGCTCCTGGTGGTGGCGCGGGAGTTTTTAGGTGCGGATTGGCCTACGCCAGACGATGCCCGCGGCCGAGGCGGCCCCTGCCGGGCACAGTTTTATTTATTTACACACACGGCGGTATTCGGCACGGACCAGGACTGGACGGTGTGCTTGTAATAGCAGGCGCCACTACGTCGGTAAAGCTAGCATCCCCACTTTCTCAAAACTCAAAAATGCTTGCGCCATAATTTTGGGCTAATTTTGGGCTAATTTCAGCCTCCTTCTAAAAATTTGGGCTACCTCCCAACACCTTGAAATTACGATTTCAAATTTGGCCGGTAAAGCTAGCACCCCCACTTACTTAAAATTCAATTTTTTTGCACGGTCAAAACAAGTTAATTTTGGGCTTCTGGGGGCCACTTTTCAAAATTTCGAAACACACCCCTAAATACGAAAACAAAAAATCAAAACCACTCCTAATTCTCAAATTTCAAAATTTCTCCCACCATAAGTTCGGGATATTTTTGGGCTCTTCAGTGACACCAGAAACATTATTTTGGTACCCTACAATCTCCGAAATTAAGGTTAAAAATTGTGGGTTGTTAATTGAACACCCACCCGTACTGAAAATTCGAAAATATTTGTGTGGTCGTAAACGTGCGAAATTTTTGTTCCTTTTCAAAATTTCGAAACTCACCTCTACGTACGATAACAAATATTTAAAACCATCCCAATAGCAACTCAACTCAAAAAATCTTGGGCCATAATTTTGGGTTCTTTAGTGTCATCAAAAAACACCCCGAAATCAACTTAGCAAAAACGAGGATGGAGAAGCTAGAATCTCACTATCTCAAAACTAGGAAATCCGGAGAAACTTCACATATATTCTGGGAGAATTATACCGTACACGTGTATTTCCAACATTAAAAAAGAAAAAAAATGTATTTGTTGAGAGTTTTACCATTTATTCGGACAGGATCAATATCAAGCCTTGAAATAATTACTTTAATTCATTCCTATGTAAATATCCAATATGGACTTATTAAATATTTCATACAAGAAAAATTCTCTCCAAAAAGCAGCGACGAATTAAAAGATAAAATAGTTATTTAACTATACATCTACAATTCTAAAATCACAATCAATAATAGAGAAATCCAAAAATGGGAAAAGAATAATGCCTAGTATAAAAGGCAAACTACATTTTTTCTCAATCTTTCATTCGTCCAAAAAAAAAAAAAAGAAAACAAACTTAACTAACAAATGTAAATATGGAATTTACTAACAATTGAACACATACCAACAAATAAGATGCGATCTTGAAATAATTTGGACATTGCCATGTTTTCATGAAAAAGAAAAGCAAAGTAAAAAAACTGTCCGAAATACTTACCGATCTCAAATATTTGTTGGGTTTTTTTTCAAAACTAAACTACAGGTATAGCCGTTTTCAGGCTCAAATGGTCCCAGAGAAAGTGGATCATACCAACTTCATGAATATCACCCGTTATACTAACGGCATTGTCTTAGGGGACTTTTCGTTACACTTTAAGTTTATTACAGGTCCATTTCAGAGGAGTCAACCGTCAACGAAACTCCCCATGTGTTGGCACATACACGCTGAAAGAGACTTTGTTTAGCTGGGGTTGGCATCTTTTCATTTGTTTTATTTTCTACCAACATGTTCAAAACTACACTCTTGCACGCGTAGAAGCATATATACAATTTTTAAATTGAATTTGTCGTTTTGATTTGATACTCTCATCGCATTATTTGTTTTTGAATTTTTAAACGAGACAGTGGAAACAATGCTCGTAAGTGTGTAAAAAAAACGCATGCAAATCGTGTTAAAGTTAAACAATGAATATTAAATAGTGCAGCAAGATACAATGTTATTGCTCTATATGAGAATTTCAAAGCGAATTAGAACGAGAATGGATTATGAAAACGAATTCCGAACGTACATGTGAAGTGGCATATTTATTTCAGGTAAGATGTTTATGAAACATAACAAACAAATCTTAAATTTTTGTACTATGGAATAGATTATTTGTGCATTACCACATGCAGGTATTTTGTATATTTTTGGTTATATCTATAAATTGGGAATTGTAGCACACACGATGATTGAACATATTTTAATTCATGGTGTTCGGTCTAATAATAAAGCCATATGTGAAAAAATTAACATTACAAATGTATGTGAATCTCTAAAATGCAGTTCATATCGACTTCACAACATTCTTTCAGTATTGTGAAGTCAGTACTCAATCAGATCACTTAGATGGTTGTGAAGAAAGCAATTGCAAGATTCATCTATAAAAAAACTCATAATGGTAACATTCAACATATGAGTGTATATTTTTGTACTTTGTATTGGGTGTAGTTTGCAAAGAAGAAATAATAGGAAACACTCTTTACAGGGAAAGTTCTTTCAGAAAAATAAATTGGGAGAATGTCAGAGGCAATTATGATACATTCTTTTTCCAAGGATCTTAAACTTCTTTGTTCAGAATTCTTAAAAGAATTTTGTTCGAAGTAAGTATATTGTTTATAGAGGAAAAGAGTATGTAAATTATCCAGGAGAATTATTTTGTCAGCCTTATTAGTAGTAATAATAATATCTATAGTAAAAATAATAACAATGATATCTGTTAAAGAGAATTGCTTCAAACAATGTATGACAAGGTACTTTGCTCTAGCAATTCATATTCAATAAATCATATGCAGATTTACATTGCTTTGAACATACAATTACTGATTACATACTTTGATACTTTCACACTCCCATGGAAATATATTTAGTATTTTAAATGTGGGACAGTACTTACTATGTAAACCTATATTATATTATACATTAAACTATGCAATACTTTGTATAGTATTAATGTAATTATATAACTATTATATTTATTAACATTTTTTGATATTTTACAGTCATGGCTGACCCAAAGAAAGGAGTGTATGTAGTACACAATGAGACCAAAATGTATGAAGCCAGGCCAGAAAGCCCATGAGCACATCTGTAATGTAGATATCATAAGTAAAATAAGACCAATACTGCTAACGTTCTGTGCAAAATGTGAACATTTTAAAAATATTTATTTTCAGGATACATGGTAAATGCTGTATATTATTATTCTTGCATTTTAATTTTCATCTTTTGATATTCACCTTCATATATTCTATTAAAATGATTTAAGCAGTTATCACATAATTTTTTTTCAAGTGTTAAAAGTAATTAACAACAGGGTATAGTTAATAAATTCAGTGAACTGAAGGGCAGACTGTTTCAAGGCATACTCCCTAATGCAGTTTCAACTGAAAATATGTGATCTCAGTCAAAGTGATTCTTCAATAAGAATGTCCTTAGAAAATCTTGCTACAGAATGGAAAAGGCCAGAAATCTTTGGAAGCAGGCTTTTAAACAGGTATCTTAATTACATCTAAATTCATTGACACATTTAACACAAGAAAAATGAGGTTCAATATCTTAAATTTAATAGTGTTATGAATACATTATTTAATTTTTTAAGGTGTCAACTTTGGACAAATTGGAAAAATGCAGTGGAGTATTTTGAGAAAATTATGGTTGTGTATAGAGAGAAGGATGGGGTATATTGTGAAAACAAATTGTACATCTGATCAGGGGCAGTGTAGATGAAGATTTTACAAAAAACTTTACTGTAAAAACACTTGTTTGCAACTACTGTGAAATAAATTTACTTGGTAAAAAAATAAATAGTGTTTTAACTCTTCTTCCTTAGTTTTCACTGTTGAATGTTGAGATAAAATATATTATTGTAATAATGAAATGGAGACAAATAAAATTTAATAAATACTCTGATTTCAATTTTTTAAAATTTCCTTCCATTAATTCTATATTATATCAATCATTAACAATCTTTGTAAGAATGTAATTTATTCCTCTAAAGCTTTCTAATTATATTTGCATTTTAAAATGAAGTAAAACATTAAACTTCTCATATTTCAACATTATGAGTTTCAGAAGAAAAATATCAAAATAATTGATCCAAATAATAATTATTTCATTGTTTCAAAACATTCAGTTGATTAAAATTAACATTATAATGAGAGAAGTTCCTGATGGCAGATTTCTCGAATTGCGAATGTTTGAATGTAGCGCCGAAGTCTAGCTTCATGAACATTTTCAATGTTGGCAGGGCCGAATGGCCGCCATATTGAAAAATCTAGGGACCAAAGCAAGCTGAAATCCCGTATATTTCGCTTCAATCAATTCAATGTTCTACAAATAACATGCACATTATGGCAAAAAATCGCGACACGCATATCATTTTGGGGTAGATGCATTCTTTTTGAAAAGAATTGAATATTAATCAAAACACCCTATTTTCCTGCAAAATTCAATATTTGTGTTGTTATAAAACCTAAACTACAAGGATTTCGTTCCGAGCAATTTAATGTCATATACAACACATAATAGGGAATACGGCTGTACTCTCTAATAGTTTTGGACTACTCACTTTGTTTTAAAAAGATTGGAAAATTAGTGTAAAAACTATTATATAAATTTTGATCATATTTTGGTTTATCACTAAATAAACTCCAAAATACTGTACTAATTCAGAAGAGGAATTTATTTAGAATTGCTCATACATTGGCCATCAATATATCAACTTCAAATAATTTTGGACTAGATTCGTTCTTATTAAAAATGAAAGGAATATTAATCAAAACAGTCCCAACTTTTTTCCGATATTCAATATTTGTGTTACCTTAACTACAGGTATTTCGTGTTTGATAATGTCATTTTCAAATACATGATAAGGATTACGGCTGTACTCAGAAAAAAATTTATACTCCTCTCTTTGTTTACCAAAAAATGGAAAATTCTCGTGAAAACTACAATATACTTCTTGACCACTTTCTCATTCCTCACAAAATAAACTCCAAAATACTTTACTAATTCAAAAAGAGAATTTATTTACATTTGCACATACAATTTGAATACATATATAATTTGCTAATCTCAAATAATTTCGGGCTAGAAACGTTCTTATTGAAAAATAAAGGAATAATAATCAATAGAATAACTTTGGTTTTTGCTATCCAATATTTGCGATCTTATAAAACCTGAACTACAAGGATTTCGTTCCTGGCAATAAAGTTCCATATACAACACATGATAGAGAATACGGCTATACTCATGAATCATTTTGAACTTCGCGGTTTCTTCTCCAAGAAAAGAAAAATTCGCGTGAGAACTACAATATACATTTCACCACGTTTCCACTTCTGAAAAAGTAAACCCCAAAATTCTGTACCAATTCAAATAAAGAATGTATTAACAATTGCACATAAATTAGCTAATAATATTCAAATCTCAAATAATTTTGGGCTATATTAGTTCGTATTAAAAAAGGGATATTAGTCAAAACCAGTCCATATTTTTTTTCGATATTCGACATTTCCGTTCTTATAAAACCGGAAGTACTAGAATATGGCTCATGGCATTGGCGTGTGACATACAATACATATTAAGGAATACGATTATACCCACAAATAATTTTGGGCTTCTCTTTCTTTTCCAAAAAGTGGAAAATTCTCGTGAGAAATACAGTATAACTTTTAAATAATTTTTCATTCCTCACAAAATTATTTCTGAAATACTTTAATAATTCAAATGAGGAACTGATTCACAATTGTTCATGCATTACCTATCAAGATGCCAATCTCAAATAATTTTGGGCTAGCACCGTTCTTATTGGAAAAATTTGGAATATTCATCAAAACACACCCAATTTTTTTCGATATTCAACATTTGCGTTCTTATAACACCTGAATTACAACGATTTGGCTCCTGGAAATTGAAGGCCATATACAACACATGATACGGAATACAGATATACTAACAAATGATTCTGGCTTCTCTCTTTCTTTTCCAAAAAAATGGAAAAATTCTCGTGAGAACTAGAATATACCTTTTTATTAATTTTTCATTCCTCACAAAAAATTGCTGAAATACTTTACTAATTCAAATGAGAAATTTCTTAGCAATTGCCCATTTATTACCTATTAATATGCTAACCTCAAATAATTTTGGGCTAGCACCGTTCTGACTGAAAAAAATAGAACATTAATCAAAACACACCCACTTTTTTCGATATTCAATATTTGAGTTCTTATAACACCTGAACTACAACGACTTAGTTTCCGAAAATTGAACGTCATATTCAACACAATATAGAGAATAGTATTATACCCACAAATAATTTTGGGCTTCTCTCTTTCCTTTCCAAAAAATGGGAAATTCTCGTGAGAACTACAACATGCCTTTCGATTAATTTTTCATTTCTCACAAAATAATCTCTGAACTACTTCACCAATTCAAATGGGGAATTTATTAGCAATTGCTCATACATTACATATCAATATGCCAACCTCAAATAATTTTTGACTAGCACCGTTCTGACTGAAAAAAATAGAATATTAATCGAAACACACCCACTTTTTTTTTCGATATTCAATATTTGAGTTCTTATAACACCTGAACTACAACGACTTAGCTTCTGAAAATTGAACTTCATATTCCACACATTATAGAGAATTCTATTAAAACCCACAAACAATTTTGGCCTTCTCTCTTCCCTATCCAAAAAATGGAAAATTCCCGTTAGGAATACAACATACCCTATTCACCAGTAAGAACCAATGTTAATTGTTTCCCTTTGTACAGCCCTGATTTTTGGAATTTTAAGGCGGGGATGATTTTTTTCAAAGAGCCTAAAATTATTCTTAACTTTTGGGAGGGGTTTCAGATTTTTCCTAAGGTTTTTTTGATTTTGGTGTTATTTCACCCATAAGAACCAATGTTAAATGTTTCGTTTTGTACAGCCCTGATTTTTAGAATTTGAAGGCGGGGTTGATTTTTTTCCAAGAGCCTAAAATTATTCTTAACTTTTGGGAGGGGTTTCAGATTTTTCCTAAGGTTTTTTGATTTTGGTGTTATTTCACCCGTAAGAACCAATGTTAATTGTTTCGCTTTGTACAGCCCTGATTTTTAGAATTTGAAGGCGGGGTTGATTTTTTTCCAAGAGCCTAAAATTATTCTTAACTTTTGGGAAGGATTTCAGATTTTTCCTAAGGTTTTTTTGATTTTGGTGTTATTTCACCCGTAAGAACCAATGTTAGATGTTTCGCTTTGTACAGCCCTGATTTTTATAATTTGAAGGCGGGGTTGATTTTTTTCCAAGAGCCTAAAATTATTCTTAACTTTTGGGAGGGGTTTCAGATTTTTCGTACGGTTTTTTGATATTGGTGTTATTTCACCCGTAAGAACCAATGTTAATTGTTTCGCTTTGTACAGCCCTGAATTTTGGAATTTGAAGGCGGGGTTGATTTTTTTCCAAGAGCCTAAAATTATTCTTAACTTTTGGGAGGGTTTTCAGATTTTTCCTAAGGTTTTTTGATTTTGATGTTTATTCGCCCATAAGAACCAATGTTATTTATTTCGTTTTGTACAGCCCTGATTTTTGGAATTTGAAGGCGGGGATAATTTTTTTCCAAGAGCCTAAAATTATTCTTAAATTTTGGGATGGGTTTCAGATTTTACAATTGATTTTGAGATAGATTCTGGGTGGGCGCTGCTAGCTTTAGACTAAAGCTAGCAGCGCCCACGATTTTCGGAAATCCAGAGGAGCCTAAAATTCGGGAATAGAGCATTTAATTAGCCTAAAATTAGCCTAAAATTTTGGATATAGTTTGGTTGAGATTGGTTTCTGGGCGCTGCTAGCTTTAGATGGCTCGAGGTTGCTATGGGACCGTATAAACAATTCTGGGGGAAGGTTCTCGTATCTGTAATTCGAGCGCTGAAATCAGCCGTGTAATGCAAAAGGTATCAAAACTTTGTGTAGGTGAACTAACCGGAATTAATAGAATTGTGGGTAAAACAATTGATAGGTTGTCACCTGTATAGCGGACCTGTTGACGGGCAGCGGTCATTATGCGACTCGACTCTGGACCGTGCACATCGTCTGAATTAGCTGCGGGGAGCGGAGTAGGACTGTGTAACTTTCTTTAAATACGAAAGTGTAACTGAAAAAATTTTTCGGTGATATTGAATTAGGACTCTGAAATATTTTTATAGTGGCAAAGTGAAACTTATAAATATTTCGCTAGCGGTACTGAGGAATTTGGACTTTGAAATATTCTTGGAACACAAAAACTTCGGAAAACTTCGGACTTTGAAATATTCTTGGAACACGAAAGTTGAACTTCGAATTTAGCAAGATTCCGAAGGGGGAAAACAGTTCGCAAGTAGGCGTCCACCCGAGACGCAAGTGATAGGGTGTATGCGTAGTCGAACAAAGGTTAATGGTGATGTCCCGCAAGTGAGAAGACGTGCCAGTGAGCAAGAAAGAAGAATCCGGTGACTGGTCGACCTGAGGTTGGGTCGAGGTGACGAACGATGCCATTAGAAGATTTTGGAAGAATCAGCGAGGCGCCATCCCCCTCGTCGAGGAAGAGAGCTCATGGTAGAGTTCGTACGAACTATTTTCAAATAAATATATGGTCATGACCAAAAGATTCAAAGAATTCAGAATTACAGCAATGTAATATAATTTAATGAATAAATATACTGCTGTTCACAAAGAAAAATAACTGATTGTTATTGTGCAATCTGGCACGAAACTCGGTTTCTGCATACGATGAGAACTTTCAGATTTTTCACCTTCCGCACGGAGAGCAGATCGAGTGACGTATTGTGCAAAGGCAAAGCAATAGTCATCATTCGAACCCAGTGGATTGAGCTAGCACGGTAGTGTATGTGAGAAGATTAAATAACAGAGTTTAAGTTTATTAGTTTAAGGAAAATTATTATAGTTTTCCTTGGCGCTCATACCACCACACCGCCACATCACCGGCAAAACGAAAATGTTACAATATATTTGTTCAGAAAAAAAATCAAGAAATAAAAAAGCAGCCGATTCATACAACTCAACTGCACATATACACACAATTTTGCCTTGTTAGTCTTCATGTCGTGAATACAAAATACATAAAGCCAAAGCCGGCGCATTTAAAACACCTCTTTGCATAGGTATTTTTGGAAGAGGTAAATTTTGCATGAAGTCAAAACAAAGCACCCCTATATCTCCGTCAGTGTTGTTAATCACCTCCTTTTGTTTTATATAAAATTTCTTGGCTCTGATTCTTTTATTTATTTACGTCAAAAACAGTTTAAAACTGTGTTTGACTAACTATGGGGAGAAGTAAAATTTGTGCACTTTTTCATAATTCTGTGATCTCTATCCTAAACCATATTCTAGTCGAATTTTGAATACAGAAAAAGATCGCTTTTATTGAAGTTTTGTTGACAAAATATTCGCTCCTATATCATAAAATATATTTTCTAAGGTAAATTAGCTATAAATTTGTGCCCTTAACCCTCATCATGTTCTTCACGAAAGAATAATACTTTTTGCCGCGACAATATGGAAAACGATAATTTGAATAACTATATTTCCTACTGAAATTCAGAAGACTTGCACAAATAATGAAGTTACATTTATGTTCAGAAGCAAAACAAGGGATCATCTCAGCATTTGCTCAAAGGATCAGGGAATCTGGACGAAGCACATGATCGTGATGGGGGCCATCAAACCCAGAAACTGTAGTACAATACTTGTTACAGGTTCTATAGAATTATACAGTCCAAAGGTAAATAATTACATTAACTATCATTGTTAAAATTAATGTTACTTTCCTTTTGATGCAGGGTATAGTGTCGAATTGTATAGAAACAGTTATGCAGCAGAAAAGATTTTACTCGGGACTTAAACTTTTCTATCGAATTTAATCGTTTAATGTGTTCTGGCAAAGTGTTGTAGAGTAATGTACATGAATTGTATGTGAATTTTTTGTAATGAGCTGGCGATAGTGCCATCTGATGTATATGATTACTACGTCGTGTGTTATACTTAGTTGCTGAGTTGTTATTGGAGTTGCTGAAATTATATTCCCACCCTTAAGTAAGTCATTTTTGACAAAAACTACTGATTCGTAAATCAGGAGACAAGGTAATGGTAAAATTCCTAGATTAATAAAGAGAGACTTCCAAGAATCACGTGGGTGGGATTTGCTTATTATTCGTACAATTCTTTTTTGTAATCTGAAAGTCTGGGAGCTATAAGATGTGTTTCCCCAGAATATTATGCCATATCTCAGGCGGGAATGAACATTGGCAAAATATACACAACGAGCAGTATGAAGGCTGACGGAATTTGAAAGAATTCTGAACGCGTAGCATAATGAACTTAATTCTGTGTTCAATTCATTTAAGTGGGCATTCCATTTAAGATTTGACTGAATTGATACACCTAAAAATTTTGGTACTGTAACATCAGTCAATGGCACATCGTTCATTTTCAGTGGAGTACAGAATTGTTTATTTGAAATGGAAAACTGCATTGAAACAGTTTTCATTTACTACTAATTTGTTATTACGGAACCAATTTGAAACATCTGATATTGTACTATTTACGGTTTCTTTACTGCAAAGAATATTTGTATCATCCGGAAAGAGAACTGCTCTTTCGTTTCGAATCGCTAAGGGCATGTCGTTTACATATAATAGAAAGAGAATGGGGCCTAAAATCGATCCCTGCGGGACTTCACGTGCAATTGGCAAAGAACCGGAAAGGTTCCATCATTCCAGTAAGGTATTTCTACTCTCTGAGATCGTTGTTTAAGGTACGAACATAGCCAATCTAGAGCAATACCATGGATTCCATATGAAGGTAATTTTGAAAGTAAAATGTTATGATCAATGACGTCAAAAGCTTTTGAAAGATCTAAAAATATTCCAATAGTTGCTTCGTTTTGATCCAATGATGAGGCAACATCTTTAAGAAAAGAAAAAAATGGCTTTTTCTGTAGATTTTGATTTTCGGAATCCATGTTGACACTCTGAAAACGCGTCGTGTTTATTGATAAAGGTTTCCATTCGCACATAAAAAAGTCTAATATTTTTTAAAAAACTGACAAAAGAGAAATTGACTTCTGCTCTTGTGAACAATTTGTTCGGCTGCAACGCATCGCTCAACATTGTTGCTTAGACCAGCGTCTCTTAGTTTACTGCAGAGAGTCGGCATGTGATTTCGCTTGACACGTTTCTGCTCTAAACAGAAGATTTAAAATAAAATATAACCCATTGGGAGCCTTCACAGTTGAGAGATTTCTGCATTAAACGGTGTGTTTATAGTAGGCCATTCAGAATCTATTCATTTCTCATTTTCGATAAAAATGTCAGTTGACGGGTTTCTGAAATAAACAATTAAATTGAAATTAAAGTTTCATACACTTATTTAGATGAAATATTGTGATAAAATATCCAAAATGTTTTCAACATGAATCCTAGGATATATACTTGACCTCTCTTGGATCATTTCACTAACCCTTTCAAGAAGTTGCGTTACTGTCAGTACTTAAATACCGCTTTTTTTCAAATAGTCACACACATATGAATATTGAACTAGTTATGAAACAAGAGTAATTTATTACTCAAATACATGACGCACCAATGAACGAGGAAATCACGAGGAAAATTACAGGATGAAGATGATAATATATGTGAAACACGCTTGAATTTTTATGACCAGCGGAAAGAACCAAAAGTCCTATTTTTGATCTGAAAATGGTGTCTAGAAAATTTTGCTGTTCTGCAATACTTACTAATACATTTTTATCTCTCTAACGCAATATTGGCTGGAGCTCAATGCACATTATGAGTTTACATTTATGGTTGAAATAATTTCAATTATTTGTAATGCAATTATTTTTACTTTCTCGCCCTAAAGAAGGAACTTTTTTTGCCGGGCTCTGGTAGCAAAGAAGTGGAAAAATCCTGTTGCTAAATTTAGGAAAAAATCCTCTAACACATGGTGTAGCCATAATCCATGATTTGTGGGTCCTTGAAAAATCGAACTGAAAAATTGGTTGACAGCAAAACGTCTGACCGTCCGTGTCCAACCCTAGTGGGTAAACCGTTCAGCCGATTTTCTCTAAAAATGACATTCCGCTATCTATCTGGCTGATATTTCTGTCCCTTGAACTTGAAATTGAAATTTTAATTTTGGGAGGTACTTTACATGAAGCCTCCCCGGACATTTTCCATATTAAAAAAAGGCCCCAATATGTTTTACTTAGGTTGGATTAAGTGTGAAGGACGTTTAAAAGAATGGTGCAGGTCTCATGTTTTTTTCGAAACTGATTTTTTCGAATATTGCAAAAACTAAAATATTAAACGTAAAGATTTTTTTCCTTAATGAAATATGTTCCTTAAAGATAAGATCACGTACAATTTTTCGAAAATTTGAGTATTTTCCCTGTTATTTTACCTTTCTCAGTATTTTCAAAAAACTTTTTACGCTCGTCATGATAGACTAAAAATAACTACAGTTGCATTTGAAAAAGACCAAGTTACCTCAAATATCTTGTAAAATACAAGTGATAATATAGAAGTGAATACATGTATCAATTAGCCCCATTCTCTCGTGCACTTCCGTGAAAACTGCATTGCAATAACATCATCCGTTCAAAAGGTACAGGAGGTGCTAAAGTTACGTGACAACCTGTATAATAAAAAAGGATGGGACGCCTTACTGAGCAAGCTCTCTTTGGAGACTTTCGCTTCGCAAAGTGACACTGTGACATTCACACTGTAATCACAGCAATGACAATAAATTTCAAAATATATAATAACAATGTGGGTGCCTTAGTGGGAATGCTCACATTTAACTTTGGAGACATATTCGACAACTTTGGAGTCATACAGTCAACCTTGTAGTTGTGCAAAGCAGTGGCGGCTTGTACTTATGTTGCACAACCCCCAGATAATCGAAAAATATCTCATAAAATGTAAGGAATATACATTTTCCTTTTAATGATATTCAATATTCAAGATATTGCAGCAATATCAATGTACATGAAATCATTTTGAAATCAAAGAGCGTCCCACCTCTCGTGCCTTGCCACGAATTACACCATGCTCTTGGATATTGTCTGTGTTACTGGGTTTATTGTATTTACTCTTTGGTCCATCGATTTAACCGGGTGGCACAACCAGACGGTGGCGCTGTCTAGCGCTGCGGGGCGGCCGAGGGAGTATCAGGAGAATACCTACATTCTGTCTTCGTCTGAATCGCTGCAATCTAATTTTATGAATTTCGCTTGTTATTGTTCAGTCAATACTTGCTTCATTGAATTCATTATTTATCCCCATTTTTCGAAATTATTTTATTCGATGTAAGGTTTGTTGTTTAAAGACGTTCGTTTGGAGAGTGTAGTTTGTTTTGTGTAAAGTTTGCCGTTGTGGAAGAAATCCCCCCCTCTCTCTCTTCTTACGTACGCTATACTCTTCCGCTGACGCTAGTAGTTTCTCGGTCATTTCGGGAGTTTCTTTGTAGGTAGTGAGTACAAAAAGTGTGTGATGGATATTTTATTATTTAATTTTCATTTTTGTTGTTGCTGCCAGTGAAGGTCATACGTAAGACTGTTTTCTGCATGAGTGTTTTATTTTTGAACACAGTGCAAAATTTACTAAACATGCATTAGGCTAAACTAAACATGGAGGATTTCTAAATACAATAATTTTATTTATCACCACTAGTAGCAGCAATACACATCAACTAAGATCATGAAATGAATAGTGTAAAACGTGTCCAAACAAGTGCTTGGTGCGGAGTGCGATCACCGCACTGCGTTAGTGCATGCGGAGTGAGATCACCAAATTTTCGAAAACTAGTTCGTTTTTGAATTGTACGAATACTTTTTCCGGCTCAAATTGTCTCAATGCAGAATTAATACAAACACTCTGCCCACTGGACATAAAAGCAAAACCGTGTGCGCGGGAGGAGAACATACCCGATTACGCATAAAAATATGTAAATAATGTTGGAATATAGACTTATTTAACTTAGTTTTATTTAATTGTAATGGTTTTTGACCTTTATAAAGCAGACTATTATTTTTTAGCAATTTATTTCTTTTTTGACGTTTAACTCGAAAGATTTACGTTTCATGTGAACATTTGTGCGTGTGGTGCAGAACTTGTCATTGCAGTGATCAGTTATTGCAGTTCTCATGCATTGCACAATGTATTGTGTTCGACGTTTGTGCTGAAAACAGTAACTCTTCATGCAGGCAATTGAATATGTATTCAGTTCACACCAACCACTTGCGTGGTAAGCGAATAGTGTACTATCGATGTGGTATATGTTCTTCAATTGCCTTGTGAGCTTGCTAGCCATCAGTGGCGTAGCGTGACTCGCACGTTTGGGGATGCTCAACAATAACACACAAAATGTCAACTACTTCATCTAACAGGCGAACGCAACACAAGGCAGATACATTGGAACTTCATTGGATCTCGATTGCTTACGACGATGTAGGCAGTTCCCACAAAATCCTCACAGCAGTCAAGATTGCCGATGTCTTGAAAGCAATTATGCAATGGCTCAGCTTTAATTCTTATACGCGAATGGCAATGAGACCACTTGTTTATTTATACATCGCAGACTAAAATAATATGGAATCTATTTAAGGGATAATTGGACTTCTTGGATATTAATTAAGAAAAAGTAGTCGGGTACTAGTTCTACAGTTTGTGCGCATGACCAAGCGGGGACTCCCGAGTGAGAGAGAGAGAGAGAGAGAGAGAGAGAGAGAGAGAGAGAGAGAGAGAAAGAATTTACTGACCGCCTGAAGTGTGCTGCGCTCTTGTGCACAAACGAGCTTCTTTCCGCAGTGGATGCTAGCGTAAAGCAGTCGAATTTCTCTGGGCCAGGGGTGAGGAGGGGAGAGAGGAACCTCGCCATCTGCGCATGCGTCATTGCTCGTCGCAATCTCGCGGCAGACGCTACAAGCATTTTAGCTTCCAAGCAATCACAGGCCAGCTTCAACAACCCGCCGAATTCAATTATAGGAAATCGATTTAAAATCAATACAAAACGTGTTTCGCTCAACGGACCACTTGTAAGATTATCAATACAGTATTTAGGGTTCTTTATTAATATTATATACGGGGATGCTCAGCATCTCAGCGTCCCCTGACGCTACGCCACTGCTAGCCATAAGGCATGCAACACTCATGCATTTCTTGGGATCCAGAAGGGGCCAGTAAGCATCCAGCCAGCGGGTCGCTTTCCGTTGACCCCTGCTCCTGTCCCCGCATCCGCCTCATGCCATGCTCTGTGCCCATGGCACTGTGATCTCAGCGCCACCTCCACACGTCGAGTGTAACAATCACTTGTCTTTCTCTTACAGCATTACTGTTAATTTCAATGTAATTCTTTTAATATTTGGATAATCTTTGCATATGCCACATACATGAACCGACAAGCTTAAACTTCTTCAGTGATTAAATGATGACATATAACGTTCAAGTTCAGCTACATAATCTGTGTACTCATTCAATTTCATAATTTATGCGTTCACAAGGCATCGCAATTATGTCAAAATAATTTTCTTTTAATGTTAATTTAATTATATGCATTAACTTTACATGTTCCATAATTTATTTCCGAGTGATAATGACAGCACCTAAGAGATCAATTTCAGGATCGCAAGACTGGTGACTTGCAACCAATCGATCATTAATCTATCACCAGTGGTCCTCTAAGGTAAACTGAGTAATCAGAGGTTGGCGGATTGGTATGTATTGGCTCACGCCTTAATCACAGATCGCTATACTTCGGTTTTTCTTTCTTGGCGCGTGGAGGCTCTAGTGAACTCAACCCTGTCTCTCAACATCCTTACGTCCATGGTAACCAACGCTCCATCCCTCTTAGTCGTATTGTTCTATACCACGAGTTCATACAACTAGTAAAAATGCATATTTCCATATTGTAACTGTGCTTCTCGTAGTTTCATGGCTATTTCTCAGTCGTATTTTTACATCGCAAATTCCCATAATCTCACAATTCAAAATGTAGTCTACGTGTATTTCAATCCATACTCTGTAATCTAGAAAAAACACACTTTCTACCCCCGATATTGGATAAATACATTTATTACATACTATAAATAAAAAATAATTACAAAACTGAATGAAATATTTTTTCTCAGTAATACAAGCCACAGAAAAACATCCTGATTACATCCATCAACATTAAGATAGCATCTGCAAGGCATAAACATCCTATAATCAAAACATCTGAACTGCCTTCAGGTTTTTTCCCCTGTACATGTGTAGGTTTTGTTGTATGTTCTGTTGAATGTTTTGATGAATGTGTTGATGAATGTTTTGATGGATGTTTTGTTGAATGTGTTGAATGTTTTGATGGATGTTTTGTTGAATGTGTTGAATGTTTTGATGGATGTTTTGTTGTATGTTTTGTTGAATGTTTTGTTGAATGTTTTGTTGAATGTTTTGGTGAATGTGTTGTTGTATGTTTACTTCTCCAATATTTTGGTAACAAATCTATTGAATTCCTTTTCGTACGTTTATACTGAGGATAATAGCATTTTCGTTGTTCTCCTATTCTATCTTCATATTTGTTGTCAGTAGTCAGTAGTTTCTGTTTTGCTTCATGTTTTAATGTTCTATTGGAATTGACTTTTGATCGAATTATTTTCTTTCGTAGAAAACAATCATATACTTTATTATTTTGGATATCATTTCTTATCCACTTTTGTAATTGGCGCTTGATAATATTCAAGCCGAAGTTGTTGATATTTTTGTCATAGATTTCATGATTATTTTGTTCGAGATGAAGGGAAGATACATTGTTCTTTGTGGCAATGATATCTCCGTTACTTTTCACTGTCATTAATGTTGTGGTTCTTTGGTGGTCCTCAATGGCGTTTATGCTTCCCTCTCCCAAAGAATTTTCTCTCTCTCCTGCTGAGCCAAGGGTCACTGTGGGTGCATTTGAAAACTGTTCATTGTTCTTTGACAGTTCAGAAGGCTTTTTGGAATTATTTTCTTGATAATTAAATGAAGGTGTTGCAAATGCTCGTTTCTTTCTGAAGATATCGTAATCGTTGTCATACTCGTCGTAAATATCCGTTACGTTAGGTAAGGGTTCGTTGGGTGTTTCGTTCAAGACATCTTCAGGATCATCGAGTGACTTGTCCCTTGACAGGGTTTTGCGACTTTTGCAGTCTGTTTTGCAAATCGATTCGGACATCATTGGTAAAAGCATGGCAACTCCAGCGGCAGTCAGTAAGAAGAGGCCCAAAAGACAAATTGTAGCATCCTGAAAAAATATTAAAAACAATGTTTAGATTTTTGTATTCTTTCGTAAATTTATTTTTACCGGCTGAGTGTAGCTCATAGTCAGTGTTACTGATGTCTCTGCAGCGTCTCTAATTGGGAGGACCTAGGGTTCGAATCCCGGCGGAAGCGGAAGGTCATATTAGCTACCTATTAGACGATGCCGTAGGGGTGCCAAAACGTGCATTTCCGTTGAAATATCGAAATCGACTGTTCACAGACGGACGAACAGAGATTTTTTGCCGTCTTTCGATTTTTCGGTTTCAAGAACCCAAAAAACTTGGATTCTGGCTACACCGTGTATTAGCGGATTTTTGCTCAATTTAACAACTGGAGTTATCCACTTTTTCGATACCAGGGCCTTGTAATAAGAGTTTTCCTGCCGTAAATTCGCCGTTTTTTTCGCGCAGCATTACTTAACTTTCCCTACTCCGTACTGAGAAAGTAAAATCAGTAGGGCTAAAGTAGCACGTACTTTCTCGCCCGTATTTTTACGCAAAATTACGCGAAATGTACTCAAATTTTCGAAAAATTGTACATGACCTCATTTCAAAATATATCTTTAAGGAATAGTTTTCATTAATGAAAAAAGTCTCCATCTTTAGTATTTTACTTGTAGGAAGACTCCGAAAAAATTGAGCTTTTGCAATTTTCGAAAAATCAGAGTTTTTAACGTACAAGAAACCTGCACCATTGTCTTAAATGTCTTTGTCAGAAACAAAATTTAATCAAAAACAATGGAGGCATTTTTTGAAAAATTGGTAAGTGTCCCAGGTTCTTCATGTAAAGTACCCCCAAGATTGAAATATCGGTTTCAAATTCAAGGGGCCGGGACATCAGCCAGATCGATAGGGGAATATCAGTTTTAGAAATAATCGGCCGAACAGTTAAACCGGTGGCGTTGTTCAGAAACGGACAGATATTCAGATGGACGGACAGACGTTTTGTTGTCATTCGATTTTTCGTTATCAAGGCCTCACAAATCATGGATTCTGGCTACACCACGTGTTAGAGGATTTTTTAAAAAAATTAGCCACTCTATTAAATGGACCTAAAATCAATTATTACTTTTCCGCATACGTACGTATATATGGAGTACATACTTGTATAGTATATAGTACGGAGTATATACATATTTAGTATAGGGAAAGTTATGTAATGCTGCGCGAAAAGACGGCGGATTTTCGGCAGAAAAAATTCATTGCCGGGCCCTGATAACGAAAAATAGGATTAATCTAGTCGCTAAATTAAAGAAAAAATTCCCTTACACATAGTTCAGCCGGAATCCCTGTTTTGTGGGTCTTTAATACCGAAAAACCAAATGAAAGCAAAACGTCTATTTGTGAACAACGCTAGCGACTAAACCGTTTCGCCGATTTCCTACAAAACTGATATTCGCCGATCGACCTGACTGATTTCGTGGCCCACTGAATTTGAAACATATTTTAAATTTCGGGGTACTTTACATGAAGTCTATGAGAGTTTCAAAATTTTAAGAAAATAGCCCCCACAATTTTCACTAGATGTTGTTGGATACTCTGAAAGTCATTTAAGAGAATGGGATTTTTAAAATAGTGATTTATAAAAAGTGGTGTGGATAAATAATTATTGATAATATGATAAATAATTAATGATAAATCTAATAATTTTTATGTAATTAGTTCTTGTTTTGATGTCAAGGTTGCCAAGTTGCAATGTTGTTATTACGCCAGTAAGATGTAGTCCCCCAGCCTAGAAAATGAAAGAATGAAGTAAATTTAACAATTTTTTATAAATTACTATATTTATTTAATATATTAATCGTGTGGAATTCTATTTGCTAATAATGGTGTTCTAGAGTTATTCGATTTGAAAACCTTAGAACTGCGCAAGTTGGCCGTATTGAAATTTGTCCAATGCATTGGCAGAGATTCGAGAAGAGTGATTTTGAATACCAGAATCACCGCCGTAAGGATGGAAGGTATGTACCTTGTCAATAAGTATGTACATTAGCTAATGTCTACATTATACATTCATCTTTACAATGACTCATACAGAAAATATAGCTATAGAATATATAATGATTAAAACGTAAATATTACAATTTCTGCGCTGACCGTCAGTTATTACTTTAAAATGTGCAATTGAAACTTTGCACTCATTTTGACACTCGGGAGCAGCAATAATTTGTTACTTTTACAAATGAAACAGAAATAATTTAATTGTTTCAGTATGTGCAGCACATAATCCAGAAAGCCAATTATAATTTCAAGCAAGCTTGCTTTGATTACACTGAAGTTAGCTTTAAATTTTTGAATACTACAATCAGGTATTAAAATTTCTTAAGTAAAAAGTGTGTTTGTCACTTCTAAGTTAAATTTATTACATTCCTTCAATCTACACTCATCGTCATAAAAAATCTGTAACCAGAAGGACGGGGCGGATTGCGATAATTGTTGGCAGGCAGGTAGAGGGTACCACGCATACGAAACGATTACATTTTCACGTTTGTAGGACCAATATTTACCGTGCTACACGCCCACAGACTGTACATTTTAGTTTGGCGTGAGGTCGCCATGTTGGCAAACGCCAACGCCAACGCACGCGTCCAGACGTCGTGGCATGGAGTTGTGCTCCATCTCTAATGGAGTCCTGTGCTACTCCATGCCATGCAGCCTGCACCTGAGCGCGCGGTTCTTGCAGATTGGTGGGTAGGGGTAGGGTCCTGTTCGCATGCTCCGTAGCACCCCCGACATTCTCGATCGGGGAAAGGCCTGGCAATGTGGATGGCTATAGCAGAGTATCCACGGCTGCAAGGCATGCTCGGGAGATGGCTGTGGTATGCGGACGCGCGTTTTCCTGTTGAAATAGGGCATGGCTTGGGCGTTCACGAACAGCAGGACCACCGGTTGAAGGATATCCTGAACGTACTGTGCGGCTGTCATGGTGCCCCTGAGGAACACGGTGAGCGGGCACCATAGGATATCGCCTCACACCATCACACCATCACACCAGGCTAGCGGGGCGTGTGATGGGATACCACAAACCGCTCGTCGTGGCGTTCCCCACTCCGCCTTCAGACACGGACCCAGTGGTCGACGCCATTAAGACAGAAGCGGGACTCGTCGCTAACGATGACCCATTGCAAGTCTGCATGGCTCGAGGTCCGTCGTTACCGACATCAGGCGAGTCTGTAGCGACTTTGCTGGGGTGTGAGGGACAGGATTCGTAAAGGCCAGCGTTCGGCGTGCCCAGCGTTGTACAACCGCCTGTCAGTGATACTGATACTTACAGGATGTGATAGTGCTGGGTGCACAGTCCACTCAATCACCTATCGTTGCCGTTGGATCTGGTCGCCTATGGCGGACCATCCGTCGGTCCTCCCTCCTCGTGGTGCGTGGCAGACGTCCAAATCCTGCATGTCGTGTGTGCGTGCCTTCCTCAATCCATTGCCGCCAACAGTGGACGATGGTGGTGTCCGTATGACCTGTGTAGCGCGCAATACGGCGACAGGACCAACTAGCCTCCCGCATACCCACGGCGCAGCCACTCTCAAAAGCTTATATTCATATACTCTCTGCTTTATCTGGACAACCGGCTGTCGAACGCGTCGTCTAGGCATAGTGTACGTGCAGGTGACGCTCTGGTGACGTTAACCGATGTCGCTATGTCCGGCGCGCCGTTTGAGACCCTCTTTTCTCGGCACTCGGTTCTTGACGTCACGCCCTTACTCCCGACCCCCCAGTGCGCGGCCGACCGTCAAAACGAACATTGGCTTGGTGAATAGTGTGCAAAATCCCACCAAGTTTGAAGCGGATTAGTGGGCTCCTTCTGGGTGCAACTTTTTTTATGATGATGAGTGTATTTTATTTGACTATTATCTACATCGTACAGCCATCACAAACGATGACAATTGGATCTTCAAAAACTATGTTGCTATTTTACGAAATGATAACGCGTCAAATAAAATCATTGTCGCAACACAGGTTGGTAGCAAAAAAGACCGGTAAATATTTTCACTTTTGCTGGCAACGCGCCTTCAAAAACTGTTCCAACTTTTTACGTTTGTTTTTGGAAGTTAAAATAATACGAAATATTAAATGAACGAATTCCATTATTATAAACAAATTTGTGGATACGGCAGTTACACATTAATCACTTGGAGTTTGTCCTTCAAGATGTATTTAATGAGAAGATTTCACAAAAAAGGTATTATGTGTAATGAAAATAAACGTACGCGTTGAAAACTTTATTTGGGTCTTGCAAAATGTGGAATAATATATTCACAGGTGATAAGAAAATAAATTTAATACATTTGTGAGAAAACTTTCCTTAAGTAACTTACAGCCCATCTATAATCCATTCATTTCCGCATCACTTTTAGGTAGAATGCAAGGCGAGTTTTTTCGTTTCAGGAACTTTTGTACTACAGTGTAAAATGAAGATAACCTATAAATAAATGTTAATTGTTGCTTACTACTTTTTGTTTCACGCATATTCTCAGTTTTAAGGGCATATATTGGGTATTTGAAGACCATGGTTGCATGCACTTTTTTAAAACTTTTTTATTTCTGAGGTCTAATAATTACTAATATAGTAAAGAAAATATGGAGACATATTTCAATACCTTTTATTGATCAGTAATGGAGTCACTATTTTAGAAAGTAATCCTTCTTTTTAGAAATGACGGAACTATTGTACTTGTTGTAATTGACTGCGCTTCGTTTTCGGCGGCATCTTACAACTACAATTGTGAAAATATATTTTTTTCTCAATGAATTGTATTTATCAAAACTACATCTTCATATAAGTTCGTACTTAAATTTTTGAAAATACGAGTAGTTTTTCTATGATTTCGTGACAAATATAATAGCCTTCTACAAATTTACTGCGCTTCAGACAGGCGGATTTGTCGTAATTTAGAATTTGCAATTTTGTACATTATTTCTTTGTTCGTTTCTTACATTCGGCGTTTTGTTATACATTTACACATTAATCTTTTAGAAATTATTTATTTTGAAATATTTTGAATAAAAATAGCTAGTTCTTTAAGGGAGTATTGGCAATGCAGGTAATGCAACAATGGAATTCCGTTTCGGGTCGCGAATTTCTGAGAATTACGTGCCATTGTTGAGACTTGATATAGCTGTATGCAAAGGAGTTATAATATTGTCTTGAAGTTGATATTTGCTTGACAATATTTAGTTTTTGCATCAAATGCTGTATCATTGGTAATGAGTAGAGTACTTTTTGCATGGTTTTAGAAAACTCTTCTTTAATTATGGTCCTATGAAATACTAGTTTGATTTGGTGATACAAGGTGAGTATATATATATATATATATATATATATATATATATATATATATACACATATACATTGTGATATACCAATATATATATATATATATATATTGTGATATACCAATATATTATATATTATTACAGTAACATTTGCTGTAAATTGGTTGGGTTAAAAGGGTATGCAAATGGCAATATACAGCCTTAGCAACGCCGGCGTAGCGGTTGGCAAGGTCAATAAACTGCATTCAGACCTTGAATAGGTGGTGGCGCTGGCTAGATAGAAATATAAGGTAATTTGGGATTGGTCTAGAAAGGAATGACTATCGAGAGCGTGACTACTTGATTTGGTAAGAAATGGATGGAATGGCTACGGGAGAATAGACTGTCGACTTTTGACAAAATAGACAAAATACGCTTAGAATAGTCTTAAGAGCTTATTTTCGAAATTTCGACGTTTCCTCCCCGCACAGCCTGTATGTATATATATATATATATATGTATATATATATATATATATATATATATATATATATATATATATATATATATTGGTGTATATAGTTACTTAAAATGAGTATATTTGTATATTATACTATTCTATTTATACATTTATTTTATTTTATTATATTTCTTATCCGAATATTATGGAAGTTAGCCAATGTTAAAGTCTGGAATGTTTTTGAACA
Organism: Acheta domesticus; assembly: GCA_031308135.1. Classification (NCBI taxonomy): domain Eukaryota; kingdom Metazoa; phylum Arthropoda; class Insecta; order Orthoptera; family Gryllidae; genus Acheta; species Acheta domesticus. Next base: position 191,038,772 of record JAHLJT010009419.1, on the reverse strand, counting down.
ATAATTTTCATTTAAAATTTATATTTGTTCCACTGAATAGAGACAAAATATTCAAGAAAACCCTGTGTTATTTGTGTAGCAATAACGGAGTATAAAACAATTTTTCCCAAAGATTAAAAATCTTATTTTTACTTTCCCGTATACGTACGTATATACGGAGTAATATATGTAGTATAGGGAAAGTTATGTAATGCTGCGCGAAAAAATGGTTAATTTTCTGCTGAAAAAATTCGTTGCTGGGCCGTGATAACGGAAAAGTGGATGCATCCAGTAGCTAAATTAAGGAAAAAATCCCCTAACAGGTGATGTAGTCAGATTCCGTTTTTTAATTTGACTTCAAATGAAGTTTTTTGAAAACTCAAAAATTTTCTGTGAAAAAGAGCTTCAAATTTCGCATTTTTAGTAACGCTTAAACGACATTTTCTTAAAAACGGCTACAAATTTTTAAATTACTATTTCACTCATGTCTGTCCGCGTCGTAAGTAGCCAATGCTAAGCAAGGATATATTCAAATTAAACCAATCCCAGATGTTTATCGCCATCAGTTTGTTTACCTTTTTTATCGCTGAGTAAGTCAGGGTGCCATCTTGCTGGGGTGAGAAAATTGAAAAAATATTTGTTTACTAAAAAGTATTGAATTATTTTCTGCGTCCTTACGTACTTCAAGAAAAACAATTCCGAGCCAAAAAATAATCAAACTAAAATTTTCACCTTTGAGTACTAAATACCATTTGTTAGCATTAGAAACAATTTAGAAGGCATTAGTAAGCCCACTTCGGTACATGGGAATGTTGCTCAAACTATGTTTGCATTTTTAATATCTTAACGAATCGACACCTTGAGTTTAATATCAAACGGTGTTTAATTTACAATATGAGTTTGCAGTTGGGCGTTAGTGTACATACTTCCAGATATCGCCAACATTTAAATCGTGCTTTTGGACTGCGATCGTTGGCAGTTGTCGGGTGACTTGCATTATTCTTTCTATAATTTTAAATTTAGTTGTTTTTTAATTGATTCACGTAGTATTGTAGGCTAGCGCGTTTTGATTTTTGTTTTTCATTTATTTCAAGCTATTTTACTTTATCTACTTTAAAAAGTTTGTTCTTTGTGTTGTGCCATAGCACAAGTTTTCCCCCACTACCTCTGCGTATATATACCCGTGCGAGAACTCTCGCATGTTAGACCCCACACTCATCCCTATCCTTCTATTTTCATTCTAAGAGGGAATGTATTTAACGAAACGTGTTTATTTGTATGTATACTACTTACTACTATCTATACTACTATATCTTTTATATCTATAAAGGTAACTTGCAATGTACTAACACAATTACAAATAAAAATAAAAAAAACAATTCATTTTATGTGTAAAAGAAAATTAGTTTTTAGTTTTTCGTGATAGTCACAAAAATATTAGCTTTTTACTTTTGAGAAAGCTACGTGTCTGAACCCGTTGACTTGAAAATTTCATCGAATAATAACGCAAAAATTGGTACGGGTAAAACACAAACACAGTCTTCACACAGTCTTCACTCTCCACTGAACACCCACATCCTTCCACAATTAATTACACAGCACTTATAGACCATGAAAAAACGTTAATTGAATTGTTTCACTATACGCATGAGAAACAATCTTCATAGGTATAGGTATCAAGCAACTATAATAGTACTTCTATTTGTTGCTGGAGAAAAAATCTTGAATTAATGATTATGCAAATAAACCTCGTCAGACTGCACAAACTACGGTGTTAACAGAAAGAGTAAATAAAATTGTCGAATCTAAGCCTTCTAAGCGTGTCGCCACAAAAATTGCTACCAGCAGGAAGGGCTGAAATATTGTGGTGGCCTTGATAGTATTAAACCGTGAAACCGATAAGTTAACTGAATGGATTGGAGAATGTCTCATCTTGTAGATTATGGTGTGAAAAACGTTTCTGTGAGGCCTTCGGCCTCAAAAGTTTACTTTTTAAGGCTCTAAAGCGCTTCGTTTATGAGTTATTTGCCGATATAGGTTGACATGTAATGCGGGTTGCATTTCACATGAATATTTCGATGCATTTTTTTAAAGAAAACATCCATATTTTTAAAGTCAAAGTTGAATTCGTCAAGTCTCCGTGAAATTCTCTTTCTTTGGAGCCCTCATTTATAAAGATTGGTTGCTTGTGAGAGCCGGAACCCAAAGGTATACTACTGAAATAATACAAGAGACGATTCAAATGTTACTTGATTATAAGTTATTCCAGGAGGCAGTGATAAGTCGGAGCTGAATGAAAGGTTTTCATTTATCGGTTGTAATTTTGAGTAATATTTCCCTTTTTCGTAATTCCTGTGATTTAAATTATCCTTTCAAATCATGTAATATGTTTTTTTCGTGAAATAGTCACACTAAATGTCACTCGAAGTGCTGTGCTAGACGGTAAATTCACTCCTTGCTACGCGAGTCGTGTATTTACCGGCTAGAACAGCACTTCTCGTGATCTTACTTATGACTATTTCACTCATGTCTGTCCGCGTCGTAAGTAGCCAATGGTAAGCAAGGATATATTTAAATTAAACCAATCCCAGATGTTTATCGCCATCAGCTTGTTTACCTTTTTTAACGCTGTAAAACCATTGTTTACCTTCTTAAGATAACGACAGCAATTGTTTCACCTCCAAAATAGCTTGTGTGCATCAATATAATATTAAAATGTGTCGTTTTGGTAATGTTTAAAACTCTGAAATAGAATCTATTATTAAAGATTCAGTGCCGAAAAACAACAAAAGGAACAGAAAAAGTGTGTGGAAGAAAATTCAAGAATTTTGTAAAGACAGAAAATACAAATGGACAGCACAAACTACAAATGAAGAAATTACACATGTTTTAGGCAATTGATATACGAAGATTAGATTGTGAAGAGTACAAAGAATATGCTATCAAAACTATGTGGAACGTTTCAACAAAAATTATTCATGTAAATACTTTAATTAGTACACACGTGTGTTCAATCCATTCGAAATTGACGAATTCCGCTGCTAATTCATCTTGTACATCTTCCATTTCAGATACTTCCATGGAAGACCAAGACTTGGAAACCAACTTCCTACAACTTTAATGATTTTGCTTTTAATAAATGATCTTGTCAGTAGCCTTGTTATAATTGTTTGTAGAAAGTTTTATTACCATAAAAGTGAAACATATTTGAAATCATTTTCTGAATTAAAATGTTATTCAAATGTTACTTGGTTATAAGTTATTCCAGGAGGCAGTGATAAGTCGGAGTTGAATGAAAGTTTTTCATTTTTCGGTAGTAATTTTGAGTAATATTTCTCTTTTTCGTTATTCCTGTGATTTAAATTATTCTTTCAAATCATGCAATATGTTTATTCGTGAAATAGTCACACTAAATATCAATCGAAGTGCTGTGCTAGCCGGTAAATTCACTCCTCGCTACGCGAGTCGTGAATTTACCGGCTAGCACAGCACTTCTCGTGATATTACTTATGACTATTTCACTCATGTCTCTCGGTGTCGTAAATTAACCAATGCTAAGCAAGGATATATTCAAATTAAACCAATCCCAGATGTTTATCGCCATCAGCTTGTTTACCTTTTTTTATCGCTGTAAAAACCTTTCTTTACCTTTTTAAGATAACGATAGCAATTGTTTCACCTCCAAAATAGCTTATGTGCATCAATATAATTTTAAAATGTGTCGTTTTGGTCATGTTTAAAACTCTGAAATATAATCTATTATTAAAAATTCAGTGCCGAAAAACAGCGAAAGGAACAGAGAAAGCGTGTGGAAGGAATTTCAAGAATTTTGTGAAGAAAGAAAATACAAATGGACAGCACAAACTACAAATGAGGAATTTACACATATTTTAAGCAATTAATATACGCAGATTAGATGGTGAAGAGTACAAAGAATATGCTATCAAAACAATGTGCAACGTTACATAAAAAATTATTCAGGAAAATACTTTAATGAGTGCACACGTGTGTTAAATCCATTCGAAATCGACGAATTCCGCTGCTAATTAATCTTGTACATCTTCCATTTTAAATACTTCCACGGAAGGGCAAGACTTGGAAAACAACTTCCTACAACTTGAATGATTGTGCTTTTAATAAATGTTCTTGTATGTAGCCTTGTTCTAATTGTTTTTCGAAAGTTTAATTACCATAAAATTGAAACATATTTGAAATCATTTTCTGCATTAAACCGTTACTAGCGTACCCGTGCGAGAACTCTCGCATGTTAAATCCCACCCTTTCCCTATCCATTTGTCTATCCGTTCCATAAAGGAGAGGAACTATTAATGTACTTACAGAATATCAAACAAAATAACAATGAAATTGATGTTTGAAACAAATTTTCAATTAAAGTTTATTCCACATTATGGAGAGATGTTCTTGGAACAATTCATTCTTCTTTAAAAACAACTTTTGAAGAAATTTTTCAATCTTCCTTGAGAGTTAGCTTTTCGCTTTCCTTGTTAGTCAAATAAAGAAAAGAGTTTTACTCTTGAGAAGGCCAAGTAATGTAGTGCAAAAATACCGGATCGGGCAAGAACAGACCTACTCATTGCAATATTATTTAACTTTCCTTGATTTGTTATGAAGAACCGAGTGGGGTTTGGTGATTTTGTAAAGAAAGAAAATACAAATGGACAGCACAAACTACAAATGAGGAATTTACTCATATTTTAGGAAATTAATATACGAAGATTAGATGGTGAAGAGTACAAAGAATATGCTATCAAAACAATGTAGAATGTTACATAAAAAATTATTCAGGTAAATAATTTAATGGGTGCACACGTGTGTTAAATCCATTTGAAATCGACGAATTCCGCTGCTAATTCATCTTGTACATCTTCCATTTCAAATACTTCCCCGGAAGGGCAAGACTTGGAAAACAACGTCCCACAACTTTAATGATTGTGCTTGTAATAAATGTTCTTTTAAGTAGCCTTGTTATTATTGTTTTTCGAAAGTTTTATTACCATAAAATTGAAACATATTTGAAATCATTTTCTACATTAAACTGTTATTCAAATGTTACTTGATTATAAGTTATTCCAGGAGGCAGTGATAAGTCGGAGCTGAATGAAAGGTTTTCATTTTTCGGTTGTAATTTTGAGTAATATTTCCCTTTTTCGTAATTCCTGTGATTTAAATTATCCTTTCAAATCATGTAAAATGTTTATTTATGAATAGGCACTAAATATCACTCGAAGTGCTGTGCTAGTCGGTAAATTCACTCCTCGCTACGCGAGTCGTGAATTTACCGGCTAGAACAGCACTTCTCGTGATATTACTTATGAAAATTGCCATTTCGGTGTTAGGCCATTTTGTGTTCTTTAATATTCCTAAATAATAACTTCCGTTCTACCATTAGGAAACTGAAAAATTAAGAAAATGTCCAACAAAATGTACTTTGGGCAGCTCTCACGAGTATGTGTCAATTCCAAATAGCTAGCTCAGACCCAAGGAAATAGAAAACTAATAAAGTCTGTGTCATTTTGTAGCACCACTAGTTTATTTTATTACTTCCTGTTTGACACTATACCTTTCAGGGCATTGAAATTTACAATTTAACGGTCATTACGAACACTTTCAGTAACCTTTAGGAGGATTCTTAAAGGCAATATTTGAAATTAAAAAATTGTAATCACAAGGAGGATGGAAAAGGAGAGAAAAGAATATTACAAAAGATAAAAAAAATTTTTAGGAAATTTAGAAATAATTCTACGAAGGAAAAGATAAGTTTTACCAAGGAAAAGGATAAGTTTTACCAAGGATAATAATAAGGATGAGTACTAAAATATTTGAAACTATGATGTTTAATCAAATTATGAATTAAAGGAAGATTTAGTTCATTATAAATTTGTATATTGGGAATAAACAAAGGTGCAGGTACAATTTTTCCAAAGAGTTTGTTTTAAATAATTTTAAGTTTTTGTATATCACATTTAGCTCTGTTTGACCATAGTGGAAAAGTAAATGTTATAGTAGGTATAATAATTGGAGTGTATATTTACTTAGCAGTTTTAATGCTTGGAGAACCAAACAATAGAACAAGTAGCACATTTCAATTACCTGGGATGTGATATAACTTACGACCGAAGCCAAGATATGAAAAATAAATTGCACAAGTTCCAATACATATGCGGCAAACTACATAGAACATTAAGAAATAAGACTAGAAAAGATATGTTGAAAATAATAAAAACACAATGGCAACCTCAGTAGTCCTGTGTGGGAGTGAAAATTGGATTCTCTCACAAAAAGAAAAAATAAATATACAAGCAACGGAGAGTAAAAGGTTGTACTTTGCTAGATAAACAAAGAAATGAGGATATAAGAAAATTATTAAATATATTTCGCTTAAATGATTCCATACAACAATGTAAACAAGACTGGAAAAACTAAAACGCAGAGGCCAATGGCCTCAAAGAAACGTTCCCAACACCGTAGTCTATAGGATGAGATCTTCTTAACCATTATATTAAATTTTTGCTTGTTCCACGCTTCTCGATTCTGCTCCACCTGTTCAGAGACTGTAAATCAGTATATGTAATTCAGAATCTGCACATGGGTGTGAAATGACTAATTACTTGATACTAGCTGAATGTAACGTCGCCGACACTTTAAACTACCTTCGGTTCTTTAACTTTTTTCTTAGCCTTCCTTCGTCTTCTTTTTCGTCTCCTTCTTCTGCGTCTTCTTCTTCGTCTCCTTCGAATTCTTCTTCGTATTCGTCTTCGTCTTTTCGTCGTCTTCTTCTCTGTCCTCATCGTCTTCTTCGTCTTTGTCTTGATCGTGTTCTTCGTCTTCGTCTTCTTCGTCGTCGTCGTCTCTCTTTGTCCCTTTCTTTCTCTTCGTCGGTATTGGTATCATTTACATATGGCATTGATTTAGTTCCCGACATACTCACCAAGATCGCAGCGCCAAAACTCGAGAAAACACGTTTTTGGAAATTTCTTACCGTGAAGGAAAGTGTTAACCCCCCCACACTTCTCACGCCGTAAGTCCACACTGAGGAAACGCTACTGATGCGCAGCAGAAGGAATTTCACATAGTCCGGAGATATTGGTTATTATTTGACTCTCATGCTTTAGCGAAAATCCTTGTCGGCAACGTGAATTGTACTCCGTGAACGACCCACTCCACACAATGTAAAATCCAGCCGGGGCGGCGTATGCCACGCGGAGGTTCGGAGAAGAAATGTGGAAATAAGGGAAAACAGGTGACATAATATCGTTCTTGAAATATTTAGTTTTGGCGAATAGATTCTAACACTGGCATGTGTTGACAGCTCATTGTTCTATTTTCAGGAGCTGCATGTTGTTCGTAATTGCGATAACGAAAATTCCCAGTTTTATGATGAATTGCTCTCCCAACAAATGCTAACCTCTAATACTATTTCGAAGTCTTAACATTTGACATAAGTACTCTTCGATAATTTGTACGTCTATTCAGCAACGAAGAACAGACAATGTTTCAGGAGGATTTGTCAAAGAGACAGAGGATTTACAATGGTTCCAGCAATAAGTTTTCCGCCACTGGTCTGTAGATACAAATTCTTCAAAAATCGTTATTCAAAATAATTAGGCACACCAGAATACAGTTGAGTCACGGTATGGGTGAACCCTAATTTTGAGGGTCTAATTCAATCCTTCGCCCGAAAGGTAGTGGTCAAAATGTAATTGTAGCAGTAACAAACAGAAGTCTGTACCAAACACGCCCGGGCCATGAAAGAGAGAAATGTTCCTCTGTCCGTTTGCAATGAACATAAGCAGAATCGTTAAGCGTAGTTGAAATTCAGAGTTCAGAAGGTAACTTTGATTCATCCTAAATATTTTGTACAATGAAAAATGGACACATTGACATGTTTAGATCTTATGTGTTTTGTTTATTACATCCCGTCTTTCTTGTATTTTGTTTAGAATTGCAACCTGAATTCCTTGCAAATTTGGAGCGTGCATTTGCGAGAACTTAGCAATGATAATAATAATATAATAATAATAATAATAATAATAATAATAATAATAATAATAATAATTTGATTTCCTTGCGAATGGACTGTTGTCCGGTGACAAGTTACAAATACAATAATCTTAGACAATACACTAAATGTGATGCAATAGAAAAACAATATTGTTGTAATAATAACAACAAATATATTAATAATACAATAATTAATAATACAAGTGTATTCCCAGTTTTTATACAATTAAGAATGTTGAAAGTAAATGAGTTACAAATAATACAATAGTTATTTACGTATCTAGGGCGCCAAGTACAAGCCTCCGCCCCGAAGGCGACCCCCAAACCCAAGGGCCTCTTGCCCGAGGGTTCGGAGGTCCTTACGGCTTACTAGCTCGTTGCTGAATCAAACGAGAATTCGAAACATTTTATAATTTTCAAATGATTTCTTATTCACAGTTGTGGAGCACTAGAAGGCCACACTAAATTAAATTGTGAATAGTCTTCTTTATAGAACGTAACACAATCATAAATATTTCAGTTCATAAAACACAACAAAATTGTGTTTCAATTCCTTAAGTTTTAAAATGTTTTAAAGTCAAGTTCAATACCCTATGTATCGCTTTTAGAGTATTGTATGTTTCACTTACCACTGATCGGGTTATTGGCGAGCAAGCGGCAAAGCCAACAACTGTTAAAAATAATATAACGGTGAATGCCATTATCACTGCAGAAGAAAATGGTAATGCTGACTGCAGAGCACTATATCCCTTTTCGCAAGTTTCTTTAATTTTGCTCGAACTGGTTGCCAGTATTATTAAAGCAGTCAATACCAATATCTGAAAAAGAATATTTTAAAGATAAGATAATTCTGCTCTCAGGATTTTGGCTTCTTAATGGCACTAAAAAATGGGCTTGATCAACGTTTGCGCAATTAAAATGTTTCTTCGAACTTGCTGAAAACAAATGTTTACATTTTCAAACGATCTATGTGTATTATGGTTTGCTTTGTACGTATAAAAAAGTTGCAAACTTTTTTTAAACATTTTATTTCTACAGAAATGAGAAGTACAAAACATAATAAAATTGTCTTTTTAGAGATCATTTAAAGAATTGTGACAATCTTGAATAAAATCATTCTTAGAATTTTAGTTTGTCTGTGGGGAGAATAGGTGAGAAAAGAACAACACCACGTTTTAATGAAAATTTATATAAATTAAAGAATTTAACCCTCATTCATTTCTAAATGCATTTTTAATTTCTCGCATACTGCATACGTAGTATAGAAAAATGTCATGCAAACTGCAGCAAAAATAACGACTTTTCGAGAAAGAAATTCATATTGTAGACCTCTGATACGGACAAGTGGGTAATTCTTGTTTCTATATGTTTGGGTTTTTATTTCTTGGCGCGTGGGGTCTTGTCTTCAGGATGGAATATCTCACGGTATTTCGCGTCGTTCTCCGTCGTGCCGCCAGGAGTCGCATGATCCCCAGTGTATCGAGCAGTGCTGGCGATAATGCGACTCCTTGCGATCGAGAACGACGCTGAGATATTCCATTGTGAAGACAAAACCCCACGCGCCAAGAAATAAAAACCCTAGTAAAATATACTCTCTAACACTTCGTGCAATCAGAATCCACGTTCCGTGATACTTTGACTCCAAAACCTTAGTTTACGGCAATACACAATCAAATCAGTCTAAACTGGAACTTGCCTAAGACGGAAATCTGCCCTAACCGAAAAATTTCTCCGGCCCGTGAAGTTACAAGGCATGTTTGCACAGCATAAAACGGAATGTGTCCAACGCGAAAACGGAACGGTTTTTCATGTGTTACAGGGGGAAGAATCTTTCTAAAACGGAATTCCTGTGAATTTAATACAGTTGGCAGAGAGACGAGATATTCTCAAACAAATGAATGCATCTGAAACTCTGATGTGCAAATTTTCTATCCCTGTGACATGTGATCCAGCCTTTGCAGCCGCACTGTGAATGAGAGAAGCTTCAGCGAAGCTAATATTCGACCTTGTGGTCGCTTATCTCTGAACGCGTAGGCCGTAAGGGAATTCCCTCCTGACTCACTGAACGTGGCAGGATAGGGAGATGGCTTCCATTGGCAAGTCTCCTTGCCCCGCGTTGAAAAATGTAACCCCTCGGCCAGGGACGCATTGCGCAAGGCCATGCAAGTGTATCAGAAAGTCGGTACTCTGGGCTGTGACGCATTGTGCGTTGAAAGAGTCTGCGCGCAGTCCGGCTGCAGCCTTTAGGAAGTCAAGTGGTGCGTGTTGAGTTTCACAACCAGTTTAACATTGGTTGTAAAACTTTAACCTTTTTAACCCAGTTTAAAAAAATTACAAAAAGGCTACAGACTTTTACTTTCTCGTATACGTACGCATACAAGGAGTAATATAGTAGTATACTGAAAGTAATGTAATGGTGCGTTAAAAAACGGTGATTTTTCGACAGAAAAACCCACATTGTTGACCTTGATGCACAAAAAGTGGATAAATCTTGTTCCAATACCTAGAATATTACTATTTCTAACACTTTGTGTAGACAAAATCCACGACTTGAAAAACTGGCTTATGCCAAAACGTATATCCGTTCATAAGTTTGTTTTTGAACAACACTAATTCCAAAACTAGTTTTAGTCTCTTTGCAAAATTAATATTCGCCCTGTCAATCTGGCTCGACTCAAAGCTCTGCGATTTTCATAAACAATGAACATTTTTGAGGGTGCGTGAAGACCCTGGAACATTTTCAAAATTTTCTCAAAAATGTCTCGAAATTTTTTCTTTAAATTTCGTGTAAGAATTCTGAGAAATAAACTTCTAAAAATGCAGTAGGCCCTATTTTCACGGTTAACTTTGAATTTTCGAAAATTATGAAAGTTTGAATTTGTTTCGGCGTCTACACTACACTAATAAAAATTGCGATTTTTCCTTAAGATGAAATTTGTTCTCCACAATTAGTTCATTCGTTGTCATGGACATTTAAAAAAAATTATTCATTTTTTGGCAATTCTGAGCGAAATTTGAGCAATATTATAAATAATATTTTCTGCAAAATGATTCATTTAGTTTTTCTCATTAAAACAGGAAGACGCAAAGGTCTATGTCATTCTTAAGAACGGGTGCAAATTTTTTCTTTAACATTTTTGTAAAGATAATGCACTCTTAAGAGATGACATAAACGCCATTTGGCTACATTCGTTTGTTTTTTTGAAAAATACACAGTTTTTTATAGATCTCTCACGTTGCGACATGACTATTAACGATGTGTTGATTGTATTTACGTAATGGGCATTTATTATACTTTATGTCATTTGTAAGTAAAATTTCTTCGAATAATTTCTTATTAGGCTTTTCGAAAAATCGACAGTTTGGGGTGAAAATGAACAATAAAATGCGCACTTTCAAAAACTCGAAATGACATTTTCTTAAAAAACGGTTAGAATGAAGATGAACGTAAGGGACAATCATTTACCCTTCTATTAAATTCTTAAAATCATATTTCAGTTCTTCTATTAGGGATCCGAAAAATTGAGGAAAACGTGAAAAAAAGTCTTCGGGCACCAATAGAGCCTGCTGAGAAGATGGTGGGGCGAAACCGGAGATAGTATGGTCTAAAGGGATAAGAAAACTAGTACGAGGAAGTCTGTGCCGTTTTCTACCACCAGTAGTTACTTTCTCGTATACGAGTATATAGAGTGATATACCAAGTATAGAGAAAGTTTAGTATAATGCGAAAAATTGATTTCGAGATTTCAAGGAAAATATATTCATTTAGGGTTTCCATGATAGCTAAAAAGTGGTTTTTATTTTCTAGTATATTTACGTATATATGTAGTACAATGTAGATAGTGTATTATTACGCTCTGAATAAAATTGTTTTTTATTAACGTACACCTGCTCGATTTTGATCAATATTTACCTCTATATTTCACGGTTTTTCTGTACCATTGGTATCTCGACTTGTAGTAGTCTCTTCAATAGTCTAATTATATCCGCTATATTACTTTCCTCCACCAAGTTCAAATTGTAATATTGACGAATATTCTAATTGAAATCACTGAAATCCATACAAGAACATAAAGATTACTTACCAGTTCAAGTACTTTAAATATAACCCTGCATATTAAAACTTTATTCGTGTACGGACGGAGTCCACTCAGGTAGCGTCGCGAAGGGCATTCCTTATATTGGCAAGAGTCTCTGATAGTGCACAGTTGTTGATCATCCGGATCTCGATGTTTACCACTCATATTTGGCCTTTCACCAGTCAGGTCTCGTCGTTCATCATATGCACTTCGTCGTTCATTAGCTATATTTCACCGTTCACCACTCATCGAATACCGTCGTTCACCATTGGCATATCTTCGTTCATCTCTCATATTTCGACATTATGTTTTCCAATTGAGTCCAGATTCCCATTTCTAATGTTAGTCACTGCAACGTTTCAAATGTCATTGCATTTTCAATTTTAAAGTCCTGTACTTTTGTTTGACGAGAAGCAGAGTAAATGATAAAATTAGCTGGCTGTTAGGTAACAGAAAATCATTTCTTTGGTTACGGTTACAGATTTACAAGAATGGAATTTCAACAATAATCAGATCCATCTGCTGTAAAGAAGGTACTGTAAGAAGGGACCAGGGTGACAGGCCGGGAAACAAATAAACGGCATGTCAAACGATGGAATTGCCAGAGACGATGTAGAAGCCAATAATAAGACAGTCATCTGCAAACAAACGCATTGGCAAATTGAGCACATGAACATAAATGGCCGGACAAAATCCAAATTTCCAATTTTTAAGAGGATGTAATTTTCATGTGGTACGTTATTTACCAATTAAATTTAACAGAACATAGCTATACTGTAACGTGTAAAAGCATACAAAAAATTTAGGTTGTGATTGTATTCCTTCTTTGACAATTTACTCTCTGAAAATGGAATTTCGTTCACTCGCGTCCCGTAGATTTCGTTGCAAATATTTCCCAAATAAAAACATAGAAGTTAGGTTAGTAATATTTCGATTTATAGTCTAGAGTATACTGAGTCCAATACCTTTTATTCTAGATTGCTAGAACCACCCAGAACTGAGTAATTTAGAAAAGTGTAAATGTCTACAAACGTGAAAAATGGCGTACGGCTTTAAAAAATGGCTACCATTTATAATCCAGTTACAATAAAAAATTAAAGATGTTTTTGAACAGCCAAAACATATGAAAAATTTATGTACAAAATATGATTTGTTTTCGAGATGGTCGAGCAACCAGTACTGGACCACTTAAAGTGGATGACGTGAATAAATGTTCCAAAAGTTCCAATTGTTCCGAGGACGTGAATAAATGTTCCAGAAAGAGGATGAGTTAAAACCGAAAACCCTGCTCAGACTAAAAATATAAGGTAGCCTGTGCCATTCGATGTTTTTCCTTGCTTCTTTAGTTTTTTTTGTACTTTGCTTTTTTAAATGTAATGCTACGAGAGTTGAACGTGGACAACCTACTAACCACCTTCCCAGAATGTTTTCTTCTTGCACCTACATAAAGTCGCCCCTGCCTCATGGAGAACAAGTAGGAAAGGGGGAGAATGAAGAAACCGTGCATGCATCTTCGCGACCGCGCAACTGAAATGCATTTATTTGTATTTCAATAAAGTTTATGACACCATCTGCACATCTACAATAATAAAACCTCATCCACCTTTGTATATAATATAGGATGACATGTGTTTTCGAACCCGCGAGATGCTGCTTCTGTCATCCCTGATTGCATTTCTGCGTAAATAAATTTGGAAATCACCGTCGTTTTTAAATAGCCAAAACAAGTTTTCAGAGCTTGTAGGAAGAGTGGGAGGTTTATGAAACACCTCCTTACAACAGAATGTATTTTCACATAAAAACATCGAAATTTCATTGCCGGACGATAGTGCATGTTTTAGGCACAACGTGTGGCCCTTTGGTGACCAAACGCACAAAGATGAGGTCGTGATTATGAAACACTGCCATGCGACTACAGCGATAAGGGCGTCACGCTCACCCTTCGCTAGTCCAGGGACGTCAGACCGCGCCCGCACCAACTACTTTTATTTTACTTTTATTTTAATTTTATTTTATTTGGTCAAAAAAAACCAATAAAAACTGTATATTACATATGGAGAAAGAGATTATTTGCGCACATTTTCTTGAGGCCCAGAATAAAAAAAGGCGAAATTATCAACATTTGAAAAAAACTTGCCCGCTTGAAAAGCTCGGCGCTGCGAGGAGCACGTGCCACTTCCCCTGCCTACGCTCTATTTCCCCTCCTAATCCAGAAAAGGATGTCCATACGCAGACAGAAGCGGTGCGAGACACAGAATAGTAGCTTTATACGAAAATGTTTGTCAGATTTGTTCCTTCATACAACCGATATTTGAATTTTTTAAAATTCTTTACTATTTATTTCTATTTCATGTTTATTTTCTTTTAAAATTCTGTGTTGTATAAACATGTTGGATAAGGAGCAGGAACATGATTGAATGGCGAATTCATTACTTGTTTTCGTTTTGTGTTATTTTTATTAAATCATTATTCTTTGTACACAGCAATAATATGAAATAAATTAGCATATCTCTACGACTTACAGCTCTTTTAACAGACAAGAATCTTTGTTAAACCTCTATCAGGAAAGAAGGAAGTTTATGTAATTATTACACTCTCAAGTAAATACGATGACAAAATCATGATACGTTCATCAAAATGTTCAATTTTACTCACAACTGACAATTAAAGTATAATTGATGTATTATTACATTTAAAGAATTTTTCTTTCCTTTAGTACAGAAAATGGAATTAGTAGAGCTACATTTGTTCAGTAACTTCACTGACTTCTTCAAAGACTGTCAGCGGCCAGGTATCCAGTGATAAATTGCCACTTGCAATCAGTGTTGAACTTGTACTTTGAATATCTCGCCAGTTGTTCTGACCCGCTAACTCTAACTAAGCTAGTTACCTTGCCCGCAATTTCTGCTGTAGTTGATCGCTTTGGACACAAAGAAAGCTGCTGCCCTTTCGACAGGCGATTTGACGACCTCTGGCAGTGTGTACCGAATGTTTTCCACCCGTCATTATTCTTCCCTGGTGAGAATACGCAAGAATCACGCCAGACGTATCGTATCCGTGACTCACCTGACTGAGATCCCCAATTCATATCTAATCAGTAGTCAAAACCCTTCTAGAAGAACGGTGCTGCTTTTGCTAATAACGAGGCGCATCTTACTCTGACATCAATCTATTGTGAGGACAGTCATAAAGTTTCCTCTAGAACAACGTTGTCCAACTACGACCGCAAAAGTATTAGCCAAAAGTGAAAATTCCTTTTTCATGTTGGGCGCGAAGATTTTGCGCCGGTACGGTCCCTTATATCACGCATGGTTCATCCCCTCCTTTTTCATCAGAGGGCAGTAGTAGCCAACGGCCGAGATCAACCAATACGTGGATGCCAGGTGTGGAACCCCCCCCCAAGTAACGCAAATAAAGTCCGCAATTTTATCAATAAAGATTTTAATTATGTTTCCTTGAGGCCCTGCAAGTTGGATTTCTGCTCAAGAAGAATCATTTTTTTTAAAACGTTCCAAACTCTAAAGGACGGAGCGACTACTTTGTGCGAGATTGGTTTCGGCTTGCATGAGGATGATGATGTAGCTGTAGCTGGCGATGGCCCTGCCAATGGCCAACGCGAGGGACAGGTCGAGAGGCGAAGAAGGCCGCACACGGAGAAGCGGAGGGCGCCGGCGCGCGCCTGCGCCTCGCGTGGAAGCGGCGCAGCGCGGCGGGCCGCCGGGCGGCCCGGCCCCGCGGCCGCCATCTGCCGCCACCTGCAGCCCCTGCAGCACTCTGCGCGTCCGCCGCCCCTCCTTCGCCAGCAGCCGAGCACGACCCATATCGGCTACTATCTGCCCCAGGGACACAGGATAAGTACAGCCACATTAATAAATAATAACAATAATATAATACAATAATATATAAGAACCCCTCCATGTAGTAATGAATGTAGAATATGCGGTGCCAGCATGAAAACTCCAGCTCATCCTTGCCGGTTGTAGTGTGTTGGCTCCCACTGCCTAATAAAGTAGGCACGATATAAGGGGAAAATAATTCACGAACACGACTAGTACGAAAATACGGAATTGAGTCCTGTAATGTCCCATATTCAAATTCATCCTTCTCCAGCTTGGACATGAAAGAATGCCAAGCTGTACTGGAAAGAAGTATTATTACAGATACCACAATTTTTAAACATAGGCACAACATGATAGTTTTTGACCAAGCTCAAGAAAACTAGCCATGATCATCGATTTTGGGCAGCGTCAACAATAACAATCTAGAATATGTTCCAAAGCTTGAAAAGTCAGAAATATGTACTGTTACCTCAAGAGCTTCGCCACCAATGGAACTTCAGAATATCGACATACAACCGATAATATAATGTCCACCAGAGGATTAGTACCAAACATACAATGCAATGCAATTCCACGTGTTGGAATTACCATTCTCATGCGTGGAACAAATTCAGAAATCATTAATACTGAATGCTGCAAGAATAGTAAGAGAATTCCTGGATGTAACACTGATTGGGACAATCGATTGATTGAAATGTCAAGAGTAACATTCGTTCGTAGTCTTGTCTCTGCGAGCGACCGAGCATAGAAAGCATGGTCAGGTGAATGTTCCTGCACTAGTGCAGAGAGTGAAAAATTCGGATAATAATATAATAATAATAATAATAATGATAATAATAATACGATAACGATAATAATTACTATTGTGTACGATTATTGGTAACGACCAACAAATTCAAACTGAGTTGCACGATAGCGGCAACAAACCGGATATAGTTATCCGGGAATTTGGAGAAAAATCGTGTCTACCTTGTAGAACGTTGCTGTGCCTGCGATCAAAATCGCGTACCAAAGAGGCAGAGAAATGTCTAAAACTATAGTTTTGGAAATCGAAATCACCGAATGTGTTGTATAAAGCACAGGTCGTCTCGATAGTAATCGGAGCTCTGGGATTTGTTCCGCACAATTTTTGTAAAAACTTGTCTAAACACCCAGGCAATTCAAAGACTGAGAAGTGCAAGAAGATTGCTTTATTTGGAAACAAAGCCCAAATTTTTGCGCAAGTATTGTAACGGCACCGATATCCCTGGATCTACTTTCTTAGGAAGCGGTTTGCAACCGGAGTAACTCTATAATCAACCGACACATAAAAATCTCTACCCGAGAATTAGAGGAATAATAATAATAATATTATTAAATAATAAACGGCCGGTAGCCGAAATCCCTAAGAGGTAGTGCCCGTAGCGATCTCGGGTTCCAGAGTCCCCCCTCGGGCTTGGTGTGTTTTGTATATATGTGTGTGTCGTCCATTCACCCTTCATGATCATCATCATTCCAGCATACATTCCCTACGTTTTCATAACCAACTCAACGGGCATACTGATCTTTACTATTTCTAAAACTTAATTTGATTTTCATATGCTTCGTACTGAATATTTAACTAATTGCTATTCTTTAGTTCGGTCGCGCGCATTGATATAATAAGATGAAAACTATGAATTAAAAAATCTTAGTATAAAAAACTGCACACGAACACAAAATGGCATTGAAAAGTACACAAACGAATCCCTAAATATATTTAAATTTGGAAATAACTCACCTTAAACACTACACAACGTCATTGAATTTGACACATCTTGATTTTCCTTCATTTTTATGAAAGCAGATGTTTTTGCTCTGTTGTATTTATACAGACTAAGACAAATTACACCATAAACTCTGCATGAATAGTGAAACGTTTCGAAATGGACCTGATACACGGCGCGGAAGCACTTCTTTTTTTTAAATGCGCGCCTTTAGACGGCTGATGTCATAGCGGAGCGTTAGTGGTTGGTCTCGTTCGAGAGGGGGTACTATAAAGTTTTTGTCCTATACAGTTTCACTTCCGCCATCATGCGGTTGAAACAGTGAGGACGTGCTTTTGCCGTTGGGGCCTACTTTTGTCGATGCAACTCAGCGCCGCATTCTGGCCACTCAGCGGGATTGTTCTGTGATCGCAACCCGAGCGCATCTTCCGATTTATTAGAACAATCTATGAAGAATTATTATATTCAGAATAGACTATAGCGTTTTGTTGGGCCTCAGAGGTGGAGGGCGTTTGGGCATTTTGATTTGGGTGAAAGACCTTGATAGGAATCTAAAAGAGGAAATGAATGCAGTCATCGGCAATAGAGGAAAGCCTTGACACGTGCGTGAATGAGTGTCATTTAAATGTATTGAGAAAAGAATTGGGAGAAAGCACGTCGCCCTGTGGTGACGCGCGTGAAAATTTGATAGATTGAGGGAATATTTAGATAATGCCGACAAAGAAAGAATCTTTCTTTCAGATAAGCGTCTGGGCCGCAAAAATTGTAATAGAATGTTCGAGAAGATTATGTGTGAGAAACGTTTCTTTGAGTTTAGTTTTTAGGCCCTAGAACGCAATTGTTTAGAGTTATTTAAAGCCGATTAGATCAATGCTGCCGAATGCGTTGCCGTTTGCATTGACTGAATATTTAGTTTTGTTCTAACTAGCAGCCGCATGTAAAGGAGTTACAAAGAATTAACAGCACATAAACCTTCTGGGTGAAAAACACACGTAAGAAGTGCCAGAAAGGTAGTAATGCGCCGTAGTAATCCCATCCCCAAGTACATTACATTACATTTTACTCCATAAAAGGTAATAAAAACTTTTTTCTTGTGTATGTTGTACCGTCGTACCCAAGCACTAATTAAACCCTCACTTTTTCGACCTCGTCATAACCCTGTGTTAAATCCAGGAAGGCGGGAATATAATTTTTTCTGATTTATTCATCTATTATTCTATAACTCTTTTCATTTCCTCTTAAAACATTATTTAAACATTCCATTTCTGAAATTTATTTGAGAAAAATCTATTTTTTAAATATGTAATAATTACTCATGATCCAAACGAAAACCACAAAAACAACGTAGTTATCGACGTCAAGTTGAAGTCAACCATCATTCTTGTGAGTTACCATGTGAATGGCCACAAACAGTGAAACCTGTTGGTTGGTGAATTTGATGTAACACAGCAAAGCACCTGTTCTTCCAAAGCTTCGTTCAGCTTCTCTGTCCACTGCCAGAGCACCATGTGTGCATTTCGAGTTTCCATACTAACTCACATGTGACCGGCCTCCTGCCTGGTTGCTTTAACGGCAAATGCTTTGGTAGTAGCGCGTTAGTTTTGGTAAACGAAGTTTGATGTAGACACTAGAATTATGATTTTCAATCCGATGTGTGCGTTACCTGACAACGTATGTAACGAGCAAAATAGACAGTCAGTTGTACCGTTTGCACTGTATACCCACGCTTCAAAAAAGTAATATGATAAACATAAATAATACAACATGCCAACATTTTACTGGATACTACGAATCTTTCCATTTCGTGGTAAAATGCTTTTCCTCATCCTTTACTAGAAATTTTGTCCTGCTCTCGTTATGGAAATTTGAAATTGTTTATGTTTTTACGATACTTCATTGTGGCCGTTTATTAATGAAACAGCAGCATTTGTAGTACAATGACAATCCAAGACAATTCGCCGCAGAACGTATGTATACCATTGACTTTTTAAATAATTTTCAAAAAAATGTCATCATTGCCCAAAGAGAGACAATGAATGAAACTTTGCAAATAGAGAGTGCGAATGTCTGTATTCAGAGCTTCTTGAGGAGTGGAGTTTCTTGAATCAGGAGCTAGCCCCGTTTATACCTAGAAGTTTCATGAGGTAGTGCAGAGGAGCACAGAGATTGGAAGAAAATTGTCGCGCTTCGAAGGACACGCATATTTGCTTCGTCGTTCACTTACTGACTCGACCATATACTTAACTTATTAAACCCTAAAATACAGTGTCACCGAGTATAAATCATTCTTTCGATATATACAGAAATTTCTCAAGCGCGTAAATACTCATTATGATACTGTTTTCAAAATAATACGTACTATTAATATTCACAAAACCTATCTCCCAAGGTTTTCCTCGTAATTTTGACGAAAATCAATTTTTCTCAACGTAATAGAGGAAATGGTGTGGCATTACGATGCTATCATTTGAATCAATATTTGATGTAGGCTTCCTCATCGTAATTGTTTATTTTGGCATAAGCGTTTTCGGCCGCATTGCGGCATCTTCAGTGCTACAAATAATGATATAATAATAAATAATCATATAATAATAATATAATATATCTAAATTACAAAAAAATTAAAACTTTTAAAGAATAAAAACTTTCAAGATATTATTTTAAGAGATGTAAAATGTGAAATGGACATATAGATTTTTTTTTTAAATGACAATGAAAATAAATAAAATAAATGGAATCTATTACAAATAATATTATGAAGCAAACTGAGTGAAATAAAAGTATAATATAAAATGTATAGATGGAAACCTAATTTTGAATAACAAATGTACACTTTGAAAGAGGTGCAAATAGAAAATGAATAAATATGTAACTAAACAAATAAATGAAGTTATAAATTTAGGTGAGCAAACTGACATACCTCTTAGAGGTGGCTGTGGGCCTCAGTCCAGACAGACAGCGAAGGCGAAGGCATTGTACGCTATTTAAAGGAAACGTTCAATGGAGGTAGGGAGAACGCGGGGTTTTTTTCTAGATGGCCATTGCGGGAAAGGCCCCCGGCGGTGGCGGAAAAGAGGCAGGTCAGAGAGGTTAATGTGCTTTGGAAGCGGCCCAGTTCAGAAGAGGGGAAGAGAGAAGGAATCTGTTCATTAAATAGCGTGTTGGGGATTGTTTAATAAATTATTAATGTGTATTGCTTCTAGTTTAAGTCTAGTGTGTATCTGTTTCAATTTCTAAAATTTTGACGTCGTGTCTGCATTGAAACGAGTGTCCTTGTTCTAATAGATGGTTGGCAAGTGTGAATGTGTGGTTTTTTTGTGTGAGAGCTTGTCTGTGTTCTTTGATCCTTTGTTTAAAGGATCTTCCGGTTTGGCCAATATATTTAGCATTGCAACTACACAGGAAATGGAGTACACCCCACATGATAGAGGCTTGGGGATCGGATCTTTGTTGTGGAGAGTGTGGTGTGGAGACAGGTTGGTGTGCTGAATGTGACGTGTATGTCGAAATTGACTGAGCTTTTTGGCAATTTTGAGTGACAATGTTCCAAAGAAGGGATGGTGTATCTGGTGTGCGTGTGTGTTGTGTGCGTGGGAGTCAGTGAAGTTAATGTTTTTGTGTAAGGGAGATAGTTTTTCTTTTTGATAAGGTTGTCAATAAGACAGTCGTTGTAGCCATTTTGGTAGCTATTTGTTTATGATAAGATTTCTTTCCTGATGTTCTGGGGGAGAGAGGAATTGAGAACAATCTGTGAACCATACTATGGAATGCTGCGTGTTTGTGAGAGGGTGGATGTTGTGAACTGTTATGATTAACTGTGTCGGTGTGTGTCGGTTTCCTGTATATGTCAAAAGCGTGTCTGTCATTCACTAAAAGTGATGGATAGGTCTAGAAAGTTAGGTTCTGTTCTCATTTTTCCTTCTCTACTGTAATTGTATATTAGCATGTATAGAATTAAGGAAGTCAGCGAAGTTTTTCAGTTTTGTCTGTAAGTGCCGTCCAAAGTACTATGATGTCATCTACGTATCTATACCAATAGGTTACATTTTTAACTGAGGTGTCCAGAATTAAAAATTTGTTTCTCTAGTTGTCCCTAAAAATGTCTGCTAGTAGTGGGGAAAGTGGGGACCCCATAGGTAGGCCAGAAGTTTGAGTGAAAATGTATTGTCAAAATTTAAAGTAATTTATGTCTAAACAGAAGAGTATCAGGTTGTACAGCTCATTTTTTATAGGAATTGGACTCAAAGAGTTATCAAAGGATGTCCCGTAGAATATGTTTGCATTCCGTGGTCGGGATGCTCGGAAAAAGGTTCGTCACGTCTAAGGAAATCAGTTTGCATTTGGTGCACAACTACGTCTTTGATCTTGTCTACTAGATTGATACTGTTTGTTGATAGTGTGAGAGGGAGAGAATTTGATGTGTTTGGCAAAATCTTTGTTGAGTTTCTGTGCGAGTCTGTGTGTAATGGAATTGGTGTATGAAACGACAGGTCTTATCGGTGTAGAAGGTTTGTGAATTTTCGGGAGGCCGTACAGTCGAGGTGGAAGTGGATTAGGGGGGATGATTCTGTTAGGGGTCGGGAAAAGAGCTTTGGATTCTGCAAGTTCTTTTTTGATGTCGCACCAAGTGTTTGTTCGTGGATCTTTTTTTATAGTCGATGTTGTATATTGTTTATGAAGTCGGAAATTTTTTGGTGATAATCAGATTTGTCAGAATGACACAGATTCTTGGTCGGCTTAGAGATGAGTAATTATTGGTTATCTATTTTCTGTTTTAAACTGTGTTTAGTTGGAAGACTCTGACATTGTGTTCATGGTGTGAGGTGATGGGTGTGTTTTTAA